>CM069864.1:9936387-11136387 GCA_036172795.1 Pelodytes ibericus | reverse complement strand
TCACATAATATTCATAATATTCTTCACTAATTTGCATTCACTTGTGCAGGCTTCAACCATTCTGTTCCCATAAAATACAAAAAGATGGATTCAGAAGCACTTTTTTTCCCTTTCTATGAGGCTATTATTTTACACCAGTGGTAAATATTTGGGGTGTTGTGCTGTTTAATTACACTAATACGTCCTTGTGCAGTAATAACAATTTGAATAAATACTTAAATAGTCAATGCTGTAAGCAATCAAGCATCTTTGTGTCCTCAGAAAAATATCACAAAAAAGACTGTCAAGCCATTACACAGTATAAAACATTTTTGGAAGTTTTCCCCAGCTACTTGAAGATGGTTACAATTTAGATGAGCAGTCCATTTGCCCACTATTACTTGTACAGAGAGACCCCCAGTAAGTATCTTCATAAAAAGTGTTCCTGAGGAAGCCCGCTATTAGGTGAAACGTTCATTCATCACACTCAGAGCCACCACACAGAAAATACACGAGAATGACTGTGTATTTGGGACAGTATTTTTTTAGACTGTGGGAGCTGAATAAAAGCAGTGTTTTTTCATGCAGTTTTGGAGCCTTCTGAACTGCAAACCTTTTTTTTTTTTTTTAATACTTTATTGTTGTTTGTTTTGTTGCATTTTTCAAAAATAGGTTCAGTTAAAAGATACAGATGATGTGATACAAAATTATACCAATAAAGGGAAATATCATATTTCCTATAGTAGTAAAACAATCTGTGCACAGTTTTGTACTGGATAAATATTTAAAGAGTACATAAACAAAAAGAGGGGGTGAGACATTAAATCTGTAAATTACAGTGTCAATCTAAGTGAGCAATGTTTTAAGCTGTCAAACTTAGGCAGTAGTACGGATCATTTAGTGAAAGTGTATTTTGGATTCTGTGATATATTATGTATTAAAAATCCGGGATCGAGGGGGGGGGGGGGGAGGCAGGAGAAGGCTAATGGGAAAAAGTAAGATAAGAGTAGATAGATTATAAGGGCGGGGAGGGGGAATATGCCCCATTATATTACATTTATCGGGGTGGAAGTGGGGTCCAAGGGAGCTTTTTCGAGGTCACAATGATGCTTGATTGCGTACAATGTTGCATATAATTATTTCTTTAAATGTATATTATTTCACAACGGTGTGTTTGTGTATTTACACAGTGCAACATGCCTATTATTCGCCACTGTTCACATTGTGAGGGGCTCACTGGAGGTTTCCACACTACAATATTAACCATCGAAGCATCTGTGTTCACTGTTTTGTTTGTTTTTCATTTTGTTTTTTTATTTCACACCAGTTTTGAATGAAAATATTATCCTTGTACGGGAAAAAAGAAATCTACAGCATAGGGTTTCACAGGCTTTCTAGTGTAATTGGCGAAAAATGCATCCCCGATTTTCAAAGAGACTTATTTCCTTTATTACAGTTAAGAATCTTTAATATGCAGTTTTCCCCCATCATGGTTTATTTAAACCAATTTTATCATTATATAATGTCAGTGAAGGAACAAAGAGATTCCAGGTAATGAAACATGGCATGCACAGCAACAATTTCAGGAAAACATGAAAGTAAATATCTATAGAAAAACAAATATAGGTCATAATGGATTAAAATGTAAATCAATTCCATCATATTACAATTTATACAAATAAATGTCTAGATATGTATGGCATTCGTACCTTTAACTCATTGATAACCAAATGGTAGCCCGTGGGCCAAATATGACTATCGCTATTGAAAAGATGAAAGGTTATATTGTGTTATCTCACGTGAAAAATCACAGCCCACCACTCCATCTTCATGGAGAAAGTTTGGCAATGTTGATTTTACCATTGTTATCAGAACAAGAGAGCTCCTACTGGAGTAATCGTTTTGCCCTTGCAGAAAAATTGCTGCCATTGTCTTATTAAACTCATTATTAATGCAGTGCACAACGTTCAGGATGAGTTGCGACCCAGCCGGTATTGTACTCCTTCTGGGACGGTAAAATGTGCTCATGGCCAAAGCTAAGTCCATGGAGACAATGGTATGGCTGAAATGTATTTTCGAAGAAAAGATGGTAACCTTACTTCAACATGCAACCTCCATAAATGATCACATTAACTCTTTGTGGCATCCATTCATCAATCACTGAAAGTCTTTTCGGGCTTGTTTGATGTCAAGAAATATTGAGACCCTCACTCTTGCCCTTTGTCCTCTATTCATTTTGTAAGATTGTATGATATGGATATCCAAAAGGTTAAAGAAGTTTGGTTACTCACACGGTAAATAGATTTGACTAAACTCCAGGTTTTAGAAGTGATCAAATACTATGGAATTGATTTAGTATTTAGTAGCACGAATGCTGTGATGGCCATCTAATGTGTGTCCTCATGTATATATTATTTAGTTACACATCTTATCAGTTTTTTCCTCAACATGTCCAGTCCCTTAAAAACTGGAAATAATGTGTCATAGTTGTAGTGCAGTCCTAGCTTTTTCTCTTTTCAAGTCCTCCTTGTGGACTGTCACTTAATTTATAGCCCTAAGTGAAATTATTTTCAATGTAAAACCATAGGAGAACAGTATATTGTTTTAAAGTAAAACAATAATCATACTTCACATATATTTAACACATGTACAACATACAGATGGTAATATGGGTGGAACTGTTTCTTTAAAATCAACTTCATTACTACAACAAAATAGACACAACCTAGTAAATACATTGGAAATATAAATACTTTACCCCTTGACTGGGTGAACTGCCAGACTTTGAGCTTTATCTATCCCATGGATGACCGATGTTTTCAGAGAGCCATCCAGCCTGGCGACATTAATTTGCGTTTCGTCGTATTCCAAACTAATCCAGTACAAATTTCGAGAGATCCAGTCTATCGCGAGCCCACGGATACTGTGGATATCTAAAAACACATAAATGAAGACATGGAAAAAGCCCAGTGTAACCTCTGTTTAACAAGAACGTTATTGTGCAGCTTAGATAAAATTCAATTATCACTTTATTGTTGCCAAAAGAATGTTCGAGATGGTAATCTTATCCCCCATTGGCTCTTTTTTTGAGGGCATTAATAATCATTAACGTCGTACTGCTGAGCTGGTTGAAATCCTGCAGCAACAATTATCATTAAATTACACTTACGGTCAATAATAATTCACTGGAATACATGTTGGGAAAAATAAAAATTAGACCTATAGACTGATAACATGCAAATTGAGACAGTAAATATGTACACTTTGGGACCTGTTTGGAAATTGCTCTGTCAAGTTCCTTGTTCACTGAGAGCAACCTCGGTAACAACTAGAGGATTGAAATAAATTGTGCATTTCTTGTTCCGTTTATTAGATTTTTATTTTAAGACTACGCCACAATGCCAGTTACCAATGTATATGCATTTAAAGAGACATTAACACCATAAAGTGAATTGCGGTATTAGCTATATAATACTGTTTTAACCATACTGACATATTGTGGACCTGTTTTAAAGGGCTAATTAAATTAGCATATTCTATATATGTTATCTATATAATATTATTTGATACGGTGTTCTATCAAACAGTTTACTTATCCAAGTGTTTTGTGATATGGTCAAGGGATAAAACGTTAGATTGTTATCCCATATAATGATACTCATTTTATTGATCTGGGAAGGATGGAAGGTAGAAGTTACTCTGCTGGGTACCAGTATTCCTGAGGATTTTACGGTTGGTGTATTAACCCACTCTTTTTAAATAGAGTTTAAAGTGACTCCATCAATTATAATATTGTTTATACAGTGAATTATGAAAATAAAAATATATTAAAAATGATCTGTACATTGCATTAGCAGAATTGTCTTAAAATGCATAAATAAAAAAATAAAAAAAGTGTTGAATAGATCAGTGGTGTCACCCATTTATGACATCACCGTAAGGCGTGACATGCCCTTACGGTGAAATTGTTCTCTAAATTATGCAGACTGAGAGACAAAGTCCCTTTAAATATGGAATTACCACCTGTATACTATTTTTTGTATCATTCTATTAACTACCTTTTCCAGTTTGCAGTATTATTTGTTAAGGTGCAGCATAGAAGTGTTTTATTAGCCACGGTAAACAGTCATCATTCGTTTGTAATCTTATCAAAGTAACAACATGTCTATTAGCATAAGTGGACATTTTGTCTTTTTCTTTTTCAACTTGCCACATTTAATTAACACAACTTGTCATTCTGCTGGAGAATGCGCCAGTCACAAGGGAATTAGTTAGGCTGTCTGGGTGCAGTAATATAACGAATATAGTGAAAAATAACAAATCTCAAGGGGTTTACAGAGTAAAAATATGTTTATATTTTTATATATTTTTTTTAAAGTAAACTATTTTATTTATAATAATACAAATATAAATAATCCCCTATTGATTTTTTTAAACTCTATAAATAGAGTACAAAATAAGAACACTCGTGCATCTATTCGCTAAAATTCGAGAATTGGTCAAGGAGGTCAACTCTGATATTGAGACAAATTTGTATACAAAATCCAAAGAGTGCTCTCTACTTACAACAAGACTCAGTCTTGATAAAGGTGTGCATTGTGGACCACAATGTGTATATATATATATATATATTATGACAAGCTAAATACTCCCAACATACATATACACTGGCTTTGCAAGCTGGTGTATACAGGTATATATAAATATACACTGGTTGTTGTTTTTGTTGCTGGAGAACTGAATAAATAAATGCAGACATTTACATTAGATACGTGGAATATATACATTAAAACAAATATATATATATATATATATATATATATATATATATATATATGTGTGTGTGTGTTTGTGTGTGTGTTTAATTAATTAATTAATTACTTAAACTCTGTAAGAGATGTAAATATTTCATTTGATTTTCTATGTATAGTATCTTTTATTTATTTATATAGCAAATCTATACATTTAACTGGTGCAGCCGCATAACGAAAAATACAAAAGAAAAAAAAATAAAGTGAAAAGGTGCAAAGTTGTTGTAATAAAAGAAAATGGTGAGAACATCATTAAGAAAGTTTGAAACAAAAGCATACCTCCTGAAATGACCGTCTCCAAGCCCGTTCCATTTATGAAGGCCCGTTTGATTGTCTGAGTCTTTATATCAGTCCAGTATAATCGCTCGTCTGCTGCATCAAAATCCACCACAGTAACATCATCAATGTCAGGTGTAGTAAAAGCCGTGATAAAATTGAAGTATGGATTGTCTATGTCCACTCCTCGTATCTCTGACCGCCTGGCATAGACTAGAAATTTCTTCATTTCTGTGACATAAAAAAAAATGTAGCGAAAATGAATATGTCTTTTAATGAAAGGAACTTAAAGACACAGCAAAGCTTTAAAAGTAGTTACAATATTTTGTAAACATCATGAGGCCTAGTTTTAGTTTAAGTGACCAGGGAGGCCATTAGTCCATGATGTTAATCACACAGAAGGCTTCCATGTTGCAATGATAGTTCTCCATGACGGTGTGAGATATCTGTGATGCCGAACACACCTCCAGCTGGGCAGAGGGATGATCATCTTCTCCCCAGTGATTGGTTGTGAGGAGATTTGATTTTCCTTATTCTTTAAAGGGTCCAGTTTCACCTATAGTGTGCGTATTTTTTTTTCCCTATTAGTACTACGTCGTATAAAGTAAATAAGAATAAACAGATGTATCTCATCAGTTTTTCTCCACAAACTGTTCCTTTCTCTTAAAAACCTTAAATGGAATGTAAAAAAGATGCTGCTGTTGCTAAATCGACAGCCCTATCTCTTTAAGAAATCTTTATTGGATATAATTTTCAGTGTAAAACTAGAGAACTGTGATTTTTTTTTATAGTTAAAAAAAAGTACATTTCAGATATATTAGAAACATGCACAACATACAGAAAATAAGATATACTTCCCTTTCTGGGGATGTATGTATATATAACCTAAATGACAGGAAGCTAGCTGGAATACAAAGCTGCCTGAAATCTTTTTCTGAGACTGACTATACTACCATGTTAACACAAATAGAAAATCTAATAAATCCCTGCAGGAGCAGAATGAACCATAATTTCATCAACTATCAAAAAATACATGAGATACAATATTTAATGTCATGTACTGCTCTAGCCTAGGAAGCAGATATTGATTGCACATTTGTCAGTGACATACCAGCCCCAAATGTAGACTTTTCCCTTTTAATATTTATTGATGTCCATTTCTTTTAAACAAAGTAAGACTTTCATGACCTAGGTTATTTCTGTAAAATGTCCTCAAGATGTGGCTACGCATTATCCCAGCTGCCACTTGTCGCATTAAGGGTTTGAGGCCACTTAGTAAGGTGACTGACAAACAGAATAAAAGGTGTGAATCTTTGTACTTTCATCTGAAAAGCGAACATCGGAAGTTGTTTGAGTTAAACTGGACAAGAGTTGGATCTTGAATACATCACAGTGTACTATTGTGATGGGCTTGGTGTAAAAACATTACTAATGACCTTGATAGGACCCTGAGAGCCTTGAAAGGTCAGTGAATCAGAGAGTCCTTAGTCCGTGTGGCCCAAAGAAATGAAAACAGGCCACAAAAGCAAAAAGATGTCTATCCCATCCAGAAATGAAATCAGAATGACTCAATAGTGTTTTGGAGCAGCTTGCAAATGGCCAGAGTGAAAGTATATTTTGAAGGCTTGTCTATCATAAAACCCAAAGGCTCCTAGTCAAACATAGCAAGTTCCAATGTTATTATCCAGGTTATAATATATACTAGACTTCCAAGAGGCTTGGCTCTACAAATACAAGAGAAAAGTTGAATACGTTGTATTCTTTTTCCAAGTCCAGCACACAAGTATGTAAGGGAGCCTTTAAAAACATCAACACCTACCATGAATGGTTTTGTGGATTCTCATAATTGGTTCCTCTCATGGTTTTTCCTGGAGGTTCTGGGTTTTTGCAGCTAATGGGGCATAGATCTCAGGGTGTTGGACAAGGGTAGGCAACCTGTGACCCTCCTGCTGCTGATGATCTACATATCTCATAATGCTCTTTCAGTTAAGAGGCAGGCACAGGAGTATGGGAACACCTGTAGGGACACAGGTTGCCTACCCCTGGTTTAGGAGATTACTTTTAACACACTATGTTGGGTTCCATGACCCTTCTGAATTTCTTTACAAAGGTTTGAGATGGTGTGCTCAATTTTATACCGATCCCCCCATTTTTTTCTCCAATGGTGGGAAAAAAGAAGGAAGGGGAAATATTTGAGCTAGAACATTTACACAGCATCCACGTATGTCTACAATTAGACTATGACCTACAACAGATAAATCATACTGTGTCCAAAACATAATATTGTATTGTTATATGTGGGATAAAATCAAGGGACCTTAGAAGTAGATGTTTCATTATTTATTCAGCATTCAAAGCCCTACAGTATATATTTTGTCGCAAATGTTGACAATACTTCCTTTAATCCAAAAGATAAATACAAGTAATCAGAATCACTGTTAGAAGGAGAAGCTCAGTCTGTGTAAACTCATAGGAAATGCCAATGTATTTGCTTTAATCTAAACTGTGGGGCTCCTGGCTTAACACCTCCATTTCCAACAAGGTTAGACCCCAGCGTCTTCTAATGCTGGCGGATTCATTTAAACTAGCGGGAACTGTTTACTGTTTACTGAATAAATCCCAGTGAGAGAATAATTGAATAATAGAGGCGAATAGAAAGCATGGATTTTATAAAATGCTGCAGAAATCAACACTTTCCAGGAATTTACACAAACTGTGATTTAAGCTGCTGATTTGTGTTTGTTTAGTCTTAACACAACTAACAGCTTGTGAGGCTGTACATTGATGTCCACAATGATCTTAGCTGAGCTGGTTAAACAACAGCTGCACACAAGCAAATTAATCTGCTTTGTGGAGCAATTGTCGGACAAAAAATAAGTTATGCTTAATTGAAAGATTGCATTGGGCGTAAGCAAATTTAATAGAAATACTTTATTACAAAAATCTAAATACAATACTGTATTGAGCCCTCTTTACTTGAATAGCTATATCGGGGCAGACATGTTGTTTAGAATCTTGAGTCAGATCTTTCATCTTGAGTCTGATAAAGGAACAACTGATCCATCTGACCCAAGATTCTAAATAACATGTCAGCCCTCAGACAAAGCTATGCTGAGCAAAGAGGACATATTTAAGTTGCTACATTCTTTCAAGAAAGCATTTGTATTTCAAATTCCTACACGTGATAACAATGAAACATAACTTTGTTTTTGGCCAGCACTTGTCCCTTATGTTTGTGCATCAAAGGAATTCAATAGAAAACAGCTGCTGTTGAATAATTAATTATTAACGGTATGTTGGACATGCATGCACACATTGGGGCCTATTCATTAAAATCTGAGAATAGCTTGAGGAGGTTGACTTTCCCTTTGAGAATAAGTCAAATTTGACCTCCTAACTCGACCTCCATGAGGTATTTACTAAACAAAACTTGGCATATGAGTTGGCCTCAGCTCGACACCCCTTTCCAAAGTCAAAGTCAACCTCACATCTTTCCATCGAGATCCATAGAAAGCTTTACAAATTGGTATTCATTAAAAATCTCAAGAAGTTGAGAGTTTGAGTTTTAATTAGAAATTTGCTTATGTTCCATAAATTCCTATGGGGGGAACATTGCACTGACTTTTTTTTTCTAAGTTAAACTTGGCCTTCAAACTCGAGTGCCGAGTTTGACTTAAAAAGAAAATCTTATAGTTTCATTTCACCTCCCAAAGGCTATAATGGGAGGCAAATTTATCAAAGCTATTTTTGAGACAAAGTCAAATTCGACCTCCATACTCAGAGGTCGAGTTTGGCTTAGTCTTGCACTGCAGTCTATCCCCTCGGCATAACCTTATCTTGACTCTACTCGCAACATCTTGACCTCACAAAAATGTAAGTGAATACCATTCGTGAATCTGTTCGGTCTGGAGGTCAAGATTAGTGCTAATCTCGACCTTCAAACTAGCTCTTTAATGAATAGATCCCACAGAATCATAAAAAAAAACTCTAAAAATATATTATTGCATTAAAGCAACTCTGTTAAATTATTATTTACACATACAGAAATGAGATATAAATTGTCTGCACAATAACAAACAAAAGTTGTCTTTTATCCTGTTTATGACATGAAACTTTGCAGAAAATTGAATGTTTGTTATATGTTAGCAGTTAATTTACCTATAGTGCCTGTGGTTGCCACACATCCGGTATCTTCCCAGTCAGAAGTAATAGCTTGGCGAGTATTTTGTTGAGAAAAAGGTGTCAGTTCTAACTGTGACATCATCTGATGTCATAAACGAGGGACAGCATAGACATATGTAAAACACATTTTGTGTTAATTTACGCAGGAGCTGGTGCAACAAAGGGTTAAAACCAAGGCGAAGCAGAACAAAAAACAGGAATAAGAAAGCTAACTATAAATAAATGTACCCATTTAAGATCCAATGTACAACTAGTGCATCCAATTACATCAAAGCTCACAAGAAAAGTTCAGGATATTATTGACTGGATACAAGAAGAAAAATATAAAATCACATCTTGTGGAAAAGGTGAACTGTTTGTCTCTTTAATATGGATGTGACAAAGACTTGACACGTTTCTGCTAAAAAGGATTCCTCGAGGAACATGAAGAAATAGACTGATGCACAGTTTTAAAAATGTATCATTAATTATCATATCAGGAGCAAGGCTGCTTTCTGTAGTACTCTAAGGGATGTGCAACTGTTAAACCTTTTCTGGTCTTTTCACTAATACAACTCTTCGACAATCTAAAAGTCTTACCGTGACATGTCCTCTTGTCCGAGGATAGCTTCATTAGGTGCGGACACGCACAAGCTGCCGTTCTGTTGAAATTGATCAAACACAGATGGGAACACGGTCCCCTCCCATTATCACTGGCACACGGATTGGGAGCTGAAACAGAGCACACAATCTCCGGTCACTTTGTATCAACCCTTTTCTTTAAAATGTACTTTTATAACATGTACTATGACACATTTATTTTAAAGTAATAACAAAAGTTTTCATTAGAACTGTTGTTGCAAAATAAAGAATCCATGGTTTTTTTACAGCACTAATTGAAATATTAATGGGAAAATTTACATTTAAGAAAGAAAAAAAATACCCCCAAAAACACCAAATTGATTGAGGCAAAATAGACTTTGTGTTTTTGGTGTTTTATTCCCCTTTGCTTGGAGTTTGTGTACCTCATTGTACAAAATCAATTTTGTGAATTAAGTGCACTATTTATATATATTGTAGTGTGTAGACACATTAATATATGTTTTATATATTTTTTAATAAAGTGTTTACCTTTTTTTTAAATAAAGTATATATAGTATACTATTAAATCATTTCAGAGTAATTATTCTTTATTTACAAATGTATTTATAATTAAGCTGTGTTCACTTTATTCTTAAATATTTTACACTAATAATAATAAGAAAAATAATAAGTATTTGTGTTCTAGAATTTAATCATTCAGAACAAACTAATATCAAAAATACTGCTAAATAAATTATAATCAGACAATGATCTTGATGACACATACTGTAACAGAAATAATTTATATTGCTTTTATAATTTCAGCTTGCAACATTTTTATATTTGGATTGACATAATTGACAGATAAAAGAGAACAATCTTGACACCAAGTAGTCCATCAGATATTTTAGGATCCCCTTTATATATTTTTGCATTTAGAGGACACAATACATTTTCGAGTCCAATACAATTTATTATTGTCATTTAGGATAAGACATGTTCAATGGAAATACTTTAATGAAAGAATAAAAGTAAAGTGTCATGTAGCGTGTTCTGTATATCGCTTTCATCGTGGGTTGGATGAAGCAGAATTCAACACAAGATTCTAAACAACATGTCTGCGTCCTATTAATGTTTTAATTTGATGCTATAATTGTTTATATTTTTGCTACATTGTTAACAGAGGGATATTTAGCTATAGATCTACTTTATATTAATAAAATATTTCTTATATTAATACAATACTTATAGTAATTAATTACAACACATAGATGTATTTTGTATATATATATATTTTTCAGCTTTTTCTATTCTATTAAATGTTTATGTTAAGTGTATTATGTGTTTCAACAAATTACCAAGGTTTACTATATGGAATATGTACATAATTTTGGTGTATAAGTTACAAATGCATGTTCGCTTCTATTGTGTATATACATAAATATGCCATCACTGTTGGAGGAAGAGGTGACCATGCAGACTGAATTTAATATTTCTCATGAGAAGATGACATATGCGGAAGGGATTCCCTGAATGCTTCGTTTCTTCACATTTCCGGCACTGTGTCAATACGCCTGGTTAAAGCGTAGCAGGGTTGGAATGCATAGCATTCCTGGACACTTCTTTGGATATGTCCTTTGCTGACTACTGTCGCTGGTGATTTTTGTGCAGATTGTGGTGTATTTGTATGTAAGTATTTAAGTTTGAACATTAAATCGCCTGTTTTCTGATGTTACTAATTTGGTGTTTTCTGTGTTCGGGCATCTGTGAGATGTACTGGACAAGCATGTCCAAACCATGGAAGCCCCACCTTGCAACTTATAGGACTTAAAGGATCTGCTTATAAATTCTTGGTTCCAAAAAACCACAGCACACCTTCAGAGGTCTAATGGAGTCCATGCCTCGACGTGTCAGGACCTACACAATAATAGGCAGGCGGTCATAATGTTATGGCTGATTGGTGTATTTAGTTTTTTTATGCATATTATTGTATCAGTAATGAAATATTTTGTATAATCATTTGAATTTTCCCTGATTTTTCAATGCAAAATACTACTTTCTACCATTCTACCATTACTCGGAATAAATATAACTATTAAAATCACTATCATTTTATTTGCCATATTTTTTTTTTTTTAGCTTTCCTTTTTTAAACACCTCTTTGTTCAATGTATACAGTTTTAATTTTTATTGTAGCATATACAGTAAAAAAGAACACTGTATTGATTTTTGGTGCAGCAATATCAAAGAACACACACAAGTCTTTTTCTCCCCTACTTATTCTTGTTTTTAAACAAGAAGTTGGTCATTGTGCAATATCGACATGCAGGAAGTCAGAAATTATATGGGTTTTTTTTCTACCTGGATATTTCACACAGTTAATATGATTTTTAATGTTTAGAAGACTATAGATTTTAAGCTTTAGATGTCAAATAAAACTCAGAAAGGAAACATAAGGATTTAATTTAACGGACAACTATAAGCAAAACAAATAACATGTTTAATTGAAACATTGCATTGTGTAGCTATTTTTAAATAGAAATATGTTAATGATAATGACATTTTTCAGAATTTTCGGTTAGATTTCCTATCATATTGATGCAAATGAAGGAAGATCTGACCCAAGATTCCAAACAACATGTCCACTCTACTGGTTGAGTTATACGGAACATAGAGGACTCAATAAGTTACTTTATTTGAATGCTTTCATGAAAGCATGTCTATTTAAAATGTCTACATTTCAGTCAAACACAATTTATTTTCCTACAGTTGTTCCATAAGGGTGCTATTTTATGATGGAAAACAGCAACCAAAAAGTTATTTTTCTGCATTTTCCATGTAAATGCGAAGTCATGTTGTTGAAAAATTAGTCAACATTCAATCTCCGTCGATAGGCACATCTCATTTAATTACATTTACCTTGGTTATGATTACCACCTCATTAAAGAGTTTTACGGCAAGCTAGCACTAAACAAAGATGAAAAGCAAATAGTAAAACAGTAATTTGAACAGAGAAGTGGTTTATGTGTAGCTTCTGCCTTGTCTTACCAAATTGGAGTACTCTAACAAATTATGGACTAGCCATAACATGTATTAGCCCACTTTTGTTGTGTTTTATTTTGTGGACTGTATTTTATGGAATTAGATGCCAATCATCACAGTTTTGACAGAAACATCGAAGTTAATTTCTGAATTGCCCACCTAGTCTACCAAGTGGGTCTATATCACTCAATGATTTTGAGTATGAACAATCTCCCAATAGTCCTTTTTTT
Source organism: Pelodytes ibericus (assembly GCA_036172795.1). Lineage (NCBI taxonomy): Eukaryota > Metazoa > Chordata > Amphibia > Anura > Pelodytidae > Pelodytes > Pelodytes ibericus. Next base: position 11,123,306 of record CM069864.1, on the reverse strand, counting down.
GAGGACATTATTTGGACTAGACCCAGTCTCTCTCTAAAGTTGCAGTTTCCTTTTATAAGAAGCTTTTTTAATAAGAAAAGAACCTTATTACTCTCTATGTGACATAGTAAGGTCTCCCTCTATTGCACACACTCCAAAGCCATGTTACTGTACTCTGTCACTAAATGCAGTTTTCTGAAGAGAAAAAGGTGTTTTAAAATGTATATAAGGCATCTCCTGTTTATGATATCACCTTGTGGCTTGATATGGAAATGAAACATCCATGGGAACAGTGTAATGTGCATATCAAGCCACAAGGGGATCTTATAGCATTGTTTTAAGGTAATTGTTGAATCCCAGAGAGTGGCAGGCCTGTGTGTATGGCATCAGTCCCTTGTGGCATCAGTCACTTGCAAATTATACATATATATGTACGTTTTGCATGGTGTCGTTTTTCTTTCTTGGACATGAAGAGGACAGCAGAAGTTTATGTTGCCAAAAACAAATGCAAAGGCAAGTAGCTTTTATTACATTATGTGACATAATATTTAACCCTTTCAGGCATTATTATTTCTAGGTGTATACTTGAAAAGGTTGTATTCATTGCACATGTCTGTTTGTTGGCATGCTCGAAAACATAGATTTTTCAACTTTGAGCATGCCAATGAATAGGTATGCCAGGCTCACAGTTTTTTTAGTTCAGCCCTAATGATTGAACATAAGAGGAACATCATAGGACATGTACACAGGATGGGCCATACACACCCCATGGATATGTTTTATACATATATCATAGCATGCACATATATTGGTACACCTATTCATTTCTATGGGAACCATGCGATTGACTCTGAAAAGGAATTAGCCATTCCAGCATAAACAGAAGAGAAGCTAACTTTGGTAACAAATCTATAAAATATATTTTTTTATAAGAAAGTGCATTAAATGGTGAAAACATGCAAGTGATTAATGCGTTCTTTTATATAAGCTTTTATATGTGTTCCTTTTGTAATGCATTTTATCTTCAACAGAAAAAAAATAGAATTCTTCTTTAACATTTATGCAACAAGATAAAACAGGAATTTATAATTCTAATTGTATGACTGCAACAAAATGTCAACCCAATTTGAGATATCAGTCAATGACATCTCCTGGCCCCTACTAAACCTGGACAATTGGCCCCACTGTGGCTGCGACTCAACACAGACTAATTTTTCAACTGGGTTTTGGTGATCAAAACCACAGCGGAATGGTATTTCAAACTATTTATATTGATCTTATTATATCTGTACACATAGATAGATAAACATATGTTTACAGTTCAAATTATATATTTTATTCAACTTTTTTTTCACTTCTGCTTCTAATATAGCAAAATGTCCAACTGTCCTTATTTGAGGAAAACTGGCCTCTACTTTTTAAGGCACATGCCCGTTTATACTCTGATCAGTAGCCATTATGCTATACCTAGCTACGTCCCCTCTGTTGACAGACCTCCACCCATGGGTATTCACCAAAATTGTTCTTGGTGGACGTCTACTGGATTCTTATGTTGAACAATTTGATGATGTAATATGGATATGCGTCTGTCTGACGTAAGAACCTGTTCTGATATATGAGCGTGAGGTGGTATTTTTTGGGGTGTAAATTCTTTGTTTTTAATTTTAAATTATATATAAAAAATATAAAATATAACAATTAATAGTATAAAATACAAAAATATAAATACAGGACCATAAATTATACAAGTACATGTAAAATCATAGACAGTGTTATAAAATAAATTATAAGGATATAAAACACATTTTTTTTACTTCTTTCAGTGAAGCAAAACTTTAAAAAAATAAACATTAGCACTTCAGAATAATTCAATTTTAGGCTTCCTGAATGGAGATTCCCATTTGATTGTATCAGTGACATGGGCCATATATGTGATTCATTTTTAGTCTTTCAATCCAACATGGCTGTGCCCTAATCATGGAATTTGTCACCTGTACATAAAAAAAATACCGAAAATGATCTATACACTGCTGTAGCAGAATTGCAAGCAAATGCCTAAATTAAAGGAACATTTAAAAAGGTCTGTTTTCTCTCTTGTTTGCAACATCACCGGACACTTAAATGCAAATTAGTTTGTCCTTTGAGACAAAATGATTGCAATATTGCCTATCGCTAAATGACATGTCCGCCCCTGATAGAGCCTTACAGAATAAAGATTCTAAACATCATGTCCATCCCTTGATGGAGCTACACAGAGCAAATAGTCTTAATAACATGTCCACCCCATGATAGAGGAATATGGTGCAAATAATGCACAGTAAAATACTTTATTTATATTATGTTATTAATGCATTTCTATTTAAAATGTGATGCAACCTTTCAATTATATATATGTTTTGCTGACTACATCCATTACATGCCCCCACCACCCCGATTAATTGGAAGGAGCTAAAGCTTGCTGGAAGGTCGGGGAGGGAGCGAATATGTTTGAAGCACCAGAAGTGCCGCCCTAGGAGAGTGCCTTGTTTGTCTTGTGGAAGATATACTACTGGATATAGGAACAGGTATTTGTTCATAATTGACCCTGTCATAATTCTTTAGTTTTTATAAATGCAGACCTTCTTAAATAAGGTTCATAATTTTCACCTTTCACACAATTTCCATTTTACAAACCAAGTTTTTAATCAGCTGTATTTTTTTTTTAACTAAAATTTGTGATAACAAATTTGCTATATATATATATATATATATATATATATATATATATATATATATATATATATATATATATATATATATATATATATATATATATATATAATCTCATACTGTTAAGGATGAAGCACAGGAGTGTGTAAAATCCATGAAGTTAATGAGCGGGTCTTAAACTCTTTCAAATAAATGTCCATTCCACATTGCTTCTCTGATTGATTGGCTCTGTAAAACTAAACACTCATTTGTTACAGATATATGTGTGAATTGTCCATTTAAAGGTCAAAACCATATAGTTGTCTCATCTCTCACAGACAGAATTCCATTTCTTCTCTTGTAAAATGTTCACAGTATTCAGAAAATATTTGAACATTTGTAATTTATTTAACAATTTTTAACAAACTTAAAACGTATGTTTACGTATTAATTGTAAAAATGTTAAAATTAATTAATACAATATTATTTCAATTATACATGTGTATATATAAATATATACACACACACACACACATATACACATCTTAGTAGGAAGTTGTACAATTTTATTCTACGCATAAAATGGCATTGTTTTGAACATACAGGTGATCCACAATATGGCACCCAGTCCCCCTTCCACTTCCTCTTTAAAGTGGAAGTTTAGCAGTGATGCTGCAATCGAATGAAACACATCCTTAGCAACATGTTACAGTGGGGCTTAGGTGTAGCTGCATGTTACTAAGTAATTATGAAATGACTCTTGTAAAAAAAAAAATCCAAATATTAATCAACTTGATAATGTAGTTTCTACTTGTGAAATAATTTGGTGTCCACCTGCATTCTCAATGTATAAATTATAATGTAACCTCATATTAAACATCCATATTGACTAACTAAAAGGTCCTGTATATGGTAGTCTGTGACCCTTTATTGTACTTCCAAGGCTGGAAACATTTCACTCGAGTCAACCCATATGCAGGCTCATCCAGGCTGGATCCAATCATTTCTGTATACTTTTTTGCTTTGCTTGATTTGTTTATAATTGATGCTCAATCCACTCTTTGTTTTGTATTCCTATATCCTGTATCTTTTTACAGTTTGGCCACAGAATGAAATTTTTCAGTTCATCCATAATCTAGCATTTTCCCAAATGATAAACAAGTACCTGCCCAAGTCTATCAATAGTCTGGCACCTGTCCAAGCATAACCAACAGGCTGGCACCTGTCTGAGCCTAGATACAGGCTGACACCTGATCAAGTATAGCTCTATTCCAGCATCTGCCCAAGCCTAGTCACTTACCGGCACCTGCCTAACTCTAGCTATAGTCTGGCATCAGCTCTGTCCTAAAGCCCTGTAATGGTGCTGCCCTGTCCCAAAGCTCTGTAATGGGACTGCCCTTTCTTGAAGCCCTTTAATGGGGATTCCGTTGTCCCATTTATGCTTTTCTGCTATTTGTTCTGTTTAGTCTTTTTTAGCATCCTGCTCATACTGTCAAACTTATGTCATATGCCAGCTCCACTATGTCTGCAGGGTATCTCAGCCTTGGCTATACAGGATATATCAGCTGCACCTCAGGGCCCTGGTATGTGGTCACACCAACCTAAGGCCGCAAGGTACCTTGTACCAGGCCCTTTGTCTCCTTATCTGCAATGTGACTTCTGTATTTTACAATCTGGACCCCATGACAATTTGCATGGAGTCCACAAATATTGCCATCAGTAAAGGAACAATACAGGGTCATAGATCATCAACATATTACTGGAGTGGTTTTATTATATTTATTTGATTGTACACCTTGCAGATGGCAATCACATGTTTTCATTGTGTGAAATAACCCACTGCAATGCAACCTTTGCCTACTAATTTAATGACAAAATAACATGCTTAATTCATTGGACCTTGGTGGTATGATCTTGAGGATACATAAATTGTATAGATGATGCTTGAAAGCTATTTAAAAAAAAAAAAACATTAGCATGTTCTGAAAATGTCTTCATTAGCATGATTAACCAATACATCAATCTAAAATTAATCAATCAATACAAAAAATAGAAACAATGAAACAAACCTTAATGTTTTAGCAGGGTGAGGCCTCTAAAAGCACCTGATCTGCTGCAATACTGTTTGACATGTTGGGGGCAAACCATTTATTACAGAATAATGAATCCAAATTCTATATTTTTACTTTCTCTGTTACACATTTCCCCTTCCATACAATCATTTATGAAGTCTTCGTGCCAAGTTCTCAATAAGTAATTTATAGCAAACGTCCCCAATGGTTCAATAATATTTTTCTTTGCCAATTGCTTTGGCTTTTTCATTCTAATAATATTCTTCAATGTCAAATATTGCCAGAATTCCAATTCCGCTGGAATACTGATAAATATATATATATATATATATATAATTCTGTAGGGAAAGTGTAAATTAGATTTCAACTATGTTTGGTATTGATTTTATTTTTTATCTCTTTTCAGGTTTTAAACCAAAAAAGCTTCACAAGAAGCTGGCTTGTAAAATACTAACCCAAATCTGGAATGTTAAGTACAAAATTGAATAGCTGTAAGGTGTTGTTCTACCTACAGTTCCTGATATAAAATCATTGGACTTGTGCTGCAACATGTAAAGGAAAATCAAACAATCAGACCTGTACTTTCATCTTTTTTTTCTCCAACTATCCCTGTCCCATAAATACTACATGAACAGTATAAATGAGCCACTACAGAGAAACTTTTAGGCTGGCCAGAGAACATTATTAAACACACTAGAGGGTCTGCTAGGGTGACCACATCATGAGGGCACACTCCCAGGCTGTATCGGGTAGAATAAAGATTGCAGACCAGTCTATATTTTACTAAATACAGCCCTGGAGCGTACATTTGTATGTCAGACTGAGGCCACTCAAAGTGACCTCATCTGACTTCTGGCATCCCACTGCAAATCCCTGTAGCGGGATCCAGCTGTTACTGTCAGGGCGGTCTATGCCGTCCTGCAGGTTTTTTTTTTAATAAAATGTAGTTGGCGATCACTTGTCAGATACATTTTCTGTGCCAGACTGAGGTCACTCAAAGTGGTCTCATCTGACAGTGGGGACCCTGTTGCAAGTCCCTGCACTGGAGCCACAATGAGCTGTTATATGCAGGACACAGGACGACCTATGTCTTCCTACAAGCCTATATGCACTAAAAAGGAGGATGACATAGCAGGAAGGGGTTAATAACTGGCTAATGGAAATTAAGAAAATTAAAATTACATTGGTCACCTGTCAATCAGTTAGAAGCCTCCCATTCCCACTACTACAATTGACTGATTTGGGACACATCAGTGGTCTCTGAGTAGATTTTAAGAGCTATTTTTATCACTGATGGGATTTGAAGTGGTCTCAAATTTGGAATTTCGATTTTTGTTCAGAAAATTGGAGCTACCTAAGTAGACCCTTAGATTGCCTTGAAATGGCAAGTTCTTTAAAAGCATAATGGTGGCTTAATGAACACTAGCACTAGATAAGCACATCATTTATAGGCTTAAAACAACAGCATATCTGTGGAGCATAAGTCCTGAGTCACCAAGGGCAGAGCATGGGTGGCCGAGCGTGCTATATGCATATGCATTATGCCTCATACCCCAGAGAATGAGATCAGGACCATAGGATTACAGTCCTGATTTCCACTGTCCCAAAAAGAAGAACAGAAGTAGAGCTCGGTGGGACAACGACACAGACCCCCAAAATCAGGGCACTCCCATGAAAAGTAGAGGGGTTTGGTATTATTTCATGATATTTTCTAATATACTAACTTTTCATAAGCATTACCAGAATAAGTAATGGAGACCAGTTTTTAAAAAATGGGAGAAAAACCTGGTTATGTGCATCATACGGACATATTATATATATATATATATATATATATATATATATATATATATATACTTCCATACATAATCAGCAAACAAACTGCTTTCTCAGAAACCTATAGCACTTGTTGCTGTTCCGATATCGGTTATTGAATGAGCATTTTACCAGTATAAACATTGACATAAGTGTGGCCCAGTATAATATAGGAATCCTAGAACTTTATTGCGCCAAAGTCTCTATAAGACGATTGAAAACATATTAATGTTATATTTTCGGACCTTTTCTGAAAACAATAGAATCAAAAATTGTAGACTCACTTATGTGAGGCAGTATGTTGTTGCATGTAAATAGAATACAAATACCTGAGTCTCAGAAAGAGGACTGGTTCAGGATAGAGCAGGAGATGGTGGGATCCACAGCACGTGATAGCATACTATGGCTCAATAGATCCAAGACCCTAGAAATAACAATTGCCTCTGGGAACAGCATACTGAAGGGCATAATGGGTAGTTGGTTAACTTTTAAAAGGAAAACTGTTTTGTCAAATAAGATTGTTGGCTCTGTAGTAGTGAATGTCGTTGAAAACTTAATCTCAGATCTCACCTTTAATCACAGTTTCAGAGAACATAAGTTGACTTTTACCCAGTTAATACAGGGAAGTAAGACAAAGCTGTTAAAACAAGTTATGGGCGAATATGGATTGCAATGGAAAGGTTCTTGTGAGGCTTTGAGACTCTTACACCATATGTTTCATCCCAAGGATCAGAATCTTCTGAGCCTCCTAGAGAATATATTCAGGAATGGGTCCAACTCCTGCAGGTTAAGGAATTGGTATTCCCTGTTGGATGAGATAAAACATAGCACATTCCCAAGAGCCTGGGGGAAATGGTGTACTGAGCTAAACATTGTTGGGATAGGGAGTTAGGGGAGAAAGCGTGGATCCAGACAAGGAAGTCTACCCACTGCGTAAATCTGCAGGAGTTGCACTTTAAGGTGTTCTTTAGATGGTATCTGGTCCTGATATCCCTGAAGAGAATTGATCCCTCACAGAGTTCCCTATGCTTTATTATCCTTATGAGGTGTCAAAAACTTGAGGGGAACTATGCCCACATATGGTGGGATTGTCCAGGAGTCAGGAAGACCTCGAATGAGGTTTTCTCGGCCCTTTCTGCTCTTTTTGGATGCCGCTTTCCAGTGAGTGGAGAAACCGCCCTTCGCCACCTAAACTTGGAAAGTCTCAAAGAGGAAGATAGGAAATTGGCAGTTCAGATTTTACTAGCAATGAAGTTATGCATTGCACGTAACTGGAAACAAACTGGAACCATAACCTGGGAAAATGTGAAAAACTTAATGAGCCATTTTGGGGATATGGAAAGGGGATACTATAAAGTCAGTACTAAAATGACACAATACTATAAAATCTGGCAACCTTGGTGGGAGAGATTCCCCCAGTAATATCCTGAGAGCTGAAGTATCTGCCAGGGAGTCCCATTTGTCACTTCAGGGACTTAATCCAAGTCGGTTTGATATTCGTCGCCTTAGTGATATAAGTGAGTGTTACAGTTTAGAGCAACACACGTTTCTTGTTTGTATGTCTGTGCGTTTGTCTCGTATGTGTTTGTTTTTTCTCTAATCTTGGCATGGAGATGGATGGAGTTTGATTTAATGTTATATTTAATTTATAATAATCACAACTATTAGGTCCCCAATTAAGCACTGTACATAGTGGGTCGGGCCCCGATAGCTCGGTACCTAGACTTAGTGGATTGTATTTTTCTTTTATAAACACTTTTGCACCTTTATCACGATTTTTAACTAAAATAAATAGATAATGAGGGAAAGGGGAAAGGGGAAACAGGAAGTGGAGTGGGAGGGTGAATTGACACGATGATGTTACTCTATCCATTTAATAACTAACACAGAGTTTTGGATAAGGCAGAGTGAGGGGAAAAAAAATCATAGGCTCACTTTACCATATGGAGGGATTCTGCAAATAAAAATTCAATCATTTCTCTATACCTGTTATATTAACTCAAATGTCATTCATAAAGGTTGTAATTTGCATTACGGATATTACTTAATGTTAAGTGTATATTATACAAAGTGTTTTATCATATTCTCCATTATTAATTGTTATAATAGATTGAAAGCAGTTAATAAATATAACTGATCTTAGTTATGTATACCTAATGGATATATTACAAATTCTCTAAAACTCTCTCTTTCTGTCCCATTCCATCCACTTCTAAAACCTTCCTTTACGGTCCTTAGCTGTACGAAAAATAAGTTAACTTGGTGACAAATAAATTAACTTGGTGACAAATAAATTAATGAGTTTCAATTATACTGAATATATTTTTATGTGTTACTGTCGGAGTATCGCTACTGAGGATACAAATCTGTACAAAATGTGTTTTAAAGTAAGAATCACAGTTTTTTTTTTTTTTTCACACAGTACAGCTGAGAGACTGAATATTGGTAGCTTTCTACTTTACCAGCAGTCTTTGTTACTTGCAACCTAAATCCGGAACAATAGTTTTATGTACCGTTAGTACGTAGGTTTGCCGTCTGCCATCAATAGTGAAAGGCATGGCTGGAACCTCCACATGCTTTTAAGTTAGTTAATCTTCAAGTACAATGTTGATGTTTCTATTTCTTTACAAATGTGAAATCCGATGTGTCTATTCACTAAAATTTGACTTGGAGGTCGACTTTCATTTTGAGACTAAGTCAACTTCAGCACTTCAAAAACAAAAACCCAGGTTTGAATCTTCCCCATTGAAAGTAATGGGAGGTAAAATGATCAAATCAATTTTTTAAACTAAGTCAAATTCAGCATCCGAGGGCTATGCCCTACTTAATTTAAAATGGGGAGGGGGTGGAGGGCAGCTGTAATCTGCCAGCGCTCCAGAGAGACACAGGGTGTGCAAAGTACATACTGGAGCATGCAGTGACTGTGAGTGCAATCAGCAAGCTGGGGTAATTCCTTTGAGTGTAATCAGAGTGCTCGGGCAAATACTTGGTACCATCTTCATGCTGGGGTAATTATTGGGTGCACAATGGGTGCTGGGACAAATCCTAGGTGTTGGGGTAAGTTATGTGAGAGCAGTCTGGGTGCTGAGGCAAGTTATGTGAGTGTAGTATGGGTGTTTGGGCAAATCAAGGGTACCATCTTGGGGCAGGGGCAAATCATGAGTGCTATCTGGGTGTGGGGTAAGTCCTGTGAGTGCAATAAAAATGGAGGGGCAAATCCTTGGTACCATCAGGGCAGTGCAGCCATCAGGGGTCACAGGTGATACATCTGTCATGGGTTGGTCCTGAGTGTGCAATATGTGTGATGAGGCATGTCCTGGAATGATGTGGTAAGCCCTGGGGTGCTTGAGTTAGCCCTGGGTGTGCATTGTGGGGGAAGAGGCATATATTATGTCCTGGGATACTGTGGTAAGTCCTTTATGTGCAATGTGGTTATGGGGCATATCTTGAGGTGCTGGTGTAAGCCATGGGTCTGCACTGTCAGTGGTGGGGCATGTCCTGGGTGTGATGGTGCTATGGCAAGGAATGTGCTTAGTGCTTATTATAAGAGTTCAGGAAAGTGTATGGCATCTAGGAAACCTATTAGAGGAACTGTTAATAAAAGGAAAATACTTATTTCTTTAGTACTCAATGACTCAGTCAATGCAGTCAAGTGTTCTTTGAAATTATCAAGCACAGTCTTGTCTCAACATAATTACCTGATTTAAAATGGAGACAATTTACATAAATAATTTAGAATGGAAACCTTATCAAATAAAAATAAAAATCGGATGTGCTTCCTCAACTATTATGTAACACGCGATTACGTTTAACAGCTGGTGGTGCGAGTCTCTAATGAATTTGTTATAAAGATCACAACATCAAAGTGCCATGGAAATAAATGTTGTAGATGTTTGATTTTATGTATGCAAATATACGCCTTCTCTCTAATAATTAGAAAACAAATCGTCTTTAAGATATATGCATACAGTCCTATATTGCTGTCACAGACACAAACAGACACAAACATAGCTAGATAAACCTTTGGGAGTTGCCTCTTTGAGCAACTACAAAGCTATTAACTTCCATTTCTACTTACTGGAAAGAAAATGTGTGAAAATGTTTTCATTTATGGTTTATTCCCTTTCTTAGGAATTATACGGGTTAATTTCTGAGAAGACGACTAGACCGGTCTCCTGAGCCTTTTTCAAGTCATCAGGCCACTCCCTGGACTACTGCTTGCGATCTTGTCCATTTTCTAGAATGTTTGGTACCAGGTGGAGTGTGTGTTTAGGGCATTATTTTTTTCATGTTAGTGAGTCACTGTCAAGTTCAGGACAGCTGCAACAATGTCTGTTTGTGGAATACAGACACCCAGGCTGGGAGCTGGCTGAAGCATCCTACCATATCCTTACCCTACAAGCAATTGACCACCCTGAAGTTCTGGGGCAACAGGTGCCCACCACTGGTAGCCTGGAATCCTCCGCATGTTTGTTTATAAGCTGTTGAAAATGTGTTTTCTTTTAGGGCTTTCCATTGCTATTATTGCTTAAGTTTTATTATTCAAATCTGAGCCTATCCCTACCACTTCAGCGTTGATTGCGTTAATTCATTACAGAAGAATTTGTGTTGCACAGTGAGGGTTCAGACTGACACTAAAATAAAAGTATTGCTAAATTAATGGCAGGTAGACCGCATAAGTGTATAATCCAAACTGTCTGCTTTAATAACACCAAAATCTTTGGCATCACAGAGTGTCAGCTCCAAAACGTGTAATTACTGCAATAAAAATACACAGGCTTTCGTTAGAGAGGATTATTTTAAAACAGAGATAAAACTGACTGCAGAAAGCACACAGGAAATGGATGACTCATTCTCCTGTGTAAGGGAATATGCTAGAGAAACTGCAAAACAAGTTAATTTACAAACATGGTGGATAACTTCTTACCGCTGATTAAAGTGTCAGGCACAACCACTTGTCCAATATATATATATATATATAATAACCGGAAAATCTACATTGCGTAACTATGACCTACGGGGATAGCATGTAAAGGTCACAGTAATTACGTTTGGTGGAATGGATCAGTACAATGTTGTACTACCGATCTCATTTTAATACATTGGTGGTTCACAAAAGCAACATGAATGTCCCAGTGAATATATACGGTATATATAAATAAATATCCCCCCCCCCCCCCCCCCCCAGAGTAACACAGATGTATGTTCATATATATTTATATATATAAATAGAATAACAGGGACGGATAAAGCATAGTCCTTGTCATTTTGTAATTTCTTAGAAGTGTTTGTATTTTTCCCTAAACATTATATTTTATATACTAATACTTCTAATAATCTTCCCTCCTTCAATTTCCACATCTATACAAATTTACCCTTAACTTTAATAAGAACTCAATCTCTCGCACTGACCTTTGGGGTCATCTTCTAGTTTGCTCTTCATTTTATGCCTTGCATTCAATCCCTTGTCAAATCCTGTTATCTACAGCAAAAGAACATAAATCACATCTGCCAATTCCTCTCTGAAGAGGCCGCTAAACCCCCTAGTACACTTTCTTATTATCTTTCATCTTGACTACTCTCACAACATATAATTCCTAGAAAACCATTGTAATATTTCCTCCTACAGACCTTGCGGTTGGCGGCTCGGGTGGTATATCTGAATGTCGAAAGGTTGAGCGCTTGTTTTTTGTATGACACTGACGTTGCGCCCAGTCCACTTGTTTGCCTTGGACAACGTGTTCGTTCTCCAATCTGTCCAGTAAACGTCACTCCCATACAATGAAACGGCAAAGGGGTGTGATAAATATTCATGGCCTCGAATGATCTCCTTCATGGAAGTTCCATCATACAGGGCAGAATAAATAGCATCAGACCTGTACAAAAAAAAAAAAAAGAGAGTTTCAAGTAAAAAAAAAGAAAAGAATGTATAAAGAAAATAAAAAGTTTGTTGTTCATCTGATTAAGTAAAAAAAAGTACCATAAAAACTAGTTTTAAAATAAAGAACTAAAAAGCTGTCATTTTCTAAGGATACGTGATTCATGTTATGACAAACAAACACCATTAGCTAATCGCTGTACACTCTGGATTTCTCACTTTACATGCAAAAAAAATGAAGTTTTTGGATTTTTAGATATACATGGTATGGGCAAAAACAACACAAAAATTGTATGAAAATGTGTAATTTTAATTAGGGTAAACCAGCTATAAAAACAATAGGTTCTGATATACCTGGCATCTGTCCATACAATTCTTCTTTCAAAATGGTCAACAGTGAGACCATTTGGCCAAGCTCCACTTTCCATGTCTTTGTAGATTATTTTTCTTCCTGCCCCACTCATTGAAGCCGATTCGATACGTGGAAATGTAGCGTCCCAGTCTGTCCAAAAAAGGATTCTAGAGGCAAGCGATAGCATTGAGACATTACAATGGAGGGATATGAAATCAACTTGAGGATTGGGACGTAGTTAAATGGGTCTATTCACTTAAATTTGTCTTTGTAGGTCGAATTTCATCAAAGTTAAATCTGGCACCCGAGTTTGACTTAGAAAAAAAAAAAAACAGGTTCGTAATCTTCCCTATTGAAAGTAATGGGAGGTGAAATGATCAAAGTTATTTTTGAGACTACGGTGCAAAATTTGATTTAGTCTCTAAAATAGCTTTGATCATTTTGTCTCCTATTACTTTCAATGGAAAAGATTCAAATCTGGAGTTTTTTTGGGGTTTTTTTTTAAAGTAAAACCCGGGTGGCGAATTTGACTAAGTCTCAAAATGAAAGACGACCTCCACAGTCCAAATATTTGTGAATAGACCCGTTAGAGAACTGACTAGTACATGGTCTGCAACAATGCTAAGGTAGGTGGTACATGTCAAAGTGACATCCACACGAATGGCAGGACCCAAGGTTTCCCAGCAGAACATTGCCCAAAGCATCACCGCCGGCAGTGTGATGTCAGTATAATGTCAGTGTTGATGAGTGTGAAAAAATACAATTATTAGAGCAAACTAACTGTGTTTAAGTGATGGAACAAATAATTAATTTAAATGCTAAACATGTCTGATTACTTCATGAGTTAAATGCGATGTGGTTCATATGCTACATCTAATAAACAATCTAGAACTCCTGATAAATTCCGGCTCTATAAAACAAACTAAGATTCCATTAAAACCAACCGAGCCATTGAACAGCATTATCAAAATGATTTTCTCCAAAGAGGGAATATCTAAAATGCTAGACTGAAAAGGTCAAGTACCACTTAATGTAAATGTCAGACTAAATGAGCAGTTGTAATAACTCCTGTTCTTCATAAAGTATGGAGGGGGGAGGTGACCTCAGCTAGGGAATCAGGTGTATCATCGGCGCATGCAGTGAAGACTTATCTAAACTGGGGGGGGGGGGGGGGGAGCATTTGATGTGATTTACCAGAGATCACAAACGAATAATCTAATTTGTCATTAAAATACAAAAAAGGTGTTCATCCCGTCATTTCAATGTATTTTTTTCAATGCAATTTCGGATCAATAATCTCTTCCGTTCCTTGCTGTAAATGCACTGAAGCAGGAAGGGGAGAGAAAAGACTATATTATCTTGGTTATTGGGGACATCTATTTTTGCTATTTAATCGCTTTAAAAACCTCATTGACCTTTCCGTAAGTAGATAACCGGGTCGTCAAGCTCTCCTAAGTGTTTATGACACTGTGAGCATGACAGGTGCATATAAAATTGCCGGCCTTCCTGTTTTCTCCGTAGACTTAACATTGGCCTAAATCATGAATATATGCATTTCCCAAACATCTGCAGTGCCTTGGTTAGCCATCACTGGACTAAACTAACACAGCTGTCCAAAATTACGTAAGTAAATAATTGAACCTCATGGATAGAGAGATATGAATTGCCCTTGGTGTGGAGATCTAAATGGGTGCTCTATCTATAAAAATAAAATAAAAAATCACATTTTCAAATCATTTCTTTCTCTTTCTATTTTTCATCTTTTGTATCCAATTTAGCTTATTTATTGTCATGATATACTAATTGAATAATTTTCATGTTATTATGAAGTATAGTATATATATATATATATATATATATATATATATATGGCCTCTATCGTAGTGAAAAAAACCAATTAGTTATATATTACTTGGTCATAAAATGAATATTGTCTGGCCTCCCTACCTAAGGTTCTACATGGTACATGGTCCATCACATTAAAAACAACACTAGACAACACAGGGTCTTGGTATTATTTGTGTTTGACTTGGCCACCCATGTACTCAGGTAAATGTACATGTGGCTTCTGTGACACAATAACTATCATATCAGTGCATCTGTCCAGGGTATCCAATGGACAATCCAGTCCTGTACCTAACCCCATACAATCGCCGAGCCATGTATTGTATCAACACACACTAAATACAATCGTGCAGTGTAAGTGCTAAACTGAGTAACAACCCACAACCTCATTGAGCAAAAAAGATAAAATAAAAATAATACTTTACCCATATCTAGGATCCAGAGCGATTGCCCTGGGATGCTCCATACCACCGGCTATCAATGTCGCTCTCATTTTGCCGTCTAATTTAGCAACTTCAATTTGGTCCAAATTACTGTCTATCCAATAAATGTTGCCAGCGATCCAGTCTATTGCTAAGCCCTCAGGTGTTGCTAGCCCATGCTGAATTACGACTTCGATTCCTGTTACACCTAGGAAATGGGAAAGTGATGTTAATAACCTATAATAACTCGTGGGACTTTCATAATCCGTCTATTGAATCCAATATATTTACTCATTGACTCAATGGTAATTGGAGGCAGAGGGCATACCATGGATTAAAATGTCTACAGTGCAAGGCAAAAACACATGAAAAAGATAACATATAAACTATGTAAAAAAAAAACCCACAGAAACCAGGTCTGAATATATATTTTTGTAATTAATCCCCTTCCCTGGTGTTTTAAATTCCCACAGAGCATGCAGAATACCTATTCAGCCAAAGTACACCAGATATAGTGTAGTAGCCACTCCAGATGCTAAACACATTTCACACAAAAGCTTTTGAATACGCATGATCTTTTGTGCGAAACGCGTTAAGCATTCACACTTATTCTGCCTCCGGAGTTTGAAACCTGTGATTTTAAATGCCTGTTACAGAGTAAATTTATATAAATATTTAATCATGTGGAGAGGTTGTGCCATTGTATATTTTATAATACACATCACTTTCTCAATTCGCTACAACATTGTGTCTTTTTAACAATAACTCCATATTATTGTGGTATAGTATTGCATAGTTTATTTATTTATTATGGTGCAAAAGTCAACTTTGTATGAGAAGAGGATCACTGGTTGGGAAACCTGTGATATCTCTGACATACCGTGCAGCAAATATACTCAAAATACAAAATATCCTATGAATGTTACCCAAAATCCAAAAGGCATTAAAAGGCATTAAAACGCAAAATCTTTATTGAAATTGTATGGGAAAAAAACACTAACATACCTGAACAGTAACCTAAAAAATTTAAATGTGGCCAGTAATATCCCACTTTACTTATTTCAGAAAAAATGTGAGTCTTAGTAATTTTTCACAAGTTATCCCTAACTCATATCGCATGAAACATTTTTTTAGGCAATCAGTGCCCAACTTTTTATATTTAAACGATTTACAACTGGATCAAGTTGATTTTTCATATAAGTGTACAACAGAAATGTTCATTCTTACCTAAAGTTTGAGATAATTTTCCTCGGTATATTTTATCCTCTACCACATCAGTCCAGTATAGCAAGCTTTGATTAAAATGGAAATCCAACGCTATAGTGTTCCTCAAACCAGGAACTAATAAACTGTAATCTCTTTTATGCAGGTTGATTCGTCTAATCTCATGGCGGATAGAGAAAATAATGAAAGCTTCAAATGTATCTGAAAGTAAAGTTGGAGCTGTATTAAACATATGCTGGCTAATTCCAGAGGTAATGATTTGCTGAAATAAAATGGCAGATAACTACAGATGATACATTCTCAGTCCTCATATGTCGGACATTTGTAGTTCCAATAGAAATACAGGGATAAAGTTCGAAAATTGGAGAAGACACCATGGAAACTTGCCACATAATTGGTCTCTATAAACAACCTCTATGGTATGGTAAACTACACACAAAAAATTTGTTCACTATTATGTTGAACTATAAAAAATGTGAGTCTTGCATATACCAACATTATTTATGGTGGACATTTAATGATGCTCTATGGAACCTTCGGAGACCTTGTCGCAGACTCTTTGCTTAGCACTTTTTGTGATTGCAATCCCACGGTTCCCACTTCCCACTGTGTTCACCACAGGAAATTAATTCCACACACGTGAGTTTGGGCTTAATTGTAAGTGCAGTAGTGTTGACACTCTCCCTCAAAAGCCCCAACCTCCACCACCATCCAGTGTTGCCACTTGCTCTTGTTGGGCACTATGGTCTTCTTACCTCATGATCCTATATTATACTCCAAATGCATTATACATTATGTTCACCACTTACTCACCCCCTTCAGCAACCTCAAAATCAAACATTTTACAAGTAAAAAAGTCAACCATGATTCCCAAATCTTTTAACACATTTAGAATCCATCAGATTCTAAATCCATTTAAGGAAAAAAAATGATGTAGTAATAAACAATGTGAACTTAAGGAACAAATGCTTAAGAAGGCTAGTAAAATAATCAAAGAGGATGGGCAAAAAGAGGATAACTAGTGATAAAGAGAGCAACGTGCTACCACTCAAGGTAATGGGAGGCCTGATCATGCATGCTTAATATGACCCATGATTGAGGCATGTCTTTAATGTGCTAACTATTACCTGAAAGCTTAGGTTTTAAACTTTTTAAAAAATCTTTGCTTCTCTCTCAGTTAAAAATATAATTGCTATCTTGATAATCTCGCGGCAGGTGATACGTGTGTGATACAGTTTTATAATAATAGGAGTTAGTTGTACATTTCTTCTTGCAAGAGAATTATATGACAGATAATAGAGAAGCACATCAGGAGAGATCACTTAAGATATATTATGTACATGACATTTGGATTAGACATCTGTAATTTTAAGAAAGATAAACAGTTACACATTTCATTTCAGAAATCTGCTTCTAAAAATACAGACCACTTACAAAAAACAGTCGCAGATAAAATGCAACTTACCAGAATCATAAATGCTAACTTAGCAGCATTAAGAGGTTAACTTGGTAACATGAATGGTAATAGATTAAGTTAGTAACATAAACGGATAAAGGCTAGCTTACCAAAAACAATGGATAAAGGCTAACTTGCTAACTTCAACAGATAAAGGCTAGCTTACCAAAAACAATGGATAAAGGCTAACTTGCTAACGTCTACAGACAAAGGCTAGCTTACCAAAAACAATGGATAAAGGCTAACTTGCTAACTTCAACAGATAAAGGCTAGCTTACCAAAAACAATGGATAAAGGCTAACTTGCTAACGTCTACAGATAAAGGTTAACTGACAAAATAAATGGATAAAGACTAACTTGTTAACTTCAACAGATAAAGGCTAACTGACAAAATCAATGGATGAAGGCTAACTTGCCAATATTATTGATAAAGAGCATACTTAGCAGCATGAATAGTAATAGGCTAACTTAGCAACATCAATGGTTACCGGCTAGCTTGCCAATATCAATGGACAAAGGTGAAAGCATGAACGGTAATAAGTGCCAGGCTACATCCCGCATCCATGATCATCCTGTGTCCAGTCATCCAGTATGTATCCGGTTATTCTAGCTTTTGCCATTGCCATTTAACAATGCCATTGTGGCATTCTTATCCATCTTATGGCAATCAGGTGCAACTAAACCCTCAACATTACCATCTTACATTATTAGGCTAGTTCCTTTATTTATGCCTATATATTTATATGTTCCCTTATCTTCTTGCCCTGAAGCACCTGAGGATTAAAGCTCCTCTCTCCCATATCCTAGTTCTGGTTGCCTTTATAAAGCATCTAAAGATTCAGGGTCCTCTGGCTCCTCACTCTGTCCCTTGTGCTCCTTATTCCTTAGCCCTGTCTTCTGTTTGTTTTATGTTTATGTCTGTGACTGTGTATGTCTCCTTGGTTCTGTAGCTTTGTTTTATGCTTTACCCTGCCCCTGTTCATTTTTGTTCTGCCTTTGTTTCTTAATATGTCCTGTAGCCCTGGACTCTGTATTATGTTATTCTTGTTTCTGCTCTCTCTGTGTTTTCTACCACATTGCTTGGTTATTCTATTTATCTCAGCCTGCAGCACCATGGTAATCATACCAGAGTTATGTTCCATGCATGCTCAAGGATGTCTGCATGGGTTCTTCAGTTTCTATTCTACATATACTGCATACAGAACATTCTACCACAGGGCCCTGGAATGGGGCTGAACATACATGGGGCCTTAAGCCTCTGGGGGAGTGCATTTACCCTGCACCAGGCCCTATATCTCCATTACCTGCACAATTAACTCCTGTTCAACAGATAATGGCACAATAAGCTAATTTAGCAACATCACTGTATAGAGGCTTGTTTGCCAACTTCAGTGGATAAAGGCTAACTTTCTCATGTCAACAGATAAAAGCTAGCTTGCTAACAATCATCAGTGGTAATAAGCTAAAAGCCAACATCAATGGATAAAGGCTAATTTACCAACATTAACAATAAAAGGCTAACTTAGCAATATTAAAAGGTTAATTTATCGACATCAATGGCAAACAGCTCACTTACCAACATTATTGCAGGTTTCACCATCTGGATTTAAAACCCATCCTTCATAACATGAGCATTTCACAATATGCTTGTGTTGTTCACAAACTTGACTACACTTTGCGTGTTTTGTACAGTAGTCCACAAAGACACAATGCTTGTTGTCAACACTTAAGTGCATTCCTTGTGGGCATGAACACACAATTCCTCTTCCTGGGACAGCTGTGCATTGGTGACTGCACCCTCCATTATTCAAAGAACATTCATCTGTAAAAGTAGAACATCCATTTCAAAAACATTCCTATTCAGTTAGCAATTGTCCATTTAGATACATGTGCAGAGTTTTCATTGTATATGCTAATTTCTTTAACTTCCTTTTGAAGTCCATGGTAGAAAGTGCATGTTGGTTTTATGGTTATGTGGGTCCATTTAATGTTAATTCTGCGACATTTTAAAACACTTCTGATCTCATTAGTAGAGCCTGGGTCTAAATAGGTGGTTGTGGATGGGGATCACAATATGCGACCCATGTGGCACAGTACAGAGAGGCATTGGGACCAAATGTTTGTGGTCCAAAAGAAGCAGTTCTCCAGCAGCAGAAACTAGGAGCTATAGTTCCTAAAATGCCAATAATTGGCTCCAATGTTTTTGTTTTCTATCAAACTTGGAAATGGAAGTACCACTTGCCTGACTTATAAAAATAACTGTGCTGGCTTTTGACTAGATGTGTTTGGCTCCTAAAGCCCACGGTACTGTTATTAGACCATCATCTTGCAGGCAATCTGAACTTAAGCAACTCACTGTTATAACTGATACTAATTAGTTAGATTAAAAACAAAAGAAGGATGCTATGTAGAAGAGGATAAAGGCTTAGCAGACTGCCTTAATGAATATTTTTGTTCAGTTTTTACAAATGAAAATGAGGGTAAGGGACCTCATTTAGGGAAAAAGACTAATGAGTCTTTTGATGCATGTAAGTTTACAGAGGAAGAGGTTTTACTTCAGCTGTCTAAAGTAAAGACAAATAAGTCGATGGGACCTGATGGGATACATCCAAAGTTATTAAAAGAACTTAGTGGTGTACTAGCAAAACCGTTAACAGATTTATTTAACCAATCATTGTTAACGGGAGTAGTTCCAGAAGATTGGAAATTAGCTAATGTTGTGCCCATTCACAAGAAAGGTAGTAAGGAGGAGGCGGGCAACTATAGACCAGTAAGTCTTACTTCAGTAGTGGGGAAAATAATGGAAACCTTGTTAAAGAATAGGATTGTTGAACATCTAAAGTCGCTTGGATTTCAAGATCAGAGACAGCATGGGTTTACTTCAAGGAGATCATGCCAAACTAATCTTATTGATTTTTTTGATTGGGTAACTAAAATAATAGATCAGGGTGGTGCAGTAGACATTGCTTACCTAGATTTCAGTAAGGCTTTTGACACTGTCGCACATAGAAGGCTTATCAATAAACTGAAATCTTTGAGTTTGGATTTCAATATTGTTGAATGGATTAAACAATGGCTGAGTGACAGGCAACAGAGGGTTGTAGTCAATGGGGTATATTCGATGCAAGGTCTTGTTACTAGTGGGGTACCTCAGGGATCTGTTCTTGGACCCATTCTCTTTAATATTTTTTATTAGCGATATTGCAGAAGGTCTTGTTGGCAAAGTATGTCTTTTTGCCGATGATACAAAGATTTGCAGCAGGGTTGATGTTCATGGAGGGATAAGCCAAATGGCAAATGATTTAGCTAAACTAGAAAAATGGTCAGAGCAGTGGCAACTGGCATTTAATGTGGACAAGTGCAAGATTATGCACCTTGGGCGTAAAAACCCAAAAGCAGAATATAGACTATTTGGTACAGTCCTAACCTCAACATCTGAGGAAAGGGATTTAGGAGTAATAATTTCAGAGGACTTGAAGGTATGGAGGCAATGCAATAGAGCAGCAGGAAATGCTAGCAGAATGCTTGGTTGCATAGGGAGAGGTATTAGCAGTAGGAAGAGGGAAGTGCTCATGCCATTGTACAGAGCACTGGTGAGACCTCACTTGGAGTATTGTACGCAGTACTGGAGACCGTATCTCCAGAAGGATATTGATACTTTGGAGAGAGTTCAGAGAAGGGCTACTAAACTGGTTCATGGGTTGAAGGATAAAACTTACCAGGAAAGGTTAAAGCATCTTAACATGTATAGCTTGGAGGAAAGACGTAACAGGGGGGATATGATAGAAACATTTAAATACATAAAGGGAATCAGCACAGTAAAGGAAGAGAGTATATTTAAAAGAAGAAAAACTACCACAACTAGAGGACATAGTCTTAAATTAGAGGGGCAACGATTTAAAAGTAATATCAGGAAGTATTACTTTACTGAGAGGGTAGTGGATGTATGGAATAGCCTGCCAGCAGAAGTGGTAGAGGTAAACACAGTCAAGGATTTTAAGCATGCGTGGGATAGACACAAGGCTATCCTAGCTATAAGACCGGGAAAGGGGGACTAATAAAAGTACTCAAAAAAAAAAAAAATTGGGCAGACTAGATGGACCGAATGGTTCTTATCTGCCGACACATTCTATGTTTCTATGTTTAACTGACGGGTTCACTGGAGACTTAAGCTAAAATAGAGAGAAAAGTTCATAATTTTTGTGATTTTTTTTGTGAGTCCTAGATGTGCAATGTGGGTTATGGGACATGTCCTGGGGTGCAGGGGTAAATCTTGGATGTGAAATGTAGGAGATAAGACATGTCCTGAGGTGCTGGGGTAGGTCCTGGTTCTGCAATGTGGGGGGGGGGCACCCAAATTTAGTCTGCCTAGGGCAGCACAAAACCAAAATACACCACTGCCGAAACCTCAAATGAATAAATAAAAGATTATGATTTATGCTTATCTTCCAGCAAATGTACTCAAAAAATGTACTTGTGCTTTATGTATATCTATCTTTTTAATAAGGAGTGACAATCGCTAAAATGATGGGTTTTATAAAGCAATGTGCCCGAACCAGTTTACATTTCAAATTGCACAAAATTGATGGAAACTGGTCCAAGTGAAATGCATTATCATCCTCCGGGGGATAACCATGATGGCAGAGATTTCAACATAAATTAGGTTTTGCCTAGCTAATGAATTAAGTATTGCTTCCAGGAATAAAAAAAAATGCATTTGATCATAAGCTTCAATTTAGTGCCATAGAAGAGAATAATGAGATCTTTATGTCAGGATGGTGAGTTTCACGAGATTACACTGTACTGTGAACGGACACCAAATACATAAAACATGCCGACTTGTGCTGGTCTGTTTCTCCAGTTTATATACTTTTATTTAATCATGTCCTACATATATCTGTATATTTATATTATACTCTGCTCCTGCATTGCTTGCTATACATTTATACTAGTACTATGTATTTTGTTGCCACTATATAAATACATGTTAATGTAATGTAAATAAATCCCTAATTTTAAAACCATCTCTTAGCAAAGGCATACCCTGCCAAATGTCCTTATTAGGGACCACTTTCTGGCACTTTGAACTTCATGATACTCTGGTGCACTGATTATCTTAGACCCTGGAACATAATTCCAAATAGGGCCAAGTTTGCCAGGAATTTTTTGAGGTCCTTTCAAACTTTGGTCTTTCCCAGGTGAAGCACAGTTGCATTTGAACTGGCAAGGGGACAATTGCACCCCTGGAGAGCTCTTTAACCTGACTCAATGGTCTGAGTTGCGCCACTTTTCATTTCTAAATGCACGAGTGAGCCAAACATGCTGTACAGTTGTCTTGTTTGCTATCAGTCTCTGTTCTTTATCTGTCAGCATAGTTGTTTCTTCTGTATATCTGTGCCTATTTCTGATGATAACAGGTGGGCTGATGAAGTTTTACCATTGCGAACTAACATGTTTTGCTCCACCACCCAAAAGTTGCCAGCCTTCCCTTGTTTGAAACATTAGTGTTAAAAAAAGAACAGAGGAAAATACCACAAATTGCGCCTTCATCAGATCCATCGGGACAATCTCTTCTCCCATCGCAAAGCTTCTCTGGCTGCAGGCAGACGGAGGTATCGTTAGCACAGGGGTATTTGGGTGGTCCACAAATATAATCTTCACAATAATCTTCATCGGAATGGTCCTCACAATCAATATCTCCATCACATACCCATGCATTGCTAATGCATCTCCCTTGGAAAACAGAAAGGACACAAATATCAGAAAGGAATCTGTGAAACTCATGTGTAAAACTCCACAATAACTTGCACTCCACAGCATCAGCTATATTGAAATCCAGTTGAACCTAGGCCCTCACGGATCTTAGAAAATATGTTTAGTGTTTTATTGCACAGTGGATCAACCTTGGACTGAAATGTCGATCCACTCAGCATTGAAGTACCAAAAACACTTGCTAAGGCCCTTGAGTGACTTGGTGTATTTGGATTGCCAAGTCTCTGTGCTAGAAATAGACATATATTAATATAGACATATATTGCTAACAATCCAATCTTTGCTACCAGGTGGTGTCTTTGAGAACAAGAGATTTTGGGGGGTTTTGTGTGTGTGTACTGTAATTGCTCTCTTATTTAGTGCAAAAACATACAAACTATATATTATTATGTCAAGGAAACATATGATGCCATCTATAGTCTAATAAATCAGAATTTAATATGATTGGATTTTCAATTGACCATGCCCCTCCTTTACATTCATAACAGGACCAGATTAAAAGGTTAAACCATGGCTTAAATTAATATAATTATTCACTTGATATCAAAATATATGTAGATTAGAAAAATAAACGAGCTTACAAATAAATACATAACATTGCAGAATAACCATACACAAAGAACATTGAAACGGATACCCAGGGAAGGTTAACACCTAGATATCCTATATTATTGGAAGGCTTCCTTAGAGGATATAACAAAGTGCAAGTGAGGTAACTTGCAAAGATCAGTGTATTGTACAAGGGTCTGCTAATGTTTATTCAATAAATGACTGGCTTAGTATATGCAACAGTTGCTTTAAACATTTAATTATGGGGTCCTTTTAAAGTCTGCAAGTAGCAGGTGCACTATTTTTATTTGTTCATGGTAAATATAAAACCCCCAGTGTCGGCATGGCATTTTGATTGGAATTATGTCAATGAGAATGTTGATAGACTTTTCCTGAGCAACATCAATCATTGCACATCTCTCGGAAAAACACACACAAAAAGGTAATTATCTTGTACTGGAAATGCAGCATTTAAATTTTAAATTGAGATCTAATGCAGGAAAACAAGAGAGAAAAAAAGTCATCAGGAGATGGATTTATGCCTACAAAATAATCCAGAATTAGAAATAGGACCAATTCATTTTGTAGCATGACAGAGAGATGGTAGTAGAATTAAAGAACATTTTCCAAGCTTATTATGAATAAACTAATACTGAGTTAAATGTGGACTGACTTTACAGACACAGCACAAGACTTGTATCAAGATAGATGGAGAGATAGAGACATGTTTCTCCTGCTAATTCTACTGCACATATATTGTATGGACGACTATCAGCAAAACATTGCTATATTTAATTAAAACGATTGTATCAAGTGTAGAAAAAATATAAAGTACCTTATTGAGCACCTGTTGCTCCATAAAGCTTTATCAGGGGGGCGGCCATGTTAGAATGTTGGATCCGATTTCTACATCTGGCCCATAAGGATGAAAGATCTGACCCAAGATTCTAAAACAACATGTCAGCCCCCTCATGGAAATTTACAGAGCAAAGAGGACTCAATAAAGTACTTTAGTTGCATTCTTTTAGTCAAGCATTCTTAACAAAAATGTCTAAACTTGATGAAATAATCCCCCCCCCCCCCCCCCCCCCCAGAAGTTGTCATATGGTTGCAGGAACTCTCACCCCAACATTATTATTTTAAAAAATTGCTTTGTAGTCAGCACATATGTGGTAAAATGGTGTTGGCATTTTAACAGAGGTAACATAGGATATAAAATTTGGGTGAGACTTGGTTTTCTAAAAACCACACATATTAAACTGATGATCTTCTTAAGTAGTTACTGTGACTATTGGGAAATTTGGTCTAGCAGATGGACCATCTACTTACAGACATGACTGTGCTTAAGCTTAAATGTACTTTTGATGTTTTGCAATAAAAAAAAATCACACTGAAGTATAGATATAGTTAAGGAAGTCAATGGGAGTCATGGGACCAATTGGCAAATATACAGCTGTACTGTAGATTCTTCTGAGCAAACATACATTTGCTTTTGTCGTTTATAGTTCTGTATCAGCACATACAGGAAGGAGAGCCTCTGTTTGTATGATTTAATGCAAACTTCTGAAGAACCAAAGAACAAGAAACTGATTTCTTTCCAATTGCTGCTTCAGTGAGTTTGTAAAGCCCATTTTGGCTTGTATATTGTTTTAGGTCAATTGCCTCGAAACTCACATGGGACGCAATGGAAAGTAGGGAGGGAAAACTCAGAGGAACAATTAGACTCCTCGTGGAGAATCGCACTTAAAGAAATCTTGCAACACCTTAAATTAAACTCAAGTTTTCTGTAAAGAATCTAGTCCAACCTCAAATTATCATGTAGATTATAGAATGGCAATTATAGCCCTAGAATCTAGGATAACTATTGAACAATCAAAGAGTACATAGATTTGCTTCATTAGTACAGCCCTTTAAATGAATATTGAGTGTTCTAATTATTTCTAAATTGTCCATAGAGGTTTTTGCTAATGGCGCCCAACATAGCGACACAACCTATTTATTTGCTGTTAATCACCCTCCATAAATGTAATTATTTAGTGAATACTACAATATTAAAGATAGGTACTATGAAATGGTCATTATATTTTCTAATTTATTAAGGATCTGTGGTTTTAATTGTGTCTTCTGGGGAGAGGTGCGGAGTGATTAGGGTCCATTGATTGCACTGTGCAGAAAGTAAAACTTGAAGTCAACACGAAGATAGGTTATCAAGTTTACCTGGAATGGGAGTGTAGGAAGTGTGGGTGTTATTGCTATCTATGGCAATATAGTATAATCATCAGTTTTAATCATGCATTTTGCCTTTTTTTTCTTACATATCTCTATGGACACTAACTCTCTAAACATATTAACAGTTATTGTAACACAATCTGAGACATTCCCAAATCCCAAAAAGACCTAATTCTAAGGCAGTTTTTTTAAGAGATGTTGCAGGATGTGGGGGTGGGACTTAATGTTAGCCCCACCCATCTTTGCTCATGACCCATCCACTTTTTCCCTTAGTCAGTCAGTCAACAATCAAGTTATAGGGAAATTACCATTTAATATATATTGTGATGGCAGAAAAGAGCAAATGGGTTAAGCTATGTCACCTGACCACAACAAAAGCTCAGATTAATGTATTCTTCAAGATAGCCATGTATAGATCCGAGGCATTCATCCATTCTGCTACAGTGTTAAAATTAACCACTTCCACTGGAAGACTATTCCATGTATCTATTGTAGATAATTTTGTAATTATATTATTTTTTGTAATTCATTTTTTATTTTATATTTTGTTCTGTAATATTTATCATCATTATTATCCATGTATTATATATTTTTTGTGTGTTTATCTATAGTTATTTTTTATTTTATTTCATTTGTATTTATTTAATATATATATATATATATATATATATATATATATAGTAAAAACTTCCAACCTGGGACATAAAAAAAAGCATAACATTACTCTATTTTCCATTACCAGAATCAGCTGTGAATGCACATTAAAGGGACTGTCTGCTGCCCAAAATGCATCTTCCAAAAGTGAATGCATATTCATGTGGTTTCAAAGTACTTTAAAATGCATGTTTTACATTTCTTAAAATCTATATTTACAGCTAGATTAAATTGTGAAAAAAATAACTATTTGCAAGAAACCAGGCCCACACTAGCTAAGTAAAAGTCAATTTTTTTTATTTATTTTTTGCCGCAGGAACCAATGATAATAATTTCATTAAAATTGGTAGAATTTCCTGTCTCTCTTTTGATGTCATCAGACAATGTGTTGCACTGTTTAGAGATCCTACTGTGTACAAGAGCAGGTCTAGTACAGTCCACAGCATGTATTATATTCCAGCAGCACAGGAAGTGACTAAATTAAACAAAACTTTGTATCCTCAGTGTCTATTTAATCGTTGCTGAGTCAAATGAAAAAAATGTCCATAGATAAAGCCTATTAATAGTAGGTAAATAATGGGAGATCCTAACAGAAACAAAATACCCCACAGTATTAATATCTAAGAGATAGAACCCAGGACTGAAACCTAAATTGAAACTGATGTCCCATTAAGGTGACACACATGGAATGAAATATCACTTCAAGCAACACTCACTTTTATTTATGATAATACTACCAACCATATGCAGAAATAGTATGTAATGTTATATTTCTGTGCATTTGTCTGTTTTATTCTAGTTGTATTTTATTTTTAATTAACAATGAAAATTTAATAAAGTTGAATTAAAAAGGTTAAAAATGTGATTTATGCAGAATGCCTGCATCAAATCACACTGGGGGGAAAAAAGCATGAGCACTATACAAGCAGTAATCTTCATCTTGCACCAAAGTGAGTTTGGGGACTAGACTGTGCCTTTAAAGCACTAGTAAAGTTCACACGCCTATTCCTGAATTCTGGCGAGGTTTACACAGATACCTAATGGCCACATTTGTTATTAACTGATATAACATTTCTACAAGACGCAGCATAACTTTTTAATAACCCATACAATCTGTAACCATGAACCTAAGTAGCTTAACCCCTTGGCGACACAGGACGGACTAGGTCCGTCCTGTGTGCCGAGGCGTTAGTGACACAGGACGGATCTAGTCAAAAACGAGTTTTTCCGCTTTCAGTGCTCTGATGGTATTGTAACGATGCTTCCGTGTGGAAGCATCTTACAATACTAAAAAAAATGCCCGTCGGCATTTCGATCGCTCCGGAGAGCGATCGAAATGCCGGTTTTAAAGGCACAGAGCCTTTAAAACACGTGCATTAAAAAAATGAGCATAGGAAGCGAATCTTTCGCTTCCTATGCTCAGAAAGTGTTTCTGATTGCCTCGCAAGTCGAGGCAATCAAAAACACAAAAAAAAAATGCACGATCTTGGTCACTGAGTGACCAAGATGGCGCTGCCCTTCTAAGGGCAAGAGCACAGGAGGCAGGAAGTTCCTGCTTCCTGTGCTCTCTGGCTGTCACACGATTGCCTCTTCACAGAGGCAATCAGTGACTGCCAGGCACACTGACAGGCAGTGGGGATGCTCTCCTGAACATCCCCACTGACTGGTCAGATCAATATTAACTCTATATTGATCTGACCAGTTATGATCTGCCTCCCTCTCCTCACATTTTTTTTAGTGAGGGAGAGAGACAGATAAAAGTAAGAAAAGTAAGTAAAAGTTAAAAAAACAATAAATACACAACACACGAATAATAAAACAATAAAAAAAAATGTATTAAAGCAATTCCCTGCGTTTAACCCCTTCCCTGCCACTGATCTTGCATAAGCAGTGATCGTGCACATCAGCGCATTTATTTTTGCTGTTTGTGCATTTTTTAGGGGTTAATTTTTTTTGTACTGTAATTTATTACAGGCTCTTCTAAGAGTTATTAACCCCTTATTTGCCGTCGATCACTGCTTACGCAATGATATTGACGCCAAAGCAATTTTTATCTGTCTGCATATTTTTATTTTATTTATTTTTTTTACACATACCCGCTAGGGGATTACATGTAAAGTAAAAATATTTGAGATTTTTTTTTTTAAGCTGGCTGAGCGCATAGCGAACAGTAACAGCGAATTAGTGGCAAAGGCGGTTTGGTGATTTCTCAATTAAGCTCACCATTCGCCCTGGTCAGATCAAAATTAATCGGATCAATATTCACAAATATTGATCTGCCTCCCTCTCCTCACTTACATTTTTGTGACGGAAAGAGACAAATCAGTATTAGTGATATAAAATAACATTTTATAAAATTGGCAGGTTTTATGAAAGTCTTTCACTGTGTATTAACCCCTTCCCTGCCATTCATCACTGTGTAAGCAGTAATCTTGCACAGCAACAGTATGTTTTGCTGTCTGCACTGTTTTATGGATGAATTTCTTTGTACTGTAATGTATTACAGTACTAGATAGGCTCTTCTAAGAGCTATTAACCCCTTCTTTGCTCGAGATCACTGCTTAGGCACTGATTCTGAGGCCGCGGACTCAGGGTTCGATTTTGACCCTATTCAGCTTTCTGATACATCATCTAGCGATGTATCGGTGGCTGCTGAGCCCTTGCCACAAGTAGTGATGGGGGTCTACCGATAATAAAATATATGGTTTGGTGGGGGTAAATTACATTGGCTGGCTTCAAAGATATATCCCATAAAGGACACGGACGCAGGTTGACTACATGTCAAAATTCCAAGTTGGAATTTTGAGATGCGCATCTCACAAATGTTGCCTTCTAGCCAAAAACAAACCAACAAACCTATGCATGGGTGCTATCCCTGTACTCGGGAGATGTTGCTGAACACATACTGGGTTGTTGTTTGGCAGTGACATATACCAGAATCTGTGAATTCATTCCTGAAGTACAATGCATGTGGAAAAAAAACTCCCAAAAAAGTACTACCACACACTTTTACAAAGGCTGGTGGTAGAATTAGTACCTATACAGTATTAAAATACCACCATTTGAAATACCTTAGGATGTCTATTTTCCAAAAATATATGGTTTGATGGGGTAAAATTCATTGGACGGCTTCAAAAATGTTCCAAATGGAACATGGGCGCAGGCAGACTACATGTCAAAATTCCAGGTTGGAATTGCGCACCCCCTAAATGTGGAATTTTATACCCAATACAAACCAACAAACCTATGCATGGAGGGTATCCCTGTACTCAGGAGATGTTGCTGAACACATATTGAGGTGTTGATTGGCAGTGACAAATACCAGAATCTGAAAATTCCTGCCTGAACTACAATGTGTGTGGGGAAAAAATGACATCCCAACCCTTTGACATAGGTTGGTGGTAGTATTAGCACTTGGAAAGTGTTAAAATACCACAATTTTAAATACCCTAGGATGTCTACTTTTCCAAAATATATGGTTTTATGGGGTAAAACACTTTGCCAGGCTTCAAAAGTGTCCCAAATGGAACATGGGCGCAGGCTGACTACATGTCAAAATTCCAAGTTGGAAATGCACCCCCCCTAAACGTGGCCTTTTAGCCCCCAAATAATCTAACTAACCTACACATGGGTGGTATCCCTGTACTCAGGAGATGTTGCTGAACACATATTAAGGTGTTGTTTGGCACTGACACATAATAGGATCTGTGAATTCATGTCCGATGTACAATGAATGTGAAAAACAAATTACTATCCATAACATTGACATAGGCTGGTGGTAGAATTAGTGCATGAAAAGTGTTAAAATACTACCATTTGAAATACCCTAGGGTGTCTAGTTTTCAAAAATATATGGTTTTGTGGGGTAGAATACACTTTTTGGCTTCAAAAATATCCCAAATGGGACATGGGCGCAGGTTTTCTGCACGTCAGAATTCCAAGTTGGAAAACCAAAAAGCGCACCTCTCAAATGTGGCCTTTTATCCCCCAAATAACCTAACCAACCTATACATGGGTGGTATCCCTGTACTCAGGAGATGTTGCTGAACACATATTGAGGTGTTGTTTGGCACTGACATATAACAGGATCTGTGAATTCATGCCCAAAGTACTATGTATGTGAAAAAAAATTACTATCCATAACATTGACATAGGCTGGTAGTAAAATTAGTGCATGGAAAGTGTTAGAATACTACCATTTGAAATACCCTAGGGAGTCTAGTTTTCAAAAATATATGGTTTTGTGGGATAGAATACACTTTTTGGCTTCAAAAATGTCCCAAATGGGACATGGGCGCAGGTTTTCTGCACGTCAGAATTCCAAGTTGGAAAACCAAAAAGCGCACCTCTCAAATGTGGCCTTTTGACCCCCAAATAACCTAACCAACCTATACATGGGGGGTATCCCTGTACTCAGGAGATGTTGCTGAACACATATTGAGGTGTTGTTTGGCACTGACATATAACAGGATCTGTGAATTCATGCCCAAAGTACAATGTATGTGAAAATAAATTACTACCCCAAATATTGACATAGGCTGGTAGTATAATTAGTGCAGGGAAAGTGTTAAAATACTACCATTTGAAATACCCTAGGGTGTCTAGTTTAAAAAAATATATGGTTTTGTGGGGTAGAATACACTTTCTGGCTTCAAAAATGTCCCAAATGGGACATGGGCACATGTTTTCTGCATGTCAGAATTCCAAGTTGGAAAACCAAAATGCGCACCCCCTAAATGTGGCCTTTTAGCCCCAAAACAAACCAACAAACCTATGCATGGGTGGTATCCCTGTACTCAGGAGATGTTGCTGAACACATATTTAGGTGTTATTTGGAAATACCCCTTCACATTTTAAGGTAATGTTTACCTAAATTGCAATCTATGTGAAAAATTAAAAAAAAAGATTTTTTGCTGCAAACTTTGGCATAGATTGGTGGTAAAATGGCTACATGAAATGTGTCCAAATACCCCAAGTTAAATGCCCTGAGTTGTCTAGTTTTCAAAAATATGTACATGTTGGGGGTCATTCATGGATTTAGTACAGAAATCAGTGTTACAATGTCACTATTAATTTTAAAATAGCTTTGCACCACTTATAGTTCTGGCCCTGTAACATGAATAAAAAAAGCACAAAAACATAAAAACATGGGCTATTTCTGAACTCAGGACATATATTAGAAACTTTTTAGCAGTGTTTTTTTGTTGTCTCTTGTACATGAGTATACAATTTTTCAAATAAAAGTCATAAAAAAATTATTTTTTCAATTTTTTTGCCATATTTTATTATTTTTTATGCTATTAACAAAATAATGGTATCAAAAGAAAGCCCTTCTTATAACGATAAAAACGATATATAGTTTGTGCGGGTACACTAAATGAGACAGAAATAAATTACAGCAAAACACAAACACCTCAGAAATGTTAAAACAGCCCATGTCACCAAGCGTCGGACAAGCCAAAAAAGTCATGTCACTAAGGGGTTAACAGAAGAAAGCAAAACACATTTAGATAATGCACATTTTCGACTCTCAAAACTACAGGCAAACATCTGCGGCCTAACCTACGAGCCAAGCAATCTCCTTAATTGCGTTAATGAATCAAGATCTTGGTAAAGTCGAATAATATTGGACTTGACTAATTCCCTTTAATATACACATTGCACATGAGTCCCTAATGCATGTTTTTCCACAGTTTAAACCTTCTTATTGATTTTTAAACATGCCTTCCAGAACATATGACATCTGGTAATTACCGAGATAACGGAGATGGAGCGTTCTTCCTTTTATTATGTAGATATATGCATCCGTGCTGGATTATCCCAGAGTATCGTCACTCTCTGATACCTTGACATTAACTATTAGAAAATCACAGGCAATCAAATAAAAACAATGACGGCAGTGCGTGTATTGCCTGATTTAGGAAGCAGCGAATGCCAGGCTAGTTGGCCACACTCCAAAACAAATTGATGTTGTTTTAGCATCAGCTACGTCCCCCCCCCCCCCCCTTTAATCTGTTGAGGAGATAGAGCAGGCGGCAGAATATGTTTGCTATTGTGACTTCCTATCCCCCTAATGAAAACAAAATGCATTCCTTAACATAGACAAAACGACAACAAAAAAGATCACCCTGTACTGCAAAGATAGCAATACATTATCAAACAGAAAAACAGATGGTCAACTGATGAAATCGAATCAATGAGAATTTCTATTATATTGTTAAACGTCTTTTAATAACCAAATATTAGTAATAATAATAATTTAGTTTTTTGGTCCTGATTTTGTGGAGCAGTTGCTTCTCACAGACAGTCTAGACATATGGCTATGCTGCCTTTTTATTTGGGGACATACAGAAAAAGTGTAATTAAAATATTGCGCCTTTGAGTTTACAGGCAATCCAGACAGTTTTATTAGTGGTCTGCCTGTCTGACTTACTCACGGGCCTCAAAGTATTCATGACAGTGAACAAATAGAAAATGTCCCTATGTGTGAGAGATAAACAGCAATGGGTGCTACAAAAAGGAAGATAGTTGATTGAAAAAAGAATGTGCTTAACCCCTTTGTGACACATGGTTCTTGTGTCCCAGAAGCACCAAACACCATTTTTTTTGTTCCTGGCCCCAGTCACACAGTGTTTGGTAGCCAGTTGCAGAGACCCAATCAGCGTCTTAATAGACCATGTCAGTCCCTACCAAAAACTCTCAAGACTTCTCGACGTCACTTGTGACGTCACAGATAGGTGCCTGAACTATCGGGTTTAGTCAAATCTAGCCGGCGCTCACTATGAGAGTAGGCTACATTTTTCCTATTAGACTGAGGCTCTTCAAAGTGGCCTCATCTGATAAGTAGGATCCCCTGCAAGTCCCTGCCTCGTGTTCTGAGCACAGCTCATTGTGGGGAGCCAAGATGAGCTGTTAACTGAAGAATGTTCTATGCCGTCTTTTGGGACCAGTAAAATAGGACGGCATAGAACATCCTAGCATCATAAAGGTTTATAACAAATGCAGTATCAGCTTTTGTACGTAAAGCTCTACTTACATCACTCTAATCCATTAAATACTTGGAATATGTTGTGTCTTTGTGACCAGTTTAATCCAAAAGCAAACAATAGAACTGAAGAATTATATCTAATTTCAACATGTGACAACATTCACCAGTGATTTTGGTACTGTAAAATAAACTGCAAAAATAAGCTATTAATTGACACGTTGGAGAGGAATTTCAACAATGTCCTTCAACATTGTAGTGGACACGGGTTTTTATTATGCTCTTATTCATTAGATATTACTTAATGTAGGTAATTACACTGATTGCCATTGTAATATATACCACTAGGGGAGTATTGAGCACCATATGGATGATCTTTCAGTGGAGTCAAAAAATGTACTGCTTTCAACTTTTTGGCTCTCACTTTTTTAGAGGGTATTGTCAGATACAGGAGTATGCTATTCAATAATATTAGATAGCCTTCAAACTTTGATTTCAGCGCTTAATTTTTTTTATACGTAGGCTGTGCCGGCACAATAAGCATGAACACAACCTAAATCTATGCATGTAGCATAGATAAAATAAACCCCCATGAGTCTTCTTTATACATTGGCGCGTAAGCCAATCGCACCAGCATTTGGCGCAATGTGTGTACGCTGTGTTTTTACACGATTCCCAATGTGTCCATTAAAACAACATCAGATGGATAAAAAATACTGTGGAAACATTGTTAATGTTGTAAATTACTATTGTAGCTGGGAACGGCTGTTTTTTCATGGTCTATATGTATATAGTATATAGCTGAAAACTGCTGTGCAGATTAAAGTACCAAATAAAACTGTCCTTCTTTAGAATCAAAATCATTCGTTTTAACCTTGTCAATGTTGTGACTGTATTGTCTATTCATTTCACAGCTCAGTTGATATATGTTTGCATGGAAAACAAGGACATTTCTAAGCAACCTCAAACTTTCTGAGCAACCCCAAGATTGCTATTCCGAATCAGATGATATATCTCATATATATTGCAACTCTGGTGAGCTGACGCATTTCACCAATTGTGGATTCCTCAGAGGTCTTTCATGTAAAAACACTTGATCAAGAGTCCCTGACTGGCATGATTCCAACTTTCTCTTTTAACATATGAAGGTCACATCAATACTAACCATGAAATCTCTGTTTAATAATTACACGCTTTAATCCGGAGCTCTTACTCCTGCAGTGATACATTGTACCGCTGCTCACCTATTGTACAAGAATCTTAACTAAATGTATAATGCATTTCTTGCCTTTTTTTGTGAAACACTTGAATTATTTAACTCTATTTTAAGTATCACTAAAGAGGAAATACATCTCAATTATATTTCAGCTTTATGGGGAAATTACCAGCTGTTTCAGTTACAGCCAAGCAATTGTCAGGTAAAATTTATATTTGTTTACTTCCTATTTTTCTTAGGATTATGTGCAAATGCACATGCCTAGGGCTTTCCAGGTGCTTGCGGTTCCAGATGGTAGTCAAACTCAACCAAAGTGCGGCACTGCAAATTGCACAATGCAGGTAGTACACACGATGTCATTTCAGAAGGTACAGGTTTCATTTGAAATCACTGTGGCCACACAATGCTTTTTCTATGCGGCAGATTGTTTAAGCATATCTGGGGTAAAGTAATCAACCATACTGAAGACATTTTTGCTCCTGTTTTCAAAAAGAAAGTTAACTTTAAAAAAAAATGACAAACTTAAAGGGACAGTCTAGTCCCCAAACTCACTTTGGTACAAGATGAAGATTACTGATTGCACACGCCATTTTTTTTCCCAGCGTGATTTGATGAATAAATCACATTTTATATATTTGACTCAATCCCTCCCCAGTGATTACTTTACATGTTTACTGCAGGTGTGGGAGCACTGATTATATAGACACTGAGGTGATAAAAAGTTTTGTTTCATTTAGTCACTTCCTGTGCTTCTGGAATATAATACATGGTGTGGAATGTAATATGTTTGCTCTTGTACACAGCAGGATTTCTTAACAGTGCAACACATTGTCCTATGACATCACTAGAGAGTCAGGAAATGCCATTCATTGGAATGGCATTTCTTCCTTTTGTTACCTTCAGCAAAAAAACAAACGAACAGGAAATTGACTTTTACTCAGCTAGAGTGTGCAGTCCTGGTTTCTTTGCAAACTGCAGTAATTTCATAAATTCATCTAGCTGTAGGTATTTTATATTTTAAGCAATGCAAAATGTAAAAAAATGCATTTTAAAGTACTTTTAAAGCACATTAATATGCAATAATATTTGGAAGATGCATTTTGCGCAGAAGACAATCAATTTAAGGCATAAAAAAAAAAAAAACAATCAAAATACTCTTGAAAAAAATCTTAGACCAACTAACAAAAAAAAGTAGAGAGATAAACATCTATTGATGCTTGCCCGCTTGTATTTAATGGGTAATATGCTCTTGGAATCAACTGAGATATTCTTCTTTTTTCCTCACCAAACAGCATATGGCAAAGATTAGAAGAAAATAATGTATAAGTACGTCAGAGGAGAAGATCCTTTAGATCAGTGGTTACAAGAATTCTCTGGGCTTCAGCAATGTTGCTTAACTATCTGCAGATGTGTTAGAAATATATATATCTTGGAGAGGTTGAAAATAGGGGTTAAAAAACCCCTAAACTAAAGTAGAGCGAGAGAGAGCACATATTTTGCAGATGTATAAACATAATGTGGAATCACTGAAACGTTTTAAAGGACCATATGCATATGGACAGTACCTGAATGCCTACACGCAAATTTGGTCTTAGGATCACATTGGCGTGGAGTGCCTTTACATCCTCTCTCATCACTGCCGTCACCACAGTCTTTTTCTCCATCACAGACCCACAATTCAGGGATACAATTTCCATCGGGGTGGCACCGGAACTGACTTTCTTCACAACTGCCAGATGGGGTTGATTCTTAAAGAGAAAGACACAGCTGTTTATGAAAAAGTGCTTCACGTATACCAGAAAAACCATATGGGATATCACAATACTCTCTGGTACAAGTGTACCAAACTTGTTGAGAATCTTGGTGACCAAGGTCAAGACAAAGGACTCATGATTAGTTAGTCTGGTCCTTGTGGGATTAAGAAGAAGGTGGCCTGGACCTATATTATCCTGGTCCCCAGGCAGATCCACAGCAAAACCGACTGGTTACCTATGATTTATCCTGGGATGTGGAATATGAGAATATTGGGTTGTTGCATGGGTCATGCATATTCCCCAACTTGTTTGAATTAATCCCAAGAATTTACTGCAACATTACAGTTATAAAAAAAAAAGGAAAAATCTAACCCTAGATCTACTTAGCCTAGATTGAGGGTTAGGGTTACAATTAGGGTTATAGGTGGGTTACGGTTAGTATTAGGGTAACAATGGTTAGATTAAGGGATAGGGTAGATTTAGGGATAGGGTAGATTTAGGGTTAGGGATAATTTGAGGGTTAATGTTTGGGTCACAAGGTCACTGTAGGAGAATATGGTTAGGAAACAAAAAAACTTCAGTATCGATTATTGCCCTATTACTTGAAAAAAACAAAACAAAAAAACATGGAACCATTGGTAGTTCTAAACTCAGGACAAATATTAGAAATGATATAGATGGGTTCTTTTGTACAGTTTGTAATTGTGTAAAAAAAAATCAGGTCAAAGTTAGAAAAAGTGTATTTGTTGGCATATTTTCATCATATTTTATATTTGTTTTAATAGTATGTTATATCATATGATGAAAATAATAGCATCAAAATAAATCCCCATCTGTCCTTTAAAAATGATATATAACTTGTGTGGGTGCACTGAACATGAAGAAAGAAATCACAGTTACGCAAATGTATGACAAAAATAATATAATCTGGTCTTCAAGGCATATCAAATGCATCATAGAACTCTGTCACTAAGGGGTTAAAAACACATTTTGTATGTTGTTCCTTGTGTATTGTGGTGTTCGACCATTCCATGTGAAAGACATGGTGGAATTTAGTTTGAGTGGTTGGATTTGGGGGTGATCCAACCATGTAAAATAGTTTGCCGTGTCACTGCTGTGATCAGGGTCCAAGAGTTGAGGCCCTCACCTACTAAGTTGTGGATGATAAGCAATCATACGCTCTTATTATAGAAGTAGTTCTAAGTCCTGTAGCTCTTCTTCTACTCCAGTCACACTCTCTCACTCTTGGTTACAGGACTTCTCTGGGGTATCGTCAAACTAATGCTCCACTGAGCATCATCAGACAAGCTGCTTATGACAGCACCTTCTGGCACCACATCGAAACATTACAATAACAAATAATTAATAATCTCTCTATTTTAATAAGGGAGCAGGGAGCCAACATGTTTCGTGGAATACATTTACAAATGTGATTTAAATATGCACATATAATTATATGAAAATGTTAATTTTGCATAAATTAAATCTGTAGGGATATAAAGTCAATAAAAAAATAAAATAAATAAACAACCTTTTGTGCTCTTTTAAATACATTTAATAGTTTATGTGTAAGATGCTGTCTGTCATTTCCAAATAAAGCAATACTTTTTGTGTATATTGGACAGTTTAATTTGTAGTCATATAAGGAAGGTTTCCCCTAATTTAGCACTTGATGACTTGGAGGTGGGGTGGTGGCTACATGTTTTGATTCAAGTAAGTAAAGTACATCAAGTTATACAAATAAGCTAAGCAAAATCACATATTTTGCTTCTGAACTAATATATCTTAAGTTTTGAGTGCAGGATATGTCTATGTAATTTTATAATTATGTTGTCATTTTACAGTGGATATTATGTAGGGTTTTTTTTTAATTGGTCCCCAGCATCCTTTGAAGATTGTGTGTGATGATTATGTTGAGATGGAGATGCTGTTTACCACCTTTTCCTTTGTAAATTGCATTTTCACACTACATCAAAGCTAGATGTTATGATGAAAGGGGACAAGGCCCCTTATAAACAAAGTGCGGGAAAATAAACACAAACATATTTACATTCCACTGAACTTCTAACGTTTTTACATCACCTGATATTTGTATCCTAAAGTGTCTTTTCCTTGTCAAACAGCAGTTTAATTTATGTATATTTCCTAAAGTGCAAACATCATTTTAGAAGTCTTTGGTTTCATCCCAGCAGTAAAAAAAAACAAAAACATTGGTTCCTAGGTTATAGAATGGGAAAATTTCTTTAAAACACATAACTAAATTAATACACAATTATAAAATCCAACTGTGCCTTCAATTACATATCTTGGACGTCCTTTAGTTTTAAAGAAAAAAAATATTTATGTGACTGGCATGGCAAATTCAGGACTACTGGCAATTATACAGCCATGGTATGTGATATCATTGCCTGATTTTTTGTAATAAATGTATAATATTTAAGCATATATTATTATATAATAACTATATATTTACATTACAAGAACACCTTTTATCCTAAATAGATATAATAGCTGATCCATGCATATATTGATATTATTTATATATTTTCTATACTGTAAAATTATCAATATCACTTATTTATTTAATATATACAATGTCTGTTAAAATATAAATGTTTATATATATATGTCTGTTATGTCAGTCAAAAGACTTCAATATGAAATTACAATTTGCTTTTAAAAGGAACCACTGTGAATCCCACAGTATTTTAGCATAAGTCTTGATAAAATATAAGCATGCAATATATATAATTACGAGTGAGATGCCTTAAAAAGTTGAAAATGTTGACTCCGGAGACGCAGACTTTGTTTTTAGAGAACTGTCTGGCTGCCGATACTTACATGAGAGCACACAAAACAGGTGATTTAAAAGTTTTGGCATGTTTTTCTACATAACTGCTTTGTTACATCATAACAAAACATGATATATTTTTTAAACATTGAAGAAAATTTAATGAATAGTTTTGAAACAATACAAAATTGTCAGTTTCTTATTTTTTTTTTATATGTTTTATCTATTGTTTTAGGTGCATTGTATTGTTACTAAAAAGAGTGTTGTGCATTACCAGAGGAAAAAATATGATCATATAACGGAAAAAAAATCTCAGAGAGCTTTGTAGATAGAACTGTAGAATTAATCTCCTGGCCTGAAAGATCCTGTGTATGTTAAACACCTTTCAGAGATTACTTGGCTACCCATTTAGGGGTTGTTGTTTTTTTTTTTTTGCTGGGTGGGGTATTAAGGCAGGGGTGGTGCTACCATATAAGCAAATTAAAATGACTACGTCAAACGAAACATTTCTTACACGGTGAATACAGAGAATGTGAAAAAAATATGAAAAATTGTCCATACATTGTGTTAGTCGAATTGCATACACATGCATAAAATAATAAGAAGAAATTGTTTTAAATGTGCCTGTGGTGACTCCTGTTTATGACATCACCTGTGGCTTGATAGGCAAATTAACTATTTTGGGGGAAATTTGCGTAATTTGCATATCAAACCAGAAGGCTGTTATTTTATGTATTTGCTGCAATTCTACTGACACAATGTGTAGATCATGGTTTATTCGCTACAGTCATAGTATATGCAGTGTTTAGGTTGACAGAATCCCTTTAAAGCAATTATTCAGATTAACATTAATGTCCTTTCTTTCACTGGACTTCTAGCTCCACTTAGCAGTGAATATATAATTAGGAACATGACAACGTAGTGATGAAGGAAATGGTAAGTATCTCTATTCAGCATAGACAGTCCCACTTTTTTTTTCTCTTCCCTTGTCCCTCTCAGAATTGTTGGCGTGGATGAGTGTCTCACAGAGATCCACAGCAATAAAACAACGGCAAATTTGTTTATGTATATTTTTTTTCTGGTAGTAAAATACTTTATTTTTAATTATAAATGACAATCAAATTACACATTCTCAACTGTTGCTTTAAATGCCCCCCTGACCATAGCCACACCCTCAGTCACTCCCACAAAAACAAAACATGTCCCACTTTTGGCCATGGGCAATGTTTGGAAGTGAGTTTACAACCGGTGTCATACGTCTATTTTCAATGTAATTTTTAGATGTTTTACTATGATTATTTACTCCACTTGCTCTAGGATTATTACATCGAACAAGTTGTTTGTGCATGGTATAGATGTATATATGGTACACTTGTACTAATTGTAGTGTTAGTGCTACGGATTTACCGAGCGGATGCTCGGAAGTAACATTTAAATGTTATCGAGGCTAAATTTGGCCAATGTAAAGGACTTTAAAAGCGGAATTATGAACGAGTAACACATTCGCCTTTAGAAAAGTACAAAGTATAGCCTTCAGATTTACGATGCCCTGTGCTTTCCAATAAGCTTGCCAACGCTTATTTTGGAAATATAATATACAACTGAGCTAGATCTTAGTGGTATTTAATCATAATGTTAAAGCTCATGGTCAGCGTTCAAATGTGACATTTCTCATTAATTTTAATTTGAAATGTGCCTAAGATATTACTAATGCTCTACAATCACCCCCAATTAAATTATCAAAGAGGGCAGAGGACCTTTCCTTTGGAGTAAGTATATTGCATCAAAAAGAATGATGAACATAAATTCTCCATTACGTCTAGCAGGCTCACAAAGAGCCTCTTTAAAACATAAAATCTAATAACCGGAGATGTTTCTGGATGTGATGCAGGAGTTTAGCTGCCTATAAAGAGTAAAAACATTTGTTCATGTCCTTTGCACTTTACCATGTGGATATTTTAACTGTTGAACTACTTTTTGGTCCGGAAAAACAGTTAGGATTGTTAAATGTAGTGGCTACAGTACCAGTTTGCACTTCAGGGTCATATGTCTGGCTCCTGGAGAGGCAGACCTCCATCCTTCCGAGGTTAATAAATGAGGACCATTACGTTGGGAAATAATACCATTACGTTGGACAATAATACCATTACGTTGGGCAATAATACAATCTATTATTCAGCTGCTGATTCGGGTCTTATCAGCATTTGGGTTTTGAGTTAGTCATATAGTCATTATTAGAATTGGTCACCAATATTGGGCATTTTGACATATAATTTAATGATGTCCTATGGACCTTCACAGACGCTAATGTCTTTGTATGGACATTTTGCCTATTCCTTGGTTCCGATAACCAGGACACCAAGACCTCTTAAATATCTAATGCATTTAAAAAAAAAAAAATGTTCACAAAAATATGCTACATTTTTGCAAAGCTTTCTGGGTAATTTGAAGCTGCAAATCCTTCATTATATATTGTCTTGTAGAAGGGGCCTCATCTCTGAACTCTCTGTCATCTGACAGGTAGGATCCTGCTACGGGATCAGAGCACAGCTCATAGAATGTCCTAGCATCGGGAAGGGGTTAAATACATAAAGGGAATCACCAATATAAAGGAGGAGAGTTTATTTAAAAGAACAAAACAGTCTTAAATTAGAGGGGCAAAGGTTTAAAAGTAACACCAGGATGTATTACTTTACTGAGAGGGTAGTGGATGCATGGAACAGCCTTCCAGCAGATGTGGTACAGGTTTATTCAGTGAATGTGTTTTAGTATGCATGAGATAGGCATAAGGCTATCCTAGATTTAGGATAAGGACAGGGACTAATATAAGTGTTCAGGGTTTTTTTTTTTGTCAGAAATTGGGCCGAATGGTTCTTATCTGCCGACATATGCTATATTTCTATAAGATCTTCATAAATCTGTTCTGAGGTCTTTAAAGTCACCTACACATTGTTTATGCTGCAAAAGCAGAAAATAAAAAAAATATCAGAAATGAATTATACATTGCTTGAGCAGAACTGAATGCAAATGCACAAATTAAAAGAACAAAATGTTCAATAACAAAGAAATACAGGGGTACAGTAATGCTAAATAAAGTCTTAAAAACATACATAAAAGACAAGAATAAAAAAAAAAAAATATATATATATATATATATATATATATATATATATATATATATACCTTTAAAAAGACAAATAAACCCATCTGGGGAAATCTGAAGAGGATAAAAAGTGCTTAGTGCTAAGGTTAGTGTGATTAGGTTTGGGGTCAAAGGGTTATTGTAGGAGAAAATGGTTAGGAAACAAAAAAATACTACTTTTGGTATTGCCTTATAATTTGCAAAAAAAAAAAAACTATAATAGAAAACCAGGCTATTTCTAAATTTTCAACAAATATTAGACGTTTTTTTTATTTGCATTTGTAGATGTGTGAAAGATTTTTCGTGCACAAGTTAGAAAAAGTGTTTTTTTTCTCTTCAATGTATTATCATATTATTTTTCTTGTAAATTATATTATATAATGAAAACAATGGTCTCTAAAGAAAGCCCTTTTGATGGTGACAAAAACAGAATATAA
Source organism: Pelodytes ibericus (assembly GCA_036172795.1). Lineage (NCBI taxonomy): Eukaryota > Metazoa > Chordata > Amphibia > Anura > Pelodytidae > Pelodytes > Pelodytes ibericus. The sequence continues at coordinate 11,080,046 of CM069864.1, read as the reverse complement.
TAAAAACGAGAAAGAGACAAATGATGGCTAAACACAAACACCACAGAAATGTGAATCCATTGTCCCAAAAGGTACAGACATTTCTAAACTGTCCTGTCACTAAGGCCGCAAGGTGATATCACGACAGAGACAATTAAAATGCATTTTCTCTTAATTTGCTTAGAACTCATACACAAAGTATAGATAATTTTTTACCGTTTTTTCTTTATTCTCTACAATGTTTAGGTTAGGTCATCCCTTAAAGTTTTTTTTTTGTACCAATAAAAGAAAAATAAAGTATATTACTTGTGTAGTACCAAGTTGTTGTTTAAAAAAACAGGTGTTCACTCCTGACACAAGCTAATTGTAAAATTATGCCAAACCGGCTTTCAAATACATCAATTAAAACACACTCTCTGCATCCTGATTTTGAAGGTGCTTCAGCAATTGTACAGGAGTTTACATGGAAATACTTTCTTTCCGAGCTACTTCAATCCTGTGGCAGTAAAAACTGAGCTGATTTATTAAAGTACAAAAAAAAAGTTATGGTTTTCAGTAGAATATTTTCTTATAAGTCTATTATTATTTTCTGCATTTGTATTTTGCATTCATATCGTGGACACAAAGCTCTGTGGGGGGGAGGGGAGGTTTCTACAGAAAACACACATATCCTGCAGCACAGAGCCGACATCAGTACAATTAGAGAGCCGAACATGCTCCCGGTACCAGTGAGTATCCTTTTCTTCCTAAACCGGCAACAGCGATGTGCTATTTTTAAGCGTAATAAAAAAAATAATCAATATTAATCTTTTGTTGTCTATATAGAATATTTCCTCAGAGGATTTGAGGAAAGCAAAGGCATAAAAAAAAAAAAAAAACTGAAAATATTATAACTTCCTTTGTGTAATGGGGTAATGGAATATGAGGAACCTACAAACCAGTGTCACTGAGCGATGTGAATTGTAAGTTCTAAAACCTGGAGCAAGTGTGGGTAGTATTACTTCTTTGAAGCAACCTATCAGGCTTTCTCACAGTTAGCAGATACCGCAACAAGTAATTTCATTGACTGATAGTCCCAAGTTCTCCTCGCTTGAGTACAGAGAAATCTGTTACTCTCCTTGGTTCCATGACCATCTCACATCATAGTCCCCAAGTTGACATCACACCCTACCTTTAAGCGTCACTTACTGAGTATAATATATCCATGATGTACTCTAAAGCAGCTCTATCATACTGCTGCTCTCGGTGCACTCCATTGTTCCCTTTCTCTCGGTTTCTCTAAACCCCTCTATCTCTGTTACTTTCTTCCTTACTCACTGAAATCTGACAGCCCACAGCACCCCCGACTTACTGTTCCTCACATGCAGTTCTCCTCTATTTTGTTAGAGAGGGATACTGAAGATTCTATAAATTGCATCATTTTTTAATTACATTTGTTTTTTATGTTTTCATTTTTATTTTTGTTATGTTTGTTGTTGTACTAACCTGTCTTGGTACAATTCTCATTAGTTTCATCACTGAAATCTTCACAGTCGTCATCCCCATCGCAAGCCCAGTGACCAGGAATACATCTTCCGCTGAAGCAGCGGAATTGCTTATCAGTGCATGAGACAGAGCAACCTGCTTCATCGCTGCCATCGCCACAGTCATCATCTGAAAACAATGAGATAAAGATATATATATACAATTGAAAATGTGCAAATCAAGTGTGTGTAATGAATCTACCGGTGACTTCCCTTTCAACTGATGGCAAAAAATGTCCCAAATTTTCCACAAATAATAATAAGATTTGCTTTTTGAATTTGAGTAACTTTATTGAACAGTAGCAACAAAAAATAAACTTCATGTATGTTGACAGATAGTCATAGTATACATTGTATCTTATATTTTTGTTCAACAGAAACCACATATTTGTGGTTTCAATACTCAAGTCTTCATTTATGTTACACACAAAGAGATCAAACATAAAATTCCTTTCTAGCAGTTTGCTCATTTCAAATAGATTATTAGTGAATCAGTGATAGTAGATTATTTTCCTAGCAACTCTACAGATATTAATAATTGCTTTTTTTCTGCAGTGATTCCATTACCTAAAATATGGTAAGAAATCTTGTCTGTCAGAAACAATACAGAAAATGGAACACACTGGCTTTTTATAATCACAGGCCATATAATAATGTTTGACGGTTTTGACCCCCTACAGTTAAGTAAATAAAAAAAATGAAACAGTGTACGTACCAGTGTCACAGTGCCATTTGTTACTAATACATCTGCCATTTCCACACGCAAAATGGGTCGAAGGTTCGCACGTTTGAAGCTCTGTGCAAGAGATATTAAACATCTACTGTTTAGTTTAATTAGATAAATGGTGCCTGCTTCAAAGCATTTATTAAATATATATTTAATGTATTTAAAGTGTTTTCAGGTCCAAACTTATTTATAATTAATGCATGTAAATAGGGTACAACGACTGATGTTTTATGTTTCTTTTATATCATGTCCTTTAGATACAATTCTAAATTTTGTTTAAAAATCTAGTTTTCAGATTTTATTTTGTTATCAGATCATTATAAAATGACATGTATTTCTTAATCTTGAAAGGTGAACTAGTATTGCATTGCTAACATTATTTATTCATTTTACTGCAAAATATATGATAATTAATTGACATAGCAATTAAGAATATTAGCAATAAAAATAATGGTCACAGTTTGCACATTGGAAGGCTAAATACAAAGTCTTCTTTCACATTTTCCAAATATTAATTTATAAATGCTGTGTTATGTTAACCAAACCCCACCATCTAAAAGGCATCATGTACCAAAAAGTGTATTGCAGTAGCTCACTTTTTTTTTCTGCCTGGATTTTATGGATGCAACAGTAAATTTAACAGAAAATAAAATAATCTGTCCCAGTCATGGGTATAAATTGACATAAAAAAATATGTTGTCCAGCCTAAAGAATTAATAATAGAATTCCCACAAGTCAGTCATTTTCATCCATATAAACATTGTTCATATTATAAACATACAGCATAAAATAACTATGAAAAATGATCTTTACATTGTGTTATCACAGATACAAGCAAATAGATAAATTAAAGGAAAGATATGTTTTAAACGTGTCTGTAGGAGTTCCCACAAACATATTTAAAATATTTTGTTCTCTTAATGCATTGGCTTGAAATACTTGTAACACAATAAGAAAGGTCCAGAGATCTCATAATATGTATATTTTACCTACATTTCAACAGTGTAAACAGGAAAAAGAAAACAAATTAGAAAATAACACAAACAAGGGAAAACATAAAAAAGAAAGAAAATGAAAGAAAGAAAGAAAGAAAACAAAAAGAAGAATTGAGAAAGAATAAAAAGAAAATTGAAACTACGATGATCAATAAAACACAAAAAAAATAGAAAAATAAACATAAATTATGTGTTTCGGAGTCTGTGTGTAAAAAATATTTGGGGGACAATAAATACAGGTCAGGTGAAGGTGAGTTAAGACAAATAACTTTAAACAAAGAGTAGGCGCAACAATAATTATTTAATTAATAATTTATATATATATATAGTTTATATTTTATTGTAGAGCTAGTTATATGTTTATAATAATAAATTATAGAGGCAGTCTTGTATTATAAACTGAATATTGCGATATTGGCCGGATTGCCAGGTGAGTCCCAAGATCTTACAAACCTTCCGCTTTAGTATAAAAGTTTTAGCGAGAGCCAGTGCTGTGATGGGTTAATGAGAGCAATTGGAGCAGCACGTTACAAGCGGATTTGCGTTATAGCGGATCATACCATAACAGGATTTAGCTGTATCCAGAGGCCCAAAATAATCAACTAGCATTCAACTAAATATTTACTGTACACAATTCATAAAGCACAATACAACTTTAATAAAACAAATTCAATATAGTATATATTGTTGGACATAGACCTTTCAAATACCTGGATTTTATCAACATTTTACATTCAATTTTAGTGAATAGCTCCTATTTTGTTTAGTTTGTTCTTTGCATTTTATATTAGTACACAAGTAGCTATTAGTATTTCTATATATAATAAAATCAAACTCGTTGCTTAGATATCCTTGCGTAAGTGTATACTTTAACCGTAGGAACAGAACTGAAGTAATCTATGATTTATGTAATGAAGACGTCTGAACAGTGAATAACGACAAATATCATCAAAGGATTTAGAAGCAAATGTGATGCTTTTATGAAAGAAAAAACATAACTCTGCTTCCATGCTGGTCACAAATAAAATCAACTTCAGACGTTTTTCTCTGTCCATTTGTTGGATGCACAATTTATATATGTATATTTATTTATTTTTCTTCACTTTTATAAGAATGGATAGCGACTGTTTGTGTGATTACAATCACGAAAATGTCTTCAACAAATTGGAATGTTGACAATTTCTGTACTTATGAAAGAACAGGATTAAACTATTCAAAATGGGCTGAATACAACTTATAAATCAGAAAAATACAATGTCCACATTTTTTTTTTAAATTGACATTGAAATACCAGAATATAAATTATTCTTTAAGTGTAGTGCTTGAAAGCCCCAACGAACCTCATTCTCTATAACCTTCAGGCCCCTCGTATATGTTCTGTTGTATATTTTATTATATTTAATCTTCCAGTAAAACTGCATATATCCCAGAGCCAAATTACTATATGTAATTTAATTATGTGCTAATTTATTGTGTATATAGGTTTATTTGATATTGCTGTTGAAGAATTGTTTGTAGGAGTTGTGTTTGGGAAATGACTAGCCAAGCAGACTCCATTTTGTCACACTCTTTTTTTTTTTTTACTTTTTTTTTTACCACTTACCCACTTAATCTGCTTCTAAATACTCTAACTGCAATTTGTCTGTCAAGTCTATATGAACGTCCGTTTGGGAGTACCCCACCAGATATGCTTTCTGATTTATCTTGCTTTCTGTCCCCGTGTGCTTATGCAATTAACTATATTATACTCTCAGAACTCTTTGCAGTTGTATTTCACTCTGAGTTGATCAAAATAATTCTGCAATTATAATGATATTTCATTTTTTTTATTTATTAAAACACTGATACGGGTCCTCTAGAAATATGTCTTGAAAACCACTAAGCTTCTGTAGCCGTTTTCATTTATCAAATTTTCCAAGGGCTACCGTGTTAGGTCAGCAACAAATTATGTTATGTTTAACTTATAGGGACAGTCGAGTCTCCAAAATCACTTTGAAAATGAAGATCACTGCTTGTATAGTGCACAGGCTTTTTTCCAGTGTGATCTGATGCAGGAATTCTACATAAAACACATTTTTAATATTTGACTCAAGCCCTCCCCTGTGACTACTTAGGATCTCTGAACAGTGCAACACATTGCCCGATGACATCACTAGAGGAACAGAATGCCTGCATCAAATCACACTATCACCTGTGCACTATACAAGCAGTAACTTTCAACTTGCACCAAAGTGAGTTTTGGACTAGACTGTCCCTTTAAAACATATTTTATTTATGCATTAGCATGGAATGCTACTATCACAATGTAGAGATAATTTTTCACAATTGTTTATGCTCTACCTTCATAGTACGAGCAATGTCTAGGTTGAAAGAGGCTCTTTAAGTTGGTTTCAACCGGCACCTTGTAAGAACTTATTTTATTTAGACTGTTATAACCTTTGGGCATAAATAAAATGCATTTTATAATGTTTTGTTTCTTCATAAATATATAATTGAGCTTTTAAAATGTGACAAAATATCAAACACATAAGTCTTATTTGTTTTATAAGAGAAAAAGTTCCATTCCAGCCACTGTTTCTCCTACCTCTACCACCATTATGTAACATTATACAGACATTTTAAATCTTTAATCTAAAACGCCCCCAGGGTATTTTCCTTTGAACAGTTCCATGTTTCTTTACAATTTAAATAATATTTTTATCAATAGTTTTTTTCTTTTATTTTTCTGTTCAAGGGAATAAACCGGCACAGCTGCTATTTATATGTTTCTTTTCTGCATTGAATACAAGTATTTCTTTCCATAATATTATGGTTCAGCGTTTACCTAAGATCGAAAGCATGGACAAATAGGATTTTGGTCTAGACTCACAATTTTAATGTCTACATGCATTTTAAAATAAATGAAAACATTCATCTATAATGGGATGTTTGTGTAGCACAGCATGATCTTGAATTGAGATGATGCTGTTCTGTATAAGGGTTTTTTCAGATCCAATGATGGATTAGAAATGAAAAAAAGGTATAGGCAAATCTCTATTTGGGAGAGTAAATGATCAGGGAGTGAAACTGAGAATGCATGACTTGGTTAAACTCTCACGTTTAATGTTACTTACCTGAACAGTTACTTGGTCTGGTTTTGGAGTTTTTCTATTCTTTTACGTCTATTCTCTAAAATGTGAATTTGGAGGTCGACTTTAATTTTGAGACTAAGGGCCAGATTTATCAAGGGAAAAAAGGTGCTATTTAAAAAAAATAGTGCTACATTTGTAACAAACTGCTATAGCATTCAATTGGTTTCCATGGTTATTAATACTATTTTAGCACTTTTCCCTGAAATAGCACCAATTTTTGATAAATAAGGCCCTAACTCAAATTCGGCACCCGAGTTTGACTTGGAAATAAATCCCATGTTCAAATTGTCCCCATTGAAAGTAATGGGAGGTGAAATGATTGAAGTTATTTTTGAGACTAATTTAAACTCGGATGCTCAAAAATGGCATTGATTTATTTTCATAGGGGAAGATTCGAACATGGGATTTTTTTTCAAAGTCAAACTTGGATGCTTAATTGTCTCAAAAAAAAAGTCGACCTCCAAATTTTAATTCTAGTGAATAGACTCCATATCTTGTATTTGTGCCAGATATAATGATTGCTTTTCTCTTGTGCTCAGACTTACCAGTTCATCCAAAATTACTGACTATTTACTCAATGCTGTGTTTTCAAACCAAGCTTGAGACAATAACAGTCTTTGATAACCATGAGAAATGTAGTTTACATACAACCAGCTAAGTGGCAGCTGTCAATCCCTAGTCAATGTATGATGTATTTATCACCTAAAAATCGGTTAATACAAAACTACCAAATCTATAACAACCTGATTATTAAATATATATAAAATTGTAAAAACTAATTATAATCTCAAAAAATGAATCCAGGGGTTCAAAACCTTTTCAGATGCTGCTGCCAGCCCTTCCTCTTCTCATCAACCCCTCATGCCCCCTCTGCATTTTGAGCCCTACTGGTTCTTCATCATTAGGCATTAGACATTAAACATTTATTTTCTCTGTATTTAGAACATCTGTTTCTTTGTGAACCTGTTAATGAAACTCTTAAGAATATCCAGACAGTAGGCCTGGAGTGCTCACACTCTCCTCCCAGGGAGGGGTCACTCCTATGTTGGAAAGTAATGCCTTTATTAACTATTTTTTAAGTTGTGACACTTAGAAATAACTTTGCAACGTGAAGCACATTTGACATGGTGGCAATCATTGAAAACAAATGTTTTGGCCATTTGCCTGCTATTTTTAATGATGCCTTGCTCAAGGTCAGCAAGTTTGAGGAAGTATAATTAAGCATCTGTTTCTCAATTTGCAGAGGGCAAATTGGATGGCTACAATGCTGCTCTACTTTTTTTTTGTCATATTCTGTTTACTAGCACTAAAAAACTGCTGATTACATAGAACTTTATTATTTGAGAACTGATGAGATACAACTTTTCGGAATATTGCAAATCAGATTCAGAAGTCCTTCATTAGCAGGTTGTACATATTTAGAACACAACAATATTTTTTTTGAAAGTTTTTTTTAAATACATGTCTAAGGGTGCAAATACTCCAATAAATCTATTTGCACCTGTTTTTACCAATAAAACAAACAGCCAAGTTTTATCCTAGGATTACTGGTCAAATCCAGACTGGCCCGGAAACAGTTTTACATCTGTAGAGACAAAGCCAGTAATGCAAGGGTGACATGTTTCACCCTAACTATTCTGAAAGTCTAAGGTTCAGATTAAGCATATTTAGTACGAAAGGTGTCAAATTAGTATTCCTGGAATAGTCTGTCGGGTTGACCAACGTGATCTCTAATCATCACGAAAATCAGCCAATGAGGCTGATTTTCATGCCAACATTTGGAAGCCGAGGAGTTCGGCTGCTGAAATGGTAGCCACAATTCTCCCGGTAGACTTTGATGGGGAGGAGGTCAGCTCATTTTGGGGCCATTTTCAGAAGAAAGTGGCTATTGTGGAAATATCCAAGGTCTTCCCATAGAAGTCAGCAGGAGGCAATAGCCAAACTCCTCCCAAAATAAAAAAATAAAGGTACTAAACTGTTTTTTAAAAACATGTCCTAGTAGTCGGGAGTAAACTCGACTTCATAGATACATGTGGGTGGGTACACTCTCTGATGTGTCTCACTGCTGAGACACAGCAGTTCCCAGTTGTCTATCTGCCAAATGTGGGGTTCTCTCACTGCTAGTGCATAAAGAGTCAGTCATTGTTGCATGGGATAAGCAGGGTGGACCTAGTTAAGGTCTCCCCTGCAGATCCCGTGCAAGAATGAGGGTCTCTCTCTGTGCGCTAGCAGAGATAGCCAGTCGCCGACCAGACGGCTGCCTGCTTCCTATGGAAACATGGCAGCTGTCGTTCAAGTTATAAACTGGCGTGTACTATCAAAAGTACCTGCCAGTTTTTCCTCACAATAGGAACAACTAACCTTCCCCTTGTCCTTCTATATTAGAAGCACAAGGTAAATATAATGTTTACTGTTCCTTTAAATAAATACAGAAAAATAAAGTAAATGAACATAAATTAAAACATGTTTTTATTAAAATGTAAAAAAAATTAAAATTCATGTAAATTGTAAAATATATGTACTTTAATTTTTCTACACTTTTCTGTTCAATTTTCCAACTAAAGTCTGGAGAATTGAACTAATTGAAATTCTGAATTTTCTGCAAACTTCAGGGGGGTGGGAGGGTTCAGTGTTTTAGTAATGAGTAAAATCTATAGTATTTCACCATCTTACTCCCTGAAACTGAAAGCCAGTCTGAAATTGGTGGACATTCTCCACAGTTTGGCTTTATGCCCCAATCTAGCCTGAGTTCGGGCCACATTGGGGCATACTGAGTAGAACCTATGTCTGGGATACTTAATCAAATAATTTAGACAAGTGAGATAATCCAGTGTATATGTTTTACCTTGAAATTCAAAGAAAAAGTGCTCATTCAGATCCAGAAATGTCTAGATTAGTGCAATGTTTTATGATTAGAATCTTGAGCAGAGAGGTCATCTCATATAACTTTTTGTTTGCAATTTATTTCTTAAAATTGGTACCATGACTTTAGTCACAGGTCTTATCTGTGATTGTATTGACTTTGTCATCCTCCTAAAAAAAAAAACCCCTACACATTTGGCAGAATGCTTGAGCACTGGAATGTATACAATAGGAAAAGAATAAAGAATTTGGTTTATAATAATACCGCGGTGAAAAAACAAACCAAAAAACTTGTAAATAAAAAAGTGTAAATTAGACCAAAACAAATAAAAAAGACAAACAAGCAAATGTCTAGCCTTGAGAATTTTCATGAAGATAAAACTGGAAATCCAAAAGGAAGGTATAATAAAAAGACAAAGTAAGGTAATACAGATCACTATCTTTTTATTAAACTTTCTTATCCTACAAAATCCATAGTGACAATATACTTTGATTTTTCTCAAACAACCAGGTTAACGGATCAGTTTTTAATGCAAAGGTTTGTATCCTAAGCTCTGTGGGTGCCTGAAATATTTTATAGAGATTGTGGAGGAAAAAGAGACATAACAGTAGGTATTGTAATATTTATATTCTTTGATAGGATTTGCTAAGTCCAAAAGCTAAAGCACAAAAAAAAAAAGAGAGAAAAGAGTCAGTTTTCCTAGAAGACTCTGAAGTGGAGATCCAGTTTTTCTGTTATATTGTAAGTATTTATATATTATAATAATATTTGAAAACCAATAAATGTGCAGGACTTAATTCCAGCAAGTCCTAGTTAAAACGTTGTATGTTGATCAAGTGATTTACAGTGAATTTCCTGCTATAAAGGAAGATCTTATTTTATTTTCTACCAGACAATCTGTAACTCCCTCATTCTCTATTTATTGGACTTGGAAGGGGAAACCCCAATACTAAATGGGCTTCTATAACAATCCATAAATGGACACAACAAGAAAACCCGGAATTGGAATATATATATATATATATATGCACTGAACAAAATTATAAATGCTACACTTTTGTTTGGCCCCCATTTTTCATGAGCTGAACTCAAAGATCTAAGACTTTTTCTATGTACACAAAAGACCTATTTCTCTCAAATTGCTTAAAAATTTGTCTAATGGACAACAAATATAGGTGCATTTTATTGCTGACATTTTGAATGCACAGAGATACCCTGACGAGATCCTGAGGCCCATTGTTGTGCCATTCATCCACGACCATCACTTCATGTTGCAGAAACTGCACATTTTAGAGTGACCTTTTATTGTGGCCGGCCTAACGCACACCTTTGCAATAATCAAGTTGTCAAATCAGCATCTTGATATGCCACACCTCTGAGGTGGATGGATTATCTCGGCACAGGCGAAGTGCTCACTAACACAGATTTAGACAGGTTTGTGAACAATATTTGAGAGCAACAGGCCTTTTGTGTACATAGTTTTGTGTACCAAAATTCACCAAGGTACAATAGAGTATGAAAAAGATAAAGAAAAAAAAAAAACCTTGCTCTACTGAGTACTAATGTAAAAATATTGTATACTGGCTTGGTTGGATGGCTTGTTGATTTCACCGAGAGAAATATTCACCTTTCTGTTTCAATGTCTCTCAGCAGCTTCCGAACAGCTGTTGTCTGGCACCTTTTTTTCACTCACTATATTTTTAAAGAAATGCTCATTAAATTGTTAATATATGCAGTTTCTTGCTATTCTGGTGTCACTGCTACAGCGCATGCTCAGTTTTTATGCTCCAGTGTCCCGACATGAGGAAAAACAATACAACGTGTATGGGTCTTACAATCAGGACCATAAAGAAACTCCTGAGGGCCACATCTTCCATGTGTACAACAAGATGGACATCAATGCCCCAGAGCTAGGCGACCAAGTGGTTTTAAACCAGTTTTTTTAACACAAAAAAAAAACCAGATAAAATCTTCTAAGTACATTGAAACAGATTGTTGCATATTGTCTGAAACAGTTTCCGAAAAGTACTGTAAAACAAATGTTATCAAATGTCCTAGTGTAAGAAATTATCATACCCTCCTACAGGGGTTATTCTTTTAGGGAATGTGTGACGAATGAAGCACAGAGACAAGTGTATATAAAAAGGTATATTGTTATTAAACTGAGATACTGTTACAGGTTATACCGGAAATACACAGTGTACACATTACACATATATGGTTCATAATCAACAAGTAAGAGACAATGGTATACTTATACATTCATATCTTCTATTTGTTCCTTCATCTTGGGTCTTCTGCTGGCTGTCTTCTCCTCAGGCCAGGAACAGACAAGAAGCACTCTCCCTCCTTCCACAGGAACAGCAAGACTCACTCTCCCCATGCCACAGGAACAGCAAGACTCACTCTCCCCATGCCACAGGAACAGCAAGACTCACTCTCCCCATGCCACAGGAACAGCAAGACTCACTAGCAAAAGTGGTTCACTCAACTAAGTATCCCAAAATCCCTTAGTTACCTCCCAGAGAGTTAAAGAACCAGTTCAACCTAGTTTGGAGATATATGGTCTCTGTAATAAATGCAACCCCCTTTGTCACACCTATCTGTTAGTAAGTAAAAGCTGGAAAAGTGAGTGAAAGGCTTGCTCACACAATCTAAAGAAGTCATCTCAGCTGTAAACCTTTTGATGTCCACTTCTTGTGACATTCAAACTGCATTCCATTGTGAAACCAGATAATTATCTTAGCTAATTACACACATCCACCCAAAAGCAGATATCTATGTATTAAATAGAAAATAACATTATTTATAAAGGCACCCTATATTTCTTACACTAGTTCTTGTTCTAAAGAAACAACAATCCATAATGTGCTAATGAACCCATTGAAGGAAAACTGCTTGATATTTTTCTATGTTTTGGTAAAATAAATTCTAATTTTCTTCCTGTGCAAAAAAATACTGTACTTTGTTTTTGGTCACCCTGCATGCTACGGTTAAGAACTACAATTTGTATATATAATATACTACTCTCCAAGGAGTCATCAATTATTTTTTAGCACACACACTCACTCCTATCTGTATCAGCAGCTGATAACTGATGGTATTAATTACCCAACTTCATGGTGCTCATTTTATCAACCTCAGTGGGATTTAGAGCCAAGTTGACCCTGCTTTGAACTGCACACGTGTCCTTCAAGTTTGAATAAACTTTGCAGTCACAGCATGTACCGACTGAGGTATATCACCAAATAATGTGTGCCTTGTAGCATTTTCTAAGGTTTAAAGAATTAAAATACAAAAAGAATAGTTAAACAACAATGCTGTGAATTTTTGGCCATGTTTTGGGAACATTAATAATTCTTGACCTCTGTTCCACCTAGAGTAGCCAACATTATTTTTAGATATGATACTGTATCATTCATCTTTGCTAAACTCATCATACAACCTAAACACTGAAAACACAATTCAACAGGTTTATTGGAAACCCTAGCAACGGAGGCGTTAATATTGGGGCATTTTCAGTTACCCAGTGTGCGCTGATCCCAAACACGCTCTTAGTTGGGTAACATAGTCGGAATTTCAATTTTCCAGATTTTAGTTGGTGAATTGAAAGAATTAAAAGAAACTTAATTTAAACACAAAAATACGTATATACACATTATATTAATGTTATGTTATAATAGTATAGTTATATTATATTAGCATTTAAATTGTTGTATAATGTTATACTACTTTATGTTAATTTACTTTATTTTTATGTAATTAATTCATTTAGGGTTTTTGTTACTGATTTTATTTTATTTATTACACTTTGCACCATTTCGGGAAGACCATTGAATTCTATGAGTGGACTTCGGTTATCTTGGTAGTAAGCTGAGGTCCTAGCGACCATTGGAAGGACCAAGGCTACAACTTTTGTTTGGGTGCATTTCTGCTGATTTCCGTGTTGGAAGATATCAGCATGGAGTCAGCTATGATTTCCGAATCCACCATGAATAATGCTGATGCCTAAACCTGGATGTCATTGAGTTCAAAGGCCCCACTGAGTATTTAGTACACTTTTCTAAAGTAAAAAGATAGAATACTCAGATAGAATACAGAAAGCATACTCCGCTGTTAGCATTACATTAGTTTCAATGCTGATGGTTAGCCTTTTAGAACATTGTCCCAGAATTCTGTTTTGGGAACCATCCCTATTGCTGGACATGGTAGATGACGTTATTTTCTTTTATATCTATACATTTATTGTATTATTGGAATTAGAACACTCTTTTAAGAGACTGAGGAAGCCTTGAGTTTGGGAATACTAACCTCGACTAGTTATCCATTATGGTTCTGGTTTCTATTCAGTTACATTTTATTTCTTTGGCTCACATAATGCACCCACTTTTATGCTTCATTAACCTACGAAGTCACAATATAATTGGGAGCGCGGCTGAGGAGCTCCAACCACCGAGACAAACAAAGAGCTACAATGAGTAAAGTGTCCCTTGTACATTCTTATAATAGCTGTCTTTCCAAACACCATTTAAACACCGTATTGAAGCTCTGCAGGGTGGCTATTTCAGGCCTCCACCAATCGTGCTAGAAAACAGCACTTTTTCAGATTATCTGAGACTCTTAGAGTATGACCTACTATTAAAGTGTTTATCTTGCTTTGACAAATAGCACATTGACAGAAGCTATAAATACAAGTGCTTCCATTATGGCAATACTGCTGGATACCTTTATTCTGAGGCTTTTCAAAAAAGGAAAATCTGAAGCAAATAAATAAAGTTCAAGTAGCAGGCTACACATGGCTACAGAACTCTTCTTTCATCTTAACTACTGCACATTTCTATTCATGGACAAAAGAACACAATGTCTCTAAGCAACCTGCACGAAATGAAGATGGCAAGTCTCTTTGGTTGTATGGATAGATAGACTGACAGACAGATAGACTGAAAGATGAGTAAGAGAGGAGAGATACATAGGCAGATAGCTAGTGAGTAAGCTTGCTAGAGAGCGAGATAGCTAGAGAGAGAGAACGACAGCGAGAGAGATCTAGAGATTGAAAGCTAAAGCGAGAGATAGAGATTGATAGCTAGAGAGAGCTATCTAGAGACAGAGAGACTGATTGCTAGAGAGAGATCTAGAGAGATCAATTGCTAGAGAGAGAGAGAGCTAGAGAGAGATATAGAGAACTCAACAGCTAGAGAGAGATTGACAGCTAGAGAGAGAGCTAGCTAGAGAGAGAGATCAATAGCTAGAGAGAGATATAGAGAGATTGATAGCTATATATATATATATATATATATATATATATATATAGAGAGAGAGAGAGAGAGAGAGAGAGAGAGAGAGAAATTGCTAGAGAGATAGCTAGATATATAAATAGAGAGATGGATAGCTAGAGAGAGATCAAGTTAGAGATAAATAGATCAATAGCTAGAGATAGATATAGAGAGATTGATAGCAAAAGAGAGAGAAAAAAGCTAGAAAGATAGAGAGAGATAGAGATAGAGAGAGAGATCAATAGCTAGAGATAGATATAGAGAGATTGATAGCAAGAGAGAGAGAAAAAGCTAGAAAGAGAGAGAGAGATAGCTAGAGCAAGAGAAAAAGATTGATAGCTAGAGAGAAAGGGATGGATAGCTAGAGAGATGTATAGATAGATCAATAGCTTGAGCAAGAGAGATAGCTAGAGAGAGCGCGAGCGATAGCTAGAGAGAGTGATTGATAGCTAGAGAAAGATTGATAGCTAGAGAGAGAGATTGATAACTAGAGAGAGAGAGAAAAAGCTAGAAAGAGGGAGATTGATAGCTAGAGAGAGAGATAGCTAGAGATAGAGAGCGATCAAGATCCATAGCTAAAGCAAGAGAAAGAGATTGATAGATAGAGAGAAAGGGATGGATAGCTAGATATATATAGATAGATCAATAGCTTGAGCACTAGAGATAGCTAGAGAGAGAGCGAGAGAGAGAGAGAGAGAGAGAGAGAGAGAGATAGCTAGAGAGTGAGAGACATATAGATAATAGCTAGAGAGACAGATATAGGATAGATATATCAGAGTCAGATAGACAGACAGAGAGAGATGGGCAAATAGACAGACAGGGACACTAAATATTACTAACCATCTGAACATCATCGACTTTTAATTCTTTTCTAATCATCCTTGTAAAATATAAACATGTTTGGATGGGATTGTCTCACTTTTTGTTCAAGTTTATCTAAATAGTTACATTCTCTATTATTTGAGTGTGTAGTTAGCCCCATTATATAGCAGAATACAATGTGGCTTTATAAATAAGTATAATAGCAATTCCTATGGATCAAATCTTACAGATTGCTCAGTGACGAAAAATGGCAAAAAATGTCTTCTGGAATATGGTCTTGAAAATTCAGAAATGGTTGAGATATTTTTTTTTTTTCTTCATATTATATACCAGACATGCCTTACATTGATATATACAATTATTATTATAATTATTATTAACATTATATTATTCCCGGTACTCACCACAAGATGCCATTTCATCAGATCGATCTCCACAGTCATCTTCCTGATCGCATAGCCATGATTGAGAAATGCAACGTCCATTATTGCAGGAAAACTGATGAGACTGACATGTTCTTGCTAAATTAAATATACACATAGTAATGATTAATATTTAATGTAGCTAACTGACCACTTTTTTTTTAGTAATAAGCAACTAATTGAGACTAAAAAACATGCTGCCCAATTTTTAAATATTTTTAAAACGATGTAAGATCAATTAACCTACATAATACGTTTGGGTATTGTCCATAAGGTGATCCTGGGTTCATTGATGTTTGCTATACATACAAATCTCAACAATTTACACATAATATAAAGTAGTTTAAAAATAAAATTACATTATTGAGTATATTTCTCCATTTTTTTTGCCTGGAGTCTTTTCTTTCACCTACTATGCTTCAGAGTTTCTTGGGATAACAGATAAGACTTGTAATTATTAGTCTATATGTTATCTTGTCTCCACTACCGTGGTTTGTAGCAATATCCTGGTTGCTCACGTCCATTCTCCCCACAAAAACAAGACTTCCTCCACAACACAACCTGTGTTCTTGCAGATAAAAACAAGGCTTTATTGGAACAGATGACAGAGCTTGGAGCATTGTATTTATAAGATCACAAGACTCTTGCACAGAATGAGTGCTGTCTATTTATGTTCTTGCAGGACGAAACCATTGACAGACTCATATGTTCTCGTAAAAGAAGAGATTTAATAAAGAATGTTTCGGAACACATTACTAGGGTGTGCATTGGTCTTTGTCTACCTTGTAAAGGAATAGAACAATACAAAGAATGTCAAAATAAAGTGATCTTCTTCTTGTTCTTTGTTTGTAAACCTTTGGCTCTGAGACTGTATGGGATATTGAAAGATTAACTAGATAAAGATGTATCATTGGAACATGCTGGCAATTCAAGGCAATATGCATATTCAGGTGCATATTGCACAGGATCTAAGCCCCTTTACATTTGTTAATATATCTAACAAGCTACATCACAGATTTGCTTGCTTGACCACTCACTGGACCAGGTCTCCAAGCTTTTAATTTGTCTACAGACAGTGGAAGAGGGATTACATTTTGCAGATATTCTGCCTAGTTCCTCACACCCCACAACATACAAATGTCCAATCATATCGGTCACATCATCCATTTTTTTTTTCCCCCGATCCTGCCCTTTCCTACCAACTTAAAGGACAACTGTAGGCTAAAAATTAGGTTCTGTTTAAGTAAAATATTGCATCAAATGTAGGCATTTTAAAAAGAAATACTTCCATGAAAGAATAGTAAACAAAAAATACCTTTGATTATATGCTATCAGGGGGTGAACATGTTTAGAATGTTGAGTCAGATCTTGCTTGAACTTATCTAATATGTTTTCCCTTTGATAGAACTATGTATCTTATCACTATTTCCCTAAGCTGACTTTACAAAAATGTTCATCAAATACATCCAAATTGTGTCCAAACAGTTACTATGCAAACACGCTGCCTGTAAAACCTAAGTGGAAGATTTCTTACTACAGAAAGGCAGAGTCCAACAGGAAAAAAACCATGATTGTGTTTGGTACTTGGCCATAGTCTACAAATATATTTTGTAGCTTTATGTTCAGCCAACGGAAAAAAAAAAACGAACTCAGATCGTCGTAAACAAAATAATATGTCTCTTGTAAAATCTCCACCACCTCTCACCTTCTCTGCAGAATACCAATCAACTGCCAAGCATGCCACTGAGAATATGTTTAGTAGATTATTAATCATGTGAGAACAGGTGAAATAGATTTTGCCGTTAGTTTGGGTTGTTTAATTATTAGTTTATAGCCTTTTATGCATCATTAGCCTTTTTTTGTGAAGAAGAAAGCATGAAAGAAAAAAAAAAAACAATTTTAACTGAAGCTTTTCACACGTCTCACCATTACAGAGTAATTTAGAAACGCTTTTGAAATAGGGCACATCTCAAAAGACGAGCAACGAGCCCTGTCTCACCAGCTCTTATGTCAACAAACGGTCATAAAATCATCTTTGAACCATGTAGTGTAAAAAAAAATAAACCAAAAAATGTGCTCTGGTTGCGCTAATAAGACTTTGCAAAATTAATTGTATGCGCAATGGAATCTGAGATTTCAGGGCACATTCATTAGGTTAAAGGATGTTATGCATCTGTACTGATTTTAATTAATTCGCTTGAGTGCTGATAAAATGATATAGCAATTCTCGAAGGAGCATTCTGTTAAAAAATACATATGCTGATAGTTCTTTATTATCCATTCAAAATGGGGAAATACAGTACTTTAATTAGTTTTCTGATGGGAGACATGTAATTAATAATAATTGAATGCAACTACAATAAGGGAGAACAATCAATACCAAAACAGATTTTTTTAACTATCCTTTTGATTTAAGTAGGGTTCTGTTTCTATCATATCTGTGAGATAGTCCAGCAATAGGGGGCATAGGGTAAGTTGGCCCATCTATTCTTTGTTATAAAGCTTCACTCCAGTATTGTCGTTGCTTCCCATTTGAAAGACCACACTTGAGTTGGCCCCCTGTGCCTGGAACTCACAGTCCCTCAACAAATGTTGTTTCTTCAAAGAAAGATACAGGAAAAAAAGAAAATAAAAAATTCTACCTACAGTATTTAAAGATACATCTAGCTACTATACAAAATATATAGCTATTACAGAGCTAATTTTGAGTGTGGCTCCTTGTGACTTGGTTGTTTCTGAGACACACCTTTTCTACAGCCAACCTATTGTGAAATTCTAAAACAAATATAGCAAGGCTTTAAAGTCTGGTCACATCACAGTCACC
The DNA here is from genome assembly GCA_036172795.1 of Pelodytes ibericus. Lineage (NCBI taxonomy): Eukaryota > Metazoa > Chordata > Amphibia > Anura > Pelodytidae > Pelodytes > Pelodytes ibericus. The sequence goes on along the minus strand of CM069864.1, from coordinate 11,061,487 downwards.
CCAGGTCATCCCTGGAATTGGTGATAATTCAACTGTTTAGTTTTACAGTATAGAAGAACATTGGAGGTATTGTAGGGATGACAGGGCCACTAATGGGTCATGCTTGAAGACAAAGATGTTTTCTAATATCATTTCTCGTATCTACCTATGCAATTAAGGCATTGCGCAATGCATAATGTTTTTTGATTTTGCTTCCTACAAAACACGCCATGTATAGAGATGGAGATTATATACGAATTTGCAGGCATTAGTGAAGCAAACGTTTTTTTATTAAAGGATGTCAAAACTCTGCATTTACAGCTTTATATAATGCATATGGTTCTTTCTAAGACCAGAATTCAATATGCCATAATATGTGCTAAAAGGTGTATATATATAAAGTGCAATAGGAAGGACACTAGCACACACATGTCTTTTGTGAAATATTAGTGGGTTGTTCATAGAGACACATTATAAGTCTGTGTTTCGGCTGTAGATATTAATTTTGATACCAAATACTATTGAAAAAAGGCTTAACTCTTAGTCCTCAAATCTAATCTTTTTCCAATATTTAGGTACACATCAAATAGATAGCAATTCTTTTATTGGTTCATGGGTACACCACAACACAGCCCTTCTGTTTTTTTGTTTTAATCTGCAAGCTATTATATAAAAAATAATAAAGATTTTCATTTTGCACAGTGTGTAGAATAGATGAAAAGTCACAATAGGATTTTTTTTTTCATGGCATTTGTGTTTTAACAAACAAAAAGGTAACATAGAATGAGCAGCAGATCCGGCTTCCAATGGTGGGGGGTGGGGCGATTGGCAGTGTGAATATACCACAAAATACAAATAATGTGCATTTACTAAACCTCTCACAGCTTATGATAAAAACAGGCGACCTCGACTGTAGTGTAAAACAACAAAAAGTAAAAACACGAATGCAAAATGCATGGACACAGACTAAAAAATTCTAAATAATAGTGTGTGAGCTACACTAAAAAAATATGCATATGAATAAACTATGTTTAATTAAAACGTTTGTATCAAGTGTAGGCATTTAAAAAATAAAATAAAAAGTAGCTTATTGAGCCCTCTTAGCTTGTATAGCACTATCATGGGCGGACATGTTGTCTAGATTCTATGTAACATGACCACCTTCTATACAGCAAAGGGTACTCAATGTGGAACTCTATATTATTTCATTAATGCCTTTCTATTTCCAACCAATCTGAGCCAACATTCTAAACAACATGTCTACCCTCTATACAGCAAAGAGTGCTCAATAAGATATTCTATTTATATTCTTTCATTGAAGTATTTATATTTCCAACCCATCTGAGCCAACATTCTAAACAACATGTCTACCCTCTATACAGCAAAGAGTGCTCAATAAATTACTCTATTTCAATTCTTTTTATTAAAGCATTTCTATTTCATACAATCTTTCAATTAAACATAACTTACATTTGTCTGACGGGGTCCTATTAAACAACAAAAAAGAAAACTCCAAACAAATATGTCAACAAAAACTCAAACAAAATAAATGTTTTAAATCTTCGTAATTTCTTTCTCAATAAAGCACATGTACTTCACTGACTACCAGCGTCGGAGAAAAAGAAAAAAAAAAACGAAGGGTATTGTGTCTTTTTGGCAAGCATATACTGAAACACAATAACATAAGGAATGGTTCTATCCCAAATTACTTTAGAAAGCTGATTCGGGCACATGGACAAGGTAAGATATCATTTGTATTCCATTCTCATTGGCACCAAATTGTGAATAAATTTAAACAGGCAATAATCTGATCAGCATTAGATGAGGACGATGGGCCTGAATTTTGATGAGGCTTGGAGTCAGACACTGCTTATATACTTAGCGAAACTTTTTCTTTACCTGAACAGGTCTCGTTTGATTCATCTTCATTATTCCCACAATCATTGGCTCCATCGCATAACCACCTCTTGGGAATACAACGGTTATTTTGGCACTTAAATTGATCACCAGGACAACTGTGGTTTACTAAGAAAACACATATAAGCACATTCAATACATTCCAGGAGACAGAATACATAATAAGATGGGCTACTTGTAAATTACATCCACCCCCGCCCCCCCAAAAATAAAGGAACAAATGTGCACAAACGCAGCTCCAATGTTATAGCACAGAGGATGTGTGTGTGATCGAACATGTATTTATATTAACAGACAAATAAAAAGCTAAATGAGTTTTTAATGGCATTTTGTTCAGAGGAAAATGAATGGTGCAAAGTCATTTGTCAACACTAAGATAAGCTTTAATTCCGCAAACAATGGTTCATAATTTATATATTGTTAGCCGCGAAATGCTAATCAGCTTTTCAGTGATTCATGTTGCTAAGCACAAGCCAACAGTGGGGGCTTTGTCTACACAAAGCAGAATAGACTTTAAGTTAAACATTTATTTTGTAGAATCAATCTAATCACATGGTAACGGAGTTGCATTGCTGGAAGGGATGTATCACGTTCTAGAACTGTAGGATGAGCGGCAGATGTTGTGGTGTTACATATTTTATTCTATAAACTGATATATTGTATAAATTATGCTTCATTTGTACATGTTCAAAAAAATACTTTTGCTCATGAACCATAATAGAAGCAACAGTTAGAAACAGTTATCATAATCCCTTTTTTTCTGCTCTAAAACCAAGCTTATCTTACTGCAAGATACTGATGGGACCAGCACATACTCAGAGCATTATCTTGCAAATAACTGTAAATCATATCCAACACATATAATTAGTAGAGAGATCATGACATTAGTGGATTGTTTAATCATTGTTTTCAGCTATTAATTGTGGGCGAACCAACCTCGCCACTATGTTCTGGAGAAGCCTGGTTGCACGCCTGCTGCCTCTGGACTATGGCCCCATGGTAAAAGCTTGTATTTTCCCCTGCAGAAAGGCTTGTTCGTGCCTTTCTGCCTGGGTGTTCGGTAGATTGAATCTACCGAACCAACTCACTAATGAACGGACCACCTGGGTAATGGATGTGCCATAACACTATACGTTAATATTGTTAGTTAGTTATATTCTGTTAGTATATTGGTTTATGTGTAATGTTTAATTCTGTGAGTAGACCACTCTGAAGGTTTATAATGTGACAGTGACTCCAATAGTTTACTCCAACATCCATTGTTCTGTATTAACTGGATAAACTGGTAAACTGATTATGTTGTGTACATTGTAATTAGGTCTACTCACTCTATGTTAATTCCTATTTGGTTTGCAGTATGAATGTCTAATGTTTTCCTAGCCCCAGTTAGTTGGAGAACTATGTTTAGTTCCTTCCCCCCCATTGTATACTAATGTCTGTGATGTCATGTGTATGTCTTTTTATATAAGTCTGTGTTGTTACACAAATAAAGGAGTTGTTCAATCTTGCTGTACCTAACTGCTAGTATTCTCCTGTCTGCTATTTGGGTACAAAGAGCAAGGGTCCAGGAAAGACTTGCTGGGTGAATGCTGAGCTGTAAGTGGGGGCTAAGGAGGTGATTTCCCACAACGGACAGAGGGTCTACTTCGTCCGGTAGACGGTCCGTTACATTAATAAACTGTTGATTGTGGTGAGCTGACAACCGAATTGCAAAAATCAGGTGTTCATAGCAAAGTTGTAAAAACTTTACTCATCCAAGATTTTTGGGTACAATAAATGCTAAATGTGACCTAATGATGCATGGATCTATGCTGGAAAGTGGTCATTAATTCAGTATAGTGCACAGGCGCAAAACGCATAAGGCACATCCTCTCTCTCAACGAGAAGACCACCAGGTTGCACGAATGTAAGTGTTGAAATAAATATTTTCTATGAATTGATGCCACAGAGTTTTACATTGTAATCCATTAGTCAGACCAGACCCTTTATCCTACCATAGTTTTACTAATTTGTACTCCACGGAACATAGAGAGATCGCAGAGTGGATGTTATATGGCTCAAAGTGATGCATACAATTATTGGTGTAAAAAAGGAGCTAGCGGTTATTCTTTTTTTTCTTTATAAATACAGTATACACAAAATGATAAAGTAAATAAAAAAAATACTTACAACAAGTTACAACATCTTCATCACTGCCATCCAAACAGTCATCTTCACCATCACATTTCCAGTCCTCTTGGATACAGTGGTGATTTTTACATTGAAATTCTTCTGGCTTACAGATCTGAGATAACTTTTCTTCAAAATTGACTAAGGAAACGAGAAATACATTGAAGCCATTGGCATGCATGAACATTTTATTTTAGAGAAATGATTGCAATAGGCAAAATCACATGATGTCATTTATTTTTGTAAGACCTGCACTTTCATTTGATTTATTTGAATCTGCAAATTGAATTCCTGCATTGAGCTTTCTATTCTCCGTCGGAGACGGGATCCGGAAAAGTGACACACATGTTTTAAGGGTACATCACCATAATGTATTTCATAAAACAAATAAATCACCAATTAATCGAAATTTATTACGTGTCTTAAAATTTGGAGAGTTCCTTGGACCCTTAACAAGCCTACCTATAAAAAAAGCCTACCTATGCAATCTTCAGAACAGTAAATCAAGGGGGCTACTGACAAATGTTGACCTGAGAAGTAAACTGGAAAAATTAGGCATTACAACTTGAGTTTGGAAGATAGTAAAGTAAAAAAAAAAAACAATTTATTTCTCAATGACTTAATTTTGCAGTTAATAAGCTGTAAATTCTTAACACACTACATACATAACTTGTTATGCTTTGCATTTACACTGTAAATACTAGTTAGGTGTTTTGACTTCTTAGTTATAATATTTGGTCTGGCATAAGTTTTATTTGATGTGATTATAGTGCAGTTTGAAATTCTTTTTCTTCTAACATGTGTGCTTAGTGCATTTTTATGGTACGGTTCCAACAACGTAGTAGTGGAGTATGCAATATTACTATATCGTGGATATCAAATGCTATTTTTTAATATAGTGTTGCCTTAAACAGTTGCTGCAAGAGTCATATACATAGTACTTACAATAATGATCCAATCTCTAGAAAACTGTAAACTAAAATAAGTTTAGATGTGCAAATGTTTTCTATTTATTATCAGTTGGGCACTAAAAGTCAACTAGAAAAGCAAAACTTTAAAATATGTGTTACACTTTATTTCTTAGAGATCAGTCTAAGTACCACTCAAATCCTGAGGATTGGGGAAACAAACCACAATACTGATCAGGAAGAACTAAATGATAGTATTGCCTGGAATATAGAGATGGTAAGATGATCTCTCAGCTTCTACAATTCTACACATCATAGTTCAGTATTCTCAATAAAACGAGTGGTGTCTTCAGGGTTAAATAACTGATACATTTCTTAGAAATGTACCCTATCGCCATGCTAGTCAGAGCAGCCATGTCAGCAGTGTGTCACAAGATTTTACTGATTAATCCCTTCCATAAAGTTGCTATTCCCCTTGAGGGAAAGTCGTGATCGGATATGGCTTAGATGGAGGAGAAGGAGCATGTGGACATGTTATGCAGGCTTAAATCAACAAAGCTCAGCTCACAAAAAAAAATATATAAAATAATTACAATAGTCAAAAAAGAGAAAAGAAAAATAAAAAAAAAAATAAGATAAAGGATAAGATGTTTAAAAGGGATTAAAAATGCTAAAATCAGTAGACAAACATATCTCTCAAATGTCCCTATGTAGAAGGGGCAACACCTATTTTGCACCCAAATCCCCCTGTCCTTCTACCCTCCTCTATTGTCCCTCTTTTATGGGAGCTCAAAATGTTTGGTTTGTATGTATGGATCACAGAGCTCCACAGCAATAAAACACTCACAATATAGTGAGTTTAGACAGCAGTAAATTGTATATGATTTTGTGTAGGTCAAATACATTATTCTTAATATAAATGACTAATCAACTTACATAAGCAATTACTAATCTGCCCAATAAAAACTCTGATATGCCCCACCCATAGCAACACTCTCACAAGAATAAAAGTGTCCCTCTTTCGTCCATTTGAAATGTTTGGAGGTATGTATAGGACACATCCATTGTGTGTCACTTATATTGTGCACCGGGGAAAAATAAATACATAAAAGACAGTTTGTTAAAGCCCTTACACACACAAGTTGCATTGTTGTCATCCAAATGTTGGTTATCAGCACAACCACAAACTCTGCCTCCAGGTACGGCTAGACAAAGTGTACTGCAGCCTCCATTGTTTAATCTGCAAGCATTGTCACCTGCAGGGGAACACAAACACCTTAGGATCTAATAACTTATCAGTAATAAGAAGAGAAGAGCACAAATGCCATTTTTGCAGACACTAAACACTATTTGTCTGGTAACATAAGTACTATCCTCACACATTCCTCCAAGCAGCCTAGAAAAGATATTGCTATAAAATGTGTTATCGTGTCCTTGTCAGTCAAGAAGTAAATCTTTCTTTTCATCTAAAAGCCACTATTGTCTAACATTTCTACAGCTTTAATTGTTGTACCCAATTATTTCTCCCAAAAATTCTTACGGTGGCCATTGTTTGTGTTTTTCTGTTTTGCTTTTTTTTGCTAGACTCTAAGGTCTAAGTGTCGGATGTTACCATATGAGATTAATTTATTTATATCAAAGGAACCAGATCATTAATTTGCAGTTCTTTCGCAAAAAAAAAAAAAAAAATGGTTGGACTGTTGGCACTGGTCGGTAAAAAAATCATTAAAATTAATAGGATTTATTGCAATGGGGAAATTTCACAAATGAGGGTAAACCAGAAAAAAAATGTTCTAAATAAACATATACTTGTTTTTATGCCATAATATTAAAAGGACTCTGACATCTAAGCAGTATACAAATCAAATGTAGAGAATACGAATATTTATTTATATCTATATATAAATGTGTTTTAAATGTGTCTGTGATGTCTGCTGTTTATGACATCACTTTTTTGATCACTTTATCATATTTGCACAAGTGATGTCATAAACAACAGACATTTAAAAACACAGTTTTCTCTTAATTTATGCATTGGATTCTAATTCTAACACAATGTATAAATAATGCTGGATCATTTTTTTTACATTCTCCATATTTCCAATTGACATAATGTTTAGGTGATGGTGTAATATTTTTTTTTATTAGCATAATAAACAAAAGTTATAGAATTAATTTAAAGCAAGCAGTTCTCAGTTGTAACCAACCCATGGTACATTGACTTTCTTTTCTTCCATGTAATTTCTAATGCATGTCAACGTTTCTATTTACTAGATACATGGCTTATTTTACAATTTATTATCATTGGATCATATCCCTTCTTCTCTGAAGAATAATACTTATAAATAAATGAGACTCAAGAGAAGATCTTTACACTACCTCAATGGATATTTTGAAGGTAACATATGGATTAATAAATACAAATAAATTGTCAGGGCACCAAAAGATTTTTTTTAATCATAAAATGGAACTGGTTTATTCTGACACTTTAATATTTAGTATTAAACATGTCCATCTTACCACAGAAGCTTGCGAAAAAATAGATAATATTTTTTTGTTTCTTACAGTGACAACTTATAGCCTGACTTTGTTGAATAAAAAAACAGAGATAAACTATTAGTTGTTGAAAATTAGATGCATCCAAAATATCAGAATATTTTTATTTATTTATGTACTTGTTTATTAAGAAAGTGTTTTACCAGAAAGAATACATTGAGATTTCTCCCATTTTCAAGTATGTCCTGGGGACCCAGTCCAGAATGGAGTTACACAGAGTTACACATTTTAACAGTAAATTAAATATACATGCATAAATATATTTAAACACGTTGGAAGGAGAACATACAGGCTAAATCATTATTAATACAAAAAAGGAACAATATATACAGTACACAAAGGAGTTTGTAAACTAATAACAGGTACAATCTGTTTTGAGGATCTGAGAGACATTCATTTTCAGGGATTTTAGAACAGAGAATGATTTGGCAGAATCAGGGAGGCTAATTCCACATATGAGGAGCTCTGAAAGAGAACATACCTCAACCTGTATAAAAGCCTTGATATCATCATATTACTTTATGCATTATGATTTATGCACTCTGTCACCAAACACACAACAGATGTGCAGGCAATGAAGAAAATTCTAAATTAAAGGTATCTGCCCTTTTAACACTGATACAAATACTGTCAATTGGCTGTTTTCAGGCAAAATATTAATAAGATGATGTCATAAATTTGCACAAATTTGCACAACCGTAGTGACCAATAGGAAAATGTGGCATGATATGCAAATGTAGTGCAGAACCCCTCCCAATGTGTTGCATAGGATTGCCCACAAACTGGTGAAATGGCTTCAAGCACTTCCTCCCAACAGAGGAAGTGATGTTCCTTGCATAGAATTGACCAAAAAAAAATAAATCACTTTTTCTGCTGGCAACCAGACAAACAGCTCAGTACTAGGGTGAAATAAACAGGACACAGATTTCAAATCTGTTGTTTGACATGCTGAAGATATTGGAGGCTATTTACTGCTTGGTTTACTGAAGTTTTTTCTTCACTATTTAGTGAATGGTTTATGACTTACTATCAGGTCTCATTATGGGTAGAGGGAGGGGCTGTGTTTTTGTTTTATGGGATGCTAATATTTACAGAAATACACATCTCATATTTTCTTATCTCACTAGTCCATGGTACATAGGCTACTTTGTCAGTTCTATTGTTCTGGGGTTGTGTCATGTGGACTTAGCAGAGGTTTTATGAATTTGGAACCTCAGATCCTCAAAGGGTCATGAACTGGAACAGACTCACCCACAATGTGTGCATTACAACATTATTAATATGTTTCATTGTTATTTTTAATGGAAGCTAAATGTGCTGGTGGTGTGCAAAGTGGCATTTGTAATTTGTGCTGCCAAACTTAACTTGTTTCTCTGGGTGAGTTTCTGTCCCAGAAATCGACAGAAATCCTGAGGAGTGGGTGTTTTCTTTTGGTCACCACTTGGGACTTTGGCTTTATTTGTGGACTCTACTGTGGACATTTTACATCATATGCTGAAGTTACCTGTGGATTTTTTCAATGTCTTTCCACACGCAGTTTTTATTAATCTAATTGTACTGCCCTATGTTTCTTTGTTTCATTTCACCATTGCAGATTAATAGATCATTGTACTCAACTTCAGTTTTTTTTACCAGGCTCAGACACCACATATATTTGTGAGTGTATTTCATTTCAAGCATCACTTAACACTTCACTTGCTACGCTGTATTGCACTATATACATTTTTATTATTTTCCTTATTTGACATCCTGCACCCTCATTTCCTATATACTGACCTAATATAAATTGGTAGTACCAGCACAGTTAAGAGAGGTGGACCAATGGCTGTTGTATAAGTAACCCTATATGCGCTTACATCTTACAACAAAATATTGACCAGTATGCTTTCGATTTGTTAAATCATTTTTAATAACTTGTTCAAAACAAATAAATTAAGGTTTGTATATGTCTCTGAATAATCTGCTCCTTAGGAATCAAGTTCAAAATTGTAAATAGATTGATTAACAAAGAATAGGAGTTTTGGTCTCTTCTACTAATTTATACAATCCCCTTTAACTCCTTCGTGATGTTAGGATGTACTATGCTGTCCTGACTTTAAGTGCCTTAAAGTCGTTAGGACGGCGTAGTACGTCCTGTACTAAACAGCACATCGCGGCTCCCCGCGATGAGCTGTTTTCGGATCCCGCTGCAGGTACTTGCAGCGGGATAATACCTGTCATCTGAGGCCACTTTGAGTGGCCTCAGTCTGACAGGGGAAATGTAGCCGGTGCTCAAAGCGTGCACCAGCTACATTTCTCCAAATCGCGCCGTGCCCGAACTTCCGCGTTCGGGCACGCCTCCGTGACGTCACACGTGACGTCCGGAGGTCTCGCGTTTTTTTTGCAGGGACCCACAGGGTCTGTTAAGACCCTGATTGGGTCTCTGCGAGAGTGTTCCTGGCTACCGATCCCCTTGTGATCGGTGGCCAGGAACCAATTGTGACATTTTGGTGCTTGCGTCGTTTGGGACGCAAGCACCATGCGTCATGAAGAGGTTAAGGATATTTAGGTTCCATTTGTTTTCGGTTTGTGATTGTGCGTAGGAATGTGGGAATTAAGTATCAACGACTACTGAAAATAGTCTAAAGTTTTACGTACATTTTCATTTTTTTTATAACAGAACAAAAAGAAAAATCCAAGGATAAATTCATTTTTCTCACACGCAAACGGTTCTAATCAATTACATGAGTTATCATTTATTTTCTTTTGCCATCTATGGTATTCAGCAACCAGAGATACATTTCTCAGGTCATTGAAAAAGAGCCTGGTATTTCATAATTTCCATAGATAGGTTAATGGTGTTTCAAAGACTCTTTGAACTGCCTTTATCATTGGAATCCAAGTGCACGCACAATATTTTCACAATAACATACATGTTGTTATACTTCTGGCCTTGAGTACAATATGCAAAACAATAATGAAAATGGAAGAATTGCAATCTGAAACATACTGGCAGCCATACATATTTAATTTATGTGAGCAAATTATCAAGTGAGGTTAGTTTCCACAGCCGGGAATAGATTAGACTGCCGTTTCATCTTATTGAAACTTAAATTTAATTTTGTATGTTTACAAAGTTTATAAATGAAAAGGAATGCAAGCCAGCAAGAACGACGAATTTGCAGATGCTGTTTAGTATCATTTAACTTCTGAACCTAGTGGTAATCGAGTTTATATCAGATTTTCAATCCAACCATAAACACTTATATTACATAAATAAAGAAGAAGAAGAAGAAAGGGACCATGCATGACCTTGGAATCAAATGTATTATTCTTTACGGTATGCAAATTTGAAGTGTGAACACGCAATCACACATTCCTTATCTCCAGGCAAAAATACATATTTTGTGGTTTTTATATTATACTTGCAGGGAATTAATATAGGAATAGTTTAGAAGATGAAATGGACGAGGTGTGGATACTCAAAGCATACCCAGACTTGGGAAGCAGTATATCAATAATTTGTTAAAACTTTATACAATATTATTGCTATAAATTTTAAACTTATGGTATAGTTTATAAATCCCAGGATATATGCCATTTTCGTGCATACACACTATGGGCTGTTTTCAATTAAATGAGTTACCTTTTTACATTGCTAGATATACATTTCTCAGGTCTATAAAGACTTAGGGAAATAACTGTGTTACAAATAAAAAGGAAGGGTGGAAACAAAAGATAAAATGAAAAGTGGGGACAAGGGAAAAAATATATATATTATCAACACAAAAGATGGATGTAGGGGTCAAATCTGAGATGAGAGCTCTAGTGAGTAGTAAATAAGGAAGAAGGATACGGGGCAGGAACAAGTTTTATTTTATTTATAAATAGCACTAAAAACATATTGATAATACAATGGGTTTTGAATAGAACCTGCGGCATTTTGCCCAAGATCTTCAACAGAGGTTTACAAGAACAGCAAGGGAAATTGAAGAATCATGTCCCAATATCCTATTATGGGTGGACTGGGAATCTTTCACGTAACTATCTTCCCTCCTTTCCATTAGAGCACAGTGTACTCACCTTGCCATTGCAATTAAGACTTAGGTAGCAGTGTAATACATATATCAGTGAACAGTTAATATATTATTGTTATATATTATGTCGCCATAAGTAACAGGGTATGCCTACGGCCGTGGGTCCCTGGCCTGCTTGCACCTAGAGGATCATCAGCCATACCACACTGACAAGGCCATTGTAGGCCAAAACGTACAATCTGTGGTTTGCTGTGTTCCTCATGTAGAGGGTACTAGCCATGCGTTTCGGGTCTGGACTGCCCTTATGGGTGGGATCAGTCTGATATGCTAATGGAGTGGTTCCTCTGCAATGGTGTAAGCAGGCAAAAAATGGAGTTGCTCTCCCGAGTAGGTATTATCCTACAGGACAGACTATTGCAGTACTGTTTGTTCTCGGGAGCTTAAGCACCCACCCCCTCTTATGTCGCCAACAGTTTATATATTGTATTGATTATTTTTAATATCCATTACAGTACATAACATTAATCATCACTGTTTGTTATAAGTTAAATGTATTCTTATTTTATCCTCTGTCACTCTGTATCTTTCCAGTTACATACACTCTAATGTGTCCACGCCTGGTTTCATGCCTAGTTAAAACATCCAAAAATTCAGAAGAAAGCCACACTCTCAATATTATCTATCTTAACTGACACTACTATTTTGCAGAAAAATAAATACTAATTTCTGTGCACCAAATAATTGTTTTTATGCCATCAGATACTTCGTTGCATACTGTACATATTGTAGATTGGGACCAATATCGCTGCCACTAAAACTATATGAACGGCTTACGTATAGAAAAAGAAATGTAAGGCCAACAGCAGCTGTACAAACTCCACTAGTAACACCAGTGCTTCTCACCGTGAAAAAAAAACACACTTTTCAATGAGCAGATGGCTAAACGTTCTAATGGAAAAGCCTGAGGGTGGTAAACATGGCATGGCTTAAATTTAAACCATGTTCTCAATGGTGCTGCCAAAAAATAGCAGATTCTAGTAGCACATCCTTTCTGAATATTAGAGATTTTCATAAAATCGGTTCTAAAATGTTTTTGGACACAAGCGAGTCTGTTGTTCCCATAGTTTAAATAATGTTGTTGTTGAGATATGCAATGTCCAGTGCGAATACAGTCTATATTACAGATAATCATCACATTGACAAATTAGAAAGAGCGGTTGGAATATAGTATATGTTTCTTCCCATGGCAAAGACTGATTTGTAAACATAGAAACAAAGAAACATAGAATGTGTCAGCAGGTAAGAAAAATTTGGTCCATCTAGTCTGTCCAATTAATTGTAGCACACATATGGTGTGCTTTAGGCTATGATGCTTGGGTAGGTGTGTGATATGTATAATATTTGAACATTTTCAAATATGAATCATGAACAGTTTTAAAACTAAGGGTATATTGGCTCCATTTTGCTTGCCTAATTACTTTTTAATGTTTTTCCAGTAACTACTTGTATTACATGGTCCCAATAATCAATGAACACACAAAGATCGTCACTTCAAAGAAAATATGAGGTGTTTAATTTACATCTCGCAGACCTAACTGTCCTTGGGTGTGTATATTGACAGTTAAGACAGTCTTTAATGTTATTTGGATGATAGGCAAATCACTGTCTATGACACACCCATGTTCTTATCTACACCTCTATCTCTCTCTTGACACTGTTGTCCCTTCCCTGTATATCAGTCACATACCTTACAGCCAACACTCCGCATCAGTGTTCCCAAAATATTGACTCACTTTTCTCTACATCTCAATTGATTGTCTCTAGTATCACATTCATCCACTGCTCTCCAGCATCAAATTCCCCATTTCCTCATCTCTTTAATCACTTCCCTATTCCACTATAACCCCAAAAACAGAAATAAAAACACAGCCATGTTTGCAAAAAAGGGGGGTGATCTCCCGAGAACAAAGAGCGCTACAATAGTCTGTCCTATAGGATAGTACCTACTCCTTTTTTTGCTTGCTTACACCATTACTGAGGAACTACTCCAGTAGCATATCAGACTAATCCCACCCATAAGGGCAGTCCAGACCCGAAATGCATGGCTAGTAACCTCTGCACAACGAACACAGCAAACCGCAGACGTGCGTTTCAGCCTACAATGGCCTCGTCAGTGTGGCATGGCGAATGATCCTCTAGGTGCAAGCAAGCCAGGGACCAAAGGCCATGGGCATACCCTGAAACCTAAGGTGAGCAAAAAAGGGGGTAGGTGCATGATCTCCCAAGAACAGCCATGTTTACCAGAAGTTAAGAAGCAATCCTCATTCTTGGAAGCCATGACAGGCTGATCAACCTTCAGAAGAAGCAAGGCTCCTAGTGCCTTGTTTTGGCCTTTCTTAAATAGTATTATCCTTTAATAAAGCATGATAGAAAGATCTGGAAAGTGACTAAAGAATCAAAATATGGCCCATTTGTTGACAATTATAAAATGTCTCCATTATATTGGCTTCCTTGGAGTATCTGGTTAATATACACACTCACAGTACTGTCATTTAAAATCCTTTGCTCATAATCTTGGAAAACTTGGTTAGTGCCTGTGATTTATCTCTCTTTTCAATGGTCCTGTCTGTCTTATCATTTGACAAATCAAAGCTAACTGTCCAACACACACACAGTTCAGTAGTTTAAATGCACATAAACATTCTAACACATTCCGCAAGACTGAAACTCAGTGTATAACTGAATGGAATGAACATGTAATAAACATCATAAACATGACCAGGTACAACAGATTCCCAAATTAAATTTAAAGTGTCAACTGTCCCCAGTGTGCCAATTTGGAAAAGGGAATAAAACAGGAAGGAGGTGAGACAGTTAATCTAAATTTCTGCTGCCTATAAAACAAAAAACCATGGGAATAAATAAAATATAGTAATTATTGGAGGAACATTTGTTTATTGCTCATAAAGCATATAGAAAAGTGGAAGTGACACTCATAAATAAGAATAAATGAATGACTACAACATTTTTCTTAAAGCCAACACAATTTAAAATACTAGGTAATAGGAATTTCAAGGGACATTGCATATATTGTGAAGGTAGAGAAGAAAACATGTTGAAAATAATCTATGCATTGTGTTCAATAACAGTTTTAATTGTGCCTGTGGTGTCGTCTGTTTATGACATCACCCTGTGGCTTATCATGCACATGTAGCCACACAATGATGTCATAAACAGGAGACACCACAAACACTTTTAAATTAGTACATCCACAGTATAAACAATATCTAGGAGATACTTTAAATCAGATATTTTTAGTATACAACCATCTTACAGCGCATCTAGGACGGTTCAGCATGGCCGTTACACCGATAACCCTCTAACCCCTAATTCTAACACTAACCCTAAGCACTAATACTAATACTCACCATGTACACGATCCCGGGATGAACTGTCCCAAGATGAACTCTCTCTGATGACCTCGAGTGCGATGAATTGGCCATAGCGCAAGAGGTCGCAGTGAGGCGGCTACAATGAAGCAGCCGCGAAGAACAGTCCCATCCCCCCGACTTCTGTATAACCTTAGCAAATTAATGCTGAACATACCCCTCTTTCTTATATTAAAAGTAAAGCAAAGCCAAAATATATGTGCTTTTTTTAATGGTCAGAAACAACGATTTGCTTTCAGTCTGAAAAGCTTGTGATATTCTTAAGTTCAGATATGAAGTATTTATTGTGCAAAAAAAAAATATAATTTTGATGCATATTGCATGTACACTTATTTAAACAGAGATTCAAATGCCCTTATGTTGACCAGCAATACTGCAAAAAATAAACGTACATATACAAGTCAAAATCAAAAACAGGAACACAGAAGAGCGCACTCACATTTTCCAGGTAAAAAAGGTAGTGGTTTTAATCTTCAAACGTGATAGGAATACAACACATATTCAAGCAGATAAAGTGGGAAGTAGCAGAAACACTTGACGCGTTTCGCACGGTAACCCGTGCAGACTCCACACTCCTTGGTCATAGGAGCTGTGTTTGTGATTGTCTCACCATTTCTCCATTTTTCTGCCTAAAATATTCCAAGTACATATTGCACTAGGTTTTCTGTTTATTATTTTTTAGGTACACATAGCACAAGAAGATTGTGTCTGTGCTAAGTATAATTTATTCTTCAGTGGGATACAGTGTTTTCTTCATAACATTGCCATATTATATATTTGTACAGTGATATCTTTCATATTTTTACACATTTACTTTTTGCACTATTGTATTTGCATGATCAGGGCATTTGAATATCTGTTTAAGTGTCCATGCACAGTGCAAAATTATCTTTTTTTTTTGCACATTTATCACGCAGTTTGTTTGTTTTTTGGCTGCCGGTTCTCAGTAGACACTCGAGTCATAATTTTCTTTGTGTTGTAACATTTATTCACCTGTGGCATTGCTGCTTTGCTTGTCCTTTTTTTTTACCTATTGTACAAGTATTTATTGCAACATCTCAAACATAATCAGATTCCACTCTTTGCAAATATAGAAAATAAAGTTACATTTCCAGAAGTTTGGGGATTTTTTATTCAGACATAATGAAACAGTTTTGTTTTGTTTAAGTGCAAACTGCTATTGTCTATGTCTACTATGTGCCTGCAGGGAGCAACACTGTATCTCTTTCAGCTCTTTGACAGGTAAGGAGAAACTGTTAGACATGATGTTTGGCACCTACAGGCATCAGGAAAGTCTGCAAAACTTTACTTTCTGTATTTAGAAGAACTAATGATTTTTTTTCATTTTATTCTAGTGCTCACACAATCTTACACTCAATACTTTCTATTTCAACTTTGGATTTTTGTTTCCCCTTAGTGACAAGACCTTTTGACCTTGTATTTCCCTTGGTGACATGGGCTGTTTTAACATTTCTGGGGTGTTTGTGTTTAGCTGTAATTTTCTTCTTTCTCATTTACTGTACCCACAAAAATTATATATTGTTTTCATCGACATAAGAAGGGCTATCTTTAGATATCATTATTTTCATAATTTCTTATAATTTACTACAAAAATCATAAAACAAAATTGAATGAGCATGCTGCTCTCCAAAATGGCTCCATGCAGCGTTCGTGGTTTCCCTTTTCACCTTATTTTGGTGATGCTTAATGCCTCAATATCGAGGTATTAAAGCATCACCTTCTGAGCCGTGTTTGGAAGTGTTAGTCGTGCACACCGGTCAATTAACCGCAGGACGGTCTAGATCAGTCCAGAAGGCTTTGAAAAAATCATATTAAAGAATAGTAAGGAAAATGAAGTGAAATCATGGATTATAAAAACAGTTTACTTTAATAGTTAAGACGGAAAGTGTGCGTTAGGCAATTATTCATTGTACCTATAAATGCCTTTTTCAGTAGATATGTGTATATGAAAAAAAACTCAAATATACTACTTTTTAAAAGGTACATACCCAATAAAAAGACCAGAAAATAGATGATCCCAATATTAAAAAAATACTATTTAAAATGTCATTTAAAATTTGGGTTAATCCTTCCAAGTCCCCCAAAAGACACATTTGATTTCTCTATAGATCAGCACAGTATTCCTATTTAATTGCGTATTTTGTATATGTCTTAGTTTTGCTAGAATTCTATCCAACCATTTGATTTTAGTTCTCCACTGTATCTGCCAAGACAAATTTACTTGATAGTAAGTTTTCCATTGTTACTGCAGACACAGTAAAAGAACCTTTTCCTTTGCTGAAAAGTGATATTTATGTCCTTGTAACCTTAGGGATAGGACAGAGAATATCTATCTTATTGTTGTCTCCTGTGAAATATGTCAGCCAGTTACTTGTTCAAGATGTACCAGTAGGCAACTAAACTTCAGGTTGGGGCTGTTTTATTAGCTTGGGAAAGGAAAAGTCATTTTTCAGGGTGTGAAATATTTTTTTCTTGTACATCTGAGACTTTGCAGACATCGAGTTTATCAGTAACTGGTGTTACAGCTTCTCAAATAATTTCTAAGAATACTTAGAAGTGATTAATTATATTATTTCAAGTGCAATGCCATTATCGGTGGAGCTTATTTTGTTTATTAAATTACATATATTTATTTGTGTTTTTCAGTGTTACATTTTACTTTTCCCTTGTCATCTAATATTATCTCACTGCACTGATGCTTTTACTGTCTCAGCTAACAGAAGTTGAGATTTCTTTCTTAAACAGACCGAAAGAATTGAGAAAATGTCATCACTGTTTATATGTAGGGTTGCCAGCTTGGCCATTTTTACCAATCATATACAACATATGTTACCAGAAGGACATTAATTACCTAATCAATATGGGTCTGTGGGATGCATTACTTGATTAGGGAATAGATTTCCTTCTGGTCACATATGTATGTGGTCTCCCTCGATGGCCTACTCTTGTTTATCTAACGTAGAATGTAAAAGTGATAACCAGGTAAGAAAGTGGGTGCCAGAAAATAAATATATATATAAACCTACTACCTATTATCTATAGGTAATATGCAGCAGACACATCAACATTGTATTTTTTGTTGTTTTTTCATTTTATGTATGCACTGTCAAGCCGGCTAAATATTGTCCACCAGTGTGTGAGATAAGTATTTCACTTTATTTCGCAACACGTTTTTGTATATTTAACTTAGTACGTTGTCCCCCTTGATGCTCTGCTCTTGTTGATCTAACTTAGAATACTACATTCTAAGTTAGCCCCTCTATGCTCTGCTCTTGTTCATCTAACTTAGTACATAGCCCCCCTCTATGCTCTGCTCTTGTTCATCTAACTTAGTATGTAGTCCGCCTTGATGCTCTGCTCTTGTTCATCTAACTTAGTACATAGCCCCCCTCTATGCTCTGCTCTTGTTCATCTAACTTAGTATGTAGTTCTCCTCTATGTTCTGTTCTTGTTCATCTAACTTAGAATGTAGTCCCCCTTGATGCTCTGCTCTTTTTCATCTAACTTAGTACATAGTCCCCCTCGATGCTCTGCTCTTTTTCATCTAACTTAGTACATAGTCCCCCTCGATGCTCTGCTCTTTTTTATCTAACTTAGTTCATAGTCCCCCTCGATACTCTGCTCTTTTTCATCTAACTTAGTACATAGTCCCCTTCAATACTCTGCTCTTTTTCATCTAACTTAGTACATAGTCCCCCTCTATGCTCTGCTCTTGTTCATCTAACTTAGTATGTAGTTCTTCTCTATGCTCTGCTCTTGTACATCTAACTTAGTATGGAGTCCTCCTCTATTCTCTGCTCTTGTACATCTATATTAGTATGTAGTCTTCCTCTATGTTCTGTTCTTGTTCATCTAACTCAGTATGTATTCCTCCTCTATACTCTGCTCGTGTTCATCTATCTTAGTATGTAGTCCTCCTCTACTCTGCTCTTGTTCATATAAATTTAGGATGTAGTCCTCCTCTATGCTCTGCTCTTGTTCATATAATTTAGGATGTAGTCCTCCTCTATGCTCTGCTCTTGTTCATATAATTTAGGATGTAGTCCTCCTCTATGCTCTGCTCTTGTTCATATAATTTAGGATGTAGTCCTCCTCTATGCTCTGCTCTTGTTCATATAATTTAGGATGTAGTCCTCCTCTATGCTCTGCTCTTGTTCATATAATTTAGGATGTAGTCCTCCTCTATGCTCTGCTCTTTTTCATATAATTTAGGATGTAGTCCTCCTCTATGCTCTGCTCTTTTTCATATAATTTAGGATGTAGTCCTCCTCTATGCTCTGCTCTTGTTCATATAATTTAGGATGTAGTCCTCTTCTATGCTCTGCTCTTGTTCATATAATTTAGTATGTAGTCCTCCTCTATGCTCTGCTCTTTTTCATATAATTTAGGATGTAGTCCTCCTCGATGCTCTGCTCTTTTTCATCTAACTTAGTACATAGTCCCCCTCGATGCTCTGCTCTTTTTCATCTAACTTAGTACATAGTCTCCCTCGATACTCTGCTCTTTTTCATCTAACTTAGTACATAGTCCCCCTCAATGCTCTGCTCTTTTTCATCTAACTTAGTACATAGTCCCCCTCTATGCTCTGCTCTTGTTCATCTAACTTAGTATGTAGTCCTCCTCTATGTTCTGTTCTTGTTCATCTAACTTAGTATGTAGTTCTTCTCTATACTCTGCTCTTGTTCATCTAACTTAGTATGTATTCATCCTCTATACTCTGCACTTGTTCATCTAACTTAGTATGTAGTCCTCCTCTATGTTCTTGTTCATCTATCTTAGTATGTAGTCCTCCTCTATGCTCTGCTCTTGTACATCTAACTTAGTATGTAGTCCTCCTCTATTTTCTGTTCTTGTTCATCTAACTCAGTATGTATTCCTCCTCTATGCTCTGCTCGTGTTAATCTATCTTAGTATGTAGTCCTCCTCTATGCTCTGCTCTTGTACATCTAACTTAGTATGTAGTCCTCCTCTATGTTCTGTTCTTGTTCATCTAACTCAGTATGTATTCCTCCTCTATGCTCTGCTCATGTTCATCTATCTTAGTATGTAGTCCTCCTCTATGCTCTGCACTTGTTCATATAATTTAGTATGTAGTCCTCCTCTATGCTCTGCTCTTGTTCATATAATTTAGTATGTAGTCCTCCTCTATGCTGTGCTCTTGTTCATATAATTTAGGATGTAGTCCTCCTCTATGCTCTGCTCTTGTTCATATAATTTAGGATGTAGTCCTCCTCTATGCTCTGCTCTTTTTCATATAATTTAGGATGTAGTCCTCCTCTATGCTCTGCTCTTGTTCATATAATTTAGGATGTAGTCCTCCTCTATGCTCTGCTCTTTTTCATATAATTTAGGATGTAGTCCTCCTCTATGCTCTGTTCCTAGCGATATGTAAATTGTTGGCACTATATAAATAAATGGTAAGGTAATGTTCACTATCTACTCTAGGGAAACAGAAATTGTAAATTTGCAATGACTCTTATTTAGTCATGAATTTTTTTTATATACACATATATATATATATATATATATATATATATATATATATATATATATAATGCATGGTCTTTACTTATTTTTTTCAGTGCAGTCACATACTTTATTGAGAATGTTCCAGCAGATGTAACATTTATTTAGTTAGAAATTGGACAGAATCATCCTTAATCAATGCCAATTTATCATGCAGCCTATTTCTAAGGTCCAGGGAATTGAAATCTCCTCTATTTATATTTATTCCTTCTCCAGCATGCTCTACAATTTAAAGTCATGAAACAGGGTTTATCGTTACATCTATATGATCTATTCAATTATCTCATGATTTTATCTCTCTCTCTACAGGAAAGCAGAAATATATATTATAATGGCAGATATGGTAAGAATGAAATAACCATTCTACTCTGTGAATAATAAGAATGTATATGTGTCTGCTCTTCGGGATAGGTTTCCCCATGTCCTATGCATTCTAAAATCGGTCTTTAACTTCATATTGACTCATTTTGTTTATTTATTACTTCTACAACTTTATGTTCAAGGCCAATAAATAGAAGCAAATGTCATTTTTTTTGTTAAGAATCTACTTTGAGGGAGAAGAGCCATGTATGTTAAGAGAAACATGAAGCTTCTCCCCAAGTGCCTGCCACATCTGATCAACTTATAATAATTGTCAGCTCACCATCCCAGTCATTAAACTATGATAGAAGGAGCTTATGTTGACTGCTTAGAACATTCTCCCACCATTTCTCTTAATGAAGCATGTCAGCTAGAGTAACATTTGCATCTCAACGGATGAGGATGATTTTTTTTTTTTACATTATACACTGCATTGTCTTGTATAATGCATGTAAACAGAAGGTGTGAAAATTGACACAGTAAGAGGTCACTGGTGATCACAAAACCTGTATAAGCAGGCAAAATGTGTTATTATATGGATATTCATTTAACACTATTAAGGAAAAAATATGTGTTAACTTTATTCATAGTTTAAGCATTGCAATACACACTGGGTACATGGAGATATTCGACATATGTGCAAAATAACCAAAGAGGTGTAGAAAGAGCTCTCTTAGAGTTAGTGCTCATTTGTGAGCACATAACTATGTAAAGGAATAGATAAATACCCTAAATTATTAGAGAATTGTTATTTCATTCATATGACATGGACATGTTTCTTTATTCTGCAAGTAAAGACCATTCATTAACCAATAAAGAAATCTTACAACTGGGCTGACAAAGGATTTAAAGGGAATGGTCTCAGACAGATAGCCATTTTTCTGTGTTTTTAAAAGGCTTCTTTTCTTAATGAGAAATTGAGATGGGAATTTCAAACACAAGGCCAAATTAACCGAGTTGGAAAAAGTCTCAGCTCTTTGGTCCTCAAGGTTTAAATTCCTTTCTCAGTTTCCTGCAATGCTCTCTTTATTGAGTAGATCCTTTAATTACACTAGAGTACTGTGATACTGCACAAAATACCAATTTTGGAACATTACATTTCTTCTAAAAATATCCATACGCAGACATATATACAAGTATATAAGAAATACCTTGTTGTTTCTTGGGATCGTAAACTTGAAGTCCAAATAATGGTGGCCTTTCATGTCTTAGGAGAGTGACATTTGTACTTTTTAGATCCAGTTGGTATATGAAGCCATTCATGTAGTCTGTCCAAAAAATATAATGACCATGGTGGGATAGTCCAAAAGGATGATTGAACTCTGTCCCGCTACCAACTACCTGAAACATTAAAATATACAATGATACGGTCATAATAACAATACTAATAATACTAATAATAAATAGATTCACACATTTAACTGTTGAGCATGGACATTATCACAAGTGCATAGATGTCAATCAGTAGCCTAGAGCTCCACAGAAATAGTTATGTATATAAAACCATTAACCATAATATGCAATTTTATGAAATATGCTAGGAATCCGATGATAGCTAAACTCTATATCATACTATTTCCTTTGAGTTACATCATTGTTACTGTAACACAGTCTTGATTACACTACTATGCATCCCAGATCTACACATAAGTACATTTTAATTCATCATAGGACTATCTGCCTCCGCTGTGTGCTAATACACAACCCAATAAAGCTATAACCTTTTGAACATAACCGCTGGCTCCATTGTCGTGGCCAAAAGCAGGGTGTCCAGGAGATGATTCAATAAACATATTAATTATTTATCAGTTAAAGAACCATCAGAGCAAAATCAGACATATAACATGTATAAAATATTAGTGTTAGAATTGGTAAATTATTTTTAATTAAAAGTCATTTTATACAAAGATATTTTCATTTTTGGCAGAAAAGGGATTTATAAATTTAAATATCATGAAAATAAAATATGAAATATCTGAGT
Source organism: Pelodytes ibericus (assembly GCA_036172795.1). NCBI lineage: Eukaryota > Metazoa > Chordata > Amphibia > Anura > Pelodytidae > Pelodytes > Pelodytes ibericus. The sequence continues at coordinate 11,038,605 of CM069864.1, read as the reverse complement.
CCCCACATTAAGGACTCTAATAATATCTTTATGCTTTATATGTATTTCTTTTATTTTGCATCATTTTAATATTGAGCCAGTTATAAATCCAGCTTCCCAAGACCTTTGTAATATGCAGATATCTGTAAATGTCTTTGGAATAACATTAGACATTGCACTGGTTTAACTTATATTTATTTGCTACTTTATGTAACGTGTAATGGAGAATTCATGCAATCTCTAATTCATATGCATTTACCCATTCTAGAATTTTTTTTTTTGCTTGTTAATTGCAATGTCTCCAATATTTAAGAATTAAACTTGGCCTATGTATGATCCATAAGATCTATTTGTAATTGAAATGTATCCACAATTTTCTTCTTGGAAGTTGTACTGCTATCTCTAAAGCAGAATATGATATGGACCAGCCCAACTAACTTTAAAGGCAGTCTAAAATTTTGCATAATAGCAATATACTTGCAATTTTAGGAAATTGGGAGAATACATATTTGTTCATGTTTAGATGCTTTCATTTCTTTAAGTTGTGCTTAAAAAGAAGAGATTGGGCAATATCTTAATTCATATTGATTAACATGACCCTACATTGCTCTCAAAACTGAATTATAACAAAAAATGTATTACTTAGAAGGTCATTTACAATACCGAAAGCCAAAACAAGTCATTTCAATTACCTTTCTGTGGGTTCCATTTAAAAAGATCTGTTCAATGTGATCATAGTATGCATCACACCAGTACAACAAGCCATTTTCATGGTCCAGTGATAACCCATTTGGCCATAACATCTTCGATGTTACAAAAATCTGTCTATCAAAGCCATTCATCCATGCCTTCTCAATTCTTCCCACGCTGTCATCTATTACATCCTCCTCCCAATCTGTCCAGTAAATCCAGCTGTAAGAATCGATGAGAGAGTAATCAGTGCACAGTTCTTGTCCGTTAGTTTTCTCCGTGATAAACGTGGTCGTAAGATTTATATGCAGATGCCTTTTTTTTTATATTACATGCCTAGTTAAATACGATGACACTTATTCACGGTAATATCTGTGATATCTACGAAATCAAGCAAAGTTGCATCTAAGTTTTTTATTTTTAAACTATTTTGTAATAGAAGCAACCTTTAAAAAAAAAAATCATATTAGCTATACATCAATCTCTGCCTCATAGCAAAGGCAGAATTGATCTGGGTGATAGTGTGAACGGAGAGCTGCTCATGTCGGATCGGGGTCTGTGGGACTAACTGTCTCTCTTTCCGAGCTCGGAATGTCATTCTTGTTTTGGCATATAATCACAAGAGGTGAATTTGTTTCCACTGCTAATCTCATATACAATGAGGATCTCTCAGTAGTGAGTCACTGACCAGATCTTGCATTGAAGCGTGGAGTCGGTCAGAAGATGACTGGCAAGGGAGGGCAGGGAACAATAACCCACTGGGCTGTTCTCTAACCTAACTGCACCACTTTCCACTTCTAAATGACTCAGTGCATAGGCTGGGCAGCCATCCTCCTCAGATGAGGTTCTAGCTGGGATCAATAGGTTAAGATCGAAAGCCCGGAGGTCATACATGCTCCATATTCTGGCCTCCGCGCAGACTCCATAGGTTGTGTTTGCGTTTGTTGTGCCAGCACAGCCTATGTATATAAAAATGGTGTCGGAGGTACCGATTGACGGATTTCTTTCAATCCCACAATGCAAAGGGTCGCAAGTTCTAAAAAAGGTCAATCGCCATTATACGTAACACAGTGATTGCGCCTTTTTTTTATAAAACTGCCTTTCTTTGCAGTGTGGGAGTTTGCATATATATCCCCCATTGTGTTAGTCGAATTACAAGCAAATGCACAGTGTATCTGTTGAAGTGTGTAGGGGTGCCTCCTGTTTATGACATCACAAGCGGCTTGATATGCTATTTAACTCTTTTTAAATGGAACATTTGTAAATTACATATCAAGTCACCAGGTGTTGTCATAATTAGGAGACACAAGATATACATTTAGCATGTTATCCTAACGTGTGCATTTGCTTTGAATTCTGCTGTATACTTTTTGATCAATGTTTTATATTCTCTATATTTGTAAAGCAAATAATGGGGTCCCTTATATAATAGTTAGCCACGGCCTACTGAGCTCATCAAAGTTCTCCAGGCACAATGTATCATTTAACTTGGCTCAACTCACTTTTAGTGTATGGATCTTACAGATGCTTTGAATTTATCGTAAGGAAAAAAAATATATAAAAAATCTCTACTACAAATAGCAGTGTTGTATGTAAGGAATGAAAGCCATAACTATTGTATTTTTTTTTATTTTTTTTTGTACTTACCAACTACTTGGCTAATTCTATCCAACATAAACACAATAAATAAAAAAAAATCAAATAACCCACCACTATGCCCTATGGCTTATTGGCAGAAAGCGAATGAATGATTTACCAGTAAAATGCCATCGGACTTGGTATAAGATCAATAAGAGGTATTCTAGTGTAAAGTAAATAATATATTTTTACAAATATCTTAAGTGTCATCCTTGGGGCAATTAGCTGTTTATTGCCTTTTATTCTGTTTTTTTTCAGCTACAAATGCGAGTACACATTCTTATTTGCAAAAACAGTGGTAGGGGAAAAGCAATTTAAATGCCCATTGCCTTTAAGCAACTCAATGAATCTACATGGAGCTATAACACATTGAATTCTACCAGCAATCATCATGGTCAGCACATCACTTGTGTTGCAATGATACAAATAAAGCTTTTAGGTACCAGGTCAATATTCTTTCTGTGATGTTGACTCAATAAATCAATGAGTCCTAAACATTTATGTGACTTGTTAAAGGTCAATTACAGTTTCCTTTCCAAGTCCAACAGGCTCCTTTTAATAATGGTTTGTCGCAATTATGCCAAGAGGTGATTGACAACAGCACAAATGTGACTACGTGTCATGTGTTTATGGCCCATGTATATTCATGATCCTCTTCACTCTCTCTCTTCCCCTTTGGAGGATTCAGATGGAGTGTTTTTTTTTTTTTAACGCTTGTTTGCCTAAGCGGGACTTTGACTTGAAAATAACGGCCTTACAAATACTAACAAGTACAGAACAAATAAATATTAAATTGTACTCCTATCACTAAAACATTGTGTTCTGCTCACACAATCTCCAGTGATCAAGCTCCGGGGCATGTCTGTTTCACACAGGGTAAAAAATACATCGGAAAATCACATCATCTAGTTTTGACAAGTTTACCATTTGATAATGTGGACCCAATATTGCTTTCAGCATCAGATTTGTACGCCAGGGAGCGCGATAAGCAGTTTCTTTTTTTTTTTTCACATTTTTTTTAACTTATCTCTTTGCGAAGGCAATCATTCTAATAGAAAAGATTTCCACTTCTGTTTTCACTACACACTTTTTTTTTTTGCAGTTTCTATCAATCATACTTTTTTTTACATTGGTATTTGTTAGCTATATTGATATATTATCTTACTGGTTTAATTTATTATTTCTTGCTGTAAGCCACTTCAATGGGTTTAATTTGCTATAAAGTGAACTAACTGAGGTAATATTGAGAATGCACTGTACCACACAGACAAGGGAGAGAGTGATGTGGTTAACATGGATAGCTTGAAGGAAAGACGTAACAGGGGGGATATGATAGAAACATGTAAATAAATAAAAGGAATCAACACAGTAAAGGAGGAGAGTATATTTAAAAGAAGAAAAACTACCACAACTAGAGGACATAGTCTAAAATTAGAGGGGCAAAGATTTAAAAGTAATATCAGGAAGTATTACTTTACTGAGAGGGTAGTGGATGAATGGAATAGTCTTCCAGTAGAAGTGGTAGAGGTTAATACAGTGAAGGAGTTTAAGCATGCGTGGGATAGGTATAAGGCTATCCTAGATATAAGATAAGGCCAGGGACTAATGAAAGTATTACATTACTGAGAGGGTAGTGGATGAATGGAATAGTCTTCCAGTAGAAGTGGTAGATGTTAATACAGTGAAGGAGTTTAAGCATGCGTGGGATAGGTATAAGGCTATCCTAGATATAAGATAAGGCCAGGGACTAATGAAAGTATTACTTACTGAGAGGGTAGTGGATGCATGGAATAGTCTTCCAGTAGAAGTGGTAGAGGTTAATACAGTGAAGGAGTTTAAGCATGTGTGGGATAGGTATAAGGCTATCCTAGATATAAGATAAGGCCAGGGACTAATGAAAGTATTACTTTACTGAGAGGGTAGTGGATGAATGGAATAGTCTTCCAGTAGAAGTGGTAGAGGTTAATACAGTGAAGGAGTTTAAGCATGCGTGGGATAGGTATAAGGCTATCCTAGATATAAGATAAGGCCAGAGACTAATGAAAGTATTACATTACTGAGAGGGTAGTGGATGTATGGAATAGTCTTCCAGTAGAAGTGGTAGAGGTTAATACAGTGAAGGAGTTTAAGCATGCATGGGATAGGTATAAGGCTATCCTAGATATAAGATAAGGTCAGGGACTAATGAAAGTATTACTTTACTGCGAGGGTAGTGGATGTATGGAATAGTCTTCCAGTAGAAGTGGTAGAGGTTAATACAGTGAAGGAGTTTAAGCATGCATGGGATAGGTATAAGGCTATCCTAGATATAAGATAAGGCCAGGGACTAATGAAAGTATTACATTACTGAGAGGGTAGTGGATGTATGGAATAGTCTTCCAGTAGAAGTGGTAGAGGTTAATACAGTGAAGGAGTTTAAGCATGCGTGGGATAGGTATAAGGCTATCCTAGATATAAGATAAGGCCAGGGACTAATGAAAGTATTACTTTACTGAGAGGGTAGTGGATGTATGGAATAGTCTTCCAGTAGAAGTGGTAGAGGTTAATACAGTGAAGGAGTTTAAGCATGCGTGGGATCGGTATAAGGCTATCCTAGATATAAGGTAAGGCCAGGGACTAATGAGACTATTATTTTACTGAGAGGGTAGTGGATGTATGGAATAGTCTTCCAGTAGAAGTGGTAGAGGTTAATACAGTGAAGGAGTTTAAGCATGCGTGGGATCGGTATAAGGCTATCCTAGATATAAGATAAGGCCAGGGACTAATGAAAGTATTACTTTACTGAGAGGGTAGTGGATGTATGGAATAGTCTTCCAGTAGAAGTGGTAGAGGTTAATACAGTGAAGGAGTTTAAGCATGCGTGGGATCGGTATAAGGCTATCCTAGATATAAGATAAGGCCAGGGACTAATGAAAGTATTACTTTACTGAGAGGGTAGTGGATGTATGGAATAGTCTTCCAGTAGAAGTGGTAGAGGTTAATACAGTGAAGGAGTTTAAGCATGCGTGGGATAGGTATAAGGCTATCCTAGATATAAGATAAGGCCAGGGACTAATGAAAGTATTACTTTACTGAGAGGGTAGTGGATGTATGGAATAGTCTTCCAGTAGAAGTGGTAGAGGTTAATACAGTGAAGGAGTTTAAGCATGCGTGGGATAGGTATAAGGCTATCCTAGATATAAGATAAGGTCAGGGACTAAGGAAAGTATTACATTACTGAGAGGGTAGTGGATGCATGGAATAGTCTTCCAGTAGAAGTGGTGGAGGTTAATACAGTGAAGGAGTTTAAGCATGCATGGGATAGGTATAAGGCTATCCTAGATATAAGATACGCCAGGGACTAATGAAAGTATTACTTTACAGAGAGGGTAGTGGATGTATGGAATAGTCTTCCAGTAGAAGTGGTAGAGGTTAATACAGTGAAGGAGTTTAAGCATGCATGGGATAGGTATAAGGCTATCCTAGATATAAGATAAGGCCAGGGACTAATGATAGTATTACTTTACTGAGAGGGTAGTGGATGCATGGAATAGTCTTCCAGTAGAAGTGGTAGAGGTTAATACAGTGAAGGAGTTTAAGCATGCATGGGATAGGTATAAGGCTATCCTAGATATAAGATAAGGCCAGGGACTAATGAAAGTATTACATTACAGAGAGGGTAGTGGATGTATGGAATAGTCTTCCAGTAGAAGTGGTAGAGGTTAATACAGTGAAGGAGTTTAAGCATGCATGGGATAGGTATAAGGCTATCCTAGATATAAGATAAGGCCAGGGACTAATGAAAGTATTACTTACTGAGAGGGTAGTGGATGTATGGAATAGTCTTCCAGCAGACGTGGTAGAGGTTAATACAGTGAAGGAGTTTAAGCATGCGTGGGATAGGCACAAGGCTATCTTAGATATAATATAGGGAACTGGGGACTAATAAAAGTATTCCAAAAATTGGGCAGACTAGATGGAGCGAATGGTTCTTATCTGCCGACACATTCTATGTTCCTATGTTTCTATAATAGCCACAAACCCCTTAGAATTGAAATTTCTACTGAAATTAAATAATATATACTTCCACAGTGGGGGACATAAATTAAAATATAGTATTTATAAAAGGAATAGAATGTACGTTATAGGTCTAAATCCCATGCCTCTCAAAGTCTGCTCCCAGCGAATCAGAGAGTCGGGGGTCAGCGCCTGGAAGGTCGGGTGCCAGCACCACAGCGGTGCTGCTGTTGTTCTATTGAAGCTTCTCATACACAACACACCTTCTACAGGGGTCCCAGACACCAGAGAATCAGATCACGACCACAGGATTGTTTTCCTGAATACAGCTCTCCCTCCAAACTATATGTTCCAAAAAGCGGGACAGATTCCCAAAAGCAGGCCACTTGGCGGGGTATGAAATGAAGTATAATTTCCTGAGTCATGTAGCAAATAAAGGGGAAAATATACAAACTAAACATAAAAAATGATTTCCATTTGCAAAACTATTTGCTACTTTTGGAATGTACATTTTAAAGGACAAATACACTTGTTTTCACTTGTGCTTTTAGTAGAGAAGCAAAAGTAAAACATGTAGTTGTCTCTAGTGTGAGGATAAATTGGCAGGTACGATTGATAGTAGATACCAGTTTATCCTCTGTCCGGCAGCTGCCATGATTCCCTGGGAAGCGCAGTCTGGTTGGCTACTGTCTCTCTCTCCGCTAGAGCAGAGAGACCCTCATTTTGCATGGGGTCAGCCGGGGACCTTATCTAACTTAACTAGTTACCTAAAATGCCTGCCCTGGCACAAAGAGGCCCCCATCACAAATCAGACCCCGATCAGACAAGTGGGACGAGTCCCCGCTCTGATTGGCTGAGCGCAAGCCTATACTGCCTGCCCATTCTTCCCATGAGCTCTGCCTCAAATGAGGGTAAACTAAGGAAGAAAAGGTTGAAAAAACTTAATTTTCCTTTAAAGGATTTATTCATTAAATAGGAATTGAGAAACCGTCATTATCCAATCCTGCTGTATGTCAAACTTGACTACTTTGGCCTTAAGGTTGCATTTCCTTCATCAATTCCCTGAAATTCCCACTTTCAGGAATACAGCCCTATTGGCTTTTGACCCTTTATTTACAAGTTAAGGGCTCTATTAATATTGTATTAATGAAAGACACTGGGACACTGCACTTTTTATTTAACTGTATTGAATTGACAAGGGAATTTCAAAGTAAAAACAAAGTCACCCATTCAGCTGAATCTGAGAATTATTCAGAAATAACAATTGCAATATATTTTTTAAATAATTGTGCCATACTTTACTGATCGTTTCCCCCTCACTACACTGATTTAGTATATGGCCCCAGATTCTGAAAGTAATTCAGTGTTTCCATTTACAGATCTTGTATTCCTTTTACTTGACATTTTGTTTGTAATTACTAACTGGTTTGTGTATGGTATTTGTTACAATTTCAGACATTCGAAGCGCGTAGACAAACACTGTGCTCTACAATCACTGATGATAAAGAGAGATCCATAGCTCAGGAGACAGAACATGAAATGTGTCACTAAACTCAGATATTGTTGATTGGTTGTCAAGGGAGCTTCTATACAATACTGCTCTAATCACTACTGCTGCAGATAAAAGCTTTAGCACACACATCTCATCCCTCACGGGCCATCAATGGGCTGACTTTAGGGATTTCTGTAATGATTAGTATTTAACACTTTAACACTTTTACTCTTTAAAATACCAGATCAGTGAAGGATCACAGAACAAAAACAAAGACTTGTACTTCTAATCCACAAGCAAAACACAACCATTGTACTTCTCATTTCAAATTAGTTATTTTTATTGTTATTTTAATATTATTGCTCAATGAGAAAATGGGACAGCCGTAGAATCTATCTAACCTGCAGGTTCAGTTCCTGGCAGCCCTTCATTCGTCCAAGGTAGATAGAATAACAAATGGTTTGAAAGACTATTATGTGCTTTTAAAATGTAACCTTTATTAGTAACCAGTTTAGAGTTAAAATGAAAAAAATAACATTTAATTTTCTTGAGTGAAAACAATTAAGTCATCAGTGTATTTTATCTCACACTTTTAATATCCAATTTAATGTTACTACTTTTGGCTATCACAGAAGGATGAAGAGCTAAGTTGACCCTGGCAGGAATTGAACCTGCACACCTGAAGGTTGGATAGATTCTAGAGTGGTGCATTGGCCCACTGAGCTGCCTCACCAAGAACCCCCAATAAGCAAAGGAGTGAGTTATGACAACAGGGAGAAGTCTTACAAAAAAAAGATAAAATAAGAAAGAAACCTGCGGTTATGGTATTCTTCAGATATCCACAGCAAAGATTAATAATACATAATAGAAAAGCAGCCTTGACAGTTACATTGTTAATTTCTTGAACAACATAAAAGCCATCTCAGTTGAAATGACAGTTTCACTACAGTAACTCATACACTTCAGGGCTAACACATCATGGCAAGACATATGATAGCTTCAACATGACACCGGAACAGTTTCACCAATACAAAACCCAAGAAACATGTCTCAGATGTGGGAGGTTGTCAGGTGGATTAAGAAGAGAATGAATAATGCAATGATTGGCTGAACATTCAGACTATATTAATTATTTCTCCCTTTTCACTTTTTTTTTTTTTTTTTTTACCAAAGTTAAGATTTCATCCACTGATTATTCTTTATATATTCCTGTATTATTATTAATAATAATAATAATAATAATAAAAACAACATGTTTAACCAGAAAGGGTGCATTCAGCTATTATCTATTTTTCATGTTTGTCCTATTTCTTAGTTTAATAGTACTTATTTTTATGTAAACAGCAACTCCTTACATTTCCAGTGTGTTTATTCTACCTTCAAACAAGTGGACTTTGCACAGTTTCTTGCACTGTATCTTGGGTTGATTTGGTCCCTCCAAGCATTGCACCTGCAACCTTGATGATTGAACTGTATGTCCTTTAAAACTAATAACATGCAATGATGTCACCTAAATGTATCACTTCTAGATCATATGCTAGCAGGGGGTGCCCAGATTATTTATTAACTCTCTACACCTTTGCCCCTTTATCTGTCCTGAAGATTTTTTTTACAACTCTACTACTTTGACTTTAAAATTCCCTTGTCAGTTCCTTGCAATTTCCTCTAACCTAAATCCAGCCCTCAGTGTTAAACCAAGCTATGATGAGGGCCTTCCCACGCAAAATGCGTCAGCAAAGCTTGCTGTCCAAGTACAGTTGTACACTAATATTTTAATGTGACCAGCATCACAAGTAAAAGCTTTCTGTTAAAGCACGAAAAATAGGTCCTGAATTTGATATGTGGGCTTACAAAGCGGGCTTAAAGTTTGTATTATTAATGTTCCTTGCAGATCTATTGTACATCATCTCTGTTTATAATAATTGTAGTTTTTTTTTTCATTTTGTAGTACTGGAAACATACTATTTAGAGAAAGAGAGAAGAAAAAGACAGAAAAAGCAATAAAAACATAAATAGCAAAAATGCTCTGGTCCTTAAGTAAAGGGTTAAAATGTATTTCCGCTGTTCAAAGTGTATAATGTACGTTGATTTCAAATCGTATCTTTTTTTTTTTTTTTTTTTACACAACTGTTAATTTGTGCAAATCCAGTGAAGGGGATGTTCCAAGCAGCCTTTTATGTATGTTGTACATGTGTTTAATTCATTTGAAATCAATTTAAAGTCATTTTACATTGAATATCATTTCACCGGGGCTTCAATAATGGCATCCAATAATGGGGGGCTTGGAGTGATAGACAGAACTATTCCTATAGCAACAGCAATACAACCAATACATTGTATTTGTTTTTTGTTTTTAGGAGACAGGAAATGTAGAAAAACAAAGTATCTTTTTCTTTTTATTTACTTTAAACAGTTCCATACTTATGTAAAAATAGATGTTCTTTAAATTATTCAGCTTATTAACAGTGATGTTTCTCCACAGAAAGCAAATAAAAGAGCCATAGATATCTGCTGTGATCTGGCAGCATTTGTGGGCAATTGTGCATTCCCTGATGGAACTGTCATGAAAGGTTCCTGTGAGTTTAGGGTTGATAAATTGGCAATCATGTTTCCTGAGGTGAACCAACATATAGAAAAAGTGCATAGATCAGAGGTTCTGGAAAGTACTGCATGAATCAGAGGTTTGGCTATGTGAGATGAATGAAACAATAGTGTAGTATCTCAGGAAAGCTTGTGTTGTTGGATCATGTCATTTCAATATCTAACAAATAATTGTGGATTGAAAATGCAGACCATGGACCAAGACAAAATGTTTCTTTTATTGTGAAGCGAAGATCAATATTATTTCTGGAGCAGTAACTAAAGAAACCAATAGAATGTTTGCACTGACTGCTCTACATTTAGAACTCTGCCTGAATATTACTTTTTATGTAAACTATACCTCCTTTGTGCTACAAAATGTCAGACTGGAGTTGTAGGTTGGGTAAAGAGAATAGTTATGCAATATGTGCTCAGGTAAAAATAATCTTAAAATTACCTCCAGCCAGGAAACTAAAGGAAAGGAAGGCAATGCTTCTATTGCCATTGAGTTAATTGCACATGAAGATACTCTAGTATTTTTTTTTTTTTTATCTAACTGGGATCAAAGTGGATAATGTATTAATTTACTGTTTGATAATATACAGTTAAAAACACCATATACAAGCCATATTTTTTTTTAAAGTAAACTTGATAGATAGTACTGAATGATTAATGTTTTTCCTAATCTGGGCATATAAAATTGGCTATCAGGATTTTTGACGGGTGTCTACTTGATTTTTAATAGTTAGTTCATGTAATTCTCATCCTATCACATACTAAGAGAAAGCATCAAGTCACTTGGCCAGAAGTGAAATTGATCTGTCTATGCCCAAGTCACATGAGAATGTGATGACTTGACATGTGTCACTTTCAACGTACAATTCCAGAAAAAAAGGTAACCATCACTGAAGAACCATCGAGGTTTCTTCTAAATCAACCTGATGAAGCGATTGACATGAAGGTAATTAATGGAGCCTCAGCCTGTAAAATAAACTATAGAAACAGGTTACCAGGAAAAGATTTTTGAAAAAAAAAAAAGCATTATAGATGTTGTCTTAACCATTTCTGCATATGGTGTTCTATCCAATCAATCATGGCCTAGTTCAACAAGAATAATTTATTCACTCACTACATATACGTAAGGCAATATAGAGATTTTATAAGTTCATACCCATTAACAGGATCCACAACGATTCCTCGTGGATGTGACATGTCCCCCTCTAATAAGGTTTTCCGACTTTGCGAGGCTTTCTCAAGACGTGCCACATTGATGGTTTTCTTGTGCCCATCATTGGTCCAGTATAAATTGTTTCCAATCCAGTCCACGGCTATGCCCTCCACGTTGTCAAGATCTGTCAACAATATAGTCAGGCCAAGTTTCATTAATGTTTATTAGATCTAATTATAAAAAATGTCCCCCATAATTGTATATATGGATGCACATATTAGGTACGACCATATTTCTGTGCATAGAAACATAGAAAAATATTGTGACATCAGATAAAACCAAATCGACCCTTCTAATCTGCACATACAGAAACTCAGATAGACTTTAACTGTTCTCCATAATAGACGTACATACAATACCTAGTATTGTTTAGGGTTAGAAATGAGTGAAAAAATGAATAGGAAATACAGTCAAGACATTTTGTAAGGTTAGAAATAATGATTTTGATTCTAAAGAAGGACCGTTTTATTGGTTCTTTAATCTGCACAATGTTTTTTTAGCTGTAAACATATACACAATTAAAAATCAACTGTTACCAGCTACAATAGTCATTTACAACATTAATCATATTTCTGATGCATTTTACATTATTTTAATAGAGCACATTTTGTTTTCTCTCAAATACCAAACTTTTGAATAGTAGAGAGGAGAGAAAAGATGAGAGAGAGAGAGAGAGAGAGAGAGAGAGAGAGAGAGAATCTTACTCATTATTTCTAACCTTGTCAACTTCTTGATTTTTTTCCTACTCAGTTTGCAACTCATTCAATGTATCCTTTCAAGGTACACAAGGACATCTCTAAGTCACCCCAAACTCTGGTATCATCATGATACCAGATCTCATGATACCAATCTCCCACTGGACTCTGATTGTCTGAACAGAGGCTTAATGATAGAATTTTAGCAAACAATGTATTGGGAAAATATGAATGTTACCACATATCATAAATATCATAAAATAAGGATTATGTTTCCTGGAAATACTCTTCAGCACTGCAAGGCATAGGTAAGGTAAATGCTAGGAACATCACTGTCTTCTCATTGAATTCTGATTATAGAACTTTGTTATCGTTATTTGCTTGTATGTTCTTGGTGCATTTCTTAGGGTTGAATTAAAAAATATCTATAGCAAAATCCATGGCAGTTAAATCCAGAATCGTGTTTCTTCTGCTAGGGAAAATAAGCATGATGTTCTCCAACCTTGTGAAGATGGTTTGCCTACCATTTCTAAGCAAAATGGTTAACTGAGCACAAAATCAATGCTCTTGATAGACATTTGTAATCCCCGGGACTCAATCCAATAAAAATGTTGTGGTTTTGGACTCAGGAAACTGTTAACCAACACAAACAAAGAGATTGGGACGATTTGATGATAGTCCAAAGGAGCTTAAGGGATGATCAGAAATTGCCGCAGAGAAGGGTCACAGTCTTGATACGAGCCACATCTTCTAAGTGTCACCAAAGGATATCAGTGGATTCATGTTCATAGTTTTTATTTAATTTGGATATATATATATATATGTGCACAATTGTTATGGAATATGCAAACATAATTGACTTTGAAATCCTGGTAAATTGTATTAAAAGTTATAATACACTGTTTAACAAACTAAGAGCTTAGTGAACTAGAAAGAACTAAAAAAACAAACAAAAGAGCAGTAAATATTTATCATAGAGAAAAACACATTACTATATTACAAATAATATATATCAGTCACAAAACTAAAGACAAGGTCTAGACAGATAACCATGAGAGTATTAAAATGTAGCACATACAATGAAAGTAGCATCCAGAAAGGCAAGTACAAACATGATATTTATTAAAAGAGGGATTAAACTCTAAAAATACAAATTTGCCATAAAACAGCTCCCCCTACTGCAGGCCTTTTATCCTGGTCTAATGTGGTATATCAAACATCTTACCTATACATCTTCAGCATGTCCTGTGCTTCTTCTTCTACTACAGTGCCGACATCTTGTGTCTGTCTCACTGTCTGCCTGCTGCCTATTACTGTGTCATACTTCCTGGTTGCTATGAACATTTGCATATGCAGTTGACATGCATTCACACCACTGTCTCATTAGAATAGAATCTATTTACGCATTCACTCCTACTTCATTACTATTATTCTTACCTGTTCGCATCAGCATTCACATACATGTCTCTATTTTCATTCACAATGCCATTTGCAAATACTTTCCTCCCTTCTATCTTACATGATTGACACACCGACACACCACTGAGGTGGCTATTCATGAAAAGGTGAGTTGAGGTGAGATGAGCTGAGGTGAGATGCTAAGCACACTTCTCAGGAATGCCCCTGCATAGTGTATTGCTAAGTTGGTGAGATTAAATGTTCATTATTGATTAAGAATTTTTTTAAAAAAAGGTTCTGCGAGTGACTGTCAGAGACTGACTCAGGCTCCATGCTTTACAGTGAAGTATGAAGGCTGCTGGTCGGATGATAAGTGGCATATATATTGTAAAAATGACATGCCATTTTACTTCCATACTTGGGCTACTGAACTTTTCACTTCTGCTTGTTTAATAGAAGCACAATTTAAAACAAAATGCTTACTGGTTCTTTAAGACAGCTTACATGTGTCAGAGCAAACGGTTAAAAAAAAGACAGCCCATAGCATAAAAAGGTTGCTGTGATTTTACTGCTTTTTGAAGAATTATTATTGTAGCCTAGATATATCATACAATGAGAAATCTCTCCTGTAGGAAAAATCTTTCCAAATCCAATAGGACCAAGTTATTGCTGTTTAAAAATACATCTGCTTGATAACAAGACAGAGGTAGAACAGCAGACTAGTGAAGTGTTATGATTATTGTTTTGTATTATTACAGAATCGGAAATGACAGAAAAAAGAGCATATACATTGTTTCCCTGGGTAAAGTTATTGAATTTTGAACGTAAACGAAGAATCACTGCCAGTAAAAAATTGACTTATGTTTAATTGACAGATTATATCAAATATAGACAATTGACATAGAAAAGTTTAAATGAAAGATTATAAATAAAGTACATTATTTAGCACTATTTGCATTGTAGAGTTCTATCAGAGGACAGACATGTTTAGAATCTTGGATCAGATGAATCAAGCTTAATAGAGCTTTACTGGGCAAAGATTGCTTGATAAGGTGTTGTATTTGTATTGTGTCATTCAATTCTTTCTATTTATTTATTGTTTTGCCCACAGCTGTCCATTACTACACACAGACCTTACAATAGCTATAAATCTTCACAGCAGACCCTCGGATATTTCCACAATGACCAATTGAGTTCAATTTTAAAGTTAAAGTCATGTGTATGTGAGCCAACATCAAACAGATCTTTAAAGAGTAATACATCAAAGTGGATGACATTCAAGAAAGATTTTTCAAATGGAAATCCATACATACATTCCACTTTCTTATCATTTGAACTCATATATAGCATGTGTAAAACAAAAAAAAAAGGTCTTTGAAATTATTATGGATTTTAAAACCAGGTAATTCACATTCAACCATTTAAGTTGAAGTAGATGGACCTGTAAATATATATATATATATATATATATATATATATATATATATATATTTCACCTTCATTCTCTTTATTATTATTTTTTCCAACCAGCCACTTCTCTTTCATTTCTCCATCACCACACTATACTTTTTGTCACTATGAACTTCATTCTTTCGTAGTTTTGCCAGATGCTAATAAAGTTCAAAAACTTACATGATACCATCAACCTTTTTGATCCCTCCATCAGGAACCTACATAACTTATATGGTTTAACTTATGGTTTATCATATCTAGACAATCTAAAATAAACTAACTCTATCCTGGTCGCCATCATATTCCTTATACTAACAACTGTAAACTTGGAAACAGATGGGTCTATTCAATAAAATTTGAGAATATGTCGAGGAGGTCGACTTTCATTTTGAGACACCCGAGGTTGACTTAGTCTCAAAAATTGCTTCAATCATTTCACCTTCAATTACTTTCGATGGGGAAGTTTCAAACCTGGGTTTTATTTTTTTCCTAAGTCAAACTCGTCTCAAAATTGAAGACCGCCTCCAAAGTCCACCTCTTCAAACTATTCTAGAATTTTAGTAAATAGACCCAATAGACTAGCTTATCTTGGGTTCTCTCCCATGCATAGCATCAAAAGAACAACCCCTCAATCTTGATGTTGTTTCCTGTTTTGGATAACAATGAGTCCACCCCAAATGTCAGGGTAAATATCCAATCACTTTCCTCACAACTTGCTCAGAAGTCTTACTTTCCTCCTTGAATGCACAGTCCAAATAGCTATCCGTGCAAGTCAAAGCAACCTAATTCGCATTACATACCATCTTTCAGTATAGTTTCCCTCCCTGAGCCATCGATTTTCTGCCGACCAATCAGAAAGCTGGTGGTATCTGCAAAGTAAATATAGTTGGTCTCAGCATGGAAATCCAGAGCTCTTGGGTTGACCAAGTTTTCAATTGGTAGCATATATTCATCGGATATTTTGCTGCTCAGATCCATTCCTCTTATAATCCCCGGACGTCCCTTTCCGTAAAACAGGAACAATTCACTTTTCGGTTCTGTAGAAAAAATAAATATATATATATATAAATATAAGAAACACAAAAAATATATTTTCATAAATATTCTGTCTATGGCATCTTTGCAACTAAAATCAACAATGATTTTTTTTCCCCTTCAATATTAAAATTTAAATGCTGAATTTATTTCAATGCACAGGATACAGTAATGGAAACTATTAGTGTTACCTTAATTAAAAAAATAACAATAAAAAAAAAAATTGTGATCGTAAGAAATCCTTCATTTTTGTCTTTCAATGTCCATTTGCCAAGAATATGACAAATCATACGTGATGACTTTGTACCAAGTGTAAAAATGCAAAGTATCGTTTTGTACACATTTAATTTAACAACTCATTAGACTTTAGCTTTGATGTCATCTGTGATTAAACACAACATTCGTTAAGCCTTTGCATTTCATTGAACAAACAAACAAGAATATTCTCTAAAACCCAGATTGATGCATTATTGAAAAGAAAATATCTTTGCAGAGCAAGAAACACTTGCACAGGATTATTCACTGCAGATCTCCTAGGATTATATTGATAAGCTTACGTTCCTCCTATTTTGTCTTAGTTGCTAAAGGATTGGTTTTAGCTGCTCGGATGTTAGATGTTGAGAGGACCATGGGGAAACTGACACTCATCTATGGTTCGAAGGTTCACAACTCAGAGCTTTCTCACCTCAGACCACATATGTTGCAACACATTAAAAATTGGTTACTATTAATAGTAAAATTTTGAAACTTTCTGCATTACTATGTGTCATAGCTATGTCTCCACTGTGATGGATTACCTTATCCATAGGAAAGAGCAAAAGTAACCAGTTTCTCATCTTAGCACTTGATGATATGAGTGCTCACTTGGCTTCATGAAGTAGACATATTGACCCATTACTGTATTACGCTATTTGTGTATGGAGCATCTTTTTCTAAGCTTTAGTTGAACCATAGTTGAAGAGTATAAACCTTGAAATTTTTGTACCCTTGGTAATAGAGGCTCTTTTAACATTTATGCATTGTTTGTGTTTATCTATCAATTTCCTCTATCGCATTTAATGGACCCAAGCTATATATTCACACTATATATGTTTTTATCTGCATGCATACAAAGGTTTTTCTTAATATACCAATATCCTATAATTTAATATTAATAATCATAAAATATGACAAAAAAGTGAAAAAAAAAACTTTTTTGTAACTTTTACATAAAAAAATAATTTACGCAAACAGTAAAAAAGAACCCATCTATAAAGTTTCTAATGTTTGTCCTGAGTTTAGAAATACCAAGTTTTAGGGCAATAACCGAAAGTAGTTTTTTTTTTTGTTTCCTAACCATTATCTCCTACAGTGACATTTTTGTTGTTGTTGTATAAATACACAAAAACCAACAGTGACATTTTACCCCAAACCTAACTCTAAATCGAATCCTTATGAAGGCATTACAGCAACACCATTTAAGCAGTGGTAGCAATCATTGATTATAATAATATAAGATATATATAATATAATACAGGATGAATTTGGGTTTCCATGGTTGATTTTTGCAGATTGCTGTTTATTAACCCCTTCCTGATTGCATGCCATTCTACTTTTAAGTGCCTAGAGGCTGGCAGAATGGTATGGAACTTCCTACATTAAACAGCTCATCGCTGCCCTCCTGATGAGATGTGCAGACCTCGCTGCAGGGACTTGCAGCGGGCTCCCTACTGTCAGGTGAGGCCACTTTGAGTAACCTCACTCTGACACAGAAAATGTAACTGATGCTCAATGTGAGCGTTGGCTACATTTAACAGTAAAAAACCTGCAGGATTACATAGACCGTCCTGCAGGTAACAGCTCATCGCGGCTCCCCGTGATGAGCTGTACTGGGGATCCCGCGGCAGCGACTTGCAGCAGGATCCCCAGTGTCAGATGAGGCCAGAGCGTTCGCTACATCTTCGGCATCCCTGCAAGCCTTGAACTTCCGGGCACACCTCCCTGACGTCACACCTGATGTCACGAAGTATCGCAGGATGTCGGCGGGGACCGTAAGGGTCTATAGAGACCCTCATCGGGTCCCTGCTTGTGTGTGAGCCAGGAATACGAAGACACACGTATGGTGCTTTGGTTGTTAAGGAAGGGGTTAAATAGATGTCAATACATTAAGCTGGTTTCTTCCTATGCTAAATAAGTGATTGTGGCTGCTAAAAAAAAACATCTACACTTAGCTCATTCTCTACCATCTGCTTTGGTATTAATTAGTAAACACCAGAAGAGACACTAGCTAATGATTACACCATAAGTGTCATTAGTACACATGCAATTTCCAACATTTACAGGTACATTTCCATAAACTATATACAACTGAGTTTTAATACTAATACCATACATGTCATAAACAAATCATAATTCACAATGAATCTACTAACCCTGGAAGTACTCACATAGGTATAGACCAGTGATGGCTAACCTCGGAACTGCAGGTATTTGGGAACTATATATCCCGTAATTCATAGTCAGCCTCAAGGCCAACTCATGGAATATGTAGTTCTCAAAAATATGCAGTGCCAAGGTTAGCAATCAATAGTTTTGAGAATTACTTAGCAGTATATGACTCCGCTCTCCAGCAGTTACTGAGTTAAATGCATTAGCATACAGGAAAACATGAATGGTTCCACGTACTTTTACACGACCTTCCATCACTTGCCAAGATGAAGCCAGTTTTACAGCGACATGTCCTCGCTTTGTAGCTTGAACCAAGAAGACAGATGTGCAAACAGCCCCCTGGCATCCCATCTGGGTTTATTTCACATGCATGGCTCCTGACTGCAACAAATCATAACAAACATCATGCTCACATTGCTTGTTTAAAATAAACATTATTTACTTTACTTTCTCCATGTCTCTGACAACAAATCTGATTTCACTTAACTTAAAGGACAACTGTAGCAAAAAATGAAGTTCTGCTTAATTAAAGGATTGCATCAAGTGTAGGCATCTTATATAGAAATGTTTTAATGAAAGAATACATTATTAAGTATTTTTTAACCGATAAAGCACCACCAGGAGGCAGACATGTTGTTTAGAATCTTTGGTAAGATGGATCAGATCTTTCTTCATCTGAAAAAAGGTGAGTGAAGATCCGACTCAAGATTCTAAACAACATGTCTGCCCTCTGAGAGAACTATATGGAGTAAAGATTCTAACCAACATGTCTGCCCCTGAGAGAACTATATGGAGTAAAGATTCTAACCAACATGTCTGCCCCCTGAGAGAACGATATGGAGTAAAGATTCTAACCAACATGTCTGCCCCCTGAGAGAACTATATGGAGTAAAGATTCTAACCAACATGTCTGCCCCCTGAGAGAACGATATGGAGTAAAGATTCTAACCAACATGTCTGCCCCCTGAGAGAACTATATGGAGTAAAGATTCTAACCAACATGTCTGCCTCCTGAGAGAATGATAAGGAGTAAAGATTATAACCAACATGTCTGCCCCCTGAGATAACTATATGGAGTAAAGATTCTAACCAACATGTCTGCCCCCTTTGAGAACTATATGGAGTAAAGACAGCTCAATAAGGAACTTTATTTGTATTCTTTCATTAAAGCGTTTCTTTATATAATTTACACTTGATACAATTATTCAATTAAACATAAGTTAATGTTGTGCTACAGTTATCCTTTATGACTGATTTATGTTTTTTTCTTTCATCAATCAAGCATGTTGAATTTAGTATATTGGTGTATTGCAGCTCTTTCATTAGATTTCAGATCTATGTCCATACAAGCATGGGTGGTTATGTATAAAAGGTCATTTATAGGCCAAAGGTTTCAGAGTGATGTAATCAGCAAGAACATTCCATGGCCATTTTGCGCCATAATAGACCTTTATACGAAACCAGAAATGATGAATCAATTGACCAGTCTAGCTTATTTTTATTTTACTTAATATGTTCATCAGGATAACATTGAGTACATTCAAGATCAATGGTCAGTTCAGTGTGTTTAAGTTCATTCTACCAAGATATAGGGCAAACACTGATGTCCTTTTGCGGACACTTTCCCTATCTCTCTTGGGAATTATTCTCTAAACAGTGAGCTGTGGTGGACTGACAAGGGGATTACAAACATCAGGCATTAATCGCAGAGCTGAAAAGGTGGGCAAGTTGAAGAATTGTCCCCAACATCTAACTAACGTCTCTCTTGTTAGTTCAACACAGTTCGCATTTTAATGACCAACTTCTCATTGGAACTCTATTGGATCTATTCACTAAATTCCTGAAATAGCTCGAGGAGGTCTACTTTGGAGTTCAACTTTAATTTCGAGACTAAGTAGAATTCGGCACCCGAGTTTGACTTAGAAAAAAGCACAGGTTTGAATCTTCCCCATTGAGAGTCAAATTCGGCACCTGAGCTTTTACCATTTTATTTTAAATATGATATAACATTCATTTATAAGAATTATTCAAGCATTTAGCCAAAAAGCTCAGCTCTTACCTGTGGGTTGAGTTCGTTTGTGATAGACGTGAATACCACGCGCATTTTCTAGTGTCAGCAATGATTGGATATCCGTATTATTAAAACGGTTGATTCTTTTCACGATGGAACTGTCCAGGCTGGTTGTATATAAGTAGTTTTCAAATAATGATAAAGCGTACACTTGGCTGACCTGAGAAAAAGAAAGACTGTATCATAATGTGTAAAATAATAATAATAGATATAACAGCACATTTTATGTTTAAAGTATAGTCCACACTTGTGTTTGTCCCAATATATGGTCCATTGTCTGAATTACTGACATAGCAGATCATGGGCATCAGGGTTCATTGTAGGGACCCAACAAGAAGCAGGGACGAGTGTCAACGTTACTGCCATCCTCATTGGACCATGGTAAAGCCCCATACCTGGGGGAAGACTTCACATGTATAATCTGCAATAAGAACACGGATGATTTGCTAGATGACTGGAATATGGAATGATACCCCTTTATTTTGTAAAATCTCATACTTTGTTAACCAAATCTGCTGTTCAGTGGTGATCCTAGTCCAAGTCCAAGTATGGGCCCACGTGCAATCAGTCTTAATTTCAAAAGGAAATTTTCCAGTCTCTGTGTGTTAATTGCCTGTAGTTACCTACTGATGAAGGTCAAACCTTAGGCAGCGGTGGGCCCAATACTTGATCCCTCCCATTCTTTTTCAAGCTCCAACTGCCTTGAAGTATAGTAGGGAGTATAGATATGTATTAAAGATTATATGGATGGTGGTGTCAGATGTCACAAATAAAGTATTTTATTGACCACTCTTTGCTCTGTATAGCTCTACCATGTTGTTTAGAAAATTAGGTCAGATAAAGGAACATCTGACATATCTGATTCAAGATTCCAAACAACATGTTTGACCCCTGCCACAAGCAAAGATGTCTCAATAAGATACTTTATTTTTTTTCTATAATTAAATAATTTATATTTAAAATGTTTTCACTTTTTTTTTTCCAAAAGTTGTCCTTTAAAATTAAGATTACATGCTTTTTCTGTTCATTTTTTTTTCTGTTCTTTGTTTGACTACCTTTCATAGATGGAATTTTACACGTAACTTTTAGAATGTAAAGAGGTAAAAAAATAAATGTAAAAAAATATATTATTATTTTTTTAACTGACAATAATGTATTCCAAGGCCCTTTTAACAGTTATCTATTCAATATTTATATTAAAAGCTAACAAATTTTATTATTGTAATTTAACAACCTCATACAATCCTCCCACAATTGGTAAGTTTATAAAACCTTGGAATAGCTTTGTGTGTTCCTGGTATAATCTCCTTTTGCTAAAATCCACGCACAACCAATATATTGAACAATGCTGACAATATGTAACCTTCTTCTTTAGCAGTAGTTCATAAAAAAAAAAAAAAAAAACATTATGGTCTTACGTACTCTAACCATCATTTAAAAAAAAATTGTTTTGTATGGGTGTTTTTGTAATTTTCAAATGGTACGAATATTTCTTTTTTCGCTTTTGCATTTTTTTTTCTTCATTCCACTGAGATGGCAGCCCATGCTTTACAAATAGCTTTATGCTATGCTGTTTTTTTCAGCATTTAAGAGGAGATCACTGGTGCGTCTTGTAACGTCGCACGCCCTTGTCAGTATTTACATAACAGAATCCTCATAAATATCTGAGATGCAAGTAATGTGAAACTGAAGCCCACATAAAACAGATGCTAATTACGTCTCCTTGTTTGAGTGGAGCACATCTCTGGTAGACGCCTAGATTTTGCTTTTGGAAGCGATGGTAATCGGTTTTTATTTTCATGGGTATCTCTCGGGTTTGGAAAATCACACAGAGATTTTAAAAATGATTATATTTTCTTTATATTATAAGTCCAAAGCTTATAGTCCAAAAACCAAAGCCGTTTCCTTACGATTTTTTATCGTTTTCATACATTTCTTTCTATGATATGTTGTCTTGGCTTTGAGATTATTTTTAAGCAATGTCATTTCTTTTCTTTTTTTTGGGCATCTTCTTACCAAAGAATTCCTTATTATAAATACATGATTGTGGGTGATAATTTCACGAAGGTTCAATGCCAAATATTTTCAACCCATAAAGGTACAGCATTGAAAACCCCTTCCTGTCGAAAAATTTACAAGTATATTTTTTAGGACTGTATTGGCTATAGCCAATACTCCCACTTATGAATGATTCATGTCATTAGTGTCATGTAACTTTGACCTGATCATTAGGCAATGTGAAATGGGAGACCTCTACCATCCATACTAGATATGCACATATGGGCACCCAATGTACGGCAAAGCCTATATTTCCAACTCAGCTATTGAGGTCGGATTTTCAGTATTACTTCGCAGTTCATAAATATCTCAACATTATATAAGTTTACACATAGGGAAAATTAAACAGTCACTCAAACTGGGCCACTCACTGGACGGTTGATATTTTTGACACCTGCAGACTGAAATCCGATGTTAGTCTGATGTACACTTTCATTAATAGAGCTCTATCACTCAATAAATAGGGCTCTACAGAGTCCAGAGTGAAATCAATAGTTCTATCATGTATGTTCCCAGTGGTCGTGTGTTTAAATGCAGGTTAAAAAAAAGGCCTTTATTCATATAATAGGGAATTGCAGGAAGTTCACATGGGAGTTCAAAACGTAAGCCCAAAGTAACCAAATTGGAACAATTTGCCAATTAAGCTGTGTCCCAACAATTGGTGTAGTGCAGACCTGCATCTACTATCCGGTAGAGATGGTATGACCTTTGTGATCTGAAAAGGTTCACAACTTGAGTGTTTCCTTTGAAGCTGGAACTGATGTTACAAGGTGTGAAATGTTACCCTGAGTTAGTTGCCAGCAAGTCTATCTAGCATAGGTCTGTATCTCCCAAACATGTATTAATAATAACTCACAGATTATTAATCATACCTCCGTTTGGGAATATTTAAACAGGGAAGAGTACACCCTACAAAATGAGCACAAATATGGCTGGTTCAACTTGAGCCATTCGGAAGTTATTGGGAAGTCAGTGATATAGAGTCATGGGTAGCAAGTGTAATATATCTATGGACTTCATAAATTGGAACAAATTAATAGAGGCAAGAATTATGTATGTGACATGCTTGGGAGGGAAATTAGAAACAAGATTTCATATTTTGACTGGGGCAGTTACACCACACATGGGGGAGGACACTTCTAGGTACACCTTCCCACCTCTGGGCCGGCTTGGAAACCTGAGTTGACCTGACAAGGTATAAATCTAATGATGGACCATGCCCAGTGTGCTTACTAGGGGCCAAGACCTAATTTTGTGTAAGTTGCCATCATTTCCTTGTCGCAGTCCCTTGGACAGAAAATACTGGTACTCCTCCATCTAAGTGAGTAGGTAGGTTTTCTGTTAATTTCTCCTTTTTATTTTTATCTGTTTTGGTGTAAATAATTTGTCATCTGTTTTATTTTCTGTATGCACTGTGACTATTCTTTTGTTCATAATAAGTATTCCTTTATTAAGGTCTGCCTTTGTCTGGTGAAGAGACTCACATTACCTGGTTAGACCAATTTATTGGTAATTTGAATCACATAGATATTGTGTTAAAACATATTTTGTGGGTTTAGACTAATTTGCTTGGGGGACCAAGGCCCCCCCATTTATAAATTGTCTTGGTGGTGGCAGTGTTAGCACATTAGTTATATCAGTATAATTAAGTGTGGGTGGTGTTAAAGGGGAGTTTTATCATTATTTCTAGTCTAGGGCAGACAGAGAGTTAATTTTAACCCTTGCAGCACCATAACCCAGTCACATGCACTCTTGGAGTAGGGTGCATTCGTGACAAGCTGAATGGGAGGATTTTTTCCGAATCCGCTACTATGTCCTGAAGTTTGAAATTCCCTTTTGCAATTCATGAATAAAGCCCTAGATCTCCTGACTATTCATGTGATAGCATCCTATGAGATATTGTTCCACCATGTCTAGGAGCATACCCCAAAAGCTTATGTTTTATTTCGGAACCCAGGCATGCTCCCTTTTATATGAAGAATGTTGCCCCAGGTAGAATTGGATTCATTTCTGTCTACATTATAAAAACATATTGAAACGGTTAACTTTGCCTTTTTTCCCCCAACACAAAAGCCCCCCAAAAATACTCAAAACGGCCAGGCTTATAAGTTAATAAAGAGGATAATATTGTTAAATACCAGAGGGCGTCATTCATTAAGATGGAAAGTTCAGATCAGGAATTGTTCCTGCATGATACATCATTAATTACTTCCAACTGCTGTCATTGTCTGCTTTCCGAGCTGGCTTGTCTTGTAAGGAAATTGGTTTTCAAGCCTAAGCCTTGTGTTTCTTCAAACCTCTCTAAATAAAAAAAACTATTGTTTGACGTGAGAGTGAGGTGGATCCCTTCGAGATGCAAAACTACTTCTCACCCCTCTAATGCTAAAAAGGGTTACTGGTACCACTACATCATGAAAATCAATGTCCCTAAACATGAAAGTATTCTTTATATCTAGATTTCTTTCAAGGTTTAAACAACAACTTAAGTAAATTCAATAAAACAATTAAATTCTAATTATTTGCAATTACAATTCATGGTTACATACGAGCCCTTAGAAATGCGTTTAGCAAAATACGGAAAGTAGCATAAATGAATCTGTTTTCTCCAAATCCTGCACAGATTATTCTAAAAACATATTTAAATATGTTATGTAGACAACAGAAGAGATCAGGGGTCAACAATTAGATTGTTCAAAAAATGAATGCGAGAGTTCAGAAATATAAATACACAATTCCTGGGATTTTATAAAACCTAATGAGTCAACAGTTTAACGACAAGTTTAAAGTGGGGCATTTTAGGTACCAATTATTTTAGTGAGTTGTTAATGACTGAATTGCTCTACTCTGAATTTAAAGGGACTCTATCACTAAACAGCGTGATTAGTTTTTAAAATATAAATCAATTATTTATATGTTGTCTAATTGATAGAATCATACAAATGTGTTTTAAATTAATGTGTCTGTGGTGTTTAGGTAATCACCCATATGATGTCAGAAAGCACAGACACTGGTAAAGCACCTTGTCTATTAATTCTGCAAACACAAATCATACATCAATATACATTCACATTGTAAATATGATTTATATCATGGAGTGTTTATTTTTACAGGGTCTACTGGGTTTAGTTAACTCTTGTAGCTCGCTATGTCTTGATCAGATAACAGGGTACATTATCCTGCTGAAAGAGGTCAATGCCATCAGGGAATACCGTTTCCATGAAAGGGTGTACATGGTCTGTAACAATGCTTAGGTAGGTGGTACGTGTCAAAGTAACATCCACATGAATGGCAGGACCCAAGGTTTCCCAGCAGAACATTGCCCAAAGCATCACACTGCCTCCGCTGGCTTTCCACCAGTCAGTGATCTTGATGTTATGACTGATCAGTGTATTTTTATAATAATGTTATGGCTGACCCGAGCACCCACCCAGCCCTCTTTTCAAACCACATCAGATTATCACATTTTTGACATTCTTATTCCCCTTACCTCTTTCCCATGAATTATTGTTTGTCTGTTTCGTCCTTCATAATCAGCTACCTCAATGTAATCCAGGTATGCATCGGACCAATATACCAGTTTATTGACTAGGTCCAGCGTAAGGGCAGTCGGTTGCTCTATTTTAGTTAGTACAATTCTTGTCCTATTCATTCCATCCAAGTCGCATCTCTCCACTTTTGCAACATTCCCGTAGTCCGTGAAAAAAATCTTTCTGTTTTGATGGGGGGGAAAAAGATATTGCATATGAGTGATTGTAAAATTATCTGAACTAGACGGTTTATTCACATTAGTGAGCTGCAAAACACATGGCCTTTATTTTGGAATATCGGAGTTCAAAATGGAACTGATTTAGAAAATTAACCTGAATCGAAGATGCCAGTTACCCACAATTCATTGTTTACTAAATAAACCATAAGAGGACTAAAACATCTGAGCTCATTTTTCATACAAGTTATTATTTTTTTAATATATTTAACTTTGTAAAGATCCACTCCAAGTAATGTTTTTGTCAAAGTTTTTTTTATATATATACATTAATCAACTATTACTCTTCATATTCTGAATCACTGCCACTTTCTTGGTAGGAGCCTGGTGAGATAACTCATTTGGAAAATCCTCTGACTACAGAGCCTGGTTTGGATGTTGGCAGGTTCAACTCGGCTCTTCATCCCTCCGACATTGATAAATTGGTACCATCAATTGAGTAATAATAACACTTATTTTTTTTAACTGCCAAATTGGTTAATTTTGAAAGCACCTTAATTACCACTGGCAAAAATGTGCTATATAAATACTAGTTGTTAATATTATTCTGAATAAATATAATATCCTAACTTTACCCACTGTCTGTATCCAAATAATTCCAAGTGTACAGTTGAACACATGAGAGCAAAAAAAACAAGTAGATAAGTACTCTGTACAAGCTCCTATGTGATCTATACATGGAGTTTTTATTTAAATTGTTACTTTTTTTCATCCCAGGTTCTAGTCAAATGCAAGAGAACCAAGTAAGAGAATCGGTGGAAGCTGCAAACCTATTCTTTGAGAGCGTACTAAACAGATTTAGACTACACATAGGCAGATTTTAATCTATATTTTTCTTTCTAATGATTAAACTTTACAAAAGAATTTTAAAAATATATTTTTTTAAATGTTAGAGTGTTATTTTAATACAAGTTAACATTCAAATTGAATTTGATTGCATAAAAATGAAATTTCTCTATTTTTATTCAGTATATGACTGTCTTTGTCAAGGAAATACTAAAATGATATATCGCAATGTGCGTAGCTTCAGCCGTCACCGTTGATAATTAACCCTTCTCACTACTAACTCCTGTTTGTACCTCTGACGTTTTGGGTGAGAGCTTGTCTGGAATGGCAGTGACACTTCTTGGCAGATTTCAAAAGGAGAGATGTGATGTCACATAAAGGACATGTAGATATTTCAAATCTAGACTCTGGGGAAACGGATGGGCCATTTATTGTGACATAATAACCAGATTTTCTTTATAATGACAATCTATTTACCTTTTCAATACCAGAGAGGAGTACATTTCTCACCGTTTCCTATTGCTCCCCAGTGCTCAAAATCATTCAAACATTTTTGAGAGTTATTTCTAGAGAATTATTAGGTGCACACAGAGGTAGAGCCCAATACTCTTATTCCAGCCATTTCCAGCTACAATAATCATTTGCACACCCAACAATGTCTACACTGTATTTCTGATCCATTTGATGTTTAAGGGTTTAGGTAGAATAAAACCCTTATATTTCAAAGACCCATGTACAAGTAAAAAGGTTCTCAAAATAAAAAATGGAGTAGAGATTAAAGTGATCCAGTAGAAGAATGAGTGAGAAATATATGTTTTACGCAATGAGAAGCACAGTTTAATAGTGAGGTTCTCAGAATATATATACCTATTCAGTTCAGCAGTCTTTAAATTTGAATTATGGAGGGGCTAATTGCACATCAATTACCTGCATGCTTATGCATAAAAGCTGGGCTTTTATACTTGTAAGCTGCCCATATGTGCATTATAAAACATTAAAACATGTCATAAAAGGAATCACAAGGAACTCAGAAGAAACAAAGGAGACTGATTGTTACGTTTTCGTGCTTAAGAGATTTGTAATGTTTTGTATTAGTGAGCATTTAGCATACCGAAAAACCCTACTTACCCATATTCCTGAGTACACATTGTGGCTCTTAAAAGATTACCTAGTTTACAATGAGCCTCTCTGGATTGAGAACACACTCTGTATTTTATATCCTTTGCCATAAACACTACAATGTATTCTAAAATACAGTCTTCAAAAGACTTAATGGCAGCTTCGCATGGCGTGCAATGAAAATGATCTATACATTATTTTAGCTGAATTGCAAGTAAATGCATTGATAAAGAGGAAAATATGTTTGTAATGTGTCTTGTGGGGGCTATTCAATAAATGCAAACTGATAAGTGGGCTGCAAAAGAGTGACATTAACAGCCGAGTTGGATAATGATTCCATTGTCACTGTTATTGCCAGATTTGTGCAGTTCACTTTGTAGTTCAGTTTTAGTGAATTGCTTCCTATGTTATCTCACATTTGCAACATCACCTCATGGAACCATATGCAAAAGAGGTACAGTCAGAGAGAGGTTTAACCCCTTTGCGACAATGGACGTGGCAATGGATGCTGTTTTGTGACAACTGACGTGCCTGCCACATCATGCGGGGAACCAAGCAGAGGAAGAGATCAACGGTCACTTCCTATGGTCAGCAGTGTAGCTGCAATGTCTATAAATAGAGACACCTAAATTTAGCCCCGGGCTCAATGTGATCACTACCCAGAGCAATCACAAATGCCATATTGAGGGGCAGCTTGCCTGTTATGGGCAGGAGCATTGGAAGTGATCACTTCCATCACTCAGGGAATGTTCCTAGACTGCCAGTAGAGGTAAATAAATAAGGAAAAAAAAATTTAACATTAGGGTTAGGGTCAGCATTAGTGCTAGGGTTAGAGTTACATTATGGATAGGGTTCGAGTTTAAGTAATGTTGGTGTTAAATGGTCACTGTTGGAGAATATGGTTAGGAAAAAACAATACACTACAGATTTTTTCAAGTTTTTCATAATATTTTCTTATTTGTTATAGTAAACTATATAATAATGGTATCAAAAAAGCCCTACTTATGTCAATAAAAACAATTTATATTTTGTGTGGGTTCAGTAAATGAGAAAGAGGAAAATTACAGCTGAACACAAATACCACAGAAGTATAAAACAGCCATTGTCCAGAATGACCCAAAATGTTTTAGAAGTCCGGTAAATGTTCATACAAACAACTAATGCCATAAATGGGCTATGTTTAAAGGCTGTCTTGTATACTCCTATTAGAGAGAGGCAGTTAGAGACTGTATTAACCTGTCTGCTTCACAGGAAAGCTTGGATACTGCAGGTCGGGGAACTGGCATGGACCTTAAAAAGTACCTGCCATTTTATCTTCATACTAGGGCAACTGCATATTTCTCTTTTGCTTCTCTGTTAGAAGCACAAGTGAAAAAAGAGAACAAAGTAGCATAAGTAAAAAAAAATAGCTGTTGCTTTAAATTGAAATTATGTTTTTTTTTTTTTAAGTTTTAATACTTGCTATAATTACACGGCAACAGTATATCCAATGTTTTAAATTCCACTCATAGAGATTTTGATTATAGTAATCTTTGAAATTGCGTTCAAAAAGGCTGAGAAGAGCTCAGTCATTACAAGAAAAAAAAAATAGAAAAAACAAACAAACAAACAAAAAACAAAATAAAACTATTTCTCAGAATTGTCTTTGCCGGAGAGAAGGATTTTTTTGTTGTTGAATTCTCCACATGGATTCAGTTCATGGTGATATGTGGTCATGTTTGCCATCTTCCGCCCACATCTTCAATTCCTTTGTTAAAATGTACCCTGCTGCTCTCACATACTGTATTATAATATAATGTCAAACTCTGCATTTTCAACAATGTAACGGGGGTTCACTGTTGTGATGTTAAATAAGTATGCAAAAGATGGATTCCTTTCTAAAACAGATATGTCTTCCCAGACTGAGAAAAACGAAACAAAAAAGCAACTGTTTAAATGGCCAGATAAATACATTCTCTTTTTATAATTGCAGAATATATTTCTTCTTCATCTGAAATAAAATGATTAAAGCTTTGAAACGTAATCCCACAAACTGCCATCCTCAACAGTTATCACATTTATTCTTGCTTAATTTGGTACTCCGTCTAAATATAATTCAATACACTTCAAGTTAAGCTGTATAATCATCTTGAGGAATTTGGCATTTTTTGAAAGACTTAGCATTTTGTAGTGTTTTTTTTTTTTTTCATGAGTTACAGACACTTTTTTTTTTTAATGTTTGTACTTTAAAGATAACATATTGAATCCGGTCTCATTAAAATCTAGTACTTGATATAATAATAGTTTAAAATTGAAAGGCGGAAATAATCTTTCCCATACAAGCAGGCAATGAATCAGTGCTTTTCCTCTGGTGTTCTATAAACCTCTTACGTTGTATAGACATCCTGTGGAATTATATCAAGCTGAGAGCATTGATCCTCTATCATTTGTCTACTTATTGAGTGCTAGCATATACCTGACACCGGTACAAGGAGCAGAAGCAACATGTAAATTAATTTGAAAATAGGGCGTGATAGGAACAGGTAGGGGAGAAACTTCCATTTTGTTCACATATACAGTCTTAAAGGTAAACATGTTTTCCGTTGTTTTATTTATTGCTGTATTTCTGACTTATTCAAGGAAAAATATACAGTTGATAAGAAAGAGGGCCCCTTGCACCACCTCAGACGTGATCCTGTGCGAAAACATATTTTTGGTTCAGTAAAATGAGTTATCGGCTTGCTCCGTGCGGATTTCATTCATTTTCTATGGATCATATAAAAATCACTGTAATGAAGTTCCGACCATTTTATTGAATGACCTGTGATTAGGTTACCCAGAAATGACCATTCATGATATACATTCATCTTGTGAAACAGCTAAGAGTAGAGTTAGCTAGAATAGGAAAAAGGCTGCTGTACGATCCAGGTAGGAAAGCCAATAATTGCACAAAAGGAGGATGGAGAATTAGGAGATACATTGTACTTAAAATAGTTACCAATGTAAGGCTGACATAGCGTGTACGAGCCTAAGGGGGTTTGTGCCTCTTCACTTACAGGTGGATGTACATCAATGACTAGGCCATAGGCCCAGATAACACTGGCCTGATTACCGGGAACGGGGGACTAATAAAAGTACTCAAAAAAAATTGTGCAGACTAGATGGACCGAATGGTTCTTATCTGCCGACACATTCTATGTTTCTATGTTTCTATGACTCCTCAGTGGCCAATTGCAGTTGCACCAAATTTAACAGCAGGTCCAAGACATCAAGGGCTATACACATATACACAAATGGGTCTATTCACTAAAATTTTACTTTGAAGGTCGACTTTCATTTTGAGACAAATTCAGCAGATGAGTTTGAATCTTCCCCCTTGAAAGTAATGGCAAAATAACCAAAGCTTTTTAAGTCAAATCTGACATAGCTTCAATCATTTCACCCCCTATAAGTCAAACTCAGGTAGCGAATTCAACTTAGCATCCCAATGAGTCGGCTATTAATATTTCGAATTTTAGTGAATAGACCCATTTACGAAATAACTTGTTGCCGGATCAGGGTAGGAAGTCCGATAATTGTTCTCATGAAGTATTCATGTAAAAACTGTGTGATGATAATGGATACCCGTGTAAGACTGATATCTTTAATTGGTCCAGCCACCTTTTGCCAATTTATTGGATCTACTTATATTTGTACAGGGTGACTATATAGCCTCTGTCGTTTGATAACCTCTCTACGGGACTCAATTTTGGTTGGAGCGTGAGTTTTAAAATCAGTGCAACTGCAATTGACGAGTGTTGCTTTTCCCATACATTTGATGAAATTAGCTAGAAACAGAAGTGGGATAGATTAAATAAATTATTCAGTGGAAAAAACGTGAACAAAATGACCTAAAACCCAATCTAATCATTTATTTTTGTTACGTGCATGTTCACTATTTATGTGTTTTCTTTTGTTATTTTTTTATTGACTAGGTAATTGTATTTGTAGAATTATTACACACACATACAAAAAAACTGTTTCGTGAAAATTGCGTTATCGATAAAATAAATCTGTTTTCTCAAAATAAAAATCTAATTCTTTACAAATTAACCATTTCAGACCCACTCCCCATTGTATGTGCTGGAAGCCTAGAGGTAATATTAATTTTATGCGTGAAAATTTCACGGATCACAGAATGTCTGCAGAATGTCAGAGATTTTATGGATTGCAGGTATCTAGGGCACATAGAAAAAACTTTAACTGTTATGTAAATCCAGTATACTGTGCTGTGTAATCCCCAAACTGTGGATCAGCATAGATAAGTGTCATTTTGATGTACAGTAATTAATCCTGAGTTGAGTGAGAAAAGGGGGAAATTGAACGTTTTGCTTTTCTGTTGGAAAGTTGAGATAGTTGTCGTACAAGATAACACAGGTCAACTAAATGTCTTAAACGGCAATCTATATTAGAAAGGTTACAAGCTACAGAAAATACCAACATGTTCGTCTCTAACAAATGATGCTACGTTTCAAATCATTATCTTGCCGGCTTTATCTTGTTTTCACAAAATTAAGAAGAGCAGGAGGATAGTCAAGAATTAATAGAAATTACCAAATGGTTTGTAACATCGAATATTTATTCATTATCAGAGCAATGAATGTTTTCTATTTGAATAGACCACAATTTTAGAAACAAAATACCTGATTATAAGAATTCAAGGAGCACTTTCACCATTTTAATGCCTATTTTTTATAAGTGTACAATTTGAATATCCATAATGTAAATATGTTGAACTGAATTACAAATATCAGTTTAGTACCCTTTGCTGATTATCCCACTCACCGCATTTGGCTGGTGCTTGGGAGGGGAAAAAAGCTATGCTTAAAATGTTTTAGAAATGCAACAATCAAAGTAGCTCAAATAATAACTGAAGTTGCAATCTGTGTCCCTCCAAAAAATGGCTGATCGTACAGCTGTATAAATGGTTGCTGAAAGTAGGTGGAGCTATGGCAATATCTATTCATGTTTGGAGGAAAAAAGTTCTAGCAATTCAGAAAGTATTGGTGCAAGGGATGGCTGCGTAGGACACATGCTATAATAAAGCATTTTTGAATGCTTTTTAATAGTTAGGAAGAAACATTCACCCTTTTATATGATACAGGTGGTCCTTGGACTTAGTAGCCACCTGAGTCTTAGTCCCCTTTAGAGAATATGGACACATTTTATGTTGATTTCTTTACTATTTTCAGAAAAAATATATAACCAATCTTCAGTAGGATCAAAGTAGGTTAAATATGTAATATCCACTCATAGACACAAACACATAGAATGTATAGGCAGGTAAGAACCATTCAGCCCATCTAGTCTCCCCAATTTTAGCTTACTTTCATAAGTTCCTGGGCTTATCTGATATCTAGGATTGCCTATGGTAACTGTTCTTCTTATTTAATAAACTGTTCTACTTTACTATGTTGATTCTGTTTATGAATTTAAATGTTTATATCATATCTCCTCTGTCTCGTATCGTAAGATCATTTAACTTTTCCTAGTACATTTTATCCTGCAATCGATGAACCAGTTTAGTAGCCCTTATCTGAACTCTCTCAAAAGTATCAATATCCTTCTGGGATACTGCGTACAATACTCCAAGTGAGGTCTCGCCAGTGCTATGTACAATGGCATGAACACATCTTTATACTGCCAATATCTCTTCCTATGCAACCAAGCATTCTGCCTACACCTCTCCCTATACAACCAAGCATTCTGCTAATACCTCTCCCTATACAACCAAGCATTCTGCTAATACCTCTCCCTCTACAACCAAGCATTCTGCTAATACCTCTCCCTTTACAACCAAGCATTCTGCCTATACCTCTCCCTATACAACCAAACATTCTGCTAATACCTCTCCTTATACAACCAAGCATTCTGCTAATACCTCTCCTTATACAACCAAGCATTCTGCTAATACCTCTCCCTATGCAACCAAGCATTCTGCTAATACCTCTTCCTGTACAACCAAGCATTCTGCTAGCATTTCCTGCTGCACTATTATATTGTCTACCTACCTTTAACTCTTCTGAAATACGCATCACATGTGATGTTTACAGTATTATTCTAGGAGGCATTTTTAAATAATATACAGTACCTCTCCATCATAGACATACAGTTATAATCCAGCAGCATATACTAGTAATATCAAACAATTTACTAATTACAAAAGCTGTGTCTAATTAGGGAAACAACTGAAGGAAACAATTTGCATTGCCTTTTAATTACATTTGTTCGTCTTTGATAAATCTGATGCTGTTTTGGCACTTGGTTCTCCTTCCATGTGCAGCTGGGTTGAGCCTGATAAATGGAACTTCAGTTAGTTTAGTAGAACAGCTGAGGTTCTGTGGACCTTGATCACTACATAGGAATACTGACTGGGAGTCGTATAGAGCCACGAAATACTCATGTTGAAAATATTTCACAAATGCTTAAAGGGAAACAAAACTGTATTTTTCACTTCTTAGAGGAAGCACAAGTAACCAGTTTGTTGTCCAGAGTCTGAGGATAAACTGTCACTGCACGTTTGATAGTACATGCCAATGTATCTGACTGGCAGCTGACATCTTCCATGGGACATCCTGGTCTAGTCGGTGATGGCCTCTCTATGCTATTGCAGAGAGAGACCCTTGGTTTGCATGTGATCCGCAGTGGTAATGTTTAGAAGCTTAGCAGAGAGGAACCCTGAACTCTGAAGACGCCGATCAGACTGACGGGGCGAGTTTAAACCCATGTGTAACAATTTAGATGCCCATCGGGTTTACTCCAGGCCAGCAGGACATTCTTTGTAACCCTCCTTTCTTTATGGAAGTAAGGGTTAAAACAAAGTTTAGTTGTCCTCTAACATGTAAATAACATAATTTAAAAAAAACTTGCAAAATGAACATTGTTTAATAATTTTAGATCCACAGTTATCTCTTTTATGAATTATAAAAATGTAACTGTTTAAAAAAAAACATTATTTTATTTATAAGCAGGGCAAAAGAAAAATGTTGGTGCGCTAAGCTAGTCACAGGCTCAGATAATATAAATTTATAAATTTAAAAAATGAAGCTGACTGGGGGGGTGGAGCGATGACGTAACACGCTAGCGTGCTGCGTTCGCGGTTTCTGGAACCCGGAAAGCAGCGGCGAGGAAGTGATGCCGAGGGGAACAAATGAAAGTAAAGACTGAGCGGGCTAATCCAGGCAACTAGGCAAAGATGAACTAAAGACATCGCGGGAAGTATTGGACTTGGAGCAACAATTAAAACAGCCGAGCGAGAGAAGGACTACAAAAGGTCGGCCAGCGGCTCCATAACAGAGGCCAGAGACTGAAACGCCCCAGATAAGTTTCTTTCCATTTGTTTTCGGCCCTTTACTTTCTCCTTACCCTTTGTGTGGTGATCAAATTGATGGGGGATAGGACTGGGCAAACTTTAAATACTGCAAGTTACACTTAGAGATAAAGAAAACGGGGGAGCAACCAAGATACAAAAACCCGATAAACAATTTACACAAACTTTAAATACTGCAAGTTACACTCAGAGATAAAGAAAACGGGGGAGCAACCAAGATACAAAAACCCGATAAACAATTTACACACTATATCCCTGATAAATAAAATGGTTGTTTATATCAGCCACTTACCTACCAGATAGACTCGGAAGCCATTTATATCTGGAGAGTAGTTAAGCAGTACGGTGTAAATACGCAGTTGGGGAAAAACCTTAAGGAACACATTACTTTATCTTGATAGATTCTGGAGCCTACCTGATTGTGCATAGTACCCAGGCAATTAAGCAGTACGGTGTAATTTTACAAATACTGGAGCCTTCATGTAGGTACATAGTAACCTGGCAGCAAAGTGTGACCATTTGGTGGGGTGAAATATCTTAAAGAGCATAGTATTATATCTGGATAAATGCAGGACCCACCTGTGTGTACGTAAAAGCTAAGCAATACAGTGAAACCCCTTGTCTGGGGAAATACTTATGAACTATACCACACGGTTTAAAGTGTTGCGCAACTTAGGCCCAGTAATGAGCTAAGACCCAATTGGGTTTACCTAGTAAATTGAGAATAGGGCTATTCACGATACTGAAAAGTACCTATACAGAAAAGGAACCCGGGACCAACAGTCACAAAATAGAAGGAAAATAAAATATAAATTGTAAATAACCTAAAGGGAAAGAGAGGAACAGGATACTTACCACTGGAAGTAAGGTACAGATATAAGCAGTAATACACAAAGCGAGTTCCCTTAAAATACAAAAACACTTAAAAAGGAACAGCTTAGACAGAACGGGGACCCTTGTAAAAATTTTGCGTTACCGGTAGGAGGCAAGCTGATAAAACCGTAGACTTACACAGAGGAACAAATAAAACAAAAGAAAAATCCAAGATGGCAGGAAGAAGACCAACAGAGAAACCTTCAAAAAGGGAGAGAAAAGATGAGAGAAAGGACCCAAAGAGGCTTTCATTTTTCTCCCCACACACCTCTAAACCTGAATTAGAGCCACAAGAACCGGAATCACCCATAGAAAGACCAGAACTAAATGACGGGGAAGCAACACAGAGCCCGCAGTCAGTAAATATTAAACAAATTATTCAGGATCAACTGATGGAAGCATTAAATATACAATTCGATAGAATTAAAGCCGAAATACTTCTCCAGACACAAGAACTTAAAGTAGACCTAGCTGCTATAGCAAATAGAGTTAAAACAAATGAGGAAAAAATCCAAAACCTAGAATTTAAAGACGCCGAACAGGAAGAAAATATTAAGAGTAGCAAATCCAAGATTGATTTATTGGAACAAAAAATCGCAGATCTGGAAGACCGATCCCGAAGGAACAACCTGAGGATAAGAGGGATCCCGGAATCAATCACAAATGAAAACCTGGGGAATTTTATAATAGACCTATGTCAAGAACTCGACATACGAGACACACAAATTTGGGAAAGATGTCATAGGACAATGAAACCTCCAAACTTAGCATCAGAGATCCCAAGAGATGTGCTCATTTGCTGCAATACATACAGAATTAAAGAAGAGATTATGAAAGCAAAGAGAGACAAAATCCTAAAAAGTCCTTACGAAAATATTAAGATTCTCCCAGATATTTCATACTACACAAGAATAAAAAGACAACAATTTGCTAACTCAACGGCGATCTTAAGGAAAAATGAAATCCGTTATCGGTGGACATGGCCAGCCAAAATTATCCTCACATTTGACTATAAGTCCTTAAGTTTTGAAACTCCAGAGAAACTCGCCCGATGGATTAAAGAAATAAATCTCGCTTAGGCACCATAAAGGGAAAAAAAAAAAGAGAGTAGAGTACTGGAGAGGAGAGGAGGGGTCGGGGTTTTTTTTTTTTTTTTTTTCTTTTTTTCTCTTTTCTCTCTTTCTCTCTCTTTCTCTCCCTTTCTCTCCCTTGCCCTGAATCCTAGGAAGGCAGATACACGTATTATTAACAAAGAGGACCTCCTAAAGAAAGAGATAAGGATTAAGATTACCCTCTTATTAAATCCCTCCCTCCATAGCATATAGGACAGCGTATAACAACTTAAGGCGTTATTACAGAATGGAAGTAATGCACGCTGTAGATCTGAAGGGCTCTGGTAGAGGCTTGGGACTGGGAGGTGAGGTGAGGGCGAGGGTTGGGGAGTGTGGGGACTAGAGATAGATTGGTTAAGTTTTTTTTTTTTTTTCTTCCCCCTTCTTTCCTCTCTCTTCCCTCTTCCCTTCTCCCGACACATGGGAGAACCAGTAGATTAGTAGTAAATATAAGGAGGGTAAGGAACAAAGGGGGAGGAGGGGGAAACGAAATATTAAACTAATAGGGTACATACCGCAAGTGAAATAGAGGGGAAGGGGATTTTATAATGTTTAACAGATCACAGGGAGGGGGGAAAGGGGGGAAGATAAGGGGAGAAACTACACAAAATTACAGGGGTAAATAACAGGCAACAGAATTGCAATCACAAGGCTGTAAAGATTTGAAGCATGCACTATAGTAAAGTTAAAGGAAGATAGAAGAGATTAGGAGGAAGATCCAACCACTAAAGATCACTGAGATATGGGGGGGGGGTAGATACTAGGAATGGAAAGAAACACGGAATAGAAACACCGAAAGGGAAGGGAAAAAAGAATATAGGATCACATGGAAGTAAAATTAAAGCACCATAGTAGTCTAAAAGTGAGAGAAGTAAAATAGAGTAAAAGAGGGAGGAAATATAGAACCTCAAATCACGGGTGTTAAAACACACGAAGAATTATCTAAAAATAAGCAAAGAATGGAGGGAGAGGGGGAATTATATAGGGAAATGGAGAAAAACAGATCTACCCAATGCATATGTGGAAAATAATGGTGAGGAGGGAAGAGAGGGGGAAGGGATTTTCTCGTTATTATGGTAATTTTTTTTTTTTTTTTTTTGTTTTTTTTTTTTGTTTGTCGTCTCCTCTTTTGGACAAACTCAGAAGAATAAGCTGCCAGGGTTACCAGTTGCCAGAAGGGTTGGCAAAAGAGATCACAGATTATGGAGAAGCATATCTGTGGTTGTGCACGGCTGACTATGGGAGTCAGCCGTGTACAAAAGCATGTTTATGTTTATATGTTTGGTGTTTGTCCATGGATCTTGGTGGCGGGGGGGTGGTCGGAGGGGGGTGGGGGCGCGGGGGCGGGGGGGGGCGGGTGGATGAAAATTGAAAGATAGTAAGATGCTCAGATTTGCCACTATAAATACCCGAGGACTGAATTCAGCCCAGAAAAGATCAATCCTATTTAATCGGTTGTACCAAGAGAAGATTAGTGTCTGCTTCCTCCAGGAAACCCACTGGAGGAGGACAGACAATGTTGTAATAAAAAATCATAGGTTTCCCCTCTCCATAGTGGCTTCAATGAGGAACAAAAAAAAAAGAGGTGTAGCAATCCTTTTTTCAAAAGAATTGGAGATAAAAATAAAACATGAAGAACTAGACCTGGAAGGGAGATATATTATAGTGGTAATGGAAATTAATGATAAAATGTATACATTAATAAATATCTACGCACCAAATAGCAATCCGTGCGGCTTTCTATCAGGGATCCTAAAAAAAATAATGAAAGTTAGACAGGGGCACATGATTTGGATGGGTGACTTCAACTGTGTACTGGACCCGACCCTTGATAAAAAGTCTACAGGGACAAACAGAATTAACAAGAACATAACTTACCAAGCCCAAAAACTAAGCGCATTGATGGCCAAGTATGGTCTCCTAGATATGTGGAGAATTTTCCATACCACTGAAAGAGACTATACTTGCTTTTCAAAATCACATTGCGCATACTCACGTATTGACCTCATTATAGGGGAAACTAATCTTGCGGCATTGATTAAAAAAGTTAATATCTTAGACGTAACTTGGTCAGACCATAATATGGTAGTCATGGAACTTAAAGACAAGAAAGATAATGTTAGGACAGACTGGAGATTAAATGACCTCTTATTAAAAAAGAAAGAGGATATAGATTATATAAAAGAAAATACTCAACTGTTCTTTCAAAAAAAAGATGGACAAGGGACAACCATTGCTAATTTGTGGTGTACATATAAAGCTGTAATCCGGGGGCATTTTATGAAATTAGGAGCCTGGGCAAAGAAAAAACAAGGAACAAGCCTCACAGATTTATATATGGAACTCCACAAATTAAATAAAGAAAATAAGCTTGCACCTTCTAGAGAGTTGTCAGAGAATATTTCTAGGATAAACCACAGGATTAACATTCACTTATATGACGAAACCAATAGAGCAATGAGTAAAATGAAAACTAAATACTACTATTTGGGGAATAGGGCTAACAAATTGATGTCGGACCAACTCAAGGATAAAAGAATAAAGAACAGGATATCGAAAATTGTGTATAAAAATAAAGTCTTAATGGCACCTGGGGAAATTGGACAGGCATTTAATAAATTCTATAGTACATTGTACAATCTTCCAAAAGAAGCAACATTAGAGGAGATAGACACATACTTTCAAGGGAAAATTCTACCAAAAATATCAGAGGAAACCGTGATTAGCCTTAATAAAGACATTACAATCAAAGAGATACATGAAAGAATAGATGACCTAAAAATAAAAAAATCCCCAGGACCCGATGGATTCGATGCCAAGTTCTATAAAACCTTAAAACATGAGATATCACCCTATCTAGTAAGGCTATTTAACGAAGGAATGTCAAGAGGGACCCTCCCAACAGAGATATTAAAGGGCAACATCATACCACTTTTAAAACCAGGGAAAAATCCAGAAGAAATTACCAGTTATAGGCCAATATCTCTCTTGAACATTGACGCTAAGTTGTATGCGGGGATACTGGCAAATAGGTTAAAACCGATATTACCGGGATTGGTCCACCAGGACCAAGCAGGATTTGTAACAGGGCGAACATCGTCGAGCCACATAAGAACACTTGTGGACCTATTTGAGGAAGCGGGACAAACGGGCATTCCACAGCTGGCCCTGTCCTTAGACGCAGAAAAGGCGTTTGACAGGGTCAGCTGGGGATATATGTCTAGGGCATTATTGGCATATGGACTTAAGGGGAGAATACATCAGGCCATAATGGCCCTATACAAGGAACCCCAAGGAAGGATAGTAGGATCAGGGATAAGTTCAGAATGGTTTAACTTGGGTAACGGTACCCGACAGGGGTGCCCTCTCTCACCCATGTTATACGTCTTGGCCTTAGAACCATTAGCGATAGATATAAGAGACTGTGTAGATATAGTAGGAGGTGGGGAGGGAGGAAATAAAAAAATATTTTTGTTTGCTGACGATATCCTGTTGGTTGTTCAAGATCCGGTGAACTCAATCAAACAAATCATGACCATGATAAACCGATACAGTCACCTCTCAAACTATAAGTTAAATATGTCAAAATCAACAGCATTGGCAATATCGCTAGATGCAGATCAAAAAACTGAATTGACAAAATATGGGTTTACATGGGTAACAGAGAGCTTATCATATTTAGGAATCAAAATTTCCAGGGACCCTGTAATGTGGATGCAGATAAATATTCTGCCCCTTATCCAAGAAATGAATGCATCGTTTAAGAGATGGAGGGGTATGTTTATCTCATGGCTGGGTAGATCAAATGCGATAAAAGCATATGTACTTCCACGTTTCCTGTATGTATTTAGAATGTTACCACTACCAATTCCTAAGAGCTGGCTAGAACTTATTCAATATTCCTTCAATAAATTTATATGGGCACAAAAACGGCCAAGAATATCACAACAAATACTAGCAAAGAAAAAGGAATCGGGGGGTATAGGGTTTCCAATAATACACGACTATGCACAAGCGGTCACGCTAGCACAAGTATTAGTCACATTAAACCCCACAGCGAAAAAGGAGTCCTGGCATAACTTAGAAATGGAGAAAAATAAACTATATGGAGACCTACTTACTTATTTCTGGTCAATGGATTCACAAAAAATAGAGTTGGGGAATATAACACTAACTCACTTAGTAAATAACTGGAAGAAAATTAAAAAAAAAATAGGTTATACGGATAAAATCCCACCGCATTTAACATTAGCGACTGTTGAGAACCTAAACCCAAATCTAGACCTAAAGGAGTGGAAAATAAGAGGAATTGATGAAATAAACGATATCATGGAAAAGGGTAAGATTAAAATGTTTAAATCCCTCCAGAATGAATTCAAACTACCAGAAAGAGAATGCTATAATTACCTAAGAATGAGAAGTTTCCTCCAAAAAACATTAATTAAACGACCAATAACCAAGGCACAAAAAATGTTTCATGAAATATTAGAAAAAAAAGATTACAAAAACTTGATTACGAGATCCATGAACCTAATAAAAGAACTAGAAAAAGCATATGTCCCGAAAGCAGTAAAAAAATGGGAAAAAGAATTAAATATACAAATAGATATAAATGAATGGAATGGGACATTGAACAACATTTATAAACTCATCCATTGTTTAAACTTAAATGAACTCCA
Organism: Pelodytes ibericus; assembly: GCA_036172795.1. NCBI lineage: Eukaryota > Metazoa > Chordata > Amphibia > Anura > Pelodytidae > Pelodytes > Pelodytes ibericus. The sequence continues at coordinate 10,996,186 of CM069864.1, read as the reverse complement.
ACTTAAACTAATGTATAGGTGGTACTTGGTCCCTACAACTTTAGCAAAAATTTCCAAGGTAAACATCCCAAACTGCTGGAGATGTGGAAACCCTAAAGGTGATTATGCACATATATGGTGGAACTGCCCAATAATTAATGGATTCTGGAGGGACATATCACAAAAGATAACACACCGGTTAGGTAACGAATGGAATCTCACACCAGAAAAGGCTTTGCTACACCTAAACCTCCCCAAAAAGTCAGGGAACGAATTACAATTTGTTGTGCACTTAATGACGACAATCAAATTAGAAATAGCAAGAAATTGGAGATCAGCGGATCCAGTCATATGGCAAAAAGTAAAAGCAAACTTGATTCAACAATGCCTTATGGAGAGGGGTATTGTGACACAATTTAACTGGAATCATAGAAAATATAAACAATGGGATAATTGGGTTAACACACTTATGGAGGGTGGATGGGATTAGATAACGTAATTATCGGGAAAATAGGGGAAAAGTGGAAGGAGACATTATGATCTGTGGAGTCTGCACCCGCTCCGTCCCCCCGCAGCGCGTCCCCTCCCTACCCCCCCCCCCCCCTCCCCGCTTTACAGGATCCATGTGAGTTTGTCTGTTCCCCTGTGAGATCCGGGGAAGTAAGAACAGAGAGGAAGGAGAAACAGGGAAAAGGAAGGAGGGCCTCACAGGGGTCCCGTCGTGTCTGATATGTTTGTCTAGTCCTGTCAAAGTAAATGTTTCCGCAGTGAGGGTCTCTGGGGCAAGCCCTAGTTACCCAGAACTTTCACCCGGTATATATATGTATAAGAGCCAAAAATTTAAATATGGAAGTAACAAAAAACCTACTAAAAGAAACCTGATGTACAAGACACAATGATGTTGACTTAATAAACAAAATACAGGAAATGTATTCAAAGATAAAAACTGAGTGTCGGAGAAAAAAAAAAATGAAGCTGACTAAACAGGTTTGAGCAAATACAGTGGCTGTACAATCTATACAAAAAAAAAAAATGCCTGAGCTTTTTTGTTGGTAGCAGTAAAAAATCGGTGTGCCCACTAGATAGGAGGTTAGGTTCTCACCCTACTGAGAGTGTGCCTTGATTTAGAGAGTGAGCGTAATTATTGCTTTGGCCAAGTCATATAACCAAAACCTCTCATGTATATTATGTTTATATATGTGTTGCCAACTTTATTAGGGTGAGAAGCACAGACAGTTTTTGTTTTTTAGTGTACACTGTTTTATTTATGTTTCAGAGCGGAGACATAATTAGCTAATAACCTTTTTTAAATAACGTTTTAAGAGATCTATTATATTCTATGTCACATCCATCTTGAACGGTATTGCTTTTTGTAGCTCACCAAAATATATTGTCAAATCTATTTTTCACCTTGGTATTTTATTAAAGATGACCTATGCAAGATTAAATGCCAGGGATGGATGGCATTTCAAGACTTGTCTCATCAATCTCCACTAATAATGCTACAATAAACATAATTGTAAAGGATATTCTAAAGAAATCCTTGATTTGCATTTACAAGTTGAAAACTTTCAGCAGTGCCATGAATATTTGCTGGGGTAGACAAAGTGTCCACACAAGGTCACTAGTGTCCATGGCAAGTCCTTGAAGATCCATAGATCATTACATTGTACACCACGGACCCATGTAAATGTCAGCCATGAGCAAGATGTGTGCTACCCCTGTTTATTTGAAAGTGACTTGAAACTGAAGTGGAAGTTGCCAATATTGTAAGCGTGAGTAACCAGTTGAGAATCATGGTATAAAAAATAATCTCACTCATGTATAAATTATTATGTTTAGCCATGATTCCTTTAGTCATATTTTTGATTTTTTATTATCGTATTTTGGCTTTTCATTCAAATGCAATGCAGATAATAGCAGAATAGGACAGACAAAAATGGTAGTGCAATACATTGATTTACATTTTTGCAACAACATTTTTTCCTTATATTGTATTTTAATTTTCAACGCAGCTGGATCACTGTGATTTTTTTTGCAAGTAAAACATTATAAATATTTGTAAACAAGTCACAATTTTATCACTTAATTCACAGTAACACTTTTATACACAGCAAACCGTTATGTCAAACTTCAAACACTAGAATAAAGAAAACATTAAAGATGCATAGCCATTGAACTGTACATGGTAATGTTTCTGCCACATAATGTCGGATTAGGCATATAGCAACAGTGTTTAACTATGAATCTATTTTGTAGCTTTACGTAAAAACAAACAAACAAAAAAAACTTGCTTTGTGCAAACGTCTTTTAAATCGTTTATGTTTATCTATAGCAAAATATAACAGAGATACAGTTTTACCGGATAGTTTATTTTTTCTTGTTATTGTACTTTACTAGGAAAATGTATTATTTTTGCGTATTTTATTTCTTGTGTGAGAAATCTAAAGCAAGTTTATTTTTAAAATCAGCTTCAACTATAGCATTATAATTAAAATACAAATTAAAGTATCCGTCAGTAAGCCTAAACATCCTTAAATTTCACAAACATGTTTTATAACAGATACTGAGAGCACAACAATGTGTGTTTTTTCTTCTTTATAGAAGGATATAGTTCAATCCTTTCTCAGCCGTTTAATAAGGTTTATTTACAGCATCTGTGCATTTAAAGTCACTCTTATCTCTGTTTATTCATTTAATGGTGTTTGGTTGTGTAATCAAATTCTAGCCATGCTCCCAATATTGCACAGTAGCTCGGAGGATATCTCCCCCACAGACCAGCTTTTGTAGTTATGATACTTTCTTGCCAGCATCTTTGCTATAACTGTGAATGTAATTATATCCTGTGGGATAAAAAGGCCCTGCTGATACCTCTCTTTGTAACTTTAAAAGACAGGAATCCAGTTTTAATATTGCAGACAAATCTTCTAAAGATTTAAGCCATTGTTTTGTTGAGGTGCAAATCCAATGGCTTTGGAGCTCTACTCTGGTGTAGAGAGATCTGTCCTTCTGTTTTCACTTGCAACTGAAATCAATCGGAGGATCCTCCGTGTGTTATAATGCGTCTATCAATAGGTATTTGCGTAATTCCATTTAGCTGCACGGACTGCGTTACGTTAATGTTTATTTATATACCATCAATAATTTGTGCAGTACATGGTACATAACTTAAAGGAATGTTATAAATTGAATTAGACAGACACTGATCGATACATAGGGTAGAGTCCTGCACAGACTTATAACCTAGAGGTCACAACATACTAAACTATACCCATTGTGACACCTGCCCATTATACAGAATACCAGCACAACAGATCTCTCATTTTTGCTCCCTCTTTTCCATCATAGAATACCAGCACAGCAGAGCTCTTATCTCTGCTCCTTCTTGCTCATTATAGAACACCAACACAACAGAGCTCACTTCTCTGCTCCCTCTTGCTCATTATAGAATACCAGCACAACAGAGCTCTCTTTATTGCTTCTTCTTGCCCATTATAGAATACCAGAACAACAGATCTCTCATCTCTGCTCCCTCTTGCTCATTATAGAATACCAGCACAACAGAGCTCACTTCATTGCTTCTTCTTGCCCATTATAGAATACCAGAACAACAGATCTCTCATCTCTGCTCCCTCTTGCCCATTATGTAGAATATCATGATGGTTGTGTGGGGAAAAAAAAGTACAAACAATAGTGTAATACATCTTTAAACACCGAGTATACATGTGTATATAATATACTTTCAATCTCGGTAGTAAAAGTTCCTCAATGTGGCTTCCTAGAAACTGGTTAAAACAGAAAATCCTGTCATTAAATATTCTCATCAAGTGCTGGGTTTTCATCACATGTACCCCTAGGCAGAAATACTATTTGACCTGTAATATAATTGTGACTTTTAATGTAACGGTGTACTAGTGACACCCAGGGGGAGAGACCCTTGTTGCAAGATCACCTCTTGGGAAGTACTTTGTGGTGTTCCCCCTGAAAAATATGTACCTGAAGGTTGAGCCAAGGATAATGTTTTCCCAGGGGCTTGTGCAGCACAAGTACAACATAGAAGTAACCAGTAATGGTTTGCTGAAGCACACTGAGCAGCACAGAAGACCAGGCAGACTGGAAACAGGTCGAAGGTCAAGATAAGCTGAGATAAAGTGGAGTCGAGGAACAAGCTGGGGGTCGAGGCAGGCAGAGATCAGACAAAGTCAAAGTACTAGCCGAGGGTCGATGCAGGCAGATATCAAACAGAGTCAAAAACAAGCCAGGGATCAATACCAGAAGACAGACAAAATAACAAAAGCCCAAAAAATAGAGAGAAACTCTTTGCAAAGGAAACTAGAAAACGATTGAACAGGTGAATAAATGTATGAAATACTTAGCATAGACCAATAGATGAGGAGATACTGAAGAAAAGAAAAAGGATACAGAACAGTAAAATATATATTCATATATATATATATATATATATATATATATATATATATATATATATAACAATAGAAGAGGTTCCAAAGTGATAGAAAGAAAGTAAAAAATGAAAATAAAACAAAAAACGAATGCTTCTATTGGGATTCCGCATAGAGAGCAAAAGGACTCCAAAAAGATGTCCGCCGTAAATGAAAAACATCTCCGGAAGTCACTCGTGACTTCCTGACTCCAAAAACATGGCCGCCGTAACAACACGAGAACCACGACGGCGTGAGGAAGGAGGTAACAAGCGAATTGTGGAGATCGGGTAAGTGACATTTAATGTTATGGCTTCTTAGGTAGAAAATAAATAAAAATAAAAAAAGTAAGCGGAAACTCATCTAAATTGTATCCAATTTACCTTCTCAGTGCACATAAACAAGTGTAGTTAATTCAAGTGCTGTGGCTTTCTGATAGTCTCTTCAGCTTATTATTATAGCTGTGGATTTAGTTACATTAATAGACAGTTTCACAGACCTAATTACTCTCAGGGGTCATGGTCAAATGTACCAATGTGAGATGGTTCAAACTTCCCGAGCAAATGTTAGAAAATAGAAGAATGCGAGACAATCAATTTGCACCTGCTTATCTTATGGATCCATTAGAAAGAGTATGGTGCTTAGTAAGGGAGAACATAATGCACCATAAGTTCTTTTTGTAGATCGTTTAAGTCATGATGCAATATAACCACCATTAGTAAAGCTAGAGGCACAAGTGGTGTTCCCTTGGGTGGCCAGACCTATTCTGAAAACCTCAGGTGTATTATTCATCCTCTCCGGGGAACATCTGCACCTGCATTCTCTTTGATTGCCTTAGTGCAGGAAAGAGAAACTTAACTCTAACAATGAATCTCATAAATCACTTGCAATCTTATGATCAGAAGATCAGCCCAGAATAAATCTGCGAAATCTCGCACATAACACAGTTGATATTCGCCTGTGGAAGATTCCTCTACCCTTTCAAAAGCCTAACGTTATATAGTAGGACATGTAGAAGATGGTTTTGACAGCATAGTTCTCAATGATCCCAAGTTTGAAAAGACTGTCCCGTTTGTGGGGTTCAGAGGTGTGCAGAGTATTATGTCCTTCCTCACACAAGACCCATACACATGTACTTGTATGAGAGGAGAGCCCCTCAATGTCTCCACCTCCATGGCCTCTGTCCCCTCTGCACTTCTGGATTTGAGTTGGAAAAGAGTGATACAAGGCCAGTGGGGACTGTGTAGAAAAGCATTTGGGTCCAAACACTGTTCTATTTCTGTATATTCTCTCTCTGATGAGTACAGGTCTGCACGTGATGTTACTCAATGGACCACTATGTTTTTTGTCCTAGAAGATGTAGAACACTTACACGGAGTTCATGTCAGAGTGGGTTTGAATGAAAGGGCCACACTAAATCACGACATGTACTAAGAAAGTTCTTATTGCATTGCAGTCCAGAAGCAGAGACCTTTTCTACTGTAACACGCACAGGTCTGTGCAGCAGTGTCCCCAACGTTGCATTTAAACTACAGAGTATAGAAGTGCGCGTTGTATTTGTTTGAATTGCTGCCAAGAAAAATATCTTGTTAAACACATTTTCAGTTGATTCAGAAATAGTCTGAGAAGTTTATGTTAACGCTTGGAAAATAGCTGTGGAGCAGAAAGGAAGTGAATTTTTAGCTATTCCATTTAACCATAAACACTATGTAGTGCTGCTAGATGATTAATGTTATTCTAGGTTATTGTAGAGATTAAAAAAAAAATGGTACAGAGACCAACAGAGTTACAAAATCAGTAGCCGGCTTTGTAAGGTTCAAACAGATTCACTAGCTAAGTTTATTTTTGAGGGTAGGTAAAAAGATGAACTAGTAAGGGGAATGGAAAGTTTTCATTATTAAGAAAGGCTGGAAAAATGTAATTTGTACACGCTAGAGAAATGGCGTCTTAGAGGGGATAGTATATTGTTATATAAATATGTACACTGCCTGAAGAGGTGGTTCTAGCAAATATGTTAGATGGCTTTTAAAGCGGCATGGATACTTTTTTAATGAGCCAGATCATAGAGGGTTATGCATGTTAGTATAGGCTTTAATATTTATTTAATGCTTGTTGAAATCTGATTGCCATTTGGAGTCAAGAAGGAATGTTTTCCCCACTGAAAGCAGCATTTGAAATTGATGAAGGTTTTTTTTGCCTTCTTTTGGATCAACAGCAGTAAACATTCAATAGGAAAAGGGTTGAATGTGATGGACACAAGTCTTTTTTTCAACCTAAACTACTATGTAACTATGAGTGGACCTACAACCTTGTTAGAGGTGTGACCATGGGGATTTAAATGGTGCAGTCCTGACCACCAAAGTGTTACAAGTGGGCCCTCCAGGTTGTGCATCCTTCCTCATAGTAAAGTAGGGAATATGTTTGACCTTTTTTCTCTGCCCCTTTTGGTATGAGAGTGAAAGAAGGCTGTGGCAGAAAATTACATCTAGTACTTTTGTCATATTGTCTGTGGAGCATCAACTGGGAGATACAAGTCCACCTGTAATCAACCCAGGAACAGTCTGTAGACAGATCCCTGGTTAAACATGAAGGGGGAAAGTAAGTATCTACAAAATGGTCCCACCTTCAAACTTGCCTGCGATATAAACAAACCTCAAAATAAGGTCTAGGTAACAACCACTGCTCTCTCCATCACAACAACTACATCCTCACCAGGATTATCACATTGTCTGTAATAGATTTTTAAAGTTTTTTTACACACTTGGAAGACTTTGCTCCCAATACTACAGCACCAAAATTGGATAAAAAGTGGGATGGGTTTTAGGACTCTGACAAATGTGCCATTAATCACTGCACACGGCTTATGCCATTTGTATACTAGAGCAACTTAATAAACTAATTATGCTAACTTGTCCATGCGCGTCTTGCAGATCATAACGTCGCTCAATCCCACTGTGTTACCTTTTAACTTGCTATGACATAAGATGCAAGAGATGCCTTCGGGTGCAATACAAAAGTTTAATTCATTACCTACATATTCTTGAAGAAATATCAGTTCTCGCACTTCCCATCTCCAGTAGCTGGAGTATGTCCAAGGGGTTTTCATATAACAATTTAAAAACTAGATCCTTTGTGCCATATTGAATTTTGCCAAATTCTACTCCATGGCTCACCAATCATTGATTTATCCTAAAATTGAGGGGCTAAAGAGAATAATAAGCAATGACTGCAAAGGTTGGCAATGTGTACTTTTTAATTGCTCATGCAACTCTTTATTCACACATGATGGACACTAATATATACATTTGGGCTTAGGTATTGAATAAAGCATAATGTGAAGCTGAAAAGAATTCTCTAAAGAACCCTAGTGTACAGTCTCAGAGGATTCAATGGGAATCAATGCGGTAGAGTTCTTGGCAGTCATACAAAATGCTAAGCCCTAAAATGCCAAGTTACAAAGAGAAAATGTTACAAAATGGACTCTAAACATTGGCAGCAACAGCAGGTAATAACGCATTAATCCTTGATTTCTGTGTTGTCTATGCATCTCGGAAAACATTAAACTAGGCAGCAAGACACAGAAAATGTGTTTGTTTCAATCATGTGAGTACCTGAGAAATATGACCCGCTCTTCATCGGACAATTATTAATTTAGATAAATCTTCAATTAGAAGATTTTGAGATTTGTTCTCAAACGAGATGCAAGATGCTTGTTTTTTTGTTGTTGCAAACATCCCCATAGACCCTTAAGGGTCAATTTAATATATATCTCGAAGTCGCCATAATTCACAATATTTTGTGCTGGCTTTCGGCTATATTCATTTGGAGGGAAAGACTTGAAAAATGGCCACAACGTAGGCTGTTGTCCTCCCCATAGAAGTTTACGAGAGCCGGGGGCTACCATTTCGGAGGGATTCGGTTTATGAAACATCATAACAAAAATTGGCCGATTTTCGTGATGATTCAAGATCACTTTGGTGCTCTCTGAGTAGCTGGAATTTGAAGTGAACCGATTGGGTCTGAAACTCAAAAATGCCTTTTTATGTTTGCCACCTTTTAATAAAAAAATAATAGGCCCCACTATTGCCTCCATAGGCTCAACATTAGCCTCAAGCCAATTTTTTGCAGGCATGCTGGTAATACATCAGCTGGTTGCCAACCCTATTGACACTTGCAACAATGAAACTCCACATAGAATAGTCAATTCCACACATTCCATTACAAAACTTAATTTATTTATTGTTTTGGTTGTCAATGACATTACTATATGTACAATAATTTTCATAATAAAATATCAGTTGTTTGTTAATGTAAATAAAGTTTTGTAATGTAATGTGCGAAACTGACTATAATATGTGGGATTTTTGTCATCGCATGTATTTAGTGCTGCCAACCAGCTGATATTTTACTGGCATTACCAGTATTTAAACATTATTTTACAGCAGGTCGATACATTGAATATAACCCGATGAACTGAATGGGTCTTTTATGCATCAATACATTCTATTAATCTAACCTTGGCACTGAAGATGTTTGGGAACTCATATTGCAATGACATTATGTTCTGGTACAAAAATGAATTGATTAAACATTACATTTCCGAATCATAATATTTGGTTTTGCAAAGATGAGTTTTGAGGAAACGATCTATGTTATGATATTTAAAGTTTGACGATATACAAAGATGAAGGAGGATTTGCTGAAAACAATAAATGTCCTTAGAAACCGAAATAAGCCAAAGTTCCTGAAACCACGTGATGGCACAAAGAAGCATGATAACAGTGTTTATCTAGACAATATAATCCGGATTATTGGTGGCCGTGCATCTTTTGAATTAATGTGTTTGTGTGTAATGAAATGCACTGTACATGTGAAAGAAGAAAAAGAAAACTCTCATCAACATTCCTCTACAATTTCCTCAATTCTTCATATCATGAGGTAAGAACCACAGGCAATGTAAGTATCACCAAAGCAAGAAAGGCAATCCTTATTTTAAAATGAATGAATTAAAGAAAATCTTAATAATCTTATTAAGCAGAGCAAGAAAACAAAGCCAAGTGTTGGATTCATCCCACAATCTAAGTGACCGATTCCATTTACTACAATGATGGCTAACCTTGGCACTGCAGGGGTGTGATATCTACATATCCCATGATGCTCATATCCCCCCAAGGCTGCCTAAGATTCATGGAATCTTCATCTTAATAGCAAGGTTATCCATCACAATTTTACCAGAATGTTTTGACAGAGAAGAACAATTCAGTCCATCTGGTCTTTCAATATGTCTACCTACTTTAAAATGCCAGCTGGTTGGTAGACCTATAGACACTTACAAAAATGAAACCCCACATATTATGGCCAATTCCAACATTCCATTACAAAACATAATTTACATCAACAAACAGTTAATATGTTTTTATGAATATCACTGTATCAGAATGACAACCAATTAAAAACAAACTGTGGATCCAGCACAACACCATTAGGCTCTCTGTTTATAAAATGTGCTCTGGTGGTGAATTTGTAATTATTAGAAATCCTCTGTATTGTATCCTTCGGCTAAGTTCCCATGTTATTTCAAGAAGTTTAATCAAATGTAATTAAAACAATGATGATGGAGCCTTTCAATCTCTATCGAAAAATGTTTTGTGTAAATCACCAATGTGATTTAATACATCTTGTACTTTACATTGATTTAATACATCTTGTACTTCACACAAAGACCTGGAAATGCGTCAGTCTATTCCAGTAAAGCAGAACTTCAAACCATTATGTTTATAATACTTTTCTTTTTTCATGAAATTAGTAATAATGAAAGATTTGTGGTAAAGAAAAGGATACATACAACCATCACCCATAACATTATGACCACCTGCCTAATATTGTGTAGCTCCCCTTTTGCCGCCAAAAAAGCCCTGACCCGTCGAGGCATGGACTCCACTAGACCACTGAAGGTGTGCTGGGGTAACTGGCACCAAGACGTTAGCAGCGGATCCATTAAGTCCTTGTGAGGTGGGCCTCCATGGATTGGACTTGTTTGTCCAGCACATCCCACGGATGCTCGATTGGACTGAGATCTGGGGAATTTGTAGGCCAAGTCAACACCTTGAACTCATTGTTGTGTTCCTCAAACCATTCCTGAACTATTTCTGCTTTGTGGCAGGGCGCATTATCCTGCTGAAAGAGGCCAATGCCATCAGGGAATACCGTTTCCATGAAAGGGTGTACATGGTCTGTAACAATGCTTAGGTAGGGGGTACATGTCAAAGTAACATCCACATGAATGGCAGGACCCAAGGTTTCCCAGCAGAACATTTCCCAAAGCATCACACTGCCTCCGCCGGCTTGCCACCTGTCAGGGGTCATAATGTTATGGCTGATCAGTGTAGATAAATATATATATTTTTAAATCGTAGAAGAGAACACTAGTTAAACAGATTATGTTGCTTTAAATCATGCACCTACAATTTCTATGCAAAAGACCAAACATATATGGATATATACAGTCACAGCTGTGCTGCCATGGCAACAACAAATAATAACACATAATAAAAAAAAATGAACAGGGACTGTGAAAGAAAAATACTGAAAATCCCTTAAAACGTCCTTGAATCTCTTTTTCTTCTCTCTTTAACCTAATTGTGTTGCCTTTTGCTTTTCATTGTATCACACAGAGGCATTAATTGCAAATCCCCTCTCTTTATAATAGGTAGTATTTATACTAGTATCTGCCAGGGGGGAACTCAAAAAGCTTTCTCACTTGTGCCAAATCAGCAGCAGAATAATAGCTGTTATTTTTACCCAATTAATGGAACTCATTTATTGACCTCAGAAGGATGAAAGACTGAGTTGACCCTGCTGGGATTTGAACCTGTGACCTTGCGGTTTGAATAGGCTAAGTAGTCAGGGACCTTGCCAAATCTCACTGACCTTCAGTACATTTATGCCATTTAAAACATTATATATGATGTGGGTAGAACAGAGCAAACATTACATCTTTTCATAAACACAGTGGCATTTCCGCTATACATAATCACACTAACCAGAACAAAAATGTGTTTTGCAAAAGAGAATTAGTGGCTGGGATTCGTCACAAGCTTGATGTACTGCCCTAAGCCTCGAAAGCAGACTCCGACCTTCTGCTGATGAGTTCCATTAATAACAAAATGGCTGTCTGTGACATTGCCTGATGAGGTTAACACTATCTAGTTTAGATAATGCAATGCTACAGTTTAGAAGATGCACTTATGTTACTATACATTGGTAGCAATCCGATTGGGGCCAGAAGTATCACCTCGTAAACTCTGGACTTGTGTTGGTGGTAAATATCAATTGATTTGATTAAACATTACATTTCCAAATCATAACATCTTGTTTTACAAAAAGAGCTTTGAAAACAAGAGCTTTGTTATAAATCTTGAAGATATACAAAGATGACAGATGACTCGCTGAAAACAATAAATGTCCTTAGAAATTGAAGGAAGCCAACGTTCCCAAAACCAGAAGTAGGATAGCAGTGTTTATCTAGAAGACATAATGCGGATTATTTGTGGCCGTGCATCTTTTTGAATGATTCTGTTTGTGTCGTTAAGTAATGAAATGCACTGTACATGTGAAAGCGGAAAAAATAATCTACAATTTCCTCAATGCTTCATATAATGAGGTAAGAAATGTAAGTATCGCCAAAGCAAGAAAAGCAATAGTTTAAGTATATTCACATCCTGTAGCAGGGGAAATATAATTAAAGCAAAACAAAAAAAGCTGTGGCAATGAAATGAATTAATTAAATCTTATTATGCAGAGAAAGAAACAAAGCCTAGTGTTATATTCACCCCACCATGAAAACTATGTGACCTATTCTGTTGACTACAATGATGGATAACCTTGGCACTGCATGATGCTCTGATTAGAGCTGCCTAAGAATGATGGAGTTCTCAAACATCTTCAGTGCCAAAGTTAGCCATCACAGCTTTAATAGAATGTTTGGACAGATTAGAACCATATATACAGATAAGTCCAATTTTTCTACCTTAAAATAACCTATTTACAGGGGTTATTTGGTTCCTGACCGTATTTTATGTGCAGCATGTGTTTATGGTTAGTTCATGCATACATAGCCGCCTTCATTGTTTTACTATTGACCTCCTGGTGAAAGGTTATATCATGCATCCACCTCCTCTGTTGGGAAAGTAATCATTGCTATACATTGTACTGTGTCTGTGTGTGTGTGTGTAGTGTACGCCTTGGATGAACATTCCTTTATATGTTGATTCATTTTTTTGTTTGGCAAACACTATTTTTCTATTTTATTTACTACACTTCCTTTAATTTTTTTTTTTCTTCTTCTAGCAGGATAACCTTGTACTTGGCCCTTTTGAAACTACTGTTTTAATAAACTGGCTATTGTTTGTAGGGTATGTGCAGTTTATTGTATTTTAATGACCCTCTCTATTCAAATTATCGGTAACCTTGTCACCTAATTACTATGCATTTATCCATGTTGTGACTAAATGAGGAAAAGGAAAGTAGTCAGTAATGAGTTCTTAATCATTATAGATTCAAGGTTTAAGATAAAGCACAGTAGGGCAAAGTAACCTATGTCAAATACAAACACATTATTTAGAAAGGTTGATCAAAATAGCTATTATTTGATGTTGTACCAAAACCATACCATTTTTTCTCCAACCTAATCTGCACGTGGTATAAAATCAGCAATATATCAGGGCCTTATTTAGCACATCTGACATTAAAAAACACTGAAAAAATTATTTATTATTAATTATTATCATTATTATTAATACTATGTTTACTCCTTATAATGATAAAAAAAAAAAAAAGTATATAGAATAAAACTAGTAGAGAATAATATTTGAACATTTGTTGTGGGAATAAATAAGACCCTTATAAAGAAAATAATATTTTGTAGGATATAATAAATATCAGCCAGCATTTAAAAGTCCCTTTTGGATGAGTGGGAGTGGCTAAACATTTTTGGGGGGCAGGGCCATTGGCTACAAAGTGTATGGACAACTTTTAGCCATGTCTGTTATCTGGTAAGTCATTTAAGATAAGAATAACATGTTTTATTTATCTAAACTAGTATATAAATACATTTATCACAGTTAAAATACATATTGTTGTGAGTTTTATTGCATTGGTACTCTGTGATACACTCACATACACTAAACATTCTGAGCTCTTAGAAAAGAGGGACAACAGTGATAGAAAGAGGGGCAGGGGGATTTGGGCATGAAATAGGGACTGTCCCTCCTAAATAGGGAAATTGGGAGGTATAATAATGTTGTATAAGATAGCAAGAGTTTTTATACACTTTGAACGTGTATAACTGCATTGACTAGCGCTGAGACAGAAGTATCAGTCAATATGAGTTTTTATGCCATATCATGGAAAGACATGGAGGAATTACTCACTTCATGTTATTACACAGAACTGGAATTGTTAAGTCACACCTACGTTTACTCTCAGACCTTAGGTTTGTCATCTTTTCTACAAAAAAAAAAATACCGGCCCTGCTATTGTCTTCATACACCTAACATTCTACAAGTCAATTCTTTAAACGACTGGCCATAAACTACCAGACGGATTTGTTTTTGGACTAAAATTGTCTCTCTCGTTCATTTGTCCAAATTCCAAATGTGAAGCTGAATGAATGAACGAATGCGCAAGTAACGGAAATGTCCATTTGAATGCTGTTCATATTTTGAACCTAACCTATAATACTCACATATAATACTCAATGTGCACACTCACACTATTATACACACACACATTCATGCTAATACACAAAAAAACACTCACTAATACATGCTCACACTAATACGTACAAACACACTCACAGTAATATCCACAAACACACTCACACATAACACTCACTGATACATGATCAAACTAATACATGCAAACACAGACACTAATATACACTCACACTAATACACACAAACACACTCTCACACATAACACTTACACTAATACACACAAGCACACTATCAACATAACACTTACTAATTCCAGTCATTCAAAACTAATACATCAATGGAGAAAAACATTTTTGACGTTGCCAAGTCTACCCCACACACATGCTTCCCAAATGTCCCCTTGGGACAGTCCCAATTTTTTAGAGGCCATCCCCCTGTCCCTCCACTCTCTACTTCAGCTCTGCTATTCAGGACAGAGGATGAGCTTGGCGACATAGCAGGATTTGGGATTGCCATCCTGCCATCTCGATTTAAATATTTGGTGTCTGAGACACTGGAGAATGCACACCGCACATGCGTAGATTTGTGGAAATGTGCAGTGGCACTGATAATATGAGTGGCAGCGCTAGCGCACCTGAGCGGCAGCACCGACACTTGACCTTCCCAGCTCTGCCCCCAATGTCCTGGTTGGCCGGGACCAAAAGTTGGGAGGTATACACATCACTGAACATCACGCTGATGTAAACTCCAGTCGTCCTGTAAAATTAGGGGAACAATGTCTATAAAAGTTATTTAAAGTCACATCTGTGGTGTATTTGCTTCATACTATATTTGGAATAAAAAGGAAAGACGTTGAAATGTGATTCTCACATTAGCTATTGTCTCAAAGTTAATCTTATTTTACTAGATTAAAAACAAATTATTCATAGTATTTTGTTATTAAAAAGATAGGGTTTTTTTTGTCAAAGTGTTCCCAATACTGGACTATCACCATAGATGAAACTAGGTTCAGAAAAAGGTCATCAGAAGACATTTACAAACTATTGCATATTTAATTAACATTAACCAATGGCCAATTAATACTTTACCTTAATAGAGCTGGGAAAAAAACACATTTAATGTACATTAGTAATGCCACTGCATATTTCACAGTGGCAGATTAGCCTGGGTAGGGGGGTGTCTTCTCCATTGAGCTGGTGTGATTTGGATGATTTTGAACACAATGGGATGTAATTTATAGTTAATCACAGAGATCAGTTGCCCTAGAGCATGTGGTTTGTATAGAACACTCTGAGAATCGGAGATGCCAATCACTGTAATAGGGGACACTTTCTGAGAAGGAAAATAGTGATTAACTTCTGCCAAGCTCTAGTGAAACGGCTGAAAGATCAGGGTATTACCTATAGGTTAATATTTGCAGAAAGAAGATAGAAATGGCACTCAAGCTAGTAAATATCATGAGCAAAAATAATAAATATAATGTACATATAGAGAAAATGGAAATGCAGTGTAGTATCAATGGTTTCAATTCTACATGTGTGATTTTTTTTTTCATCAAATGTTCACAGGTTTATTTAGAACTAAGGATTTGTTGGAATAGCACAAATAGATTGCTATTCTTAAAAGATTGCTGTTGCAAAGAGAAAAAAAAGTATGTTTAACTGAAAGATAGCATCAAGTGCAAGTATTTAAAATACTTTAAAAAAATACTACAAATCGAGCACATTATTGAGCCCTCTGTGCCTGTATAGCTATCGGAGGAGGACATTTTGCTCAGAATAAAGATGTCTGCCACTTGATATATATTATTATAATAATATAGATTATTTCATTAAATAATTTCTATTCAAAATGTTTACAGAACTTATTTTTGTGCTGACAGTGTGTGATGTTATATTATTTATATTAATAATATCCAATTATTGACTGGTGCCAAATGGTTTTAAGAATGCAGTTTTGTAAAATGTCAGATACATACCTTAAAAAAATAGGTATGTGTATTTTCCATACCAGAGATACAAGTACACTACTTGAGGAAGTTGACTGACTATAACTTGTAGCCATTAAAGTTGACTACTTGAGGAAGCTCCATACAGATGAAGGGATGATGTGAATTGAAATAATGATACTTTGATTTGTGGCGCTGTAATCATTGTGATCGATATTCCCTGTCCAATAAGTACATCGCGATTATTTTGTTTTAAACATGGCTTCACTCCTGCTCTTTTTCAAAGACAAGCTACAGAACAAGATATGGATACAATAAAACCCTACGTCGGTGACCTATAAGTTCACTCCAGATTTTCATTCCAAGTGGAGCTATTCAGACCAACATATTAAGACACAGTTCCATAGTTAAGTACACAGGACAATGACAATTCTGTGAATTTTAATTTTTCCAGGTTTCAGACCTAGCGCAAGAAAAAAAAAATATATCTTTCAAATCTGTCTCAAAAGAGTAAAATCATGACTTTCCAATTCCTAAGGCAATTAGATTTTTTTGGATGAATCACAGTCTGTAGTTGTCACATGCACCAGAACATTAATGTCTCTAAGCTTGCATTCTTCCGGTTTTAATATTAAAAATGGATGGGTATTGCAAAACATAACTACAGACTTTGAATACCAGTAACCTTGGCTGTACTAGTCCAAAACTAAAGACCTTTGGTCTTGTGTGTCTGATATATATATATATATATATATATACCAATGGAACCCTGGGGTTTGATCAGATAGTATGGGTGCTGCGCTGACCCACTGAGCTATTTCAGCAGCTATGTGCAGTAAACCAATACAAGTCAATAGATATCACTTGTTTACTTTGCATAGCTTGTGAGATCGCTCAGTGGGCTAGTGGACCACCTACTGCATGTGTTCGTGGCTCATGGCTGCCAGTTTGATTCTTGGTGGGGTTACTTCATCCCATCATTATTCCAAGGTTGATAAAATGAATATAAGTTAGGTAATGGTAACATTGGGTAGTAGTAACATCCTCAGGGCATATTGAATAACAAGAAAATATATCAATTATATCAATAACTTTTTCAAGGTGATAATATTATTACTTTTCATAGAAAGTTACAGATAAAAAGGGAAATCATCGACATTAAGTATGGCCATAATTGTTCTATTACCTACTACTGACGATGGTGGGGTAGGTGAAACCACAAGGCCGTCTCAGAAATAACTTTGAAGAGTGACTAAATACAATTTGTTTCTTCAAATGAAAAATGTTTTATTTAACGTTAGATATATGAGTTATAGGACATGTATGGACTTAAAGCATCGGACAATTACGTCTGACAGAGTTCAGCATATCCTGAATACATATTTTATTGAGATTTCTAAATGTGATACGGCCTTATCCGAAGTTCTAGCATATTGCAAAGATGTTTTCCATAAGCGCAGAGGTATTTCCATATTTTAGCAGATTGGGCTCTACCATTTTAAAAATAAACCACTTTCCCACATTGGAAAAAAGGGTTTATCTCCTTTGGACGATTGGCAATCCCTTTTCTCCTTGGTCAATAAGCTTTCTAAATGCACGAATCACTTAGAACTTACAAGAAACAGTTTATATCATCGGTATCTTGTCCTGAAAAAAAAGCTTGGCTAAAAAGTTTTCAAATTCATCATGCTTATGTTGGTGGCAATGTGGCTCACATGAAAAAGAGGTGCAAATATAACTATATCATTATTAGTGAACAGATATATAATACAGCATTGTGAATAAATAAAAAGCAATATATGTAAGTAAAGGGACAAGGCACAAAACCCAATAGTGCAATTCAACAAGATGTACGGGTCTACTCAATATGCCCCGATCTGGCCCAAAATCACCAGCACAAGTTTCAGCACAAAATCATAATATTCCGCCAATTTTGGGGCAGCTTTCGCCAACATTTGGTACATGGGGGTTGGACAGTATAATCCTATGGGTTTCTCTTACACACCGAACCTCCACTCCCCCAAAGATGATCAGAAATCAGTGGAAATTCCCCAGACACTAGCTTCTCTGGGAGCACTTTGGCTATTTCCATTATAGACGAAGAGATGCCACACTAGACTATGGGGAGGACCAAGGCTACAGTTTTGGCAACCAAACGCAGATTTTTCTTGTGCCAATTTGAGATCACTTTAGAGGTAGCCTGAATTTGAGTTTTGTGTGAGAGTTACTCGAATCACCGAATTAATCAAAATCGGAGATACCAGAGTCAATCCCTGTAGGGTTTAATGAATAAAACAAAGAGGCTTACTTAAAATTGTGCATAAGATCAACAGTATTTCTCACAAACTGTGCATTTGCCAGCATAACAAGCGGATCACTGAAGCACTCCACATACAGATCTATGGATGCTTAACGCTGATTATGTTAGATAAGTGTATTTTTTCTTTTATATGCTGTGCACCCTCTTTGTATACACAAGTTTAGTGGATACAGTGGTGCAGCACACATTATTATAATTTTTTTATCCATTTAAGCTCCACTTTTCACTACTTTTATCACAATTTGTTCAATGAAGTTCCAGGAGTCCTATAGTGATACAATGTATACCGGGATCTCTTCAATCTCCATTGTTTGTTTTATTTTTCTGGTTCCTCTACCTCCATGATGAACCTTCAAGCAGCACACAGTCTCCAGCATCTTGTTGCTAATAAATTGTTTTTATATATACATGCACATGACACACTATGAATTGCTCTATATTTATTCACAAGGGTCGTTTTATGTATCTGTGGACATTTACTACTGTTTACAGGAGGACCTATAAAGCCACGGATTGAACATTGGTTAAGTACACTTTATTTATTTTTATTGCATCCTTTAAGAAAGTGTCAAAATCCCTATATGATATATGTTACCTTGATACAAGAGGTTTTAAAGAAACACATATTAAAAACACTACTAAATATCATATTCCTAGGTCTGTGAATTTATAATTGCCTTATTTAACACTCCTGAATTTGAACAACCAGTGTGTGTATAGTACCTTTGCTTCTGGAAGCAATGTATTACAATTTCCCATTTTCTCCTACAGTGACCTTTTTACCTCAACCCTAACTATAAATATAACCTTCACCGTAATGTAATTATCCCTAACCCTAGATCTTAGTATAGCAAAACTCCTGGATGGAGGAAGGCATTTCCGCTGCTCCTGCCCACTACAGGGCAGTTCCATATTGATGGCATGCTGCCTCTCAAATAGTGCTTGCAATCACTCCATTGAGTGATCACATTGCACCCTGGGGGCAAATTTTTGTGTTGTTGAATGCCTTGCTATCGAGGCATTGCCAGAACACCCGCTGAGCATAGGAAATGACTGTTGATCACTTCCTATGCTTGTTTCACCACATTACATACCAGGCTGATCAATTGTCACAAATGGCATGTTTGTGCGTGATGTGCCTGGCATATAAATGGCTGTGAAGGGGGTAAGTGCCTTAATTTTGAACTTTTAGTGTCCAGAGAATAAGATTGCAACCTAAAATCCCTGTTCTGCTGAATCTTACCTTTTTGAAAAAAATGGGACAGAGGTAGAGCTCGGTTGGACAGCATATCAGCGCCACAAGCTAACATGTATAGATTGGAGGAAAGATTTAACACGGGGATATGATAGAAACATTGAAATATATGAAGGGAATCAGCACAGTAACGGAAGAGAGTATATTTAAAGGAAGAAAAACTACCACAACTAGAGGACATAGTCTTAAATTAGAGGGGCAACGATTTAAACGTAATATCAGGAAGTATTAATTTACTGAGAGGGTAGTGGATGTATGGAATAGTCTTCCAGTAGAAGTGGTAGAGGTTAATACAGTGAAGGAGTTTAAGCATGCATGGGGTAGGTATAAGGCTATCCTAGATATAAGATAAGGCCAGGGACTAATGAAAGTATTACATTACTGAGAGGGTAGTGGATGTATGGAATAGTCTTCCAGTAGAAGTGGTAGAGGTTAATACAGTGAAGGAGTTTAAGCATGCATGGGATAGGTATAAGGCTATCCTAGATATAAGGTAAGGCCAGGGACTAATGTAAGTATTACTTTACTGAGAGGGTAGTGGATGTATGGAATAGTCTTCCAGTAGAAGTGGTAGAGGTTAATACAGTGATGGAGTTTAAGCATGTATGGGATAGGTATAAGGCTATCCTAGATATAAGATAAGGCCAGGGACTAATGAAAGTATTACTTTACTGAGAGGGTAGTGGATGTATGGAATAGTCTTCCAGTAGAAGTGGTAGAGGTTAATACAGTGAAGGAGTTTAAGCATGTATGGGATAGGTATAAGGCTATCCTAGATATAAGATAAGGTCAGGGACTAATGAAAGTATTACTTTACTGAGAGGGTAGTGGATGTATGGAATAGTCTTCCAGTAGAAGTGGTAGAGGTTAATACAGTGAAGGAGTTTAAGCATGTATGGTATAGGTATAAGGCTATCCTAGATATAAGATAAGGCCAGGGACTAATGAAAGTATTACTTTACTGAGAGGGTAGTGGATGTATGGAATAGTCTTCCAGTAGAAGTGGTAGAGGTTAATACAGTGAAGGAGTTTAAGCATGCGTGGGATAGGTATAAGGCTATCCTAGATATAAGATAAGGCCAGGGACAAATGGAAGTATTACTTTACTGAGAGGGTAGTGGATGCATGGAATAGTCTTCCAGTAGAAGTGCATGGCATAGTCTTCCAGTAGAAGTGGTAGAGGTTAATACAGTGAAGGAGAAAAGCATGCATGGGATAGGTATAAGGCTATCCTAGATATAAGATAAGGCCAGGGACTAATGAAAGTATTACTTTACTGAGAAGGTAGTGGATGCATGGAATAGCCTTCCAGCAGAAGTGGTAGAGGTTAATACAGTGAAGGAGTTTAAGCATGCATGGGATATGTATAAGGTTATCCTAGATATAAGATAAGGCCAGGGACTAAATGAAAGTATTACTTTACTGAGATGGTAGTGGATGTATGGAATAGCCTTCCAGTAGAAGTGGTAGAGGTTAATACAGTGAAGGAGTTTAAGCATGCGTGGGATAGGCACAAGGCTATCCTAGATATAAGATCGGGAACTGGGGACTAATAAAAGTATTTAGAAAATTGTGCACACTGAATGGACCGAATGGTTCTTATCTGCCAACACATTCTATGTTTCGATGTTGTTGCTACAGACAGTCCCGCCCATCTCTCCCGCCCATCTCCCGCCAATCTCCCACCCATCTCTCCCGCCCATCTCCCGCCCATCTCTCCAAGCCCCTTCTTTTTAGATGTCACTGAATTTAGAGGCACCTGTGAAATTATTTTGTTGTAAATTGTATCAAAGATACCAACAATAATCCAGGTGGACCTCTACCTTACTGCAATAGTGAGTACTTTGTAAGTGTGTACGGTTAACAATACAATCTAAAAATAATAAAACAAAACAGAAAATGTACTTTTCTAGGCACAGTGCTCGAATAAAGCCATATCTCTCTTTGTTTTGATAACAATGGGTTATGTCTCTTTCATCCATGCAGAATAAAAAGGAATATATTATTCAGATCATTCTTTCTGAGGAATTGTAATTCATCTAAAAAGAATTTGGTAGGCTAATAAATAAATAATAAGGATTTCATTTTTACTCAGTGTTTCTAAACGCATAAGGATTACTGATAAATTACTCAAAGTGAAATTGTATCCTAGCGAAACAGTGAAGAGGCCAGCACAGGTTGTTTAAGGACATTTTAAAAAGAAACTCACGTTCGGTGGCCATTTTCTGGAAGGACTGGTTACGATGATTATTTATACTTCTCGTTTTAGCATTCCGCTATATGTTTTCCAAGGAAAAACACCTAAGGATTTCAAGATTTATGAGCGTATCATATTGGTAATCCATCTGAAAGATGGAATATATTTAACATTGATCCAGTCATAGCACAGAGTGTTTCCTTTAGGTATGGGCAGACACTATACAAGTCTAACCTTTTCAAGACAGGCACGCAAAGCGCGTATGGAAAATCCAAGCTCCAGCGGAGCTTAGAAATGCATTGGGGGTTCACCTGTTTGACATTTAACCAATGGATCTGCATGACGGATGAACAGATGAACCCACAAATGGCTTTACATCTTTATATGAGAATTGCATTCGATTAACGGCCAGCGAGCCTATTATAAAACGCAATAAAAAAGGGTCCAACTGGGGAGGCGGGTGATTTGCTCTAGTTTTTAAAGTGTGAACTAGCATGATGTCTAATACTGCTCATGAATACTGCATTTATATCTACAAATAGTATACGCAAACACATATAGATATATGCATACATATTTAAAAAGCCAAGAACACCTACATTGCCTGATAAACATTTTTGGATATGATCTGCATAATGTAAAGTGGAGAAAAACAGATGGTCATACCTGGGGGAGTTTCCCCCTCAACGGACATCACTAGATTACGGGTTGCGTGAAACATTTAACGTGAAACTACAGGTGAACAATTGGTTTAAAGAAATGATTAGTGTATTTGACATATATTAAATAAATCCACCAAACAGAGAAAAAAATGGAACTGGCCAAGTAAAGCACAGCATTGTATTTAGTATGTTCTTTTGACTACTGTCTTGTGTTTTAACCATCAAAAAACAAAAACAGTGTGGTCTCCGGGGCACAGAATTAGTTAAAACTGAAAAGGAAAGTTGGATCTGTCTAGAAGCCAGGTTTTTGTAAATTATCCTCCATGACTATTCTGAGAAGGATCCCAATTCTGAGCTAAAACAAACAAGTTTAGCTGGAGGGGATGAGCTTAGCTGAGCCTTTGATGCCTGAGAGAGAAGAGAGGAAAGAGAGGAGATGTGCTGCACAGGCACCACATTCTGTGACTAGGTAAAGCTGCCATATTAGTGGATTCGCTGTGTCTTCCACTGCTTTGTGGGAAACTCTGTGAATTATTAATGTGAACATTTTATTGTGGTTAAAAGCTGTGGAGGTAATGCTTGACATGAACGGAGAAAAAGGAAGATCCTGTGGTTTCAGATGTAGTTATTTTTTTTGGGGGGGGGGGGGGGGGTTCAGTGTCTGCAGTATTTCCGCATGGAATTTTATTCATTATAGAAACATATAATTAATATTAGTGTTCAGTGTTTTGTTTAATTAAACAATTGCATCAAGTAGAGGAAGTTTTAAATAGAAATGCTTTCATGAAAGATACCAAATAAGATGTTTTAGTCGGCCCTCTTTGGTCCATACAACGTGATCAGGGGACAGACGTCTTGGGTCAAATGACGGAAGATTTGATCCATATAAACCAAGATTCTAAAACAACATGTCTGCCCCCTGACAAAGCTATATGGAGCAAAGAGGGCTCAGGGAAATACTTTAATTGTATTCTTTCATTAAAGCATGTCTATTTAAAATGCCTACACTTGATGCAATCTTTCAATTGAAGGAAGCAAGGGTAAAAAAACATTTCCTGCTCATCCGGAGTAAACCCGACATGTATCTTAATAGATACACACGGGTTTACGCTCTGCTGTGTCTCACAGCTGAGACACAGCATTTCCTGTGTCAGTGCATGCACAGCCAATCAGAGCCTCGACTGCTGAATGCAAGTGTTTCTCACTGCTAATGAAGAGAGACACGCTCCCTTTTGCATTGAATTAGCAGGAGGACCTAGTTAAGGGCCCCCCTGCTTTTCCCATGCAAAAAGGAGGGGCTATCTCTGCGGTAGCAGAAAGAGCCAGTCACCGACAAGATGGCTGCCTGCCTCCTGTGGAAGCATACAGCGGTCGGTCAGAAGATTAACTGGCATGTACTATCAAAAGTACCTGTCAGTTTATTCTCACACTAGGGACAACTAATATCTCACCTATGCACAGGTGAAATATAACGTTCAGTGTTTCTTTAATAATGGCCTCAAACCAGTTTTATACCAGTCTCCACCAGGGTGGAAAACCTATGCACATTATGGATATTCAAATTTCCTTTACTAAGCTAGCTTTGACTTCTAACACAATAAATATCAATAACGTTTTTCAAAATTAAGGTGTACATTATCAAATTATATTATTTCACTAAAATTATCAATTCAATTTCTATCAAATATATTCCAAAACGATGGGGTAAGTATATCTGCACACCCAGTGCACAGTACAAAAATACAAAGGGAAGCCTACTTCTCATGACATTGAACATTGGGAGCTGATATTTCAGTTTGACAGTAAAGCAGCAGGTTGTAAGCCTGGAAAATATATATTTAAGTTTGATAAGATGGAACACTGACACGGTAAAATGTATATACTTTATTAAATATATTTTTTTAGATGTCTGTATGATGACAGGCCATTAAGGAGAGCACCCATTATTAACACACAGCTGGACTTCTGAACATCTAGTGAAGCTACAGATTTTAGACGGCAGGGGGTAGAAAATATCAAAGCCTCAAAACGAATAAGACAAACCAAGGAGCTTCACATAGAAGGTGTTCACACACTATGTATCTTTGGAAAAATTGATTTAAAAAAAAGTACTTTACAAAAATGGAATGAGGTACTTCAATCACGTTACTTTATTTTAAAAGTCGATTTTAACCTTGGGGGACTTTGTAAAGGATAGAATGTTGGTTATTCACAAAGACGTGTTACATGGGTTTTTTTTCAAAAGCAATTCTCGTCGATGGTGGAACCAGCAAGGTTTCTCGATAGTCGTTTTTTTAAAATTAAGGGCGGAATGCAGAAGATTGGAACCATTAGCTGGAAATCACTCTATCATGTAATCATCACTCGAGCTACTCACTCAGCAGTTTATTTCGAGATGATTGGGTTTATGATATATTTTTTTGGACGTGTTTATCTTTCCAATAGTCATGATGCTTTATGCACTCATGGAATATTACATTTTATAAGTTATATTATTGCAGTATACATTCTCTCTTGTACAGTTTAACTCATAAACTATTAATTAGCCAAAGTTAAAGCTATACAAATTGTGAATATCATTAGGCGTAAATTAACCCCTACATGACAGTTCGTGTACCGGATAAATCACTGATAATCTGTCAGTTAGTGACAGAGGATGTACCTGGTACGACATGCATTAAAGCAAGCAAATGCAACAACCAATGGTCACTGCCTATGCTAAGCCAGTGCTGCTGCAATGCCTTGATATTGAGGCATCCAGCAACATCAAAATGCCCCAGGGCTCTGTGATCACTCCCCAGAGCAATCATGGGTGTCATATTGGAAGGTAACATGACATTCCAATGAGGCACTGCCCTATTGTGGGTAAGTGCTTTGGAAATGATCACTTCTGTCACTCTCTAGAGGCAGTCAGTAAAAGGGTTAGGTTTAGGTTTGAGTTAGTGCTACGGTTAGTGTTCGCGCTTGGGTCAAAGGGTCTCTATAGGAGAAAATGATTAGAAAAAAACAATGTGTTGCTTCCAGGTATTGCCCTATATCTTGCAAAAAAAACTAAAAAATTGAAACATGGGATATTTATTAACTCAGAACACATATTAGAATCTATTTAGAATGTTTTTATTAGTATTTTGTAGATGTGTATAAGATTTCTCATGTACAATTTAGATTTTTTTTTTTACATTTTCCTCAGATATTTTATGTATAGTAATTTATATGATACAATCGCAAAATATGGTATTAAAAGAAAACCCTTCTTATGCCAAAGGCACACTATATAATGTGCATCAGTATAGTAGATAAGAAAGAGGAAAATCACAGCTAAACACAAACACCCCAGACGAGTTAAAACAGCCATCATTCAAACTGCCCTTGCCACAAAGGGTACTATATTTTTCAAAACATTCCCACCTCGAAGGGGTTAAAATGGGACAGTGCTATGTTTTATGATTGCCGTCCTCATACATTTCTCCTCTGCAATGAGTCCTGTGCAGGCACAGTATTCATTTTCTGGAGTCTATAACACTCTTGAAAATTGTAAGTGGAATTGGAAAGCCAGTAGTGCAGGTTAGCAGTGAAACCAATTATGAGCTCTTGGTTGGCATGCTATGGGTGCTTGGTTGGCCTACTACGTGCTACTCAGCTGCCCACAGCTGGATGTTCAATGTTGGCATGTTCAGTGTCGAGTTCCTACTTGGATTATTTATGTAAAGTAAAGGAAATACAAATCCATCCTAACACTAAATATGCAGATAGATTCCAGTGATAAAATGATATGGAAAACCTTTGTTATTTATTGTATCTCTCTTTCCTGTTGTGTTAGTTTTCAGTTACAGTACATATGATTAACACCACCCGTCCCTGATGTAATATTGTATATTCATGAAAGAGAGAGACAGAGAATCCCAGTGGTGGACGGGTGTGCTGCAGCCATTGATTTTCACATCATGAACACAATACATTCTAGACATGAATAAAAACATAATTACATGCATGAGAAAATATACCTTTCGCCTAGAGACGAGCCAATCACATGTTCCCAGCTTGAAACCGCATGGGGTATTTTTAAAAGAGGCACTTACTGCTGTTTTAGTGCAGCCTCACAGTAGCATTATAATGATGGCACAGGACAAAATCCACACACCAGATGCTCAGCAGCATTTAATGAAAAGCACGTTTGTGACATTTTTTTTTTTTTCCCAAGACAAAAAAAAAGACAAACGTGTACACAGAAAAGTCTAATTAGACTCTGTAGTAACAGGCTCTAGAAAACAAAAGCACACACAAGGAACATAGTGCCGCTTATTTAATGACATTTTTAATAATTCCCTGGCTGGTACTGGAGGTACTTACAGGATAGCTGTGAAATATTGGCCAAAATGAACAGAAAGCCTCAGTGTAGATGGTAGACCACACGTGGAAACACACTACTAGCGCTGAACGCAAACCAGAAGAAGAGTGAGGCAGGCCTGTATGCGGTGGCGCTTGAAGTGCAACATTAGAAAAGAGCATTCTACGCGTTTCTTGGCTTCATTATTGATTATCCAGGGGCAGATGTTGGGAGACATGACACTGCATTAGAAGACTCGCCAGCATATGCATAGATTAAGAAACAAAATATGTTTGAAATGCGTCTGCCGTGTCTTCTTTTTATGACATCACCTTGTGGTTTGATTTACAGATTACACATCTCCCACAGAAAGTAGGGAATGTGCTTATCCAGCCACAGGTGATATCATGTGCTTATCCAGCCACAGGTGATGTCATGTGCTTATCCAGCCACAGGTGATGTCATGTGCTTATCCAGCCACAGGTGATGTCATGTGCTTATCCAGGAACAGGTGATGTCATGTGCTTATCCAGCCACAGGTGATGTCATGTGCTTATCCAGTCACAGGTGATGTCATGTGCTTATCCAGTCACAGGTGATGTCATGTTCTTATCCAGTCACAGGTGATGTCATGTGCTTATCCAGCCACAGGTGATGTCATGTGCTTATCCAGCCACAGGTGATGTCATGTGCTTATCCAGTCACAGGTGATGTCATGTGCTTATCCAGCCACAGGTGATGTCATGTGCTTATCCAGTCACAGGTGATGTCATGTGCTTATCCAGTCACAGGTGATGTCATGTGCTTATCCAGTCACAGGTGATGTCATGTGCTTATCCAGCCACAGGTGATGTCATGTGCTTATCCAGCCACAGGTGATGTCATGTGCTTATCCAGACACAGGTGATGTCATTGCTTATCCAGTCACAGGTGATGTCATGTGCTTATCCAGTCACAGGTGATGTCATGTGCTTATCCAGCCACAGGTGATGTCATGTGCTTATCCAGCCACAGGTGATGTCATGTGCTTATCCAGTCACAGGTGATGTCATGTGCTTATCCAGTCACAGGTGATGTCATGTGCTTATCCAGTCACAGGTGATGTCATAAATAGGAGACACCAGAGACACATTTCAAAACACATTTTTTTTCTTAACCTATGCATTTGCTGCAATTCTGCTAACATGACGTATCGATCCTTTTAATCATTTCTTATTCTCTAAATTCACAGTATAAACAATGTTTAGGTGACATAGATTCTTTAAAGTCAATATATCATAAACAGACAGCCCGTCACCCATCCGCCACCCATCCTTCTGCAAAATCTGCTACATATTGACTCATGGCTTCCTGTTAAATCCAGCATTACATTCTCTCCTTGGATCTTGACCTAGAATGCCCCATTGTATCTCTGCTCCAGTCTACAAATAATTCCCCAAGCACCCCCTTTTGTTCTGTCAATGGTTTTTGCATCCCCTCTTTCGCCGTCTTAAAGACTGGTATCCATTCACCAGACAATGAACTGTAGTAAATGTACTAGATAATTGCAAATATCAGGCCAACATTCTATTGGATTCCATAGAATTTCCCCCACAATAGACCTTTATAAATAACCCCCAATATATCTATGTAAAAGCCTCTTTCTTTTTAAAGTACTTCCCCGCACAATAATGGAAAATTTTGGTTTTACTTAAAAAGCTATAACCAGCCCACTGCAAACTCCCTGATGTATTTACAAATTCTTTGTGCACGAACACAAATAACAATGTTTTTTTAGGTTTTCATACAGATAGGTTTGTTGTTGTTTTTTTTTGTTATTTGATTAGCAGTAGCATTTAAGGTTATCCTGTTTAAATAGATCTGAGAGAATGGTTTGGGACCAAGTGGAAAACAAATGTTTGGCTTTTACTGTAACTCCACTTAACCAAACCAAACAAAACAATGTACGGTGGATGTGAATGGGATGCTGAATTATTGTGATTCTAAATCAGAGAAGTACTTTAACCCCTTCGTGACGTTAGGACGTACTATGCCGTCCTGACATTAAGTGCCTTAAAGTCGTTAGGACGGCATAGTACGTCCTTTGTTAAACAGCTCATCGCTTTTCGGATCCCAAAAGCCACTTTGAGTGGCCTCAGTCCAACAGGGAAAATGTAGCCGGTGCTCAAAGCGAGCACCGGCTACCTTTCTCTAAATGGTGCCTTGCCCGAACTTCCGGGTTCGGGCACGCCTCCGTGACGTCACACGTGATATCCGGAGGTCTCGCGATATTTTGGCAGGGACCCACAGGGTCTATTAAGACCGTGATCAGGTCTCTGCCACAGTGTTCCTGGCTACCTATCACCTTGTGATCGGTGGCCAGGAACAATTTGTGACGTTTTGGTGCTTGCGTCGTTTGGGACGCAAGCACCTAGCGTCATGAAGGGGTTAATATATATGTTGCACTTAGTAATATGTGTGTTTTTAACTTTATAGTTTACTTTGGACATTGACATCATAGCTAAGGGGTATTCATGAAAGCTGCAGGTAATTACAAAACGAAGGCCACAATGATAGTTTAAAGCAGAGCTTAATGGGAGAATTTATCCAACTTGGTTACTTAAACCTTGTTTTAATTGACTTATTTTGATTTAGGCAGGAATTTCAAACTTTAGGTCAATGTAGCCGAATGGGAGAATTTTTTTCAACTACTTTGGCCTTAAGTTTGAAATACCCATCTCAGTTCCCTGCAGTTCTCTTTTTTTTTGTTTATTGAGTAGACCCGCTATAGTCCAATTTTATGGTTTATCTAAGGTCTTAACTTCCGTTGTTATGGATATTGCAAAATGCGTCGGGTTGCAGAAGCTGTATATCCTAGTCTATTCTATTTCAACTTACCTTTTTCCCTCCCCCCCCCCCCCCCCTGATGCAAGAGTTTTTAGTTGTTCAGGCATATTTTGAATACTTGTATTGATTACAGTTAAATTATGTAAGTGGGATTTATATATTTTTTTCGTTAGTTGAGGGGATATTTCCTGTCTCCTCACCTCATCTGTTCATTTTAAGGATGCCACAATCAGCTTTCAAAGGAGGAGTAACATCATTAAAAGAAAATCTTCCAAACCCAGACCACAGTAAACATTACATACAAGTAATTTAATTTATATAAAAAAAAATATTATGTAAGCTACGTAAGAAAGCTGTACTGTGAAATGTTGGATTTGGGAAAGTGACAGGTCAATTCCTAACCTTGATAAATTAGTTATTTTACTTGATCTGACCCTGTAGAGCTTCACGTAACATTAAATCAATGATATACTTGAATAAACACACCATGATGTAACTGGATTTTCTATTTTTCCTTTATGGTTATTTATTTAAGCCACAATTTTCTGGAATTTCTCTTTTTGTTACGATGTCTACAAAGGCTGTTCCATTGCTTTGAAGGCATGTGATGAGGTTTCAGAGATATTCCATTTATCGTATGATTAAACTGTGATTGTTTTCCATATTTACAACAAGATGTGTTATACGAATTCAATGAGAGAAAAATCATCTCCGGATGAGAGAGGCAGGAATTAAATTATACTTCTGACACTTGCAGTGTACGTATCAGGGAGAAAGAACAGATATGTAAATAGTCCATCACTAAATCTGGACCCTATTTACTGATTCCATTTAGAGACTTGCAAATGAGCCCATGCAGTATGTCCCTTTTGTGCTACCGAGTGTGAGATGGTCATTTGGTGAGTGTTTGTTAGTGCAAAATATTGGGGGAACTTGGGACAACGTGGAACATTGTCAAATATAAAATTAGACCTTGAAGTGACACCTGGATAAATAAACTTAAAGGAACACTATCAGGCCTGGTAAAAAAATTATTAAAAGTACTTGGTCATATAAATACTAAAAAGAAATGCAAATTGGGAGAAAAATAAAAATGTGACTGTAGTGTCTTATGTAAATAACACATACACAGATTACATATGTTCATTGAAGTAGTTAATTTGACTATCAATCCATACAGTGATTTCATAAAAGGAGACACCACAATACACATTTAAAGTACATTTGTCTCTTAATCTGTACATGTCTTTGTAATTTTGCTAACATGATGCGTATACACTGATCAGTCATAACATTATGACCACTGACAGGTGGCAAGCCGGCGGAGGCAGTGTGATGCTTTGGGCAATGTTCTGCTGGGAAACCTTGGGTCCTGCCATTCATGTGGATGTTACTTTTACACGTACCACCTACCTAAGCATTGTTACAGACCATGTACACCCTTTCATGGAAACGGTATTCCCTGATGGCATTGGCCTCTTTCAGCAGGATAATGCTCCCTGCCACAAAGCAAAAATGGTTCAGGAATGGTTTGAGGAACACAACAACGAGTTCAAGATGTTGACTTGGCCTTCAAATTCCCCAGATCTCAATCCAATCGAGCATCTGTGGGATGTGCTGGACAAACAAGTCCCATCCATGGAGACCCCACCTCGCAACTTACAGGACTTAAAGGATCTGCTGCTAACGTCTTGGTGCCAGATACCACAGCACACCTTTAGAGGTCTAGTGGAGTCCATGTCTCAATGGGCCAGGGCTGTTTTAGCAGCAAAAGGGGACAGACACAATATTAGGCAGGTGTTCATAATGTTATGGCTGATCTGTGGGTGTATATATATATATATATATAAACTCACTGTACAAACAATTTGTGGGTGACAGTCTAACTTTAGCTTATAGTTGACACCATACTGAATACAGAAAGTATTATACGTAGAAAAATAATAATCTGTCCTTAGCCTTTCAGTCTCAAAGAAATTCATATCTGGAAACTATATAATGCAGGAAGCTAAATACAATGTCTTTTTATAGTGTGTTGAAAAGCTATTTTTTCATTATATTTTATTAGAATGTTGTTTTTTTTTGTTCCTTGATTTAAGTTTTGCAGTTTTATTATTTAAAGCTTGCCATTTGTCATCCTTTTACTTTTTTATTTTTCCACAACTAGTAAAATGATTACAAAAAGTGTTATCCAAAGAGAAGTAAAGCTGCTCTTACACATATTCAATTATTTATTGATGCATTTAAGTATTGCAACTGTCAACACATCTGTGAGCTCTGTTAGATCAGAACACATGGACATGTTTTAATCAAGAAGGATGGAAATGGTTTAAGCAGAAGTGAGAGTCTTATTTTAATTGTAACTATTTTGGACTTAGAGAACAGAAATAAATCCTGGACTGGAGTACATGCATTTTTAAAATCTCCTCTGTGTTTGCATAATGAAAGAAACAATATATTAAGCTGGCAGGTAAAATGTCCCAATTTTTATCTCACTGGAGCTATAGATTTCAAACAAAATACATTTTAAAGGGCCAACTGGAAAATGGAAAACCTTTTTTTTTTTTGCGCATGTTACTGTTCAACAATAATAACAAATGTAAACATTCATTATAATTTGAATATCTGTCTGTTGTATCTGTTCACTTACTCAAATATTAGGTACATGAGATACAAAAAAAAAAGCAACATTTAAAGTGATTTGAAAAAAAGTATCCCAAATGGCTATACAGCATGTGTGAATATATGTGTGAATATATACATGCACAGGAGCCGGTACAGAGCTTCCATCTGCAGGCTTTTACACAGTGCACATTTAGGGTAGTTAGATGTAGAATTAAAGTGTATCCATGGGGAAGCAGCTAATTATCAAAGGAGGGGACTTCTGTTTGGTGCAAAATGAAGATTACTGCTTGTATATTGCAGGCTTTTTTTCTAGTGTGATTTGATCCCCAGTGATTACTCTGCTTGTTTACTACAGGTGCTGCAGCACTGATCATGTAGCCACTAAGGATATACAGTTTTGTTTCATTTAGTCACTTTCAGTGCTGCTGGAATAGAATATATTGTGCGGACTATGATAAACATGGTCTTGTACATCGTAGTATCACTTACAGAGCAACACATTGTTGTGTTGACATCACTAGAGAGACAGGAACCTAAATTCAATTGAATGGCATTTTTATCATTGGTTCCTGTAGCAAAAAAACTGATTTTTACTCAGCTAGTGGGGGCAGTCCTGGTTTCTTGCAAACTGCTGTTATTTCACAATTTCATATAGGCTGTAAGTATTTTATATTTTAAGCAATGCAAAATGTAAAACATGCATTTTAAAGTACTCTGAAAGCACATTAATATGCATTAACATTTGGAATACGCATTTTGGGCACCAGAAATTGGTAGCGATTCAGAAACTGTAATTGAGAAGAATGACTGCTTATGGCATAAGTAATAAAAGAGAGGGGGAGACATTATTTTGCCTTGGTGTAAGTCTTTAAACAAGTAATTTCCAGCATAATCTTTATTTTATTTACAAAATGTCCTTGTGTGTTCCTGACACTATTGTATAATTAAATCTTGCTGTCTTACTCGGATAAACACCTAGCAAGGTCATTCTGTTGATAAATGTTGGTAAACCTATTATGATGCATCTCTGCATGTTACAAAATAAGGGTTTGTGACAAACAATGTGTAGCATGTTATTGCACAGACAATAGCTTTGTTTAGAGTTACTAAACTGAACAAATAGAAAAGAAAAGACAACAAGAAATGAAAAAAGGACTAATCTGAGCATTGTAAATGTGAATATTAGGTGAGGCTAAGGTTTATAATCAAATCCCCTCAACACCCAACATAGAAACATAGAATGTGTCGGCAGATAAGAACCATTCAGTCCATCTAGTCTGCCCAATTTTCTAAATACTTTAATTAGTCCCCCGTTCCCGGTCTTATATTTAGTAGAGCCTTGTGTCTATCCCACGAATGCTTAAACTCCTTCACTGTATTAACCTCTACCACTTCTGCTGGAAGGCTATTCCATACATCCACTACCCTCTCAGTAATGTAATACTTTCATTAGTCCCTGGCCTTATCTTATATCTAGGATAGCCTTATACCTATCCCATGCATGCTTAAACTCCTTCACTGAATTAACCTCTACCACTTCTGCTGGAAGGCTATTCCATACATCCACTACCCTCTCAGTAATGTAATACTTTCATTAGTCCCTGGCCTTATCTTATATCTAGGATAGCCTTATACCTATCCCATGCATGCTTAAACTCCTTCACTGTATTAACCTCTACCACTTCTGCTGGAAGGCTATTCCATACATCCACTACCCTCTCAGTAATGTAATACTTTCATTAGCCCCTGGCCATATCTTATATCTAGGATAGCCTTATACCTATCCATTGCATGCTTAAACTCCTTCACTGTATTAACCTCTACCACTTCCACTGGAAGGTTATTCCATACATCCACTACCCTCTCAGTAAAGTAATACTTCCTGATATTATTTTGAAATCGTTGCCCCTCTAATTTAAGACTATGTCCTCTCGTTGTGGTAGTTTTTATTCTTTTAAATATATGTATCCAAAGTACATATTCAAGCTACATAGACATAACTATATAACATGTTAAAAAAATAATGACGTTTATTCAAATTATCTGGTTTTATCCTGCGTAACCCACCACTATATCCACGTATTCCATATTAAACATAGAAACATAGAAACATAGAAACATAGAATGTGTCGGCAGATAAGAACCATTCGGTCCAACTAGTCTGCACAATTTATTTTGAGTACTTTTATTAGTCCCCAGTTCCCGGTCTTATAGCTAGGATAGCCTTGTGCCTATCCCACGCATGCTTAAATTCCTTGACTGTGTTTACCTCTACCACTTCTACTGAAAGACTATTACATGCATCCACTACCCTCTCAGTAAAGTAATACTTCCTGATATTACTTTTAAATCGTTGCCCCTCTAATTTAAGACTATGTCCTCTAGTTGTGGTAGTTTTTCTTCTTTTAAAGGCTCACTCTATGCAAAACAAACAAAAATAATCCGCCATCTTCCTCAATCACCCTCTGCGAATGACTACCATGTTCTTAGTATTACCCTGAATAGATCTTACCTTAGCTTCTCCTACATGCGTACATGCTGCCCTGCAGAATGGATATATCATATGTGTTTTAATTAGTTAATTAAGGTAGATCCTATGGGAATCATCTCCTTGATTAATGAGTTGCTTCCTCCTGGATACTGGCATTCTACATTCTGCAGGCGTGCAAGTAAGATTTGTGTGTCCAACATAAGATGCGATGTCTTGGCAACTTTACTTTCCAAATGGTGAATATTTTTTTTTTTTTTTTTTATCTCAGACTCAAATACTGATACTCTATCAAAATGTAAGCATTGGTAGAGACTCCCAACCAGATATTTGAGATTAAATGAAATTATATTTATAATAGAGACATTATTACAAGTTTCTAATTACGTTAATATTCATGAAAAAAGGGTCATTTTCAAGTCAGAGTGGACTTTTTAAAGAGCGCTACCTACATTTTTGGCTAATTCGGAATCTTCATTTACTAATCTCTTTTGATTACCAAGGAGCACATTCCTATAATTGTTTTCTTCTACCATATCTATTTATATCGGTCTTACAAAGTTGAGTATGCCAATTTGCATTTGTTTTTTACGATTTACATGTTTATTATTTGTCGGTGCATATTTTTTAGTCATTTTATGAAGTGTAACATTTGAGTTATCAGTGCATACATTTCCATTGTATAATCTTCCGCTCCACGCGGCCAACTTCCTGCATTGTAGACTAAAGAGGTGAGATTGTTAGCGGGGTGGAGGAGCATTGTGTTGTTATTGATTGATACAGAATCCTTTTTGCATATTGCTTCTCGTAATGCCAGATAATTCAGACCCATCTTGTGAAAGACATACACTTTAGTGGTATACTTTGAAAACGATTGTAGTCTTACTGAATTCAGATTGCCATCTGTTACATTCGGCAATATAGCTTCGCTCAAGCATTATAGATACAAGTTCACATGCAAAGTTTCATATCCAAGCTGTTCTTGTCAACAAAAGCCCATTGTAATGATGCATTTTAATGTCCATTAGACTAAGTAAAGAGTGACAGAAGTCCACGTATGGATGACAAGCTGTTTCCTCCACAAATATTTCTACATCCCTGTAATGCAAGATTATACTTAACTCCTACATTTAGCGATAAGTACATGACCCAAGTTAGCAACCATGTGTATTGTTCTATCACTTGTGAGCAGTGTCTACTGTACTGTACAGTAAATTGCGAAAAGTAAAAATGGTGTAATGATAACATTTTAATGGAAGTAATAAATTGTGTGCTGGTTAATTCTTTTTTTGTTTGATCTTTCTATCATAATTTCTTTGGAAGACATGGCTAGTTAAGTAGGAGAGAGGCTAAGCACTAGTAGATTTGTTTTGAAAAGTCTTTGCTTACAAATCAAAATGTCAGACAACAAGCCTTTGTTAATGGAGATGAATAATAAGATTATTAATTTTTTTTTTAAGTTAAGGTTCACAATTATTCCTTTAAACATAACTTATGTTATATTTCATGATAAAAAAATGCTACAGGGAATGGAATTGTTTTGTGGAAGCATGGACAAGCGTGTGTTGAATATCTAACAAAATTAGCTGATATCGACTTTTGTAGTAAGTGGTACAAGAGCCAAGAATGTGGTCAAAATACACAGAAGAAGTGGGTGACTTACGTTTATGGGTTGAGTTAGGAAAGAAATAATTATTATCTCTTAAATTATATATAAACTATGAAACAAAAACAAGACTAACTGAATAGCATATATCACATCTTGGAATATCAGTTTCCTTTACTTCCCCTCACAGCTGGAAGAGGAATAGCCCAAAAAACAAATGGGCAGGAGTTCCATAAAAAAAAGGAGGTGATACTTTGGAAAAGAAGGAGGTCCCATCCAAAAGCGGTATTTGAACAGACGTAGATGGAAAGGAGAAGTCCGTTATCAAGGATAAAGAACCCTCCAACCATCCAGTAGATATTTTGACTCAAATCTCCTACAAAGTCAGAAGGTCCACAACAAACTGGAAATATTCCTCCAAAGTCTATCTGACAAACCAAAGGCAATTCATTTGCATAAATTAAATAATCCCTTAGCCAAACAATAATAATAAATCTGGCCTTTTTGTCACCCACAAAACATAAAATGGGCAAAGCTCTGATTTATTGAGTCCTTGGTAATCAGAATTATTAAACAATATTTATCATTTAAAAAACGCCAGCAATTAACATACAACATCCCTGTATACATTGAATTATTCATTTGCCAGTCTGATCCACATCTAAGGAGGGATGCAGGTTGACGGAGAGAACGTAGGACACCTGTATTCATTCCCATTGTTCCAAAATAATGACACATGAAATGAGTAACAGTAATAGAGTAGGATGAGACTATTCATTCATGCATGCATCCACTGAATCATTACAGCTTCATTCTCAGATATGAAAAAATGCAATCAATGTTAACCATGTCACTGCTAAACAAAGGTTTCGGAGAAGAGCACTGTGAGGTCTATTCACTAGACAGTAAACAATGGGGAATTATAATGGAAATTGCAAAAATCAGCTAGAGAGTAGACAAAGTGTCCTTCGGAGAGCCAGTGTCTACGGAACATAGGGAAGCCACCCGCCAAGTAATTGGCAACGTTAAATCTATGGAAGCCAAAAATATTTGGAGGTCCATAGAAAACTTTTACACTGTTCATCACACGGTCCAGTAAATGTCCACAACAAACAATGTTGGTGGCGACCACAAATCAGGAAAAATATCCAAGCTGGAAAGATTCTCCAAACTTTCTATTTTTTCCAAACTAGGCAATTACTATCTCAATTTGCAGTTCACTGTTTAGGAATTAGACCCCAGACTAGATCATATTTCCCTTTTACTAGTGCAGAGATTCTCACACACATGGAAAAGTACATTTGATCACAGTTTACAGTTTTAAATATTATTCGCTTTAATAAGATCTCTTGTACACATTTTGAAGTTTAAACAGTTTGGAAACATGTCTAAAATTGGTTTCAACAGAAATATTTGGACTAAAAAAAAAATGGGAAGGAAATTTACCCAACGACTGGATCAAGTGCGATTGCCTTTGGATTGTGAAGATCGAGATCTATTAAAGTGACACATGCCGTCCCATTGTAGTTGCAGGTAAAGATTCGGTCGCTCCCGTGATCCACAAAGTAAAAATTTCCTGTTAGCCAATCCACTGCCATTTGTTGAACATCTGCCGAGACACACAGTAAACAAAACAATAAGGTACTTCATGTTTTAAATCAAATTGTGCCACTTTGCTATCAAACGTGACAGTCAAAGAACTCAGTGTCAGAAGGAAAAAAAAATGCTGAGGGATTAAGTATTGTCATAGTTGGCAACAGTCCTGGAATTGATGGCACAGTACCATTATTTTTTTTTAAGTTGTAAGCTAAGTCTCCTGTAATCTACCATGAGACCTAGACAACCAGTACCTGTACCAGATAAGATGAAGGACTGTCTTGTGGCATTATGTAATATCATGGAACCCCACCCACATTTGTCTTATTCGTGTTGGATGGTATGTGTCAGTCGTGTTGGCTGGTATATGTTGTATATAATGTTATATTATAATGTGTATCAATACAGTTGTCCTTAGTAAACCTAATGCAACGATTTAAAATTGAAAAAGTATATAGGGATATTCCAATGGTTTCCTCCATTTTTTTAAAAACAATTTGACTCAAATTTTGCATTTTTTTTTTTTATACATAGCCCTCATTATTAGAAACTGTGAGAGGAGGAGGTCAGGTGCATGAAGGTCAGTAATATGTTCAAAGCAGTAGAGCCAGCATACCTACCACACCCCAACACTAAATCTGCTTGAGTACAACACCTATATCAGTATCGTATAATAGATTTTAACCAACAGTTTAGTAAACTATATAACCAATAATTGTTTTACTACATATTCTATAAAAATTAAAATAACATGTGGCAACTAGTCAATTATTTTGCTCAATAAACCCCAATTTCACATATTTAGCCTGTTGTGTGATGATTAAAAAAAATATAAAAAAACATATGAATAATTTTGTAACTATTGTATAAGGTTAGCGGGCTAAATTGCTCCAGTCTTGTTTTATTGTTTTCCACATTTATTTCCTAACTGTGGTACATATTGAGTACAATGCTACGCTCATTAAAAAAATATATATATATATATATTTACAACCCCAATCGCCATCCAAAAGTAGATGGAAATGGTTATTACAATGACATTATTTTACATTTGTTTTCAAAATGTTTTACACATGTAGATTGTTTTATTTTCTTTGCCAGGACTCAGGCGATACACAAACAAAAGGAGCCATTCCAGGACTAATTTCTATAGTAAGTGAATTTCTAGCTTGTTGCCAAATGATTATAAAAATTATAATAGCGTTTCTCTAGCCTGCCATCTGAACTGCACAATAAAAAAGAGATTTATAACTGTATACAGCGATTACAATCTTTTCTTAACTGCATATTCTAAATGTGTCCCATAAATCTGATCCGATTATAAATCAAAAAGGGGTTGTTTTTTTCACCCTTTGAAAAAAATAAAAAATATAACTAAAAATAGGTTCTTCCACTGTTGATCTTAAAATAAAAAAAAGTCTAACATCCAATTATTAAACAAAAACATCAAACACACAGAGTTAAGTGAAAGTTGTAGATAATCCGACATGACCACTTAGTTCTGAGATGCTTCGTTGATTCTAATTGCTATCCCGCGAAATAACTGGATATTCTTTCCACCTTTTTATCTTAATACTACTTCCAACAGCACAACTCAATACTACCTTGAGTTTCACTAATATATATACATATATATATATATATATATATATATATATATATATATATAGGAATTATTTGGGACAATAGATGTGGCGATTCTTTAATTAAAAAAAAAAAAAAATTCCTAAGAAGTAATACACAGTGCGTAGCTTATCCCCTTCAAGACAATGGTTTTGTTTACTTTAAAGTCCGTTTGGGACATTCGATTTTTGCTACTTTAGCTGTGTGTGTGTTTAAATTAAAAAAAGTGCACGCTTCCTTTTTAAATGAATCCCCTATTATAATATATTGGGGGGTTTTAAGGACAGATAAGGCTTTCTTTTGCAACAATTTTTCTTATACTTAACCCTTTGTGTAATGTCTAAAATTTAATAAGCAGTGAAAAAATGGCAAATTATTTTATTTATTTTTTTTATCATTTTTTTTTTTCTGGAGCCCAGTATATTTCTCTCTTCTCTCTCTTTAACACAAGAAAAAAAAAATGGATCAGGGAGAGAGAGGGAAGATTTTGACAATTAGTGTTCATACAGCACTGATGGTCATTTACTTAATTTTTTACATGTATTGCATGTGATCAAGGTGATTGATTTTCACAGTGATCCCATTAATAAATGCAAGAAATAATGGTTGATCCTGGTCTGCCTAGCTGTTAAACCAGCCATGATGCACTTACCCCATCTCTCACCCCAAATTGGGGGGAGACTGGCAAAGGATTGTGATATGTCCCTAAAGATATCACAATATTCCCTGCAATAACTGAGACTGTCTGTGTCAGCTATTGCAGGCTAAGACAGCCACTTTTCTGGGTGTTTCAGACTTTCATCTTTCAGAGGCTGCCTGAAACACCCCTCACCCAATTTTATATGGTGAGCGGGCGTGATGGACAGGTCAGTGACAATTGTCACTGGGATGTAAATTTAAGACTGGCAATTGGTGGTCGTGGCAGCCTTTTTTTTTTTTTTGCCGGAAATAGTGCCAATAGCCGTGAAAATGCTGCAATTGCTCTCTTTTATAGGTAGCCCGTACATGTACGGGCATTGTCACCAATGCATTGTGGTTAACGGGTTAAAAGCTGCCTGCCTCAACCTTGAAGCGTAGCGATCATTGTTTAACCTACGTCCTGGGAAGCCATGATGAATTTCTCATAGTGTCATCTCATGTCAGCCATTGTTCTGCCCCAATCATCCACCAAACTTATTCTTGATTTCCTTGCCCTCCTATAATTGATCTTGTACCGATGAGTTCAAGTAAAAACTGTGCACTAAAATCTCTAATATCCTCAAATGTCAGCCTTAGAGCATAATATGATTAAAATAACACTAACTGATACAGTTGTTTCTCGTTATTTTTCCCCTTTACCATAATAATGGTACCCTACAATTTGCAAATGAGCACATGCACTCATTTGATTTTTAATGTTTTTTTTGTAATATGTTCTCTGTTTTTTTATTGTAAGTGCATGCGCACACTAGATATGTGTCTCTATATAAACACATAACGTATTGAAGGTGTGTTCATAACGTGTGTAGATAGCACCTCCAATGTCTTGACACATGTACAACATGCATTATATCCACCTGTCTGACCACAGTCAGAAAAAAAGATTCATGGTTTTATATTCTCTCTAATAAAGCACACTATGTCCATCCCTTGTGATTATCCTGCACTGTTTCCTTATAGTGCAGCATGCAAAGTGTTAACACAGATTATTTGTATGCTATGTCCAAGACCGGGGTTTAATGCATGGCCTTCAAGTTATGAAAAGGTCCTGTGCAGTTGGTCTGTATTATGCTCATCGCATTTCTTGCAGAAGGTGGCAGTAGCACATTGAACAGTTCTCATTCATTGTGACCAAACTTTTTGGTGTCTTCTGGCATCCTTATTATATACGAAAGTGTGTATTGTGCCACATGCCTATGGTTCTCAGACAACTATACTGCTGTAACAGATCTAGCATTGGCATCTCTATCCCAGTATTTCTATACCTCCCAAATCTTGACCCATGGAAAAACTGGAGGTCGGGGAGGTGGAGCTTAAGAGGTGGAGGGTCAGCACTACAGTGCGTGTGTGGTAGGCGCTAACACTTACACAGGTTACACTGCTGCACATGCTTGGTAGTCATTCTTTGGTGTTTAAACACCAGATAATTCACTTGTACGGCAAGGTCTGAAATCTTACTGTCCCGAAAGGCAGGACAGAGGTGGAGCTCATCAAGTTGCCTTCCAAATTTTTCTCACACAATGTGGAAGATATTCATTCCCCATATACATAATTTGATTCTTTTGGGGCATGATCAAATTATGTAAAATAAGTCTTAACCTTATATAAGAGCTAGACATAGGGTTCCGACCCAGCCTATAATTTACCGGCAAGCTGTTTAAGGGCAATAGCATGGCTGGTATTGTTTTTTTTAGAAGAGATGTAAACCCTCAAGTAAAATAACTTTAATCTAAAATACAGTCACCTGCCATCAAAGACAAACAGGTTTCTTATAGAAAATGTCACAGCTCTCACAAAGGGGCACTTGAGTATGTTGGGATCTGTTAAGTGCCAACCGTCTATCGCTCCTTAAGTGCATCTCTGTACAGTGCGATAGCAAAGAAAAATAACAAGAAAATAGCTAAATTAGGAAAAACATATGTTTTAAATGTGTCTGTGGTTTCTCCTTCTTGTGACATCACTTGTGGCCTAATATGCAAATGAACTGCTTTTCAATGGGAAATGTGTCATTTGCATATTACCAGTAGAGGGGATGTAATTAAGGACCTGTAGAGGTGATGTAATTAAGCACCCTCAATTGACAATATTAAGCACCCTCAATTGACAAATTGAAAATTTTACATTTTATTATATATATCCATATCATGCAAAACTGATACAAAACCCTTTTTCTAGCAAGTAGTGAATACACTATACTCAAGTCTCTAGCTGCTATTCAGAAAAATATGCTTTCTTTTTTGCTTCCTTCTCTTTCTAACCCTGAATGTAGAGCATCCTATTCTCAGTCCTTCTCACAAATACCTCGAACCTTACAGCCCATGGCCTGTAGGTACCACATAAAACATGAACACACAAGAAAAACAAGATAAAGCACACAAGGGAGAGAGGGGGCAGGTTGACTCCCACCTTTATCCTATATAAGGGCAACATCACCATTGTTCTATTCTCTGTAGGCCAATAGTCAGACACAGCCTGTGAAAACTATTGTTGTTCTAATTTGTCTATCCACTGACCACTTTTGGGCCTTTTCTTTATCCTTTATATTCCATAGACAACTACCCCTTTCCATCTTACATTGGGTGATAATTTGGTTCAGAAGTTTCCTTCTACTCAGGTCTTGAGATGACCTCCAATTTCTAGGGATCTCTAGTTTTGTTGTGTGAGATTCGGGGGTAAGGAGCGTAGCGCTGGGTGGCGGATGGAGAGATGAGGTGACTCCAAAAAGTGACACAAAAAAGGGTAAGGCGGTAGAATAGTCAGTCCAATCCAAAAGGTCAATGCCGGTAGTCAGGATACACAAACAGGTATAGAAGTACAGGTAGGGATACAGCAAAAAGGATAGTCCAGGGAAAAAGCCAAGGTCGGTACACAGGTAAATCTTCAATCAAAGTAGCAGGTAACTGGGAATAAATGGTACTGAGAACAGACACCACAGCTCAACAAGCAAGCAATGATTGAGGTGAGTGTGGGGTTTTTATAGAGCTGTTGATTAAGGACCTCTCCCCTTTACACCTGGGGACCGCCCCTGCACCATGTTGTGAATAGGGAGAAGAGGTACAGCCTCCTCTTCCTATTCTCCCTGCCCCCTTGCCAACAACCAATCGCGCAACGTTTCTCGCGAGTAAGCTCCGCCCCCTAAACCTCTTGGAAGTAGTCACACTCACTGTTAGCCGGTGAATAGCAACTCGAGGCCGGGGATGCGGCCTACCTCGCGGTCGCGCTACAGCGCGATGGCGGCAAACAGGGACAGAGGATGACTTTGGCTGTGAGGGTCCCCTGGGCAAGGTAGGTGAAGGTCCTGGAACCTGACAGACTCCCCCCCGTACACGCAACCTCCGGATGCGTTGAGGAGCCGGGTGCCCGGGATGGAGCCTGTGAAAAGATCGGATTTTAGCAGGAGCATGAAAATTAGCCATGGGTTCCCAGGTTCTTTCTTCGGGATCGTAGCCTTTCCAATGGACCAAATATTCTAGTCTTCCATGGCGAATCCTGGAATCTAAAATCTTGTCCACTTCATATTCCTCTGATCCATCGATGGTTATTGGTGGAGGAGGAAGGGTATGTCTTCGAGGATAGGCGTCTGGTTTCCATTTCTTGATTAAAGAGACGTGGAAAACTGGGTGTATCTTCCAGGTCTTAGGGAGCGATAATCGAACTGCGGCGGGTCCACAGAGTGTTGTGATAGGAAATGGTCCTAGGAATTTAGGACTTAGTTTGCGGGATGGCCCGGTTGTCTTGATATGAGCCGATGAGAGCCACACTTTTTCTCCTATTTGAAAGGAAGGTGCTGGAATCCGACGTCTATCCGCGTATCTTTTATAGTCTTGTTGGGCTTTGTTTAGGGTGGTCTTGATGACAGAAAAATTTTGTTGGAGAAGTTGAAGACGATCTGTGACGGGAGGTGCATGACTGGTCTTTGGTAAATCAAGATGGAATGTGGGATTGAACCCGTAGTTGGCTTTGAAGGGTGACATGCCTATTGTCCTCTGTAGATGATTATTGTAGGCAAATTCCGCCAA
Source organism: Pelodytes ibericus (assembly GCA_036172795.1). Lineage (NCBI taxonomy): Eukaryota > Metazoa > Chordata > Amphibia > Anura > Pelodytidae > Pelodytes > Pelodytes ibericus. The sequence goes on along the minus strand of CM069864.1, from coordinate 10,951,858 downwards.
GGGTAGCAAAGACAACCAATTGTCTTGGAGATGGGTGATGTAGCATCGAAGATATTGTTCGAGTATTTGATTTACTCTTTCTGTCTGTCCATTGGTTTGAGGGTGGTAGGCTGAGGAGAGGAGACGGTCTATCTGAAGTCCTTTACAGAACGCTGACCAAAATCGTGAAGTGAATTGAACACCTCTGTCGGATAATACGGATCGAGGAAGACCATGGAGACGTACAATATTTTTCAAAAATAATTGGGCGGTCTCAGCCGCGGTAGGTAACTGGGTGGTAGGAATAAAGTGTGCCATTTTTGTGAACCGGTCGACCACAACCATGATGGTATTATGTTGTAGTGATGGTGGGAGATCCACTATAAAATCTATTGTTAGATCCTCCCAAGGGTGATCTGGAGTAGGAAGCGGTTGAAGGAGTCCTGCTGGTTTGGTATTCCTACCTTTAGAACGAGCGCAGATGTCACAAGAAAGGATATAATTTCTTATGTCTTGTCTCCATCCTGGCCACCAGAAATATCTACAAGCTAGGTCGACTGTTTGTTGGAATCCTCCATGTCCTGCGAGAGGGGCATCATGGAGGGATTGTAAAACAGCAGTCCTTACTGGTGGGGGTACATAAATAAGTTTGTTTCTGTACCAAAGACCCTGGTCTTGATTTAAAGAAGAGGTCTCTGTTAGTGAGACGGGGTGAGATCCGTGTTTCTTTATCTCTGATAAAAGAGAGGTGTGAAGGGCTAGAAAGTGACCTGGTTGTAGAATGGTGTTGTTTGTCATAGCTTTAGGGGTTGAACGTTCGTGGAGCCGGGATAGAGCGTCAGCTTTGAGATTTTTTGATCCCAGGAGATAGGTTATATGTAACCTGAATCTTGTAAAGAAAAGAGCCCAGCGGGCTTGTCGTGGGCATAATCTTTGGGCTTTCCTGAGGTATTCTAGATTTCGGTGGTCGGTAAACACGGTGACAGGGTGAAGAGCTCCTTCTAACAAGTGTCTCCATTCCTCCAATGCCAATTTAATGGCTAATAATTCACGGTCGCTTACACTGTAATTAGTCTCTGAGGGGGTCAGTCGACGAGAAAAGAAGGAGACTGGGTGAAGGAAGTCTTTCTCTCCATGGCGTTGAGAGAGAACTGCTCCTACCGCTGTTTCGGAGGCGTCTACTTCCAGAAAATAAGGTTTTTTCGGATCAGGAAGGACCAGAATGGGAGCTTGAGTAAATTTATTTTTTAGGGTATCAAATGCCTTTTGGGCTTGTGGAGTCCAATGGAATGAAGTATTTTTCTTGGTAAGTTGTGTTATGGGATGTATGATGCGGGAAAAACTATTGATAAATCTACGATAGAAGTTCGCGAATCCTACGAACCTCTGGACAGCTTTCACGGAATTAGGAGTAGGCCATTGAAGAATAGATGATATTTTCTTGGGATCCATCTCCAAACGTCCCGGAGAGATCACATATCCCAAAAATTCAACTTTGGTCGTTTCGAAGATACACTTAGATATTTTAGCATATAGATTGTGTTGTTGCAATCTCTCAAGAACCTGGAACATATGTTGGCGATGAGTTCCCAATGAAGGAGAGTATATTAAAATATCGTCCAAATAGACTACCACGAATTTATCCAACATGTCTCTAAAGATGTCATTGAGGAAATGTTGAAAAGTGGCTGGGGAATTGCATAATCCAAAAGGCATCACTCGATACTCGTAATGGCCGTAACGAGTTCTAAAGGCCGTCTTCCACTCATCTCCTTTCCGTATACGTACAAGATTGTATGCCCCTAGAAGATCAATCTTGGAGTATATCTGGGCGTTTTGCAGGCGATCCATAAGTTCGGGAATCAATGGTAATGGGTATTTGTTTTTTATTGTTATATTGTTTAGTTCCCTATAGTCTACACAGGGTCGCAACCCCCCGTCCTTCTTGCCAACAAAAAAGATGCCTGCTCCTGCAGGAGAGGTGGAAGGAGGAATGAATCCTTTTCGGAGACTGTCATCCAGATATTCTTTTAATACTGTCAACTCAGGTTCAGATAGAGGAAATATTCGCCCAAAGGGGATGGCAGCCCCCGGGAGGAGATCGATAGGGCAGTCGTATGGTCTATGAGGAGGGAGACGCTCGGCCTCTTTCTGATTAAAGACGGAACGGAACTGTTCATAGGCCTCTGGTATTTCTTCCTTTTGAGAGATGGGTTCTTGTATAAGGGTGATATGGGCTGGAGGAAGACAATGTTGGAGACAAAATGATGAAGAAAAAGTGACTGTTCCGGACGACCAATGGATGAGGGGATCATGAAGCTTGAGCCAGGGTAATCCCAGGATGAGGGGAAATAAAGGAGAATGCACTAAATTGAAGGAGATGATTTCTTCATGTTTCTTTCCTATGCGTAGTCGCAAGGGTTTGGTTTGTAGTTTCACAGGACCAGATAATATAGGGCTTCCATCCACCAATTGCACAACTAAAGGCGGATTTTTTGATTGTGTAGGAAGTTTCAGATGTTCCGCTAGGGTCAGGTCAACAAAGCATTCGCTGGCTCCAGAGTCGATAATAGCCTCCTGAATGATGGTCCTATCTTCCCACTGTAAGGAAACAGGAACAGATAAGAGAGGGGTAACACCTCCGGTCATGAGAGGAGTGGGAAATATAGTCTTCTTACCTCGAGAAGTCAGTCGAGGACAAGTGGTGGTAGTATGACCAGGGGTTCCACAGTATAGACAGAGATTAGCCCTTCGTCTACGGTCTTTCTCTGCTTCAGATAAGGGTCCACGAGCCACTCCAAGTTGCATAGGTTCTTCACTTCCAGTGCAAAGAGGAGGGGTTGTAGTGGTTGAGCTGGTAGACCGAAACGGAAGTTTGGGCCGGGAGAAGGTATTTTGTTGAGCCATTCGCTCTTCTTTTCTCTCTCTCATACGTCTATCCATTTGGGTGACCACATTGATCCAGGCATCCAATGATCCTGGAGTTTCTACTCGGGCTACTTCATCTTTCAGAAATTCAGATAGACCCAAACGAAATTGATGTATCAAGGCGGGTTCATTCCATTCAGTCTCCCCCGCTGTTCGGCGGAAGTCAGCGATGTAATCCTCGACAGGACGTTTACCTTGTCGTAGAGATCTGAGGTTAGATTCAGCTGTAGACTTACGGTGGGGATCATCATAGAGGGTATCCATTTCTTGGCGAAATGTCCCCCATGATGCTAGAGAGGGGTGTTGACTCTCCAGTAGATGTTGGGCCCAGGTCATGGGACCTCCAGATAGAAGGGAAATAGCGGTTCGAACCCTTACGAAGTCTGTAGCATAGGTCCGGGGTTTTAATACAAATAGTAACTCACAGGCCGTGATGAAGGTTCGGTATTTGGTACGGTCTCCTTCGAACCTCTCTGGGAGTTTGACTTGAGGTTCTGGGAAGGCGGCGCCCCCATCTTCTGGTGGTGCAGCGACAAGAAATGGAGGAGGTACGGCAAGGGCGGGATGAGGTGGTGCCGCTTGGAGTGCTTGTACTTGATTATGCAAATCTATCTGTTGTTCCTGGACTCCTTGTACAGTGTGTGTCAAGATCGCAATTTGTTGTGTCAGTGCTTGTATAGCCTCAGCCATCCCTGCAAGCTCCATAGCTGGCTTGCTTGTTATGTGAGATTCGGGGGTAAGGAGCGTAGCGCTGGGTGGCGGATGGAGAGATGAGGTGACTCCAAAAAGTGACACAAAAAAGGGTAAGGCGGTAGAATAGTCAGTCCAATCCAAAAGGTCAATGCCGGTAGTCAGGATACACAAACAGGTATAGAAGTACAGGTAGGGATACAGCAAAAAGGATAGTCCAGGGAAAAAGCCAAGGTCGGTACACAGGTAAATCTTCAATCAAAGTAGCAGGTAACTGGGAATAAATGGTACTGAGAACAGACACCACAGCTCAACAAGCAAGCAATGATTGAGGTGAGTGTGGGGTTTTTATAGAGCTGTTGATTAAGGACCTCTCCCCTTTACACCTGGGGACCGCCCCTGCACCATGTTGTGAATAGGGAGAAGAGGTACAGCCTCCTCTTCCTATTCTCCCTGCCCCCTTGCCAACAACCAATCGCGCAACGTTTCTCGCGAGTAAGCTCCGCCCCCTAAACCTCTTGGAAGTAGTCACACTCACTGTTAGCGGGTGAATAGCAACTCGAAGCCGGGGATGCGGCCTACCTCGCGGTCGCGCTACAGCGCGATGGCGGCAAACAGGGACAGAGGATGACTTTGGCTGTGAGGGTCCCCTGGGCAAGGTAGGTGAAGGTCCTGGAACCTGACATGTTGCCAGTAGGGCGTGCGTCACTATAGGTTGACAATATATTTAAAAATGAGAGTTTTTCTCACTGGTAAATAGAAAAGTCTTAATACCTTACTGAGCCCTCTTTCTATGTATAGCTCTATCAGGGGCAGACATGTAGATCTTCCGTCATCTCACCTATGTGAGAAGATTCTAAACAACATAGCTGCTACCTGATCAAACTAAATGTGCACACAATGGTTTAACAAGTTACTTTAATCTTATTCTTACATTTGTATGTTAAATGTAATCTTGCAGTTAAACAAACATTCATCTTTTACAGACAGTTATCCTGGTAAGAGGAATCAAATCGGCTTGTTGAATGACAAGCGCCAAGTGAAACATATGTGTGTCTGGTAATTTGGATTGACAAAGGGTTATAGGCAACAGCCCAGATAAGGACCATCCTAGCCTCATCATTTGGAAAAAACTGTCATAACAGACAGTATAGACAAGATATCAAACAGCTGTTCAGTGGCAAACAGAGTACATGGGTTATACACAGTGACAGACGAAGCCTTCCCTCTAAGCAGAAATCTCCTAATTTTGTGCTTGCAATTCTGTTATCACAATGTATAGATCATGTTCAATCTGTTTACATCCTATGCATGCACATTAAAAACAATGTATAGGTGATACAGCCCCTCAAATTGCTTTAAATCAAAGAGAAGACAGAAACACAAAGTAGGTTAAACATTCCTATAAACATCACTATCCCTAATCTGTATTCAACTGAACATGGGATATATGGGATATTTTTTAAATGTGTATGCAAATTGACTACTCTCAATGGGAAATGTGTAATTTGCGTATCAATCCATAGGTGATGCCATAAACAAAAGACACAACAGACATATTTAAAACAGATTTTTCTCTTGATCTATGCATTTGCTTTTGATTCTACAATGATCATTTTCTTTATTCTCTACATTCACAGAATATGTATCATTTAGGTTAATGGTCTTTCACACCTACTACTTTTTTATTTTGTCACTCTTTATAATGCTTATTTTGGGACTTGAATATATGATAAGTAAAAAACAACAGAACTAATTTCTAAACAGAAATTTAATTTCAATAAAATAACACTTACTGTGAAGGTATTGAGACAGATGTATCACTCGCTCCTCTGAAAGGGCCCACGTGTTTGTTATTTTGGAACATTTCAGCTGATACAAAGGCTTTTTGGATTCAATCCAGCAGATGGCATTTTCTTCGTAAATAAAATCCAATGTGTAAACTTCATTTGCATTGAAAGAGCTCCGGGTGGGGGTTTTAACCCCATTAATATCCAGCATTTCGATTGTTTCAGAGTTTGCAATCAGGAGGACTGGAGGTTTGTCAGCAGGCTCTAGAATTAAATATAATGCAATCATAAGTCTTTGCTTCGACACAGGGTAAATCTACATATCATACAGATCAAGAGTGAAAGACTAGTTTTGTCATGTTATAGATTTTTGGAACATATACATTTCGTCGTGTAAGTTAGTTGATACACAGAATGTTCAGTTAATGAGACAATGGTCAGTTGGCTTAGCAGAAGATATGTTCTGGCCAAAACCAGGATTTGGTCAGTTCTGATAATCGTTTAGCATTATCATTGTTGGACGAGATTTTCCCAGCCAAGATTGACAATAAACTTAGCAATATCAAGTTATGTTGACAATTACAAAATATGTTTTTGTTTCAGACCTTTTAATAAACAGAGCAATGTTTTCGGATTTATTTTATTTGCATCTATTTTTTGTTTTTTTTAGTTGTGTAAAGCAGATCGGTTCTCTGAAAATTATTCTTCAGCAGTGCATTTAGCACCCAGTCTGAGACTGGGCATCCCAACGCATGCCTGCCATGTAATGACACCATAGACATGCATCCTTTACTTTCCATAACATTCAACTGTTGGCAAAAAAATGGTTATGTTTAACCCAGTCCCACGTGAAACACGTTCTATGTCATCTGAAAATAGAACATCCAGTGGTTAATAGTTCATTGCGACCCCCTAATGATTAGCTGTACAATGGAGGCCACTGTCCGTGACTGCTGAGAACATTTCTCTACATCGCACCATGACTGATCATCCGGGTTTTGGGCATGTCTCCGTGACATCACGAGTGACTTTTTGCGAGGTGTCATGATATTTCGGCAGGGAACAAAAGTTACTGTTCAGGTCTTGAGGAGTAACGTACCATTACTTGTTAAGGGGTTAATGGAGAGACGATCATACAGGACTTTCCATGATAGCGAATATAGTAACACCTTACGCGGTAATAGTATCGGGTTTAAACAAAAGGTAGGACACTGTTCCCATCTAAGTCCCATCAGGGACCAAAATATAAAATTCACAGGGTTGTCAATATATGTGAGCCAGTAAAAGTACAAATATTGAAACATGGCATCAAGTGTAGGCATTTGGAATGGAAATGTTTTAATGAAAGAATATAAATAAAGTACCTTATTGAGCCCTCTTTGCTCCGTGTAGCTTTATTGGAGAGCAGACATGTTGTTTAGAATCTTGAGTCGGATGGATGAAGATCTGACTCATATGATCCAACATGTCTGGCCCTTGATCGTGCTATGCTAGCAGAGAGGGCTCCATAAGGTGATTTATTTCGATCCTTTCATTAAAGCTTTGCTATTTCAAATGCCTACACTTGATGCAATCTTTCAATTAATCACAACTTCATTTGTTGCTGAAAGCTGTCCTTTAAGTCAGTGAGTGGGGTTTTTTGGTCAGTTGACTTTACATGTCGTTCATTCGCATTCAGTAAGGTTTTAATGTTTTGCCTTGAGAAATATGACTTTTTAAGAAATGTAGCCTCTTGTATGTCTCGTGTGTTTAGTCATACTTGCCATTTTTTTTTCAAGAGAGTGATTTGTCCAGGACACACATATTTATAGTCTTGTTTTACAGCATTTCACACACGGTTACATATCTAGGTTACTTAAAAACTACATCAGAGTTGAGAAAGCAAACTCGTAGCTAGTATTTATCTAGGTTCTATTTTTTTTGTACAAGACACATAATATACTCCTTCCAAAAAGAACTAATATAATTGCTTGCTCGAAATTCTAACTGCTCAGATATAGTAGAACGATTAAATATTTTTTTCACCCATGTTTTAAAATTCTGTAGTAAATTCAGTATAATCCACTGTTTAGTGAATAAACTCCCATGCTATAATTGTTCATATTGTATCATATGTTCAACACAAATTTCATGTTATATTTTCAGGATATTTATATTCTGACCCTAGGTTTTCTTGAATTCCTTTGCAATGATAGTTTTTACTACCTCCACTGGAAGGATATTGCAGTTATCTACTACTCTTTCTGTGAAATAACATTTTCTCACATATCTGCTCAGTGTTCTTTTTTACCATCTTCTGCTTTATTGCAGTACTTAATACAATGATGACTAACTTTGTCACTGCAGTTGGGAACCACAGTGCTCAGTCAGTCTGTAGTGCCAAGGTTAGCCATCACGGCTTTACTGCATTTGAAGGTTCATTTAATGTTTCCTCTCATCTTCAGGAGATAATCCCAGTTGTAGTATTTGGTAACAGAGGTATCATGTATCATGATCAAGATATTTCCTTGAACGGACACTAAACTTTAATAGATAGATCCTTTGCTTTAAAACTCACATACATTGCATACTTCACAAAAGATACTTACACCTGGAAATATAAGAATTGCTCACTTCTGTAGGGGTAACAGAGGCAGCTGATTGGCTGGGGCAGCCACTCAGCTGCAATGGATTCTGGGGGAGAAGTGTCCTGTAACTCCTAAAGTACACACCTCTTCTCCCTCAGAGTAGAGCCAATAAAAAACAAACGTTTTGCTTCTGTCAGGGAAGCAAACGTTACATTTAATGTTCAGCGGCTCTTTGAAGTTAATTTATACTATTTTTTTTCCAGTCTACATATAAAAATGAAACAGAAAACAGTGGCATGAACATAAGTGACCTACAACTATTTATAAATTGGTCACAGCTGGGTTTTTTTTAAATTATATAAAGCACAAATGTCACAAATTGACAAGTGTTTGTAAAACTAACAAAATTCACAGGTGTTACAAACTTACAGAGAATTTACCTTGCCCTCTTTGGTAAAAAAAAATGATTTATATTGAACCTGTAGGAGATCTGCAATGGAAAGAAGCACCTTATGTGTTGGCAATGGGATTTATGCTATGGAATTTTCTTTAATGCTAAATATTTACGAGGCTCTTAAGAAGAAAGGGAACGATGCAGTAAATTCACAGTGACACAGTGCCATGTACCCCCCACAAAATTAGCTTTTTTATTTATATCACTGTTAAATTTTACCTTTACATTACATTAACTCGGGGTCTGTAAAAGGCTATCTTTATCGCCTCCTTGTAGTTGTGTTTGCAAATCTCCTCTCTCAGCTGGAGCCGTGCACTTGGGAGGGCTGGAAATGCTGAGCCCAAAAGGGCAAAAATAATGTAGTGGCCCATAATGCTACTTTATCAGTCCAGCCATTATCATCTGAGACAGACAAAAACAGGTGGGAAAGACAGATATGTTGACAGATGAGGTACATAGATTGATTCATATACTTATTTACCAACATATTCTCCTGGCAATATGGGTCCCCAGGGGAAGGGGCTTATGTGCATGCATAGTATTTATTTATTTTTCTAGACACCGAGAGTGAAATTTGGGACCACACGATTCCGGATCCAATTTGAATCTGTCTTATTCTGTAGATCTCAGCCAAGGCCTTATCTGAGGTAGATGGCTGCCAAGCCTACAAACCTATGGATGCGTGCTTTAAAATAGAAGTGGTGCCCATGGACAGGATTGGCCCAGGGAGCAATTGCCCTTCTTTGCCAGCCAGCCCTCCTCTGGATTTATAGCAGTACATAGGAATGAGGTTTTTGTGTTTTAATTCTATGCTCAAGCACCTCTAGAAAACCAAATGTCCATAGATTTCCCCCACTAGAATGCAGTCCATTGTAATATTTGGTTTCTTTACTCTTGACAGAGGATATTCAGAGAAGAAGACCATGAAGTGAGATTCCATTAGAATTACTTCTTTCTCTTATATGGTGTATGTATCCATTGAACAATCCAAAATGCAGGCAGCCATCATTTGTGGACATTCATGAATGTTAGAGACTTTATAAAATAGAATAGAAGCATATCCATCTTATTTGCAAGTGTTAGGGAACATACTTAATTTTATTTATTATTTGTAGGATAACCTGTGCCTTTCCTGACCAATTTGTCTATGCTGAATCTTGACAGTGTTTTTTTTGCAGGACAGGGATTAAGTGTAAGAGGCTGACATACCTCCCAACCCAGCAATGCTAGATGCCTGAGATGTGGCTCTGGAGTGGACCATGTCAGTGCTGCACAGTATTTATTCGCCACTGTTTAGGCCAGAGTGGTGCGGGGTTCTGGCGTAATGTGAAAAATTAGAGATTTATACTATATACGCCTAGGCGACACATGGCATACCATGATGGTAAGGCAACACAGAAATAACCTCTCCAGCACATATGTGATTGCTGCCAGGAGTGATCATATGTGCCATACTGAAAAGACTAAACTCAGGACAAATATTAGAAACTATTTAGCTGGAGTCTTTTTTACGGGTTGTAGGTGTGCTGAAGATTTTTTAGCTACAAGTTAGAAAAAGTGTTCTTCTTTTAAAAAAGAATTACATTATATGTTATGTTTTTTTTTTATAGTAAATTATATGATATAATGAAAATTATAAATCTCAAGATAGCCCATCTTATGGCAATACAAAATAATATATGTGCGGGTACATTAAATGAGAAAGAAGAGAATTAAAGCTAAACACAAACACAGCAGAAGTGTAAAAAAACAGCAAAGTCACTAAGAAGTTAAACAAATAAAAAAAATACACAAAGCAAACAGGACAAGCAGAAATGACACTGTTATTTCATTTGGTTTCATACTTTAATTCCATGAAAATTCACTTGTACCTCGAAGTTAGAAGTTTGTGTATTTAGAACACCAGATAAAAGGCTCCTTATATGAAAAGCTAGAGACGAACAAGGCTCCCTGGGTCAAATCCATTCTCTGTAATGCTGATTGATACCAGCTACAAATAAAGGAAACTAGTCCACAGCTGTGTTTTATCTTATCCTTCAATCCATCACTGAATAAGTATGTTAATAACTAGGCAGCATTTGAAACTCTGCATTCAGCATTGTTACTGGTGTCATTTCTACTTCACTGACAATAATTGTTCTACGTTTTGTGAAGTTAGTCTAAGACTGTATGGCTACACTGCCTGAAAATTCAAAACTCAACCAAGTAGAAGATATAAAAATGCTAATGATTGAGTTTGGGCTGGTGTAGAAAAAGTTGGATAAAAGCATCAGCTGAAGGACAGTTCAAGGGCAACCACCTTGATTTTCGACGGATTTCTGAATGTTCCGTTGTAAACAGGATGTGCGACTGATGCTACATCTTTTGGGATGTACAAATGCTCAATATAGCACAGTCGAGATCTCCATCCCAATCTCCACAATACAAAGAAATAAGAAACGGTGACCAGCACTCACAAGAAAACATGAGCTCAAAAAAGACTCTCTCAAGGGTTGAAACATTGCTGCTGGAATAAAATCCACATTTTCTGTTGAGTGCTGGTCATTTTTTTTTTCTTATTTCTTATATCTTTGGGATGGACTCAGTCCTTTATCCTTCCAAGGTAGATAAAAACGATTCCCATTAAACTGATTAATAGTAACATTATCTGGATGTTGGGCAAAAGTAGCCTATGATTAAGGGTGATATGACACGTAACGCGTAAGGCGAATCCATCTTTTTTCCACATATGTTGTGTTGTTCTCATTTCCTTTTTTATCCACCTTGAATAAAAGTATTTATTTTTTCACTGGCAAGAGGAGTACTCATCTTTTCATTCATGTTCCAAAAGTAGCATCCCAGGACATACTTGAAAAGCAGAGGAAATTTGAAAGCACTCTTCTGTTAGGGGCCAAAGGCCCAGGTTGGGTAGGCACTCAGGAGACTGAAAGGCCTACTAATGATATAGGCAGCAGGAGGTATAGTCCAAATAGTATGTAGGAGCACAGGTCAGATTTGATACAAGGTGCAGAAAGAGTTATTTCGATAAACATGTTAAAGGAAATAATCCAAGGTGAGGGCAGGCAGCATTCTACACTTTTCCTAGAGGCCATACCTCCCTGCCTGGAACTCACTCCCATTTGTTGGATATGATGGCCTGGCAGAGCAACCATGCTGGAACGGAGAAGTCCGCTGACTTCACAGGATGCCCTGTAACGCCCAAATGTCCCATTAGAAGTATAAACTCGTAACCTTAATTCTTATTATGTGGGAATCTATGGAACTGAGCAATATATTGAGTTTTTAAAGTGTTACAAATTCTAAAATAAAGGAAACCCATATTTCTTTTTCTCTATTAAGCCTGCTATGTCGAATCATCAAACTCATTTTGTTGTTTTTTTGCAGGTTTGTTCTGCAGGATAATATATTCATGAAATTACACTGTATATGAAAACTTCTCATTAAATGGAAGCATTTCATAATTGCCTTTTACCTTATCTTAAAGTATTTGGGGAATTTCTATCAGTTTAACATGGAAACAAATGACAGTGTTTCAATATTCCGCTCACACTCTGCTCTAAACTATATTTTGCAGTAGAAATATTTACTTTGTGAAATGATTTTAGTTATTTAACAGAAAAAAAAAATAAGTTTGGGATTGATGGCAGAGTTATTGTTACCTGAACAACAACTCGACAGGAGAAACAAGGTTTAAACTCTGAAAGGAATAAATAGGTTTAGCTGTTGGGAAAGTGAGAATGGAAGAAGAGCTCCACAGACAAATTAATTTAGAACACATAAATATAGGAATGATGCTAAAATAATTCCAGCAGCTGGTTTATTATACTTTCAGATACTGGTGAGGATAAAGCAACTTTTCAAAAATCTGTTTGTATTGTTCCAGGCCAGCAAGGGTTAAACCACCATTTCTGCTTACTTTGGACCCATTATCTGCAAATCTGAGAATTACAATAATTCAATGATTATGTGCCAGGGAAGGGGTGTGAAAAATATAAGGTGTCTGTTTCTCCCCAGTTTGGGTGCTCCTCTCCATGTTGGTGTATTTTTCTGGACTTAATAAATAAGGACTCAATATATGACGTCACTGTTCAGAGTTTGTTGGCATCGGGTTCGAACCATTTTTTCTTGCACATGATACTATGGCAATATTCCCTCCAGGTGTTGAATGGCAATGTTCCCTTATAGGCAACCTGCTTTACCTGAATGTTGTGTATACAGTAAGGAGAATTTTAAAAATAAATATTTATCAACATGATCTATATATATTTTTGCCAGCAAAAACATAATTTGCTTCGCAACCCCAAGGGTGATGTCATAAGCCGGAGACAATGCATTCTCTGAATATATGCATTTGCTCAGAAATTTTGCTAGCACAATACATGTTATAAACTACAAATTCTCAAACTAGCTTTTTTTAAAGGGACTCCTAAACCTTATTTATAATGGGAATGTAGACTGAAAAAAAAGATGATTTAAAATATGCCTTGAGAAATAAATGTGAAAAGAGGAGACACGGGAGAGTCAAAATTAAGGATTTGCATTCTAGACAAGAAAAAGCATTAATTGGTATCATTTCATACTACAAGTCCCATGAAAAGGAGATACTTCTGTGTATTTAAATGTTCATTAAAAAATATATATTTCCAATGTTTTTTATTTATTTTTTTATTTTTTAAGAGAACCATTGTATAATTGCAGAACAGCTAAGTTGATGATATTATTACATCCGGTGTATGTTTAACAAAAATATAATTTATAAAAAAAAATTGTGAAAACTGTGTTGGCAAATATAGTTGGTAAATTGTCTCTTTCGTCCCTTTAAGAACATATGTTAAATATGTATACTTTTATAACTTTGATGGAATCCCACCATGTTTAGAGATCCATATTCACAAAATAAAAAGGCCATTGAATTGATGGTATATTTAATTTATTTACTTTTACTTTTTTATTTACTTTTTTACTTTTTGATGGGTGTGATACAAAATAGATAAGACTCTGTACATTTCTGTACTGAAACGTTATTCAATTACTTTGTAATTAACTTTTATTGACATTGATTGATCACATGACATTATAACGAGTATATTAGATCCACATGTTTGGCATTGAATTAGACTTGGAAAACCCCCCAAAAACCTTTGGTACAAAAAATGGGTCACCAAAAAAAAGGACATATATTGGCCATCTTTGTCTTTATTTCAGTTGGTAATATGTTGGCGCAGGTGGGAATAACGTTAGTATTAGGCACTATATGAGTATACATCTTCTTTTTATATTACCACATGGACTGTGCTTCTTTTCAAATGATTTCCCAATACTACGCATTTGCCTTACATTAACACAGACATACTTCTTGTAGCTATACTCCAATTATAGCTTACATTGATCAAACTAAAATAGGATGACAAAATAACGCTCCATAGTAACCATGTTACAGAGGTCATTCAAGGTCAGAACGAATGGATCATAGATTGCAATTGTCATCATATCAAGCCAATCCCTGGTGAAGTGAAGATGTAGAGGGGGTTAGGTCAAAGATCAAAGAGATCTATTCCTTATACCACACTGAAGGAAACATAAATGTATTGTTTGTTGGGTGTAGAATGGAATATTTCTCATTGTGGTGTTGTCAGGTGGTAATTATAATAAAACCTAATTTTAAAATCTCCATAGAAGGGTGTCAGAATGGCAGCCAGCTGGCCCTTGTTGTAAATCCCATCATTTAGCGCATTTAGCAGTTTATTGGTAAGTATAAAGCTGGTATCGCTCATGACAAACCTTTGCCGTTATGTACATTTGACTTTGACTGATCTTAAAACTGAAATGGCAAGCCACCAGGGAACAATGTGAGCTTATAGATGAACTAACAATATATTAAGGTAATTATACACATTAAATGTAAGAGCTATTACATACGAACATAGGTATCTTGTATTAGTTTCCCCAAGATGTCTATTATAAGAATATTGCCGGTTGTCCAGGACATCCATTCTGTTTTTAGTGGAGATGTATTTTTCAGTACACAAAACTCCAAGGTTATGTTAAACCTTCTGATAATACAAAGGAGCACAGACATTATGCCTTACATATATTCGTTATTCCTTATACTGCTCTGACACCCAACATTATTCCATCTGACCTTACTTTCCTGTCTATTGTTCTAATGCCTCCATTTGTTACTGAGAAAAAATAATATACAGGACAATTGAGAAGATCCTCAAAATTGGAGCATTTCGCACTGGCTTGCAGAACCCCCCTTAGCAAATACTAAAATCAGTTATTTTTCATAATGGAGGGGTATTCATAAAATTCAGATGTGGGGCAAAAAGTGGAGCAGTCTCCATGGAAACCTGTGGAATGTGTCTACTGGTTGCTCCAATTTTCAAACTTTGCCCCAGAACTGACCTTCAGAAATAGTACCCTCATTATGTACTATTATCAACCTGCCCTCTCTGTATATAGAGGGATATGTATAACCACAGCACACATAAAGTGGCGCTATATGTGTGTGCCTCCATTCATAAAGCAGACTCCGGACAATTTTCAGGAGCCTGCGCCACCTTCAGCCAGGAAACTACTTACTGTACTTCAAAGTATAAAAAAATCAGATGGTGACAAGACTAAACGAGCACACACTGAAATCCAGACACCCAGTACCAAGACCTTTGAGCAGGACGTCCCATAACCATTTGGTTCAGCCACAGTATTACAGAAGATTTTCTCTAGCGCACTGTACTTGATGATATTACTGAAAGTCCTTTCAGACATTTCATTTCTGTAGATTTCTAAATGTAATGGAAAATTGCTTCCAAAATAACAAACTCTACTAACTATGGCTCCAGCTCTGAAATAATCTAAAGGCATCACAAATTAGCACAAACGATTAGTGAATTTAAAAATATATATAGATTTGACCTCCTCTGTATATATTACTAATACACCCATGAGCTTGTGCACTACTGGTTTAATGCGAGCTTTGCTATAACAAGTCGTAGTGGAGAGATCACCTTGAGGATTGCAATTTAATACAGAGGTAAAACTCATTATGGGTCATAACCTCTTCTCATTTAAATGATGGAAGCTCTTCTAAATACAATTGTGCTATTAAAATTAGAATTTTAAAAATACCTATTTTTGGTTCTTAAACTAAAAATAAAAAAGGAGAGAAAATAAATTATATAAAGTAAAACAAACATAGTATGACCAATGTAACCTGATCTATGTGTAGCTTCTTGACCTATGAACTTCCATAACTGAATTTTATTTTTATAGTATAAGTCTACTGTATCAAAGTAAATATATTATTTGCAAATTGCTTCTTTAAAGAGTGAGCAAACACATGTTTACTTATTTTAAGGCAGTAGGGCTTATTACAAGCTTAGACTAAATATTTTCTACAACAGCCTACAGGCCCTTCAGCGAGTATTGTGCATCCAGTCCTATAGGTCTCAGCCATCTTGGTAAGAATGAGGAGTTCCAGTTGAAATGTAGAAGGTGAACAGGTCCCTGCTGTACTTCAAGTGAATTAAAACAGTAGACACAGTATTCCAACCTTTGGAAAGCATGTAATGGCAGTCTAATGCTTTCCAATGTTATTATGTTTCTTAGTAGTTTAGGAAATTTATATTCTTCCAGATTCTGGCATTCAGGAAGATATTAAAAGTCCACTCCAGTCCAAGAATGTTTGGTATCATCACCAGCGATGGGAAATACCGGTCTACAGAGAGGGATCAACAGTGAGGCTTACAAGCTCATTACAATGGTGGTAAGAAGAGAAGACGTTTTTTTATTTTTTACTTAGATAAGTCTCAGCAAACAGTAGAGATTCTGGGGATACATGCTACATAAGAGGGCCTTAAAAATGGCAACAAAGTAGCAGAAATGAATTAACTTTTTTAAAAATAGGGACTATTGAAAACTTGCTGACAATAGTCATCTGATGCCAGTCATCAGGGAACTGAAAAACCAAACTACTCTATAGCTTCCAATTACCATTTACAAAGGAGATATTTTATTTTCAAAGTAGATAGCTTAGTTCTGTCCCACCCACATTCTAAATTATGTAAGCAAAAAGAAACCTTGGTGACTAATCAGTAAATGGTGAGAAGGGGTGAATGCAGTGTACCTGCCATGTAAAATTGACAAAAGGATATATTCACAAAAATTCGAGAATAGCTCCAGGAGGTCGACTTTGGAGGTTTACTTTCCTTTTGAGACTAAGTCAACTTCGGCACCGGAGTTCAAATCTTCCCCATTAAAAGTAATTGGAGGTGAAATGATCAAAGCTATTTTTGAGAATAAGGGTGACAAATTTGACTTAGTCCTAAAAAAAGTCATCCCTCCTGGAGCTTTTCTCGAATTTTAGTGAATAGACCTGCATGTCACACTCTGTAGAGGATAAAAAAGATGCCTGGGCATCGTGCTGTCCAATAATTTTTGGCTTCAAAGTTTATATACCTTGCCATTATGAACCTCTATGTGAAAAGCACTCATTGAATATATGTAGTCATTCAAATAACCACCAACATATTGTCAGGAAGATAAGACAAATACAGTTCATTTAACCCTTCACTGCTGCAAAATATAAAAGTACTTTCATATGGACCTCTTGATTAGAAAGCCAAATGTATTGATCTACAGCTGAAACAACAATGTGAATGTTAGTCCAACAGATCAGAAGCTAGGCATCCCAAGATTCTCCCAATGTATGTCATCTAGTACATTCAGGTGAAGTGGGGAATCCCTGTACCTCCCCCCCCCCCCCCCCCCCTGCCGTAAGTCTCCTTTGTAAGCATAGAAAATATTCCATCTGCTTATTATCTAGGCAGCAAGTGCTTACAACTAAAGCTTGTTCCTCGTAATTCAAAAGTTGGTTCAATAATATTATAGAACCAAAGAAACATAGAATGTGTCGGCAGATAAGAACCATTTGGTCCATTTAGTCCTCAGTTCCCTATCTTGTATCTAGGATAGCCTTATACCTATCCCATGCATGCTTAAACTCCTTCACTGTATTAACCTCTACCATTTCTACTGGAAGACTATTCCATACATCCACTACCCTCTCAGTAAAGTAATACTTTCATTAGTTCCTGGTCTTATCTTATATCTAGGATATCCTTATACCTATCCCATGCATGCTTAAACTCCTTCACTGTATTAACCTCTACCATTTCTACTGGAAGACTATTCCATACATCCACTACCCTCTCAGTAAAGTAATACTTTCATTAGTCCCTGGTCTTATCTTATATCTAGGATAGCCTTATACCTATCCCATGTATGCTTAAACTCCTTCACTGTATTAACCTCTACCACTTCTCCTGGAAGACTATTCCATACATCCACTACCCTCTCAGTAAAGTAATACTTTCATTAGTCCCTGGCCTTATCTTATATCTAGGATAGCCTTATACCTCTCCCATGCATGCTTAAACTCCTTCACTGTATTAACCTCTACCACTTCTCCTGGAAGACTATTCCATACATCCACTACCCTCTCAGTAATGTAATACTTTCATTAGTGCCTGGCCTTATCTTATATCTAGGATAGCCTTATACCTATCCCATGCATGCTTAAACCCCTTCACTGTATTAACCTCTACCACTTCTACTGGAAGACTATTCCATACATCCACTACCCTCTCAGTAAAGTAATACTTTCATTAGTCCCTGGCCTTATCTTGTATCTAGGATAGCCTTATACCTATCCCATACATGCTTAAACTCCTTCACTGTATTAACCTCTACCACTTCTACTGGAAGACTATTCCATACATCCACTACCCTCTCAGTAATGTAATACTTTAATTAGTCCCTGGCCTTATCTTATATCTAGGATAGCCTTATACCTATCCCACGCATGCTTAAACTCCTTCACTGCATTAACCTGTAACACTTCTACTGGAAGACTATTCCATACATCCACTACCCTCTCAGTAAAGTAATACTTTCATTAGTTCCTGGCCTTATCTTTTATCTAGGATAGCCTTATACCTATCCCATGCATGCTTAAACTCCTTCACTGTATTAACCTCTACCACTTCTACTGGAAGACTATTCCATACATCCACTACCCTCTCAGTAATGTAATACTTTCATTAGTCCCTGGCCTTATCTTATATCTAGGATAGCCTTATACCTATCCCACGCATGCTTAAACTCCTTCACTGCATTAACCTGTAACACTTCTACTGGAAGACTATTCCATACATCCACTACCCTCTCAGTAAAGTAATACTTTCATTAGTTCCTGGTCTTATCTTATATCTAGGATAGCCTTGTGCCTATCCCACGCATGCTTAAACTCCTTCACTGTGTTTACCTCTACCACTTCCGATGCAAGGCTATTCCATACATAGCCTTCCAGCTGAAGTAGTACTACATTATTGAAGGGAATATTGCAAAAGGTAATTGCAAAAGGTAACAGTTATAATTCTACTCTTATTCAATCTTTATTCATTTTTTACCAATCTACAGAATTCATTTATTATTTGAAAATGAAAAATAGGTGCTGGAACATTGTCTGATCAACTTCTCAAGGACATACAATCTATGCTTTTAACTAATGTAGATATATATCTTTGTAAGGACCTTGTGATAAGCAGGGAAGCTGCAAAGCAAGTCTAAATTAATTGCATTCTTTTCCATCTTTTTAATGGACGCTATACTTCTTATTCAACAGAGATTGCACACATTTCAGGAAAATCCCTTAAAGCAGGCCAACAATATGATACTGATTAAATAGCTCTGTCAATAAATTATCTTTCTGAGGGCTATAATAGATAGTCTCGAACTGCCAAGATTGAAGTCGTTTAACTTTAATTTTGAAATCCTTTATTTATATGTTATGACTGTGCAAAACTCTTTCAAAATAAAAAAAAGAATGACATCTAAGAGATGCTTCAAGTAAAATTCCCTTAATCCTCAGCTAACATAATTGTGGTATAGTTGCTACCTCTAGTCAAAGGAAATATTACTGTATGTTATGCAATATCAGGAATTAAAGAAGAACTAAACCCCACCAAAAATGTGATTGGCATTTCTATGAACTACTAATCAGAAGATATTCTGTTGTGTTGGTAGGTCAGTCATTTAAGATGGGAATACGATGGGAATAAGGTGGGTAATATGTGAATAGGATATCAAATAAGCAAAACATGTGAATGCTAATCTGAGCAGTTAGAAAGAATGTCCATGAAGTAGTAGGGAGTTGGCAGGTAGTGGGAGCCTCAGAGGTGCTGCAAAAGATGTAGGCACTGTAGAAGAACAGAGAGCACAGACCATGTTGACGATTCATAAATAAGTTGGTTGCTCCCTGGTTGGTAGAAGACTCACAGTTTATCAGCATCTGGATAGCTAACTGTGGGCTACCCCTGTTATAGCAACTCCCGTTGTACTTGGTCAGCAGAAATCAAGCCATTCGTTGGTTACATCTGTTTCTAAAATATGACATTACCTATACTGCTCAGCCAGAGTGCCATGTGAATTGCATTTATAGAGTAGCTGGAAAGCTACCTGCTGGCAGTACTTTTTTTCCCCCAGATACAATGTTAATTGTGTTGATTCAAGAGCATATTGTACACTACAGGATCCCGAGGCTCTTATGTCTTTGTCTGGTTGTTTTTTCTACTGAAATCTCATCATCTGACCTTGGTCTGAAATATCTTTGTGGGTTCCATAAAGGCATATCCAGCTATTCATTGTTTAGATATTAGAAATAAAAAGGAAATAATTACAATGTGAACAATATAGACTATATCAAATAACACAACTACCGTTACATACTGCTTGTTTAAACATTTGTATTCAGTGCATTTTATAAGGATATGGAAGTATAATAGAATTTTTTTTCAATTCAAGAAGAATAAAAAAAAAATAAAAAAAAGAATATATATATGTAAAATGAAAGCACCCTGTAGATATGTTTAAGAAGCAACGCATGTGGATGTATGCATTTTTCGGCATGGGGTAAAAAACATTTTACTACTGGCAGCGACAGAATGTGGAGTTTGATTAGTGCCAACAGTCTTAACTTCCCAGCATTTGGAAAATATCCTCTTGGACGTCTTCCCAGACATTACATCTCCTGAATATGAAAGGATGATGCTGAATGTAAGGGTGGAGTCGCATGGAGATTGGCAGTCTGGTTTCTCCTTACTTTGCAACGTTTGAAGCATAGACTTATACATGAAATCTTCAGTCTTTTTTATAAATGACTTATTTCATTAAAGGACAACTGTAGCAAAAAAGATATTTGAAAGATTGTATCACATGTAGGTAGTTTACATAGAAATGTTTTAATGATAGAATACAAATAATGTACCTTATTGAGCTCTCTTTGCTCTGTTTAGCTCTAACAGGGGGCAGACATGTTGTTTGGAATCTTGGGTCAAATCGGTCCATCATCTGAACGATCGGTCCTTCATCTGAACCATGGTGAATGAAGAACTGTCTTAAGATTCTAAACAAAATGTCTGCTCCCTATTAGAGTTATAAAGAGCAAAGACGGCTAAATAAGGTACAATATTTTTACTCCTTAATTTCAACATTTCTTTTTAAAGTTTCTACACTCAATGCAATCTTTTATTTCAACAGTACTTATGTTTTTGCAATTGTCCTTTAAAGAGGGGCTATGTATAAAAGGCCAATGCACTATTGAAAATACATTACATGAACATTTGTGTATGTAGTGGCAGAAATGTATGCAATACCTAAATGCAATACCTAAATTTCATAAATGAAATTGGAGATTACCGTATGTTAGACAACAAGAGACAGACTGATTTGTCATGGAAAGAGCCCTGATCACAAGCTTACACTCTAGATGAGATGCCATTGCCTTGTCCCAAAAACAAAGATATAGGAGAAATCATTATGTGGAACAACTGTCACTTGGTCCGATTGGTGTTTCTCTTTTTCAGTCATGTAAGATGGGAGGGAAGGAGGAAAGTATTTGTGAATTGGAATGTGACTGAAAAGCAATGTGAACAATTAGGTAGAATTACGATAAAGTAGAAAAGGGCTGGAAGACTGTGAGAAGGGAGTGTCTGAAGCCCAAAGCCTTACACAAGATGCTGGCACTGTAGTAGAAGGTGAGTGCAGAACATACTCAAGTTCCAGCACATTAGACCAGGACAAAAGGCAAGTATTAGAGGCATCCTTTTTAATTAAATAAAGCCAAATATATGGAGACAAAGTCTATTTTATTTTCTCCTATGACTGGAGCCTGTATGTCTTAATCTAAAACAAACTTATTTATGAACTGTAATGGCTATTTTACCTAAAAGTACAAATCCTACATAGCCATGTCTAATTAGGTCTGTGTAAGAGATGAGTCCTTTTCTTTTCTAAGTGTTATGATATGACTGTAGTTCTCAGAGACTTCGCTTGTATTGTGTAATAACTGAACTTTCCCTGGGATTTGTGAAATTCAATATTTCCAGGTTTAGCCTGTCTTGTTTCGTGTTGATATGAGTTATTTATGTGATCAATATCTCCATGATCCAAGACCTAAATAATTGATTGAAAGCTTGGGAATGTGCTCTTCTCTATTCAGACATAACAGATTTAGGAAAAACTATTTTGTGAAGCTTCACTGAGCCTGTTGAAAATGGTCACTCTAAGTGGTCTGTTGGAATGTCAATCCTCAGTTGAAAAGGGGATGGGATGGTTCCTCGTGGCTGCTTAAATGCAACCTCTCGTGTGTACGGTCATCACAGGAGACTTCATCGTTGGACAGTTCATCGCGGGATCGCATTCAAGGTCAGTATAAGAATTAGTGTTAGTATAAGGGGTTAGTGTTAAAGTTTACGTTTATTATTAGGAGTTAGTATTGGGATGGGGTTTAGTTCTTGACTGCTTTTGAGAAAGCACCTGTTGGTGCAAAACGCGCCAAGCATTTATCTTGGCTTACTTTCCTGATGATTTCGGCTGGCACTAAATCTGTGTTTGTATCTAGGGTTTGTATAATTAGTTAGAATCGGAGTTTGTGGTTAGTATTAGGGTTCGGGGGGTTAGTATTATGATTAGTATGAGGAGTTAATATTAGGGTTCAGGACTTAGCATTAGGAGTTAGTATGTGGATTCGGGGGTTAGAATTAGGGTTTGGGGTAACTTTAAGGGGGGTTAATTTATTGGGGGGGTGTAATGACTGTATTTGGAAGCGCTGACAGTTCATTTCTCAAACTACCATGCTGAACATGTCATAGAGGAAACGACCATGTCATAGGCTCATTGAAATACTTCAAGATCTACTGCCAATGCAGGGATGACATCGGAGAAAGTATGCAGGCTGAACGAGCAATAGGTGAGGAGAGCCTCTGAGGAGCTACACAAGATATTGGTACTGGAGTGGAAGAGGGAGCACATAAAAATCTGAAAATTCATAGACAAGGTGTGTTTTACACCATGATGGACCAGGACAAAAGTAAGTGAACCTTTTTAGCATAGTAAATTGTTACATTAATGCTAAATTCCTGTTTAACCTTATGTTCCAGTAGTCCACATTATAAGCAAAACAATACAAAATCAGCAATTCCTGACCTTCATGACAATGTCAGTGTTAACCAGAGAGTTATGACAAGATGGCTGTTCTTTCTAACATTTAATCAACATGGTGGATGGCTTGATAGAAAACATGGAGCACAACGTTTTCTGTTATAATGGTCAGAAGTAAAATGAAATGCCCAGCAAAAGAACTGAGAACAAACCTAGATTTGGCAAAAATGCGTAATTACATATGGCCGCTGAAAGCACATTTTAATTGAATGATAATGTATATTAGAAATATATAGCTATTTAATTGTAAAGTGTTTTTTTATTATTATAGCTCATAATTTATTTAAATAAAATAACACTATGAATTCCAGATAAGCATTTTTCCATTTTAGAGAATTTAACTTTAAAAAAAAAAATCTAAAATAATTTAACATAAATCCATTTTCTCTGTCATTTCATTTCCATACATGTAACACTTATATAAAAAAAAGTGTATAAAATACACTTTTCATTTAGATAATTTCTTGTGGTACAAGGTGTCTTGTCAATCAGCATCAATCCTGTGAATTCAAGTATTCACAGTAAACATATAAAACAGAAAATTGAACAAAGTTAGACATCTACATAAAACTACTCTGTTGATTGCATTCCGTACAGTTTACAGAACATACTGTATCAAGTAAATATTTCTACCTCCTAAAGATTACAAATACTGTCCAATAACTCTAATGATGTTGCTACTATAGCAACAGCACTAACAATTTCCCCAAGCCCTTCTTATAGGATGTCTACTGAATTGAGAGTCCCCGTAGAAATCAGTTTCAGTTTAAAACTACAGGAGAACTGTACATTGTTTTAAGGTTAAAAAAAAGTGTAGGTCACATACAATAAAACCTGTGCAACACACAGGAAATAAACTAGGTGGCACTGACTCTTAAAAAAAATAAAATAAAAAAAAACATGTTAAAATTGAAGAGGCTTACCATTTTTTGCCTTGCAGGACTTGTTATCAGGCTGGATTAAATAACCCTCTATACAGCTGCATGTGTAGGAGCCGGGAGTATTTCTGCATGTCTGACTGCAGGATCCATAAACTGTGCACTCGTCCACATCTTAAAAAAAAAAAATACAGTACAAATGTAAAACAAGAGTTCATTGGTTCAAAGGTTAGCCAAGTATACATATATACCGGTAATAAATATTTATACAATTCATGCTTCCCAACTTTCTTTTTTTGAGGTCCTAGGATAAAAGGGGTGAAGCCAGGGCTGGTGCAATGAATTTTACCACCCTAGGCAAACCCTCATTTTGCCGCCCCTTGCCCCTCCCCTTAACCCACCTACTTATAACACCCAGACAACAGCACATCAATCACGCAAACACACACACACACATATAAGCATTCTTGTTAAAAAAAATACATTTCTTAATGTGTCCCCATGTCCCTCTCCTCTCCCTCTCCATGTCTGTCCCTCTTCTCTCCCTTCTGTCAGACAAACACAGTTTAAATGCAATGCTGCCTGTGCACAGTGCAATGATGGGACAGACCTGAATTTGAACAAACAGGACCCGCCCCCCCCCCCCCCAAAAAAAAACCAAGGCCTGTCACAGCAAATTCAGGACTGTTTGCAACTATGTGTTACATTATTATTAAAAATCACCATAAAACAGCACTGTTTGTATACAAAAAAAACAAAAATGGATTGCACTGTCCATATGCAACATACATGCCAGGACAGCCTCACATTTGAAGCAACAGGGCCCAGAAAAATGGGACTGTCCCATCAAATCCAGGAATGTCGGCAGCTACCATTAACCGAAAGCAGCAGATGTTTTAAAAGCATGGAAACGCTGCAAGAGGTCTCATTTGTTTGGGACTCATTTTCTGCTGCCGTTGATGGTAGAATCCCAGGGGGAATAATTTATTCCGCCCCTGAGTCTAATAATACACTCTGAGAATATATAGATATATCTGTGTTGATCCGGTATGCATCAGTTGCAAACAAGAGTTATATCTAAAGGTTATCTCCTATGAGCTATGCAACTCCAGCAAATCTGATGAACTAATGTGGGGAACAGGATCATTTGTTTTGTGTGCAGATTTCTCTACTGGGTGCTATGTGCCCGTTATGCCTCTATTTATAAAAACTGTAAAATCAATTGAGGCATTTTTTATAGGCATCGATGCATAGGTGCTGAGTTTCCTTTAGCAGACTGCAGTGTATTTTTCATTTTCAGATAACTATTGCAGTGATCATAAATAGTCATGGTGTACATCAATGCTATGCGAATTACCCTGCTCAATTTTCCCTAAAACGTGCAGAGGTGATGTGAAGGTAATCCACAGCGCGAGAGGTACCATTTCTGCATTTTGTGATGGAAAGAAAGGCATCTAAATCAGGGAGAAGTGATTTTTTTTTAAGGCCACACTCTTTAAGAGGAAAAGCAATTTGGTGGAAAAATGTAAGCACTGGAGCAATCTCACCTGTGCAGCTTGTTCCGTCAAGTCCTACTTTGTAGCCTTCTTCGCAGTAGCATTCGGTGCTGTTCCTGGTGATACCACATTTATACTGACAATTCTTTTTCTGACAGACCGGTAATAATTCTAGAAAAAAGAAAAGCAGGCATTTAATACCATGAAAGTCAAATTCCAAAACTACACAAACACCTGCATCATTTATTTATGCAACTTTCCAAATCCTTGTGCAGAACCAGCGCAGTGGGGGAGACAATAGGTAAAAACAAGATTAGAGCACGGTTTAGGAATGTTTTGTGAAAGATAATTCTTATTATGCTTGTGGAAAAAAAATCACACCAGCTTTTTTCACAAATATGGCTGCTTTTATTTTCAATTTGCTCAAATGTGTTACCTACGGGTTAAATGTTTAGGGTATTGTAAAAGGGGCAAAAGTAGTTTTATACATCAAAAGTATTAGCTTTTTCTTATTACATGACCCCCCCCCCCCATGTCCTAGATTATAAAAACCAAAAAAAAATATATATATATATTTAATTATGTTATTGCATCTTTTTAAATGGCTAGTAACTTTTTGTGGTTGCTGACAAGGCAATGTAAAGTAATGCATTACGGGTTGTATAAGGAGATGCAATTAAGCACAGTATACTTTGCGTTTGGGGCAAAAGGGCAAGAAATGAAATCCTCTAATGGAACAGCTTCAAGTGCGAGAAAAATATCTATAATTTAGGCACCATATTGTTAATAAACTAAAATCCTTAAATTTCATTATAGGTTACTGCTCCGTGTTGGAGGTGGGTTAGATTGTGCCTTTATTTGCAGTGGTACACAGTGTGATTAATTAGATGGAATATAGATTCCAGTGCTCTTTAATTGAATGCAAAAAAAAAAGCATCTAAAACTTCTTAAGAGAGGCCCTTTAAACATGGTTCTTACCTCAAGGGCACGGTACAAGTGAGCCTTTGAATTATTAGGGGTACAAAACAGATTTTCCCCTTCCCATCTTTCTATTACTAATTATATTGGACAGCTGACTAACTAGTAATTTTTTACATTAATTAGACTGGCTAAGAAATTATCCATACTGCCATTTTACCGTATGAAGTGAAAAGTATGAAGCGCTTACCAATAACCCCACCCACTCTGGACAAAAACTACATATTTAGTAAACAAATGACACCAGCATTTAAGCATGCCTTATACATGTTATCAACTCTGGGCTCGCCATACTGTACATGTGTTCAAAACGTTTTTTGTTAATAACTCTTTTGTTTTATTCCCCGCATAATTTGTTTATTTTATTTTTTTATTTATAAAGTGTTTTAGCAGGAAGAATGCATTGACATTTCTCTCATTTTCTTTTTAGTGGTGTTGTATGGAAGATCTTATGCATGTTGACAACACTAACGGTTAATTTAAAATAAAAACACTCATTTCTGAGGCAACATTTTGGAAAGTAGTCTAATCAGCAGGACCATTTCATTGGTTTCCATGGTGACTGCTCCAGTGTTTTTAAGTGTTTTTATTTTTCATTCCATTTGTAAACTTTCCAAACTACTATTCCAGGATGTTTGAATTATTATCAATATGCACTGATCAACCATAACATTATGACCACTTGCGGCATAGGCGTAGGTGTGTAAGTATCACCAAAACCTGACCTGTCTAGGCATGGACTCTACTAGACCTCTGAAGGTGTGCTGTTGTATCTGGCATCAAGACATTAGCAGCAGATCCTTTAAGTCCTGTAAGTTGCGAGGTGGGGCCTCCAGGGATCGGACTTGTTTGTCCAGAACATCCCACAGGTGCTCAATTGGATTGAGATCCGGGGAATTGGCCAAGTCCACATGAATGGCAGGACCCAAGGTTTCCCAGTAGAACATTGCCCAAAGCATCACACTTCCCCACGTCGGATTGTCACCTGCCAGTGGCCATAATGTTATGGCTGATCGGTGAAAAATCCTATTATATTTTCATACTTTCAAAATTGGGGCGCGTCACAAAGTGATACATGAATTCCCGCGGTGTTCTGTGACCCTGGAGCTTGAGCTCCAGCTTCCCCAGTAAAGATACCAGGGGTCTGGAGCTTTTTTTTTCTCTTTTAATCTGGGTATGTCTTTTACTTCTTTGTTACATTTTAAAAAGATCAGTTACATTGTAGAAATGGGAATCAAAAATTCTGTAACATTTTAACAATAATACTTTTCACTTTACAAAGATCAAGTAAGAACACAATTTCAGGCCACACCAAACATTCAAATCAATCCCAATCAAGCCCATTAAAACAGGGTGAGTGTCCTTAAAAAATACTCTATTTTCGATATGGACCATATATATTCATATTTATCCACAGTGTTAACTTTATTAAGATAAATTCTTCTTTCCAATTTTGATTGGACGTTTATCTAAAGAGATTGTTTTAGACCAGTCTAAAGAGTTTGAAGTTCACCAATTTTGCACAATCAAGAGCTTGAAAGTTAAGCGTAAATGTGTCACCAAGTAGCTTTGGGACAACTTCATGCCCGGAAAGTTCAAGTATTACAAAGCCAACTTCAGCAGTCAAAGTAACATTATTTTAAAATATTTTAGAAATCATTGTCGAAACATCTTCCCAGACTTTATTAATTTGCACTCCCACCAGATGTGCACGAAAGTATCCCCATCCTTTCCACACCTCTAGCACAGTGCAGAAAGGCCATGGCAGTAATGGTTAAGTCTAATAGTAATCACCTAGGGAGGAGTTTATAGCACCACATTTCCAGTAGACCGATGATATGTATTCCACTCCTGGTTAAATCTACTGCCCCCCAGGCCAATCTGTAATATTGTGTTTTGTCTGAAGTTCCCTTTCCCACGCCAAAATATATTTGGTTAGGGACATGTTGTCCCATTCAGTAATGATCTTTGAGATCTTACATACAACGTTTTCTTGATAGTCCCCCACCAAGAGGTTAACCAAGTCAGTAATTACCTGTGGAACTTTTAGAACTCAGGTGTATGTCTTTTAGACAATCACAGTTCAAACACAATGCTTCTCTGTATTAATACCGGGACAGACTCAAATTTGATAGGAAAGGACCCCCAAAAAAGATACTGTTGGCAGCTATCCATCACTAGCAAATATATATAAGTTTTTTTTTTTCGTTCTTTTTTTTTACATTTTATTTGTAAACTTTCCAAACTTCTCTTCAGGGATGTTTGAATTCCTAGCAATACATAATCCTATTATATTTTCATTACTGTAATTTGACAAATATGATAAACATTAATGTGGATTGTAATACTTGTGAATTAGATTCCGCCGGCGGAAATTCTGTTTAGCTGAAATCTCTAGCCAGTAATGCTCAACAAATGCTAAGTGTTTTGCCATTTAGCACATTTATCATATTTTTTCAAGGAAAAATTATTGTTTCAAGTATAGCTTAAATTAAATCACATTCAAACAGAAGGTCAGTTGTAGAAGGTTTGATCCATTAAGTCTTCGTTTCAGCTAAATCAATTGTCTATATCTCAAAAAAATAAAAAAATAAAAAAATTATTAAATGGAGATAAATATCATAAAAAGAAAAAAATCAATCTGAGGTTAAAAATGTTTTTAATAATTAATCTGTAGAAGAATGATGATAACCACGGGGGGGGGGGGGGGGGGGGGGGATAAACTATAGAATGCCTACAGCTTTTCTACAGAGTGAAGGATAGATCTTACAATGTGTAACAGAAATATTTGGTAAGCTAAATAACTGCACAGACCGATAGAACAGAACAGAACTCTAGTATAGGCATAATTACTTTGAAATAAATTACAAACAAAAAAATGAAAGCAAGGTGCTTGAATTATTTGGCTGTAAAACAAAGGCTGTTTTAATTAGTTTTGACATTTGGTGCCCCAATAGAATTCCAGAAATGAATTGGAAGATAACAGGTTGAACGATTTCATCCCTAAATAATCACTGGATTTTTTTCCTGTTTGACAGCAGCAGGTGCAGGGTAATATAGTAAGAGCGAAGAAGATAAAAAAAAAAAAAGGTTTAATTTGGAGAGAAAGTTAAAGCAACAGATCATGTCCTGGAGGAACAATTGAAATTGAAATACATATAGTCTCTTTTAAAGAGACAGTTTCACCCACATTATCTATGAAAATCCACGTATATATTTACTGTAAAATGATTTAATGTTCTCTTGTAGTTTTTACACTGAAAATAGTTCCCCAGGGTCTTTGAAACACAGCAGCACTAGCAGTACTGTTGCTATAATATAAGCAATATATCTGTTAATGTTATTTGAAATTTTTAGGAAATTGAAAAGATTGGCTTCTTTTTGTTTATTGTATATGATGCAGCACTTGATTAACAATACTTTTTTTGGCTGCGTAGGGGAAACTGCCCCTTTAAAAAGCTTGATTGGAAGTCAATTATCTTATTATTTTACTAGACGTCATACGCGCGCCCGGTTACGTGACCTGTCGGCACAATCGCCGGGAAGCCGAACAGGCAGCATGGAGGGACCATGCTGCCTGCTACTAGCCTCCAGGGAAAGGTAAGTGCTGATGGGAGTCAGAGTGTGTGTTATGGGAGACAGTGTGTGTGACTGAGTGAGATGGGAGTCAGAGTGTGTGTGATGGGAGACAGTGTGTGTGACTGAGTGTGATGGGAGTCAGAGTGTGTGTGAGGGGAGACAGTGTGTGTGACTGAGTGTGATGGGAGTCAGAGTGTGTGTGATGGGAGACAGTGTGTGTGACTGAGTGTGATGGGAGTCAGAGTGTGTGTGATGGGAGACAGTGTGTGTGACTGAGTGTGATGGGAGTCAGAGTGTGTGTGATGGGAGACAGTGTGTGTGACTGAGTGTGATGGGAGATATTGTGTGTGATGGGAGTCAGTGTGTGTGACTGAGTGTGATGGGAGTAGGAGTCTGTGACTGAGTGTGATGGGAGTAGGAGTGTGTGTGTGATGGGAGTATGAGCTTGATGTGAGTCTGAATGTTATGTGTGATGTGGGGTCATGAAATGGAGGTGATGGGGCATGTCTTAGGTGTGTAACGTGGGTGTGCAGCTTGGGTAGGGGGGTGCACGGATTTTGTCTGCCTAGGGCAGCACAAAATCAAGATACACCACCCCCCCCCACCCCCCCACCCCAGAATTCCTCTTTGAGCATAACCCCAAATGCACCAACACTTGAAATGGCAGTGTCATTCTCAACAGTGTTGTTTTTGTTTGTTTGTTTTTAAGCTAGTAAATCGGCTATATTTTTTTTCCGCAACACTATATTCCCTTTATGAACTGTGTGTTACTCAATTCTTAGTAGAGAATTCCAAATATTCTCATTTCATATTAAATATGCTCCATGACTCGCAATTTATGGCAATACAGTCACTTCATCTTCCTCGGAAATACAATCATTTCCAAGACAGAGTCTCTGTTTCGGAATAGTGTGCATATCACAGAAAGCACAATGATGTGATACATTGATATTCAGGAAGAGCATTACTTGCAAAGGATCTTTTGAAAACATAAACTACAAAATAAAACTGTATTGTAACTAAGGTAATACGACAGTGTTTATTATTTCACTTTCCTTACAATTATTGTTTCCGAGATGTGGCATTAGGTGCAGATTTGATGTCGCAACCTGATTCTTCTTTTTGGATGATGTGTAAAGAATTATCACATGCAGATAATTCTGTCTTTTGTGTGATTATGTTGGAGAGTATATATATGGACTGTGGGATTCACATTTCTCTGGAGTAACAGGTTTTTGGATTTCTTCATTCCCACCGGAAGATAAGCTTGTAGCATCCATTAAAATGTTCTGTATCAAATGATTATTATCTCATCTTGCTCGTAGAAACAGACTATCTAAGAACAACACCTTACTATATAAAACATGTGTATAGCATAGAACATCTGATGATGATGATGATGATGATGATGATGATGATGATGATAATAATGATATTAATTAAAACAATTGTCAGTTCCCAATATTACAATGTTTAATTAACAAAATCTCACACATACTAAACCAAGATTCTTGTTGAGGATAGAAACTTATCCTTTTATGTACACCTGCCACTAGAACTCGGCTTCCTAACCTAGAGGGCATACACCCCTGGCCAAGTATTATATTGGTGTGAATATATAATAAACATAATTATTCCAGGAACAGATGACAAAATGGAAGGTTCATCAGAATGGATAGGAAAGAACATAAAAGCCTTGATAGAAGGTATTTATCAAATGTCTAAAATCACTGATGATGAAGAGCCAACAAAGCGGAAAAAAAAAAAAAAAAAGTGAAGGGGGGCCAGTGCCAGATTGACCTACTAAGATACCAGGGGATTTCCAGGTAAAAACAATTAATAAAAAAAATCCCACAGGGAGATCACCGGGATCTACCTTGCTGGTAAAAAATTAGATCCCCAACTGGGCAGTCCGCGTCCGAGGATCAGGATGCACAGAGATCCACTGATCAGATGAGGTCAACAAACAAATAGATTGGCATTACAAAATCCAATAGAAAAGACGTGTACTTAATCCAAAATGCAGTACAAAAATTACAGGGAAAAAATGCATGTGCTTTTCTTAAAGTGATTACTTTTTTCCTATGTTTTGTACTGCACAGCTATGCAACTTCCAACTACTGCACTTTGGATTAAGTATACATATTTTCTGTTGGATTTTGGAGTGCCAATGTTTTTGTTCACTGGATTTCCTGGTAGGCTTTCCAAGCTGAGGGTGGTCTGGTTCCCACCCAAAAAATGTGTTTTAATGTTGCCAGCCTGTTGGCAGGAAGCAGCAGAAGATCCTACAGTATATATTTATGATAAGCAGCATTATAGGGGAGAAAGCTGTGTTCTTTCTGCACCAGGACTGTCTGTTTCTTCCTGACTCTGCCCTCATTAAAACCTCTCCATGTGAAGGAGAGACAGACATCACAGATACATCTATTGGTTAATGCTGCCCACCACCAAGGTGAAAGAGCAGGCATACAGCCTAACTCCCAATGGGGTGCTCAACCGAGCAAGATAAGGTAGGAAGCTTAGATAATATGTATCCCTTACCGCAGCTTGCTTGCGCACAACTCTTCTGAGCCATGGGATCGCTGTGGTAACCGATCAATGTGATCATATCCCTTGTTCCAAGGTTGTAATATCCTTAATAACATTATTGCTGCTGGACCAAATTTATAGCACGTATGCTTGGGTAATGATTGCTTAGACCCTAAGCCTGTTTGAGTAGGTCACCCTTGACTTCCTGTTCTTTTGGCATTTTTTCGATTCCGTACTTTCTGTATTTTTCACTTTCCTTCTTTGGGCAGTGCTGTGTAATTTAATTTAATAATAAGTCCATCAATAGTTACCAATCTACCCAATATTACAAAGGACACCTCTTTGGAAGTGCAGACTTTGATTGGGGGGGGGGGGGGGGGGGTCATCTTAGTGCATCTTGAACAGGGCCCTTTAATCTGTCACCTGTTATTATCAAGCGAGTTGGATGTAGGCCTGCCAGTGCATGCGCAGATTAGTCTTGCGGTTTTATCGGTAGGAAATTACCAGGATTGGTTCATTTTACACAACCCAACAGCATCATTTTTCAATTTCTTTGTTAGTATATCTCAGCCGGCTATGTGTTTTTCATTCTGTCCCCTCAGGCAACAACTCCATGGACCACTTGTCTGAGTTACGGCTGAAATGTTGAGCAACTTGTATTAAAGTCATTATGTTCCCTAGGAGGTCATATATTTAAACAAAACAAACAAACAAAAACAAAAAACACCCAGTCATGTTTACTTCACACTTCATTCCAAACAAAACTAAATTAACCACAAAATATCCGTTTAATGGATTGTACATATTGCTCCCCTCAGAAAACTCTGCCTCCTGCCATTCCTTTTTACTTGGTGTTGTTATATTTTAGCTTAAAGAACGGCTGTCAGCAAGAAACTATAAGTTCTATGTAATTGAAAAACTGCATTAAGAGTAGGCATTTTAATTAGAAATGCTTTAATGAAATACAAATAAAGTACTTTTTTTCCTCTGTATCACCGGACCAAACGTTCGGTCAGAGGCAGTAAAATCTGAAGAAAAAAAAAAGATTCTAAAACATGTCCGCCTCCATGGTAGAGCTATACAAGGTACCTCATGAGGAAGTTTATTTGTATTCATTCATTAAAACATTTCTAATCAACATGTCTACACAATCGATTTTCAATTAAATCATTTCTTTTTGGCTGACCATTGTCTTTCCTGGTCTGAGATGAAATGAAAGCTTTGAAGGAAAATATCAGTGTAATCATTCCTACACATATTGCTTTTCACTAAATGGAGTTCTGAAGGCACCATGTACCAATATTATTTAAACTGTGAATGTAGAAAATAATAAATATACACAAATTATGTATACATTGTGTTAGCAAAAATCCAATCAAATGCATACGTTAAGTGAAAAACGTTTTCTAACCATGTCTGTGGTGTCTCCTTTTTATGACATCACCTTTTATGCAAATTCACTTATTTTGATTGGGAAATGTGTGATTCGCATGTTGGACCACAGGTAATGTCATTGACAGAAGACACCGTAGACATATGTAAACCACATTTTTCTCTTAATTGTTGCAGTTCTGCTAACACAATGTTTTTTTTACAAATTCTCTACATTCACAGTATCAGCAATGTTTGCATGACAAAGTCCCTCCTCTAACGTTCGTGTGACAGAGTCTCTCCTCTAAAGTTTGTGTGACAGAGCCCCTCCTCTAATGTTTGCGTGACAGAGTCCCTCCTCTAATGTGTGCATGACAGAGTCCCTCTGGCAGAGTCCCTCTAGTGTTTTTTCCCCATGAATTTCTGTTATGTCACTGTCTGTTTATAAGGAGATGTATGCTGTACCAGTTCTAGAGACATGTTCATTGTTGGCTTTAGCTAAAATTGCAATATCATTTTCCATGCTGTTTATGAAAGTTCCCTAAGGTTCGGAGCTGTGCATTTCAACTGACTATAAATGATGGGGTTTTTTTTTGTTCACGCTCCCAAAGTAGGTATACAGAAAAGCACACCTGATTTCTGGCAAACTTCAGACAAATTATATACACCAGCTGTGTAACCATCTTTGACTGCTGGAGGAAAAGCAATTACAACTGCCAATTGCATTCCCGGGACTAGAAGTAATTATGTTTACCTTACCATTGTGCCTTTGGTTATATACATACATTGTAGGTTGTGTTTTCTGATAGCAAGGTAAAAGTGAAGACTTAACTAATTCAATGCTGGGCTTATCTACTGCGTCCATACAGACATGGAAAGATTCTGATACATAGTCATCCTTGTGTGGGGAATTTACAGCCTTAGTTTCGTTACTCTGGTGTTTGACTCTTACCTGTAACGTAAAAAAAGTACCAGTTCATGGAACACTCCTAGCGACAAAGACACTAAATCACAGGAATTGGAAAATAAGTCTTCTGCCCAGTAGTGTATCTTCCACAAGGAAAACAAGGCACTCGCTTAGGGCGGCACTTTGCCAGAGGGTGTTAAAGCACACTTGTGGTGCTTCAAACATTTTCGCTCCCTCTCCCACCGTTCAGCAAGCTTTAGCTCCTTCCAATTAATCGGGGTGATGGGGGCATGAAATGGGGGTGATGGGGCATTTAGTGTGTAGGCAATGTGAGTGATGGGGGCATGTAATGGGGTGATTGGACATTTAATGTGTGTGCAATGAGGGTGATGGGGCATGTAATGGGGTGATGTGGCTTGTTGTGGGTGTGCAATGTGGGTGAAGGTGCATGTCGTAGGTGTGCAATGTGGGGTGGGGTGGGGGGGGTGCCCAATTTTTTTCTGCCTAGGGCAGCACATAACCAAGATACACCATTGCTTCTGCCATAGACAGAAGCAGTGACTGTATTGCTAACTTAAACTATGAACCTTTTTAAAAGGCAACTCAACTTTTAAAAAAAAACACATTTTGGAAATGTTGTAGTTGTCTTTAGTTTGAGGATAAACTGGCATGTATGTCTGAGAGTACCTGCCAGTTTGTCCTCTGACCGGCAGGTGCCATGCTTCCCTGGGAAGTATGCAGCCAGGTTTGGTCTGCGACTGGATCTCTCTGCTAGGGCAGTGTGACCCCCTCATTTTTGCATGGGAACAAGCAGAAGGGACTCTCTAACGGGGACACTCCAACGTGCAAATTTCTGTTATAAATAGGATTGCCACCTGTTAAAAAAATGTTCCAGCCATGTTACTGTCCCCAAAGATGTAACATTGGCTTCACAACCATTTTTTTTTTACCAGCCTACTGGTAATATACCAGCTGACAACCCTAGTTATAAATGAAAAAGTCTGACATTTGGTACTGTAGTTGATGTAATAAGCTCTAGTTTACATATTAGAAGTATATTACAGAATCTTCAACAACCAGAACACATTTTGAAATAATAGGTATTATTCATATCGAACCATATCTTTATACTTTATACTATTATTTAATATATCTATAAGACTTTCTTTCCCTTGCATTATATGTCTTTACCTGTCCAGGCTGTGCTATATAATGTGCCATACAGTTTTAACAAGTCATATAGAGCAACTTGGCAGCAAAGGGTAATTTCATTGATGAAATTACATTGAAAATCAGTGAAAAATGAAAAAATATGATTAACATGCACCAATCTTTAATCAGGAATTAGCTCAAGCATTTGAAAAAAACAAACAAATAAAGTGTTTTGCAACAGAGATTGCAAACGATTGCGAACCTTTCCCTCCAACTAACTGGGTGGATGTCACGCATAAAAAAAATAACTACACATTCGAATCTGGATTAATGTCAGCTATTTCCTGCCTGCCAAAAAAAAGATTGATATTACCCATGAATTATTCATTTGATGGGTTCCAATACTGGATGTATTAATAAAGTATGATTAGCGTTCTATACAGTTAGTTTATTATTCAATTATTTAAATATGCCTGAGGAGCAGAAGGTTAAACTAAGACAGCTGGACTAGTCATTGGGGGGGGAGGGGTGGGGGGGGGTACGGTTTAAAGTGATACTATACTTTGTATAGATGTGAAAACTTTGATGATTTTTGAGGACAACAAATTGTTTCTTTTGCCTCCAGTCCTTTAGAAATGTAACCAAGTGCATTCAAGTTGTATACACAGTGCTACCTGCAAAATCTTCTACTCAACCACTGAAGAAGACCTCTGTGGGCGAAACGCATTTCCACAATAAAGGTGTTAACATCTGTATTTTCACTTGATTCTATGTTATCCTTGTCCATGCACTTTTATTTAGTGATTTTTATTGACTTGTGTTAGGTTTGTAATAGAAATTCATGTATTTGAGAAGCTGTGTTGTTCAGCCGGGTTCCTTTATAACTTCTTTTCTATGAAGTAGCATCCACACCAGTCCCCCATACATTTCACTGCTCTGGGAAGTTTGTTCGCTTTTAGTGGCAAGCGATAGTTGGCAGCCTGATTTTCTCTCTCAATTCCTCCATTGCGCTAATTTTTGGTCACAGACATACCAACTATTGTTAAGCTAAGACAGCGGAACAATTCAGTGGGGGGAAATGGTTTAAAGGGATACTACCATTTTTTCCCACTTGTATAGAAGCACAATTAGTGAAAAGTTTAGTAGCCTTAGTATGGGGATAAACTGGCATATAGATTTACTTTTGGTACATGCAGGATTATCCTCTGACCAAGCTCTATGCGTGTCCATATCTACGCCCCTTCTGCTAATCCCATATATAAAAAAAAAAAAGAGGTCTCACTCTGCTTCGAAGGAAGCAGTTTCAAAAGTGTAATGTCCCTTTAATCCTGTGTTCCAGTGACATTTAATACTGGTTCCAATCATTTTGGTCCATCTCCTGCTGACCACATCTGATGTTCATTCGCATAGACTGAACCAGTTGGTTAGTTGGCGTATGCATTACTTAAATAGACCCTGTCACCTAAACACTATTTATATTGTGAGTTGATGAAAAACAGTGAAAAATACAGAGTAAATAAAAAAAAAATGTAGTGGTCCTTTACGAGAGAAAGATGTTTCAATGCATGTGCTGTGTCTCCAATTTGTGACATCATTTGTAGCTTGACAGTGCCCCCTCCATCCCACACTACTTGCAGAATGTAATTCTGAAAATATGAAGTTGAGTGTAAAAATCATTAGCTGACCTCCACAGGTCTCCAAGAGGAGATTAAGCACAAGCAATCCTTACAACAAATGGGACAACTCATTCACTTTTTATATGGTTATTTCAATAAACTAGCCACATATTGTAAACAAAGACATGCATGCTTCCACTGAATCACTGCAGAAGAGGAACATTCAAATGCTAAGTCACAGAGAGAGTATCAGAGGCTCCGGAGTTATTAAGCAGATTGAATAATATCTTAACATAATAAATAAAATACGCTTTCCTTTGGCTATCTTTGGGGAGATATAACTCATAGATTAATAAGCAATCTCAGTTCTACAGAAGGAGCTTGTTTGCATAAATTAACAACATCCGGGCAAAGTACAAACATATTGCTTTTTTGTTTTTCTTACTATTAATAAAAATACATAAAAGATCATCGAAAAGTCCAGGACAATATAGGATAGCTTTCAACGATTACAATGATTTGGGTCCAAGGAAATAATGGGCTAGATTCAATGCAGCCTGTTAACTTAAAAAGTAGTGTTGGCAGAACATTAATGGGCATTCTTGATTCACACCTGTCAAAAAAAATGTGTATGAAGCACTGGTCTGTGCAGTAATTACGGCACAAATGATGCAAACGGGCCAAAAAAAAAAGATTTTTTTTTCCCATTAACCCCTTCGTGGTGCAAGGTTCTTGCGTCCCAAACGACGCAAGCACCAAAACGTCATGATTGGTTCCTGGCCACCGATCACAAGGGGATCGGTAGCCAGGAACACTCTCGCAGAGACCCGAGACCCGATCAGGGTCTTAACAGACCCCGTGGGGCCCTGCAAAAAAAACGCGAGACCTCCGGACGTCACGTGGGCCTCAAATGACAGATGGGATCCCACTGCAAGTGCCTGCAGCGGGATCCGAAAACAGCTCATCGCGGGGATACACAATTAGCTGTTTAATACAGGACGTACTATGCCGTCCTAACGACTTTAAGGCACTTAAAGTCAGGACGGCATAGTACGTCCTAACGTCGGGAAAGGGTTAATTTACCGCCTCATAAAACACAACCTAAATTTGCAAATTAGCTTAACGCAGCCAACACACACTGTGCCCCATACAATACTGAAAGGGTTAACCATAGACTTGAAAAAAAAAATGTGTAAGCCAACGTTGTGTCAGCCAATGCTCCTTCTTCCCCTATCATCCAAAATTGGGTGGACGCTGCTGCTGATGAAGTGACCCCAAGCCCCTAAAGGTAACTGGGGTCAGGCAAGTTACCCCCCCCAATTAAAAATATGGGGATTGAAAAATTACCTTTGTCCCTAAAATAAATAATTGGCTTATGCCCCCTATTAATGCATGGAGCCAGGGTGCTCCTGGCCTCACCAAAGAAATCATAGAAGTTCGGTAAGGCTACATCTTTACATTTTTTTCTTCTGCTCTGTCTCACTGTGAATACAGAATATTTTTCAGAGTAGATGTTTAAATAAGCCTGAATATCACACCCTTGATTTCACTGCTACAATGAGACACTTTTCTACCTGTCACAAAAAAAAAGAAAAGAATAAATGTAACTTCAAAGGAACGACACAACAAAATGATTGTTGCAAGTTATTATCATGAAGGGAATCTGCAGGCTAGTGTGACCGTCTTCAGTGTTTATGGTTAGATTCTGTGTCAATTGCGGACATTTGTCTACACGGCTATACAATTGTACGATATTCCGTGCTTGGCAGTGACAAGGAGAGTTGAACAGACCAAAGTCTTTGGTCAGGATAACCTGCAGGCCAGGTAGACAATGATTTGTGCAGAAGTCAAACAAGGCTAGGAATGATGTCACAATATGTCTTGTCTAAAAGACACACATTGACAGATGCCCTTAACATTTAAAAAAAAAAAATACATTCAAAATTGTATTGACATATATTAAAAATAGCAAACCTCAGTCCTGTAAGTAATGGGCTCCTGGGATTAAAAATAGCAAACATCTGTCCTGTAAGTAATGGGCTCCTGGGATTAAAAATAGCAAAAATCTGTCCTGTAAGTAAGGAGCTCCTGGGATTAAAAATAGCAAACCTCAGTCCTGTAAGTAATGGGTTCCTGGGATTAAAAATAGCAAACCTTTGTCCTGTAAGTAATGGGCTCCTGGGATTAAAAATAGCAAACATCTGTCATGTAAGTAATGGGCTCCTGGGATTAAAAATAGCAAAAATCTGTCCTGTAAGTAAGGGGCTCCTGGGATTCAAAATAGCAATAACTGTCCTGTAAATAATGGGCTCCTGGGATTAAAAATAGCAAACCTCTGTCCTGTAAGTAATGGGCTCCTGGGATTAAAAATAGCAAACCTCAGTCCTGTAAGTAATGGGCTCCTGGGATTAAAAATATCAAACCTCTGTCCTGTAAGTAATGGGCTCCTGGGATTAAAAATATCAAACCTCTGTCCTATAAGTAATGGGCTCCTGGGATTACGTGACAATGGAAATAAAATCATTTATCAGTAATCACTCCTTTAATTAAAATCATGTTCAATATTCTATATATGTATATATATATATACATATACAGTATCATTAGAGGAAATTAAGTTCCACCTTTAAAGGGAATACTTATTAACAGTTAGGACAGAAAGAATGTAGAATTATTTGCCAAGGGGTACTGTGATGACAGGCATGTACAAGAGATGTTTATAGGACTCA
Organism: Pelodytes ibericus; assembly: GCA_036172795.1. Classification (NCBI taxonomy): domain Eukaryota; kingdom Metazoa; phylum Chordata; class Amphibia; order Anura; family Pelodytidae; genus Pelodytes; species Pelodytes ibericus. The sequence continues at coordinate 10,911,653 of CM069864.1, read as the reverse complement.
TATCACGGGAAAAGTCTGTTCCAAACCAAATATGTCTTCACTTCCACAATAATAATTCCTTAGCAAGGTTTCAGTTCAATGAACAGAACAAATATGTCTGGTAAATGTTGAACTCAATAACCTGTGACTTTACCACATGTAATTACATTTTATGTTTAGCTTTTTATTTCCCCTCCTTTAACCTATTTTACACGTTATCCAGCACCTGAGGGACAGACTTCAATTTTCAACTCACCAGAACTTTTGTTATTACTTTACTTTTTATTTTTTTTGGTACATGTTTTTTGTACAAAGGTGATCATTGTTGGCCTTTGTCTATTCATATCCCAAATCCCTGAAGGAGGTGCTAGTATTGCAAAAGTGTGTATTTATACGAATTTATGATGACTTATCTGGGATGAGTACATGTGTTTAAACGATGCACTACTGACATTATATTTTTGATCATCGTTATGATATTTTAGCATGAATTTGATGCAATGGGGAATATTTTTTTGCGTGCAATTGTTATACTCTTTGGTTTTCCTTTTAAAGTCTCCTTTCAAACTCTGAATCAGAATTCATCTTTATAAAAGTGGCTCAGTTATAATATCGGTTTAGTATTGCATTTCCTTTCCCTCCCCATTGGCAATTGTGAATAAGATAGTGAATCTGTTACACACACAGATACATATACATTCTGTATATAAGCATTTCAGGTACATCATTTTTCTTTCTGATCCCATAATTATTTCACAGTTGTAGTGCGTGCTCACCAGCATAGCTGCACGTACAACTTAGAAGCAATAAGGGTCATGTATAAACAAGGCACACAAGCAGATTGTGCCAAATACTAGCACAGTCATTGTGTGTGCCAATTTATAAAGCAGACTTGTGACAAATTTTGTGAGCCTGCGCTGCCTCCGTCGATCACGCAAAAATAAGCTGTGTCATCAGCGTAAAAAAAAAAAATTGGGCACTGAAAAGTGCCAGATATGTGTTGGGGAACCACAGCCAAACAGTGTTCGGTGGAGATCCCTGTCCCGCACTGCAAAGAGTCAGGATTTATAAAAAGACATAATCGCCATTATACGTGACAAATAGTGACTGTGTCTTCTTGCAAAACGTCTGACACTTTGCAGTACGGGAGTTTTTATACAAAACCCCCATTGTGCATTAAATGTTAATTTGATTAAGGCTAATTGTTGCTCTAGAAATCCCAGGGGCGAGTTAATACCATATTGTTATACTAATCTCACAAAGTACTTAATTGCTTGGCATTCAGGCTTTTTACCAAAGAACACCTTTGACCAGAGAAGTTCAATAGTTCTTTGTATTACAGTAAATTATCAATGTACCTGTAACGTAGGTCTGAATACAGTTGGAGACAGAGATATTATTAATGACTCTTACTGCAGAATACAGTCATGGGTGGTCTTACGAAAGACATATTAAGGCAGTAATATGCTAATTATTTTTATCATATGATATGTAGTCAATTTGCATTGATTAGATTCGATCTGTGCTTATCGAGGAGCAGATTGTTTATTTGGGCTTCTTACTAATGCTAACCTGATGTTAGCAAATTATAGACATTATATACATTTATGCAGATACAGTGGTGCGAGAGAGTTTGATTTCATCTGCCAACTTGATGAAATGTGGGGGAGGGACCGGAGGTTGGATGTACTCGGAGAAACTAAGGATGTTAGTTTGATTCCCCCACAATTATTACTTATCGGGAAGATGTCATAGAAAGAGATAAGTAAAAACAGACAATTAAAGTGCTTTGAAAAAATACTTAAGCCGTGAGAAGCTCTTCTTTTCTCATAATAGCATTGTAATTGGACAGGAAATTGCATAGTATAACATAACAAATAAAACACATTTGATAGAGAATTGGTCTTGAATATACAAACTCTTTATTATAATAATGCACAGCTTGTTATTACTATTCTAGACATATAAAGACTATTTTGCCTCTTTTTCTTCTTGTTTTCCTTTTCACATTCTCTCTCACTCTTTGGGGTTTATTCAGTAATGGGTGAGTTGCAGGTAAGTTGGTTAAGCTCACTAATTTAACTATACATTATGCAGAGACAAAACTGGTGAGTTTGCTTTGTGGGGAAATATTGAATAAAATATTCATCTCACCTCAAATTATCAGCAACTCCCCTTTTAGTGAATAGACTCCATAGTCTCTCATCTCTATAAACACATACTGGTATTTTACAAAATCTAGACGTATCAAGGAATAAGACATGCTTACCCATTAATTATGAGTTCAGATTACAATCTTACACTTTAATGAACTAAACCTCTTTATAGTTAAAGTTTTTTTTTTTTTTTAAAGTCTCAAGCTTGATGGCATCCTTTTCTGTAAGCTATAAAACATTTTTTAAGAATATTTTTCCAAAAGAGCATTTTCTAGTTTCGCAATGTTTCCTGTGCAAGATCCACCGATGTTATTTTAGTCTAATACCCAAAACTGACTGGAACCCAACACGGAGAAACACTCATTAAAAAAAGAAAATGTAATTGGATAATTTTCCACTTTAAAAAGAATTTATCTTCAAAGGTGAATGTTTCTAAAAATACAGTCCATGATCACGCACAACTAATTGCAATGATACCACTTGTTCTCCTACCCAAATTATACACTAAAGTGACTTACTTCAGAGAAAAGCTTATTTTATTTGAAAATTGTTTTATTTTAAATTTACATTGACTCTTATCTTTTGACATTGCATTTAAGTGATTTATTTATTCAAAGGTTTGATTACAAATTTGTAAATTTCAGAAGGAAAGCCAAAAACAAAACAAAAAAATGTTCATTTTCGAACTATACATCTTATGTAAAAATTATTCCATTATTTCAAATAAAACAGCATATAAAAACACATACAAAAGAAGGTTAACATAAGAGAAAAGCATGATAGAAAATGTAGCTCTGTTGATGTACTAATTTAATATAAAAGATGGGTTAATATGTACATTTAACAAAATCTTTAAAATTGTTATTGTTATGTACAATTTACTACTAGAAGGTACAGCAACTCTTTAATTAGGTTTGATAATTATGTTCAAAGGAGTGTGATGGAGGACTCATCTTGACATGAAACTAAAAAAAAAGGTACAACGTCCAGAACAGACATCTTCAGTGACTACCTGATACAACCAAAATAAATACAATGATTCCTCAATGCTCCACAACACCACACGTTTCACCCCTTTTTCCACTATTAAGAGAGTAAAGTTGACAATGTTTCAACTCTACAAAACTCTTTGTCTAAGAGAAACATTGAAATGTATGGGGTTTCGGAATCAATAACGGAATGTGTAAAATGGTTAGATGTATACCTATTATCTATAGAAGCACCATCTCTACAAGCACAGGAGGGCTTCTGGAATCTCACTCACAATCTCTGACACATTATGGGTCATGGAAGTATCATTTTTAAGCAATAAAGTTGTTGGGATTCATTAAAAAAAAAAAGATAAACAAAAAATCACATCCTAGTGACCCCATCTTTTTCTTTTATGCTACCAAGATTGTAGTAGTCAAAAGTAGTGTCAAAGTTTATACCTCCTCCAAAACTCTATTTTTAATACAATGTCTTCACCTTGGCTGGTTGTCCCTTATATGTGTAGAATTCCTTGGTATATTGCCTGCTGAAACGAGCTTCATCCATAAGAGTAACATTTTTAGCACTGCCTAGCTTGTCTGCATCACAAGTGAGTAAAATACAGCTAATCATTTCAAGCTTTTTGAATTTGAACTGCAAGTGACTTTTCGGATGCATAACATCAACAGCATTGCAAAGAATAAAAATCAGAACTAGTCAAGTGTAAGTGTAGCTGTGTTATTCAAGTCAGAGAAGATTTAAGAGTTCATACCTTTGCATATTTATAGATTGACTTGATGGAAAATTACATTTTTAAGTATCTACACCGGAGATGTGAAAGTCGGTTCTGGAGATTCTACATGTAATGTATTATGGTATATGTTCCTATGGCAAAATGAGCAAAATATTACAGTTTTGCCCCTAAATAGTGACTGGTATAGATCACAGTATCCATGCTGGAAGACTATATATGTATACATTTATATATCCTGATGAAGGCTCCTTTCGAGAGGCCGAAACTTTATTTTTACATTTTTTTTTAGTTTACCCTTTTTTGGAGAAAAATACAAAATGAAGATACACAATGCATTATTCAGGGCTCAACCTTGACAATAAACTTTGGCGCCTACCTACAAATGAAATACTTTTCTATTTGTGACTAAGGCCCATATATATATAGACACAGTATTGATGAAAGTCCAGGGGGAAGACGGAAGCATCGACCTGTGTTCCTTAGTTATAACATTTGGAAACATAAAACTCATGAGTGCTTATCCTTGGCGAAACCTTTGTCAGTGAAGCCAACAGCACCAGGGTAATGCAGTATATCAAGACTGTGAAGTACACAGAATCAGGAGTCGATAAGGATCAGTGAATTGCATTATAATATTTTATAATTTTTACATTAAAAAAACAAATATATATATATATATATATAAAACAATATATATATATATATATATATATAGAGAGAGAGAGAGAGAGAGAGAGAGAGAGAGAGAGAGAGAGAGAGAGAGAGAGAGATTTTATATATATAAATCCAATTCACTGATCCTTAAGTGTTTCCTGAGACTTCTTAAACAAAACAAAGAAATGTGAGTATCTGAACACCCCTTTTGAATTACACTTGTATAATAATTGAAATGCCAGAGCCCTGAGGTCTAGTAATAACAGATACATAAATATTTTGAAATAAGCATACTCTACTATAAATTCTTTAAATATACTTTACCGTTCGATAAAAAGGTGGCTTGTGGCTACATAAACTGTGCTTCCATTTTTCTAAAGATTATGCATAACAAAAACCCCAAAAATATGGTCCGGACCACTCTGGAAGCAATTTTGTGAGCTACAGATATATCTGGTGCCAACATAACCATTAAATTCTGGAACAGAGTCTGTGGTATACTGGATTGTACCAAGATTTGTTCTGTCATCATCCCAACAACCAGCAAAAGGCTATACATCAAAGAGCAGATGTCAAATCGGGGGAAAGAAAATATATTGCATCAGTTTGCAGATTTCCTACTTGTAAGAACATTTAATGTTAGGAAGTTTGAACGTCTGTTCAGCAAGTACATACCCAGCCGAGGGAAAAATACTGCATGGTCGTCTAAAATTAATCTATTTAAGGGCTACATAAAGCCAACATGCAAAGGAGTAGAGAAGTGGTTTGAAGGTAAGACACTAAGTAAATACATGGATATTCATGTTGCCAGGTTAATTTTCAGACAGGTCTTTGAAGTTCGCCCTGTTCCTTTTTTAATGTGGTTTAAAAGCAAAACATTACTTTTACTTCACAAATATTTTCAGAGAATTTTAAGTCATGAAATTACATCTCATGGGTTCATTTAGTAAATTATTCCATTTTGTGTGCAACTTGGAAAATTAGGTCACATGTTTTGATAGAACTTGTTTCATTGCTATATATTTCACTTTCTAATTGTTGCCTTTTAACTGCCATTTCCACATATTACATTTTTAAACAGTGAAAAAAAAATCAAAGTTTTCAATTTTTTCAAATCATTAATGCTTTGTAATTTCTTTTAAAGAAAAAAATATGTTTACATCAATCAAGGCATCATAGAAATTGTCTGATTATCAGTACCACAGAGTTACTCCCCCCAAAAAAAATACCAGTTATGTGTAAAGTATCATAAGCAAGTGTTAGGTATTTTGTTATTTTAACCAAGCATTTAACAAACCCCTTTTGGGTCTTTTCACTAAAATTTGAGAATAGATCAAGGAGGTTGACTTTGGAAATTGACTTTCATTTAAAAGCTTAGTCAAATTCGCCATGTGAGTTCAATGCTTTCACCTCCCATTACTTCCAATGGGGAAGATTCTAACCTGTTTTTTTCTATCAGGTGCCAAATTTGTGACCTAGTCGCAAAATGAAAGTCAACCTCAAAAGTCAACCTCTTTGAGCTATTCTCCATTTTAAACTACAACCCAACAATGTTACTATTGCCCAACATCCATTACCCAATTAAGTGGTACCTTATCTTATCTTACTGAGAAGGATAAAGAGCTAAGTTGACCCTGCCAGGAAACCAACCCATAACCCACAGAAACTAACATATTCTATGGGCCAGTTAGTGCACTATTGTGCTCCCATTGTGCTATCTCACCTCCAAAACATTCATCCATTCCCAATTTGCTAGCATGTCATATGCAGATTTGACTTTTCCCCCCATCTTCAGGACTTCTAAAACAACTACGTATTAGACAGAAGAAAATAAAACACTGACTTATTTAAGAAAGAAAAAAAAAGAACTTATATCTGTATGATTAACCTAAGAGATAGTTCAAAGACTTGCTTCTGCTTTTTTAATCCTTAAATGAGTATACTGTAAATTAAAGGAAAGGATTTTGACAGCCAATAATAAAACGTAGGTACTTAAGAATGCCACATTCGTAGAGCTGGAATGTGATGGATGAAGCCTCTCAACCTCTCACAATACACCTTTGTTATTATGAAGACATTATAAATTGCAAAACGGTTCTTTGTCTTTACTCAAGAGATGCCAATTTTACAGCAGCAAAAATTCATTTATAACCGTAAACATGAGTTTGGAGTATTATGTGAAGAGGTAAAGAGGGATGATGTGTGTAGAATTTATTAGCACACTCTACCTTGAACACATTTTTACCTCCAAAATATAATGAAAATCAGTTCACTCTCAATCTTCCTTAACTCTCAGAGGAACCTTGCTTGTACCTACCAACAACTTCAGCTTAAGTTATTTATTATCACTCCTAACAAAACAAAAAAAAAACTGTTAATACTCATTTGCAAATATGATAAAGGGAAAGGAGCCATTTTTTCAAAACAAGTTTGACATGGGCTTCCTTTTTTAACTCCTTAACACATATGGACGTATATATAAGTCATACAAAGCATGGTCCTTGAGTACCATGAGGATGTATATATACGTCCTGAGTTTTCTTGTAGCGTTGCGCTCCTTAACACAATGCTCTCTCGGATCCAAAGCAGCTTCTGAGAGTGCCTTCGACCTCCCCCCACCACCGTGCGCATATGATTACCGCACATAAACACACATAGGCAGTGATCAGCTATGTGTGAAAGGTAAAAAATAAATAAAAAAGAGCTGTGTCTGGGTTTCACTGTTATCTTGGCAGATTTATTTGTAGTTTAACGACTGCTTGCTGGATGTTTCACTTGAATGCTGGGCAAACCCCACCCATTGACAAACAAACTGAAGAATCGGAATGCGGAGTGACCAAACCAGGTGGCAAAGTTGTATCCAATGAGTGTAATTTATTACAAAATAAACAGTGGCTAGCACAATCCTGGAATACCACAACACACAGAAAGGATTCACCTTACATGTTTCATGCCGGTTGGCACTTAATCATAGGCTATGTGTGAAAGGTGTTGCAATGTTGGCTCAATCAAGGCCTCAAGCAACATGTTCTCTGCCCCCCAGAGCACCGGGTGATTGGGGGTGCTGTATTGGAGGAGCATGGTTAGAATTAGGGTTAGTACAAGGGTTAGATTAAGGTGTGGGGTAGATTGAGGGTAAGGGTTGGGGTCAAAAGGTCACTGTAGAAGAAAATGGTTAGGAAACAAACACTAATATTGATCATTGCCCTATTACTTGAAATAAAACATAGAAAAACATGGAAACATTGGTATTTCTAAACTCAGGACAAATATTAGAAATATATATGTGGGGTCTTTTTTACCATTTGTAATCAGTCAGGTCAGTTAGAAAAGGTGTTTTTTTATGGCATATTTTCATCCTATTTAATATGTGTTTAATAGTAAATTATATCATATGAAAATAATAGTATCAAATGAAAGCCCTATCTGTCTTTTAAAAAAAATGATATCTAATTTGTGTGGGTGGACTGAACACAAAGAAATAAATTCATAGTTCAGCACACATATGACAAAAAAATAATGGAATTCTGGTCTTCAAGGTACATCAAATGCCGCATAGAACTCTGTCATTAAGGGGTTAATGTATCCATACAAAGGACAATCGTCTGCAAAAAATGAGGTTATGTTTAATTGAAAGATTATAATCATCATAACAAATTAATCACCTTATTGAGCAATCTTTACTCAGTATAGCTCTATCAGAGGGTGGATATATCGTTTACAGTCTTGAGTCAGATTATCTTACACCCTTGGTCAGACAGAAACATAGAAACATAGAATGTGTCGGCAGATAAGAACCATTTGGTCCATCTAGTCTGGCCAAGGAACATCTGACCCATGATTCTAAACAACATGTCCGCCACAGCGTGAGCTGTATGGTGCAAAGAGGCCTGAGTAAGGTACGTTATTTAGGATATCCATAGATTTATTATTTAAATATAATTAATCTATATTTAATGCCATCTATTAAACTTAATTTCCTTTTTTTGCTTACTGTTGTAATGTAGACAGAACAAGCTTTTTCAAATTAAATTGGCCTTTTTAAAAAAAAAAAAAATAAGGTTCAGTATATCATTGCTGTATAGCAAAAATATATTTTTAAAAAAATGTAACACTCTCAACATAACATCCAGCCAGAAACTGTTACGATATTGGTTATTGTAATTTTTTCTCCTCTTTCAAAATGGCAGCTGGCATCTCCAAGATGGTTGCCACAACATAAGTGTGCACATTGACCCATCCCACACAAATAGGGATACTAGAATCCTACAAATCCTAGTTTGAAGGTAGCACAATAAGACGCACAGGAGGACCCTGATGTCACCATTTAGGGGTGAGTGGCTGTGTGTGTTGAACGTTCAAGTTACTACATTTAGCAAAGCAGTGGGGTTCTTGGCATAGGGGTCTTTTTTTTTTTTTTTTACATGTACACTACAGGCATAGAAGAAGAGCCTGAAACTGAAACCCAGTAATAGTACGGAGTTATTGGTGACATGTTTCTAGACATTTTCTATACATTGTTCCTATGCACAGAACACATGCAATTGAAGGCACAAACTCGATAACCAGGCAGGGAGCTTCTCCTGCTAGAATAGCTCAGCTTGCCCTGCATAATGCAAGCTAGATTGTTAAAAAAAATCCCCTTTTTAACTATGCATGATCCAAAGCCAGGTGAGCTTTTCTTATAGCTCTTTCTTATATTTCCTCTGTAATGGTGAAAGCGAGCAAAAATCAGCGATTCCTCTCCCGAGTAGGTTAAATCCTATAGGGCCGGCTATTTCAGCTTTTGCCCGTTTTCGAAGAGAGGGATCCCACATCTTAGTTTTCCGAGCTTTTTTTATAGCCGTATATCTGTAGTCCTCAATTTCTGTTTTTGCACCTCTACCATAAAACATATTCTGTGAAAAAAATGCTCTATTTCTTCAATGGTAAGCATTCCTACTTCATATATGACATTACATTAGTCTTTAACTCAGGGTTGTCCAAACTTTTTTCAAAGAGTGCCAGATTTGATGAAGTGAACATGCGTGAGGGCCGATCATTTTGCCTGACATTCTTTGAACCATTAAAATTAAATGCAAATTAATTAACACACGCACTTACACTATGCCACCCTCACACACACACACTTACACTATGCCACCCTCACACACTTACATTAAGACACCCTCATACACACACACTTACACTATGCCACCCTCACACACACAGGTTATGCCACCCTCACACACACACTTACACTATGCCACCCTCACACACACTCTCTGCCACAAACACACTTACACTATGCCATCCTCATATTCAACACACATAGTATACATCGTGGGAGGTCATGTGACCTTTGTCACATGATTTCTGTGTTGCGTAGCTAAGAACACCAAATCCCGCGATTCACTGGGGCCACAACAGATAGATTTTGCCAAATTACCTGTAGGGCCGTATTAAATCAGGACAAGGGCCGCAATTGGCCCGCGGGCCGGACTTTGGACATGGCTGCTTTAACTCATTCATAGTTATTCCAAACATGCTGAGACCTCATTTGTTCCAGTACTAATATTTTATTAGTACCTCAAATATCAATGCATACTTCTAATTCACTTCCTACGGGGGTCTGATATTGTAAAGGTTGATTTTTATTACCACGGAAGCTCATATCACTGTGTTCCTATAGCAACCAAGAAAATAACAGACTTAAATACATAATCATTACATCACAACTTGTCATTCTGATACCCATATCCGTGTATAAAATATCAAAAATAGGAAGCACAGAATGTGATTCAGTCACATTATTAAAGATTTGACTAGACGTTACTTTAGTCTCATCAAAAAATGTGCAAATTCATCAAATTTACAGAGCAGGAGAAAATGTGCAATTAGCCTCTCCATCCCTCTAGGTTTCAGTGTGATGCAGCATTACTTATGGATTCTAAGGAGACTACTTCATAGCACAATACAACACCCTTGGGTTCAGAACACATACAGTATCTCTGCCTCAAAATCTTCAAAAAATTGTCCCCAGTACAAGATGAATTTCAACTTTTTCTACTGTGAATGTTTAAATTAGGTGAATTGTAAAGTGGAAGATTGGTTAGGCGAGAAAAGGGGTGCAACCTGGAGAGGAAGTGGTGCGACAAATGAAGGTTGAGGGGTGCATGAGTTTAATCAGGCCTAGGGCAGCACCAAGCTTCTGTAAATGCTGAGATATATTCCACATTAATTGTTATTATACTGGTGCTGCTATAACTTTGCACATTTTCAGAATATCTTGCTCTTAACACATAAAGTGATAGTTGTTAAAGCATAATTATCCCCACCTCTCTAATGCCAAATTAGTCCTTTATAGGCTCAACCTGAGAGGATTCGATACATTTTATATTAAATGGTAGCAAGGCAAATTGTCAGTCATATTAATAATTCATTAGGGAAACACCCGATGCATGAAGAAGCAGTATGTGAGACGCACACCATATTAGTACGTTTTTGACCTGTGACAAACATAACATTTGAAACACTACGGAGACTAAGATCTCCTTGTAAGTGTCCTGCCTTCTTCATACTACATGGAAAACAAGGTACTTCTCATGACAATACATTGGTCTTTATTTCTAAATCTCAGTCTTGGTGGAAAGTTCTAAAAGTAGTCGAATATACAGAAACATTCCACTGCTTTCCATGGGGGGGGGGGGGGGCGTTTACAAATACAGAACCTATAACACTGAATGAGTTTTGTGTCATTTAGAAGAGGCGATAATAGAGGAGGAAAGGTGTATAATAAGCTTCTACCAGTCTGGAAAATTATCGAGTGGAGTGCAGGGGTCGTAAAAATAGAGAGCGTGACATGATTAAATGATTTATATGTGAGAATAAAAAGTTTAAATAGGATCCAGGGAAAGCCATTTGCATATAGCAGAGCCAGATGATTTGTGACTAGTTGTTCAGCAATATGGGGTATGGCTTAGAAAGTGGACAGATCAGTAAGGGGTGAGCCAATTAGAAAAATATTGCTGAAGTTAATATGATTAAAGTATTATGACACTAAATATATGCCTTGTGACTGTCATCAGTTATTAGAAAATGTAAACCCCTGCCTGTTTTTTAGACCGACAAAGGATTCTAAGGGGTGACCCAAGAAACCAAGATTAAATCCTATCAGCAGGTTAAGGCACCTTGAGATACCCATTAATGCATAACTTTTATTAATTATTATTATTTTTGTCATTTTCAAAAAGTGTAGCTATATATATATATATTACCAATCAGTCATAACATTATGACCACTGACAGGTGGCAAGCCAGCGGAGGCAGTGTGATGCTTTGGACTGACAGGTGGCAAGCCAGCGGAGGCAGTGTGATGCTTTGGACTGACAGGTGGCAAGCCAGCGGAGGCAGTGTGATGCTTTGGACTGACAGGTGGCAAGCCAGCGGAGGCAGTGTGATGCTTTGGGCTGACAGGTGGCAAGCCGGCGGAGGCAGTGCGATGCTTTGGGCAATGTTTTGCATGTACATTCTTTCATGTAAAACGGTATTCCCTGATGTCATTGGCCTCTTTCAGCAGGATAATGCTCCCTGCCACAAAGCAAAAATGGTTCAGGAATGGTTTGAGCAACACAACAACGAGTTCAAGGTGTTGAGTTGGCCACTAAATTCCCCAGATCTACTCCTTCATTTTGGTGTTGAGAAATATCAGTTTGGAATTGGCTATGATGTCTGAATTGTGGATGTATTCAGAGGTGCATCGAAGCTACCTGAGTAGCTAGAATTCTGGGGGGTTTTCATGCCACCGATGTGATCCGATTATGTCCGGACATTGGAGGCAACATTTCAGAGCAGAAAATGTACGCTTATTGAGTAGACTCTTTAACATGAACATCTTAAAGAGTTTTAAATATGATATTGTGCCCAAATATCAATCAATTACTTTGAAAGTTTGCACAACCTATTCTTTTAACTTCCCAAACCTATCCAAGATTGCAAATGAGTGACGCACTAGCCTTGTTTCTTGGGGAGCTTTCTGTGGCTCAGGACAATCGCGTGACTAACATATCATCCCTGGCCTGACATTGGATACATAGAAACATAGAATGTGTCGGCAGATAAGAACCATTCGGTCCATCTAGTCTGCCCAATCATACATGGATGTAATTTATGACTTACTTTAATACGATTTTAGTTCTAATGGATCCTAAACATTTAAGTGGACTAATTTCCTGCTAATAGGGCAATACATTGAGTGACCATAGTTATGGAGGCTCAGCAGACAAGGAGCTGTAAGGAGGTATCTTTCAAGTACCTTTTTCCCCTTCACCTTCCCCCCTCCCCCCCCAAAAAAAGTGAATAACGTTTGGTATGTTTTACCTGATATTTTCAGGATATGTTTAAATAGATGGAGCCGTGTATTGCGAAAAGTTTGAAGGAAAATGGTTAATATTTTTTTTATTTTTTTTGTAGGTTAAATCACATCAAGCTTCCCCCGCCCCGAAAAAAATGCCTAATGTCACTCATTTGCAGCGTGGGAAACTAAAATCCATGAAACTTCTAGGAGAGGTTTGGGAAATTAAACACTTAGATTTTGCAAAGTTTCAAGGCAATTGATTGATGTTTGGGTACTTTATAGTACATTAAACTCTTTGTACATTAAGCTCTTTTTACAAAACATGTTTTCAGGATTTAAAAAAAAAAATAGTTAAATGTGACTAACTCTTGGTATGTGTTACCAACCGGAGCAAAACGGAGAGCTTCCAGAAGTGGTGACCACCAATGTGGAGGTGTGAACAAGTAGGATGACCGAGGCTCCGACAACGACACAACATGAACAAGAATCTAGTAGAGTCGGGTTGCTCAAGTAAAAAACATATAGTAGTATTTGTTGTGGTTCCATAGAAAAAAAAACAGGATAACAAAATGAGTCCACAGCAATTCGTAGTGCAGGTTGGAACAGTCACTGGAAACATCTAAAGCGTTTCGGGCATACACGGCACTTAATCGTAGGTAAAGATTGCACGAAACACATTAGTGTGGACTTATTTTGTTATAATATTTTTTTTTATTCTAAGGAACCACAATACATAGAAAACAAATTCAACTTTCAGTGAATATGTACATCTTATTAATTCATTCACTTGTATAACCTCTAAAGGTCAAAATAATTTAGATTGTGTGAACAGTAAAACCATAACTGCTATGACTTTTAAACACAAGCTATACAGTCTAAACATCCTAGATACCTACCTTTGGTGCAAAGATAATAATGATGTGTAGCGAGTTATGGTAATGATTTCTGTGCATGGGCAGATCTTGTTAGAACACGGATTTATTAAGACAAAGAGCAGCCCCCTTCCCAACTGATTTGTGTCAACGGATAATAGCTTTACAGTGCGATATTGGCTGCAGACTTGCGGAATACCACACATGAAATCTAACTAGCCTCTTGCTCAATTTAATTACAGACATATCAGGTTTTCTGGGTCGTTTTGCTGGTAAAAACCTTTTGCTTGTATATCCCAATGCTACTTAAAGGGACTCGGTCACCTAAATAATCTAAATATTTTTTTAAGCTGTGAATGTAGTGAATAAATATATCTGTACATCATGTTTCCGTGACCACCTTGTGGCTTGATAGGCAAATGACACATTTTCCACAGAAAAATTGTTAATTTGTATAACAAGCCACAGATAGGGAGGCCACCTTTTCTCCCCCCAAAATATACTGGCTTGGTTTTTGCCTCCATAGTCTGAACTTTTTACCAGCTTCCGGGGTTGTATCAAAAAGTCTGGGATCTCATAAGTTCCCATCGGGTGATCTGCTCATACACGATTACTCATATCACACTTTCTGGAATCGTGCACGTTGATTCAAATCAGACAATGACCGACCGCACGCGGTCCTCTCGGTGGGATTATCTGAGTTCCCAACCTCTTGGTAGAACACCGCCAACATACTTTAGCCACAGCTGATGTCACAAGCAGGAGATGTATTTAAAACACAATTTTCTCCCAATGTATGTATTTGCTAGCAATTCTGCTAATGTGATGTGTAGATCATGCTTGATATATTTGTTTTATTCTCTACATTCAGAGTCCTTTTTAATCCTGCAAAGATGCAAATTGGCCTCTTTTGTTTTCTAAAAAAGCTTCGATATCAGGACACAATAAAATAATATGAATTTTTTTTATATCGTTAATTTGATATCATTTTAGTACTTGTTCATTGCTGTGAATGTATTAACCCCTTAACGCATATGGACGTATATATACGTCCTGAAAAGCAAGGTCCTACGTCCTCCTTTTTAGCGCAACACTACATGTCTGTAACTATTCCCAGAGGCTGCTTCGGATCCGAAGCAGCCTCTGAGAGGGCTTTCAGACCCCCCCCCCCTTGCCCCTCCCGCGCGCATACGATCACCGCAAATGTGATCGTTTGCGCGTTACACACATAGGCAGTGAAAGCTGATCACTGCCTATGTGTGTAAAGTGTTGCATGATGCCTCTATCGAGGCATCATGCAACACATTCTGTGCCCTCCTGGGCACCTCGATCACCCGGTGATCGCGGGTGTGTGCTGTATCGGAGGAGCATGCTCCTCCAATACAGCGTGCCCAGAGGAGAGCGACGGAAGAGAGAAAAAAAAATCTCTTCCGTCGCTCTGAAACCGCTACTTGACTGCCCCTACAGGCAGTTAGGCGGTATTACAGTTAAAAATAGAAAATTAATTAAATAAATAAATTAAATAAAATAAATAAATAAATGGAAAAAGCTAACCCTTGATCTACTGAACCTAGATCTAGGGTTAGGGTCATAAATAGGGTCATAATTAGGGTTAAAGGGGGGGTTCGGATGATTACAAGGGTTAGATTAAGGGGTGGAGGTCGATTTAGGGTTAGAGTAAATTTAGAGTTGGGGTAAATTTAGGGTTCGGGTTAAAAAATCACTGTAGAAGAAAATGGTTAGAAAACCAAAAAAACACTAATATTGTTTATTGCCCTATTACGTGAAATAAAACATAGACAAACAAGGAAACATTGATATTACTAAACTCAGGACAAATAGTAGAAATATATAGACGGGGTCTTTTTTTACCATTTGTAATTGTGTAAAAAAATAAATCAGGTCAAAGTTAGAAAAAGTGTTTTTTATGGCATATTTTCATCATATTTTTTTTAATAGTAAATGATATCATATGATGAAAATAATAGTATCAAATGAAAGCCCTATCCGTCCTTTAAAAATGATATATAATTTGTGTGGGTGGACTGAACACAAAGAAAGAAATTCACAGTTCAGTAAACATTTGACAAAAATAATGGAATTCTGGTCTTCAAGGCACATCAAATGCAGAATAGCACTCGGTCACTAAGGGGTTAAGCAGTTTTTGTCCAAGTAATGTATACAGATAATGTATACGGCAGTATGGATGTGCCGGTCTACGTTTGCTGCTGTTCTCAATCTATAGATTGAATAGTTTCCTTGGATACACATTTCATGTTACAGAGCAGCACAGTCAATATTCACAGAATAGTTCATGTTTGTCAAATATTTGTTTATTAGATGCAGGCTCTAATGGGATAGGTTTTGCCTGATATCTTTATCTCTCTAATAATGGGTCATATTTACCATCCTACAGAGTTTGATGCCCCTTAAACTCATATGTTAAATTTGTCACAACATAATCATAGCTGCCAACATTCCCGAGTTTTTGCCAGTGCAGCCCCATTTTTGGGAAGGTTCTCGGCAAATTCAAGTCTGTCCCGTCATTACTGCTGCCAATGCACAGTGCATAGCACAGTGAGCAGGCAGCATTATGTTTAAACTGTGTATGTATAGCAGACTGAGACAAGTAAATGAACTGCAGACATCCGGTATCAGCCTGGAGCTCAGTGCTGTGGCATCACCTAACTCTGCCCCCTTCTGGTTCCAATCCACAGCAATGAAAAGTTGGGAAACGACGCAAGGTCTAAATGGTGCCATTTATAAGTAATCAGGGATGCTAGAGCCTGGACGCAAAGGAATGATGTCACCCAAACATTTTTTTTTTACAGCTTAGGGTTTGAAAGGCATATTACAAATTTGCTATAGAAAAATAGCTTGTTTTCCTACAAAGACATAGGTGATTTCATAACCTGAGACACAATTGACATTTAAAACACATTGTTCTCTTAATTTAAACATTTGCTACAATTCTGCTAATACAATGTATAAATCATGTGCAATCATTTGTATATATTCTGTGTAAGCAATGTTTAGGTGATACAGTCCCTTTGATTTCTTCTGTCAGGGGCAATGCAAATCGAGTCCAACTTGCTTAGTGAAGCTATAGCACTGTCTGGTGCTCAAAATGCATCTTCAAAATGTTAATGCATATTAATGTGCTTTCAAAGTACTTTAAAATTAATGTTTTACATTGATTAAAATATATATAAAAAAAAATATACAGTTAGATGAATTTGTAAAATCACAGCAGTTTTCAAGAAACCAGGACTGCCCACACTAGCTAAAAGTAAAAGTCAATTTCCTTTTTTTGCTGCAGAAACCATTGAACATAATTTCATTCAAATGAAGGGAATTTCCTGTCTCTCTAGTAATGTCATCAGACAATGTGTCACACTGTTAAGAGATCTTATTATGTAAAAGAGCAAGCGTATTACACTCCACACACTGCATTCTATTCCAACAGCACAGGAAGTGACTAAATGAAACAAAACGTTATATCCTCAGTGTCTATATAATCAGTGCTGCCACACCTGCAGTAAACATGCAGAGTACCCACTGGGGGAGGGCTGGAGTCAAATATTAAAAATGTGATTTATGCAGAAGGCCTGCATCAAATCACACTGGAAAAAAACGCCTGAGCACTATACAAGCAGTAATCTTTAACTTCCACCAGAATGAGTTTGGGGACTAGACTGTCCCTTTAAGCATTTAATACACAGCAAAATGTATTTTGCATCTTATCTCCTATACATGTCAGCACATAGAAAAATCATTAAATGCCACTTCACAGCTTTACAGGAAATGCAAGAGCCCAATATGTCATTGTAACATATGGCTCCATTCTCAGCCTTGCAATCTTCAGAGACTCACTTATTTTCCCTAGGAGCTAGCTATCACCACAGGCATCTCAATATGCGTCCTCTGTATCTCGCTGAGAAATCTTGCACTCTGGGCATTTTACTTCTCATTTCAAATGTAAAGGAATTCAACCAACAATGTTTCTTGTGGTTATACTGGTTTGAAGGAATTCAGGAACATGGCAAATATAGGGGTCAGTAAACACGTCACCAAAACCTGGCTGATCAGTCAGTAGAACATCTATGGCTTTATCTTGGGTCGGTTACCCACATTTGTATTTGTTTAGGAATAAACAAAAAAACAAGGAGAATATCAAGTTATGGGCTGAAAGAAAAGTGAAGATAAGTTTCTGTGAAACTTGCCAACATTGCGGGCAGGCTTGTTTATATTTGTAAGTCCGTGCAAGTCCAGCAAGGGTAGGATTGTCACCTAGCTGGCAGGCTGGAAAATAATATGGCATGAAACAGTGAAACATAGAACATAGAACATAGAAGAATGTGTCAGCAGATAAGAACCATTTGGTCCATCTAGTCTGCACAATATTCTAAATACTTTTATTAGGCCCCTGTTCCCTATCTTATATCTGGGATAGCCTTGTGTCTATCCCACGCGTGCTTAAACTCCATCACTGTATTAACCTCTACCACTTCCGCTGGAAGGCTATTCCATACATCTACTACCCTCTCAGTAATGTAATACTTTCATTAGTCCCTGGCCTTATCTTATATCTAGGATAGCCTTATACCTATGTCATGCATGCTTA
Organism: Pelodytes ibericus; assembly: GCA_036172795.1. NCBI lineage: Eukaryota > Metazoa > Chordata > Amphibia > Anura > Pelodytidae > Pelodytes > Pelodytes ibericus. Next base: position 10,893,310 of record CM069864.1, on the reverse strand, counting down.
AACTCCTTCACTGTGTTTACCTCTACCACTGCTACTGGAAGGCTATTCCATGCATCCACTACCCTCTCAGTAAAGTAATACTTTCATTAGTCCCTGGCCTTATCTTATATCTAGGATGGCCTTATACCTATCCCATGCATGCTTAAACTCCTTCACTGTGTTTACCTCTACCACTGCTACTGGAAGACTATTCCATGCATCCACTACCCTCTCAGTAAAGTTATACTTTCATTAGTCGAAAATAGTGGTAATAGCCATGGAAACCAATGGAATTCTATAGCAGTTTGCTCCAAATCTAATGTGAAATAGTAAATTTTTTACCTTGATAAATCTGACCCTTAGTAAAGACTAAAGTGATGTTTAAGCACTAAGAGGGGCATGTACTAAAAAAAACACAAATTAATTTTATGTGTAAAACTATGTTTGCACTTTGCTTCTATTGCAATGTACTAAACATGTAACACTCCAATAGTACATATGAGCAAATTGCAAATAAAAACGGGCAATTTTGTGAATATTTTTTCTACCTCTTATGATAGAACTTGCTAAAAGTTGGTGTAATTTTCACACGCAAATAAGAATTATTTTTCACAAAATATTTGCAAAAAGCTCTTTAGCGTGCGCAAATATAATCGCAATTATATAGCGCCACCGGAAAAATGCACGCTAGATAAAAATAAACGGAAGAGGCGCAAATCAGGGAAAACAAGCACAGAATGTTACTCATGTTTTACCTACTTATTTTCCCCACTGCGCCTGTTTAGTACATGACTATATAGGTTCCACATAAAATGTGAAGATATGATAGAGATGTATATGATACAACTAATGAACAGTTTCAAATGTGGATGGACAATCAGCTAAATTCATGGGGGCTAAAAGGCGATGAGCAGGTGGGATGAGGGAAGATTTAGCTATACAGTGTGCAGGGACACCTTATCAATGTATAGCTAAACTGGTGTGTTCATCTCACCTGCAACCCATCCTTCAGGGAATAGCCCCTTATGTCTACTTTCAGCAGACATGAAAGTTCAAGGGGATAATTCTACCTAATGGGTCTGAAAAATAGATTTAGGTAAATACGGCATCATTTAAAGAAAGAAAACAAAAAAAAAACATTTCGCTCTGACCATTTTTTTTCCCCCACAGCTCTTTCCTGTCTCCTGAAAACTTCCAGCCCCTCCTCACTGGAGGAACTAAAGCTAAAAGAAAACTGCACATTGCTTTAATGTATGAATAAGTATATTTCACTTATATTAGAAATACGTAGAACGTAAGCTACTTAGCAGCACCCCTTTAATAATGTTCAAAAATTAAACTGAGGATTTCAAAGAAATATGTGAATAACATGCTTATTAGCATCTTATAGCACACATCCATTAGAACTGGGGATTAAAGTCATATGTTGTAATATATATTATTGTATTTTCTTTGATAGGTGAATTTTTTTTTTTTAATCCATTGTGACAGATTCTTTATTAAGGATCCACTTCCATTTTCTGTCTGGAAGGCTATTTAATTCATTTATCTGTGACAAAGGTTAAGTATATACAAGTAGTTAGTAAAGTAACGCTTACATACTGAATTTCTTTAAACCCACAAAAATTGCATTTCCGAGAAGCTAGTCATCAGCTACACATTAATAGACACTGGAAGGTCACATCCACTGTTACTGAATAGTTTAAAGAGCTTCAGTCACTTGAAAAGAGCTTTAATGAAACACAAGTAGAAGTATGATGTTTTCAAAAAAATAAAGTCAACAGAAGAATGTATTTATATGTGTCAACCACTTATACAAGATTCTGCTGGGAAACCTTGGGTCCTGCCATTCATGTGGATGTTACTTTGACACGTACCACATACCTAAGCATTGTTACAGACCATGTACATCCTTTCATGGAAATGGTATTCCCTGATGGCATTGGCCTCTTTCAGCAGGATAATGCTCCCAGCCACAAAGCAAGAATGGTTCAGGAATGGTTTGAGGAACACAACAACGAGCTCAAGGTGTTGACTTGGCCTTCAAATTCACCAGATCTCAATCCCATGGAGCATCTGTGGGATGTGCTGGACAAACAAGTCCGATCCATGGAGGCCGCACCTCTCAACTTACAGGACTTAAAGGATCTGCTGCTAATGTCTTGGTGCCAGATACTACAGCACACCTTCAGAGGTCTAGTGGAGTCCATGCCTCGAGGTCAGGGCTGTTTTGATGGACAAAAAAGGGGATCTACACAATATTAGGCAGGTGCTACATGGAAATAAACCAGTACAGAACAAAAATATTAATTTATACATGGGAGACTGCATCATATCCTAAAGGAACAAATTGGAAATCTGCTTTTCTCTGTTGTGTGTATTTTGTTTGGTTTTACATTCAGTTGTCTGTGTTTACAATGTAGGAAGATATTATATGAGTTTCCAACACATGTAAAAAGTATATTCACTCAAACTGACAGTACTACCTGTCACTTGTCAGTGTCATGATGGCTTCAGATCCTGGCATTTGGAGCCAGGATCCCTACTGTGCATGAGCACAGTGTCTGGGAAACACAAGAATGGTATCAGGACCACGGAATTGCGTTGTGCTATCACAATGAGCTCTACCTCTGTCCTGAAAAGTGGGATTGAGCTAGAGCTCGTGGGACAGCAGGACATACCTCTCAAATCTTGACTATCTTGTGCAAAGCGGGGCAGTTGTAAGGTATGCACATGTATAAAATACAGAAAATAAGCCCAGTGAATATGCCTCGATCAATGGCTGGAGCTAGTCGTGTTTTTATAGTTGTGTGATATTAAGTTTAATGAAAGGGAGAATTTGAATATTTTCTAAACAAAAAAACATAATTCTGTTGGCAAAGAAGGACTATACATTTATTTTCGGGATGGTATATATACGTAGCAATGGACATGCAAATAAAACAAAACGTGAATTAATAATAAAACAAGTGATACATCAGTTTCCAACGTGGTTCCTTTTCAGTTTTCTATTTCCTTGAAACCAACATCAATAAATATGTCACTGTCGTTAAACACATAAGGTCTAGCAGAGGTGAGAGAATCATTATTATGTATCATGGTTGAAACGATAGGTAGATATATGCTCGATCTGACAATGTGTTTCATTAACCCGGGATAATACATACCATGTCACTTTAATTTCACAAAAAGAAACATATAAAGGTAGAAACACCGTAAAAAAAAAATCCCAGGAGCAAGAAGCGCTTGCAGCACAACACCTCCTGTTCAACATAAACCACTGTAATATAAGAAATATTGAAATGAAGGAAACAATATGACACTGACTTTGTGCTCCAAGGCATTGTTTTCATTAACTGTTTGTTACATGTATTATACTTTTATGGTATACTTTTATGGTAATGCTCTCACTTAATACCCGCACACCCTACAATCTCAGATCCAGCATAAGCCCCTCGCTTCAAAAAGGAAGCAGGTTGAGGTGTGTTCTTTTTCATAACTCCTCATTGGTGGAATAAGCCTCTCCGATTCCATCAAATCATCCTCTAGTGTCTAATCCCTGAATAGGAGTGCCTCCCCACTTCTAAAATCAGAATGTACCTGTTATGAGATGAGAAACTCCAAAAATTTGAAATAATACTTAATATCTGGCAAAGAAATAACATGTAGACACAAAGCAAGAGGAGTTCACACCCAAAAGTGTATCAACACTATAAATATATGTCAAAGCAGCAGCCATGAGTAATGCTATTATATATTATATTTAAGATCTGCCTTTAATTAATACAACATACAGATATATTGGTCATATAGTTTGACCAAGAAGTATATTTTCCATTTCTCAGCATATTGTGGAGTATGGAATTTAAACTCAAACACATAAATCATATATGGAAAAAAAAAATCAAGGAAAATAATGCATGTGTAGGTTGCCTGATTGTATACCATCATGTGCTGATCTGGAATATCCAATATACTTTTTTTTCTGTATATTTCATTCCAGGTACTAATCCATGAGTGTCAAGCTGCAGCCCCCCAGTTGTTTTTAGGGTGGACACGTTCTTCAAAAGGATTCCGGCAATGCTATTGCTTCCATAGACTTAACATTGACCTCAGGCCAATTTTTACCAGCCTGCTGGTTAATTAATAAGTGTGTGGCATTAGTGGGTGCTTGGCTAAATCTCCCATATCCCTCCAACAGTCATTTAGGTTGACAGAGAATTATTGGAGTTCCAGTCCATCACCAGCTATAGAGAAACAGTTTGGCAACAATAAATGATATTTGGAGTTGTGCCAAACAAACCAATGAAGTAAATATAGCAATAGCATGCTTTGACAGCAATGGGTGGCTCCTCCACACAGAATGAGATGGAAAGATCTATTTTGGCACTAAAGGTGCATAAATCCCCAAAAAGTCAGAGCAAACAAAAGCATATATTTTTTTTTTATATACAACAAATAGAATAATTTATTTAAACTGTGAAAACATATAAAAATATGTAAAAATATAAAAAAACAGAGTACGTGCATAAAAAACCAGAGTACGTGACAAATGGTAACTATCAGTGGGGCCGGATGATATAGCTCTCATAAAAGGCTTCTCAAATGTGTTTCGGATGCCCCAATGTGTTTATGGTATCGATAAAGATCGCTTATTTAATTATCCTCTCTCAGCTTTACAGAATAGAAGTATGATCTGTAACCCTACTTGTGCGGTGTAGATGTGGGACACCTTTGGAAAATAGCCCCTTTGTGGCTCTACTAGGCTTTTTTTGCAGCCCATCATAATGACTTGAGTTACTGAATTTCACTGAATCACCTGATTTCAGTCACAAAAGTGTCTGTTAATGCTAGAAGTCAATGTAAAATTGTGGTCTCTCTCAACACCAGCCATGAGTGGCGCCCTGAACCATTTTGGTCTATGTTAGGCTGAAAGCCCTGCTGTGATTGGCACAATGTCAGCACCTACTTTCACCAGATACTCTTGCTGCAACTAAGAAGCGAGGCTAAGTGCAAATCCAGCGTGGATCTCTAAAGATAGTTCCTATTACTATTCATAGAAGATATCCATAGTCTAGTCCTCTCAAAAATATCCTCAAGTAAAAGGGGGAAATGTATCCATTACACATTCGATACCAATAGCTCAAATGTTAAAACTTGCATCATTATATCACTAAAAAGGTATTAAAGGGATGAATGTACAAAATCGGGAGATGCGTCCCCATCATACATGGTTCAATGTGTCCACCTTCAACATACAAACTGAACACGGGATATGGATTTTGATAGTTTAATAAATCTAGACATGTACCCTGGCTGGCATTAGCCTAGCTATTCTTGCCAGCGCTGATCTGGATTCGCGTCAAAGATCTCTTGGCTCACAGAACTTCTCCGGTGTTGAGTGTTAATATCGTCCCTGAAATCTGCAGACAGATCCAATTTCCAGCCCATGAAGGTGTTGACACAATGTCACTAAGCATATCCTCTGTAAAAGCAGTGGGATTTTTGTTCTTGTTTTTTTTGGTTAAATTTGACATTATTTGCCATTTCGTTTTGCCCATGAGTCATTGTGCGGCTGGTAAAAAAAAAAAAACTGAATCCTAAATAGTGTGATCCACATTCAAATATAATTACTTCACATAGGAAGATTTGTGTCTAAAGTGTCTATTCTATTAATTCTGTAAAGCCTTCAATTCATTTACATCATTATTATTTGTCGTAAAGTGGCCAGTGCTGTGCTGTGATGTTAGAGCTAAAATAAATGACATACAATCTATTCATCTCGGACTAAATTCTAACATGCTAATGGGCTACTGCGGAAACTCTGTTTCCCTGCAATGTTCAAGGCCAATTCAAATGATAGAATTTAATAATTGTTTAGGCTATAACTTTTGTCCCTCAAATCAATGAATATCTACTGTCTTTTTTTTTCTCTTTTTGCATTAGGCAAAGTGCTTTTTTATAAATCCTAGTTTCGCAGCAAGAGACCAAGACGTCAAGTATTCTTATTAAAAATATTTAACGGAGCATAAACTTCCCATATGGCACTATTTCCCCTCCACATTCACAATATTAGAGTTCACAGCGCTATAATAAAGTTTAAAGAAGCATTTTCTTGACCCTATTCAAAATGGCTGCCCCAGGGCCATGGGCCATAAAAACTAATTTGGAGGTTTGTCCAAACTATTGCAGACCAGGAATTGTATTTCGTCTGAATTAACAATGTGAAATCTGAATGCACTTGTTTTGTGTTTTGATGTTTCATATAATTTTAAGGTAATGGTATCCTTAGCTTCACAGATACTAGAATTGACTGTAAAATTGCATTGTAAGACATCTACTGACAACTCTTTTATTTGTTTTTTGTTTTTTGGTAGGGTGTAGACTATTATCTGCTATTTTGAACAGGCTATTAGCTTGCCTTACACATTCAATGTAGATAAAATGTTGACAGTACTATCACATCATTTATAGAAACATAAACAGAGACATCAAATTAGTTTCTTTTTGATAAATTTGTACATTATTTCCAGGTTTTTTTTTTCACCTGGAAGTCATAGTTTTGCTCATATACAAACTCGCCCGACTCCAGACCGCTATTCTAATTCTTACAAGCTGACCAGTAGTATGCAGAAATCATTTGTGTCCAGCAGGAACCGATGATTGAATTATTTAATTAAGGATGGGATTACCCAAAAATCTCAAAAACCCCTGCAACAAGTGGTCTGTCCCAGCCTTCGTTACAGTGTTTTACTATCCAGAGGATGGGCAGTGAGCTTTTACGTTCCCACCCCGACAGGGACACTGGTGAGCTGTATTTGGGTCCATATGGATTTTATTTTCATCTTGGCATTGCCATTTGACCTGTGATTTATGGTGCCTTAGTGTTTTTTTGCTACAATTGATAGCTGCTCCAGAACTGAACACTTTGGAAGAGGACAGTTATTTCCACATATCATTTCTATGTATTACTTTGGATGGACTGTTTATTTTATGTATTCTTATTTTTTGCCACAATTCTGCTTGCCTTGCATTTTTTTTTTTTTTTTCTGCTTGCTTTCAGGTGGTTTATTATTATTCTTGTGTCCTAATTATTTTTTCTCTATTTTCTTTTTTATATATTTTTAGCTGAGAGAGTCATTTATATATATATATATATGTATGTATGTATGTACAACTTTTGTATGTTTTTTCTGTGTATTACTTCTTATGGGTATTGTTATTTAATGCATTATTACCCTGTGGGCCTTTATGAGGTCTTAATAAGTATCACTTTATATTGTTGCTAAACAGTGGTAGCTCTCTCCTTTTATGTCTTGTGTGTGCCACTTTAATAGGTCTACTTGGATACAGTTTCTTTAACCCTACCTTCATTGTCCTTACTGTTTATAGACCTATGGGCACCCACCCAGTCCCCTTTGGTTCTAGAAGAGAGGTGTGAGATTGGACGTTACCCCATTCAGACTAAGCTGTGATGCAGACTGCTCTTATTTTTGCAACAGCGTTTGAAATGCATCGTCTGCATGTGTGGTTAACTAGCATCCAATGTGCTCCTCTACAGCACAAGTACAGCTAGATGGCACTGTATAGTTGGTAACAAAGTCCTTTAATTGCGTTATGGATACTCCCCTCCTCCGAGGCTCTACCCCCAGAAACTCATAGGTGTTGGGATGTATGTGGTCACAAACAAAATTCTTAAATTCCATACTGTGTTAGAGTGATTAATCAGTAAAATTGGTTTGCACGGCTGGTGAATCAGTGACAGCCATGATGGCTATCAATTTAGCTGTGAATGTATGACGGGTTGCAGAATTTATAAAGCTCAGTTGCACATGTACAGCTCTCTAACTTTCCATTTACAGAGGAAACACCCAATGATACCCTGTATTTCCCTACTATAACTGTCCTGTCTAACCCTCTTCCCAGGCCAATGTCATTAACAGGTGCCAGCAAGCACTCGGAGCTGAATTGTGCGACCACAGAAAGTATCATAGGCTAGTTCAACACTTAGACCTGAATGCTTGAGGTCATGCTACTAGCACATGGAGACAGGGTTAGAGACAACCAGGTGCATGCCACTTCTCATGCATGCGCATTTGCAGTAATGCTCCATAGGTCATGCCTTTCTAGTTATTCCTTCAAACTGCTACCATCGACCACCATGCAAGACCAAATCATGCAACTCGTAAAGACATAAGAAAATGTCCAAAATTCACTTTCATTTTTGCATGAAATGCGATTTCCGAGAGAACTAAATGTTTTTTTGTAAAGTAAAAAATATATATAGGAGTCACCGAAGTCCAATGAAAGACGTTGGAAACAACTTGAGACAACTTAAATGGACAGTGCAAATGAGTAGTATTATCCTGCAAAGCAGGTGATATCTTTGTTTATGTAGAAAGCAGGTAACAGTTTGATGAAGTTGCTATCTTGGCTCACCCTCCGATAACATAAAATTTAACTTCTGAATACAGATTCCACTTTACATATTAAAAAGAAAATGGTGAGAATGAAAATGTGCAGGTTTTATGGCAGGAGCTTAGAAAGGCAATCAAGGCTGACATAACGAGCAGAGGTTTTGCTGGGGAAATATTGTAAAACATGTTTTATGTTCATTAGAAAGCCATGTTCTTCATTTACTGGCTTATCTTATAACAGTGCAAGACCGGGGTGTCCTTCAACTGTATCGAGCTAGCCCAGCACCACACTAAAAGATAGATGGAGAAACAATGTGGCACAAAAACGAACACACAGAGGTTAATAAAAAAGCAAGTTGAGATCAGCTAAATAGTGACCAGGATCACTCGTCGAACAAGTCAAAATATGGGGTTAGATGCTTATACAGTAAGCATTAGCACATTTAATGCCAGCTCAGTATGCATCGTCGTCAGGCGAGATCCTTGCCAATGCCAACTGGCTTGAGTATGCCTAAGCTAATGGTAGATGTACAGTGACAGGCAAAATCCATCTCCCTTCTGTTAGATTGGGTGTAAACTGACCAAAAGGAGGGCAAATTGGCAGCTACATTTCCCATGCAGATAGTGTTGCTGGTGAATGAAATGAGTATGAAACATTTTAAAACATTGAAAAAATATTGAATGACTATGAAACAGTAAGGGAATTGGACATGGCAGCGAAATTTGTGTTGCAGTAGTTGACAACAGACTCGGAATTAATTTTTGGTGGGTTCTGTCCCGGTATAAATGGCTCAAGCCTGTTCATATTGATCTCCACGTGCATGGTTGATGCTTCAACCTATATAAGGGAGTCTGGAAGCCATTTAAACAGAGTCAAGAGACATGGAAGGAGAACTGGCAGCTGTAAATGTTATTTGAGTAATCCGTAATACGTAATACACATGTATGAAACACATAGAGATATTACAGATTAGCATACAGCAATTCTATAGAGGTCTAGATTTAATTAAAGTAGATGTGTTATTTGCAAAACTATTACATAAATCAGTTTAAACAAACTGACTAACAATGTTTTAATATTATTTTTATCTAAGCATGCTAATGGAAATGCTGCTGTAAGTTCTGGCTGTTTTCATTGTGGAGGTAGCCATCTTGGATTGCCATCATATCCATTTCAGTCACGTTATTGTCTAAAAAAAAAAAAATCAAAAGCTGCTGTCAGCAGCCAATCAGAACCAGAGATATCCGCAGTTTAGCCAACTATTCCCAGAATTCCACTGTGCACAAGTAGCGAATGCTATCTGTTGCCTGTGCCCAGAGGACAGTAACAAAAAAATACACTAAAATTGTTGCAGTGTTATTCATAAACAGTGTGGCCATTTTAATCCAGCATGCCTCTGTGTGTTATAGAGATAGGTAGGGAACTGAGGCAGCGCTGGGTTACGCATGAAACAATATAAAATCATAGTGTAATAAGTAAAAAAGAAATGGTGTTTTTGATAATGTATAGTATCACACTCACAAAGCCAGGTGAGTGTCAGGCATCAATAACACAGTGGTCCAGGATAGCTGGAGCCTCTCTACGCATTTCGCCTAGTGCAGTCCTGGCTTCCTCAAGAGAAATGGTTTTTCTCCATTTCTCCCGAGGAAGCTGGGACTGTACTCAGTGAAACGCGTAGAGACGCTTCTATTATCTACATGCTGCATGGGACTAATATTCAGAACATTTTTTATTGCTGTTTTAGCCCAAATTGTGGGCCCTTCTACTTTGGAAGTTGCTCCAATAAAGGAGGCTTTTTATATCACCAACTGTACTGCTCTATGTGCTTTTTATTCTTTCTGCACAGAGACACCATCTCCAGATGCCCTGGACCACTGTTTTATTGATGCCTTACACTCACCTGGCTTTGTGAGTGTGACACTATACATTATCAATAAACCCCATTTGTATTTTACTTATTACACTATGATTTTCTTTGTTTTTATATTATTTCATGTGTAATCCAGCGCTGCTCCACCTATCTCTATATATAAGTACCGTGAGGAGTACTTGGAAGCAGCTGTGTTTTTCACGCACAAAAAAATATTATTTATTTTCCCAGTGTTTTCACTTCATCTTTATTTCTGTTTTTCTGTGTGTTACAGACAGATTAATGATCTGACATTGCACAGTCACGTCTGGTATTCGGTCCATTTAAAAAAAAAAAAAGATGTACTTTTGGAAAGACCAACTCTTAATAAACAGTTTATTTTCTGAAAACAAATCCCCTTTATTTATAGCTAGGAAAGTGACGTAATCCTGGGCAAACTTTCTTAAGTTACAGCAATAAACTCACACACTGATCAACATCTTCAGAGGTCTACACTCCCTCCTTATACCCCTGGGTTTTGCCAAAACAAGGTTCACCTTTCAGAACCCCTTAAAATGAACTACTTGTTATTTGCCAGAGGCACATCCTCTTCAAACAACAACCTACGCTTTTATATTTCAACATTTCCTTCTCTAGTGAGCTCGGATTCTGTTTTTTTTTTTATTATTATAATGTTTGGGGAATTGTTAAAAGTTGCAAAATGATTTTTTTTTGTGTTAGTTTCAATTTAACAGTTTGAGTATTTACATGTACATAGGGTAGATCTTTAGCCAGCCAGAAATTAATCATTGTGTTACTGTATGTATTCTCGTACTGACATTTTAAATGGTCAGCGAGGGACTTTGAGGCGAGTGGCTGAAGGTGTGGCTGTTGCTAGACCATTTGATGTTAGGCCAATTGTGAGCTATTTTTTTTGTCTTTTAGCTTTTAGATGTCACTTATAAATGGATACATATACATACCATGGAATTTAGTGTGGACAGAGAATACAGCTACTGGGCTTTGCAATATAAGATTCATAATCATTTCTTTTAAACCAGCAGTTCCCCCTACAGTGTCCTAAAATATACTGTATTTCTTGATACAATGTGCATTATTTAAAGTAAACAGAAAACCCCCCAGATCTGTCTAACCCAAAAAACGGAAAATAAAGTTGTTCAGTAGCACCAGTCCCGCCCATCTCTCCGAGCCCTTTTTATTGGTTGTCACTGAAATTATTTGAAATGTAAAACTAGTAAAACATGAAAACAGTAAAAGGGGAGAAAAAGGTGCATTGCCCCCAGATTGTACACAACATGTACAGTATGTAGAAAATAAACTAGGTAGAAGTTTCCTATAGGTGAACATTTAACAAGTTATTTTTCGCCCCCGTACTAACGTCTAGATCCGACATTGCATCCTACAAACAAGGATTGAAAAGGTATCAGCTATATTTTTAAAAATGTCTCCACTAAAAGAGTGGACAGCATATCAGTGGTTTTAATATGCTTTTTTTCACAATAATATTATACTTTTAGTATATTTAACATCACCAATTCAAATACATAAACAGGTAGATTACATAAAATATTTAAAAAAAATTAAAACAAAATCAATATAATCAAAATTGATGCTAATCCCTTTCAATTAGGAATATAATAGGTAAAACTAGAGGAACTATGCCTAGTAAATAATCTATTGTAATAATCTCATGGCACAGATAGTGTATTGTACTTGTAACATAGAAAGGACATTATTTTTGGGGAAAAGGTGTGCTTTTTATTTTATTAATAATTTCCTGGGGCACAGGGAAACATGCTCAGAATTGAGAATAATGTACAGGATACACAAAAACAAAACCAGAATGGCGCAAGGTAGTGAGTACCTTAAATAAAAAAGGAAAGTATACAGTGATAGTGCAATATTGTTGATAACCACACATATAAAATAGATGGCTGGTAATGGATGCACTCACAAACATACATGGAAAATGAACATCTCAAGGTAACTTGATTTGTTCAAAAATGTAATGGTGCAGGATAATAAAAAAAATCAGCACCAAGGAAGTCCACTGGAGATGGTCACGTACGTGGAGCTGGCCAAAAAGCGGGGCTGGAAGTGGTGTAAGATCTCTCTACGCGTTTCGCCGGAGCTTCGATCTCGGCTTCATCAGAAGAGTATTCTTCTCTTGATGAAGCTTGAGATCGAAGGTCTGGTGAAACGCGTAGAGATAAAATCACTTTATTTTTGCAATAACATACAGGACAAGGTTTTTAAACAAATGTGCAGTTTTTTCCCACCAAAGATGGCCAAGGTAAGTTATTAAGTGTTCTTGCATAGCAAGACCACTTAATGTTATCTCACATATATATTATTCTTATTCTTATTATAGCCAAATTTACTACCCTAACTCCTCCCACAGTTTTTACACTAAATAGACATGTAATATACAGAAACGTGCGGATTGTTCCCGATTGGTGTGCTATTACTTTGTGGAATGTTTCGCTGAAAGATTTACGAAATATCGTCGTTTTTGAGGCGAAATTGGACCCACAGGAATGAATGGCGGAATTTCAAAACTAGAGTGGGAGCTGAAAAAAGCTAGAGTGTGAGCTGAAAAATCAGGACATGATTTCTAAACTGCCACCTCATTTTCAAGCCCACCTACACAAATCTTATATCAAACCGTCCATTGACATTCATTAAAACTCCACTCTAGCCACCTCAAATTTGAAGGGCAATATCTAAACTGTGACTGTGCCTTCATTTTTAATATTTCAGAGACATACTATGCATCAAAATGTAGGTCTGGGTCTTGTGATTCTCATAATATAAAGTTCTTCGCTGTAGGATTTATAGTTTTTAAAATACGACCATTTGAAGATGGCAACCACACTCCAACCTTTCCACAGTTACTCCAGCCACTCCACCCAGTTACTCCGCCCACTCCAGTTGTAGACTACAGAAAATCACCAGAAATTGCAGCTTTTCTAGTTATATATGTGATACCATCTGGTATTAAACAGGTTAAATTATTTTAGCAAGTAGAAATATATATTTTTCGCCCTAAACCCCTAGCTAGATCTCATTAAAAAAATACAATAATGTATTTTCTGGTGAGTAATTTCAAATTATGACATTTAATTGTATTTAATGTAGTAGGGAATAATGAAAACACAGAATCTATGGGAATTTCTTTTAATTCAATGCTTCTGTAGTTCCTTTTCATAACAATTCCCATTTCCTAGTCCTCATAACAAGGTATATTATTCTACCTGTGACATGAACAGTTCGTTTTTCTTTAGACTTTTTTTATTTTTAATTTAAAATGTAAGTAAACTGCTATAACAACAATTGCTTTGTATTATGCCCAGAATTTAATTAACCTTTGTCAATATTTCCATGACCTTAAAAAAAAAAAAAAACTGTATTCTCTTTGGTTTCAAATGTGTTTTATTCATAAGTGTCATGAAGTCAAGTACAGTAGCTTGGCGATTCCTCACTTGTGATTTAAAACACGTGATTAGTGCCTGCTATTCAAGAAAATGGAAAGTAGCAGAGCATCTTTTGCTTTACCCTTCATCTAATTTAAAGATTCACAGTATAATAAGGGTGTATGTTGGAATTCTTATTTTACTGGTCAAAGTTATGGCTTTAAAAAAAAAAAGACTGTTATTTAAAGATTTTGAAGCAGAGATACTGTATGTGCTCTGAACTCAAAAGTGTTGTACTGTTCTATGAAGAAGTCTCCTTATAATTCATAAAAAGTGCTGCATCACAATGGAAGCTAAAAGGATGGGGAGGCTAATTGCACATTTTCCCCAACTACTTTTATTTGATGGATTTGCACATGTTTGAGGAGGTTAGAATAACTTTGAGTCAAATCTTTACAAATGTGACTGAATATTTTCTGGGTTTCCTAATTTTTTGTTTTAAACATGAACATAGGTATCAGAATGACAAGCTGTGATGTATTAATTATGTATTTTTAAGTCTGTTATTTTCATTGTTGCTATGAGAACTGAATAATAGGGGCCTCTGTGTATTAAAATCATCCTTTACCATATCAGACCACCACTAGAAGTCTATATTGAGATCTGAGATATTAAGAAAATATTACATACATACATAGATATAAAAAAGTGAATTCTGGGACAAAGTTCTAAAAGTGAATCTTCCCTTGGTTAACACGAAGACTGCTCCGCATCCCTGGACCATAGGAATCAATGAGATGGTCTCAATGTGGAGGACTGACTATGAAAACCAATGGAAAGTTCTGTTTTAGAGCACTTTTAGAGCTGTGCCCCAGAAATGACTTTTATAAATAAAACTCATTGACTCAGTATAAGTTATCACCTCTTCTGTTAAATATACATTTTTTATTTCCCTCTAAAATCAATGTTTATAAGTTATTTTGCCACTGAACCAATCAACAACAAGGAAGAACCCATGATAACAGTGCTTTAAGTCTCTGGGAAATTGGATGTCTTCTGTACTGTAGTATTTTGCTTGAGGCATCAAACTGGGCTGTGGAGTGTTCAATATCTTCAAAGTATAATGCATAAATAAACCATAAATATGTATAAAAATATTGATAGACTGATAAACATACAGACTGATAGACAGACACACAAGTAGGATTCCGATCTTTAATGGCAGAGTTGCGTGGGAGGGGGTGACTGTCAATGTATTGATAGACTGATAAACATACAGACTGATAGACAGACACACAGGTAGGATTCCGATCTTTAATGGCAGAGTTGCGTGGGAGGGGGTGACTGTCAATGTTTCTGTGATTGCTTCGTTGTGGATGTACGGCAATTGCTGCATTATGAATTGCAAGGAACAAAAGAATGAGGTTTTTTTTTTTTTAATGTATAAAAATGTAAAGAATAGAACAAAAATGGAATTAATTGTAAATTCAATGAGTAGAGCAGGACCAGGAAGAAAGACAATAGCGTACATTTAAAAAAACAATATAATAATAAAAAATAAATAAATAAATAAATAAAATATATATATATATATATTACATAAAATCAAGTCAAATTAGTTAACTAAAGAATAGTGAATACCCGTTAGTCCAAACCTGAGGCATAATATGCTGTAGGTCCAAGGTGAAAGGACTAATTAGAAGAGTTTTTACCCAATAATAAACCCTAGTGTTATCTGGTGCCTCGATTACTGGTCCAGACCTCTTTTCAAGTAGTGCATTCATTGGAGCTTATCTTCACCATGATGCATGCAAAGCAGTCATTTGATTTAATGAGTATTTTATTTTACTTTACACTTTCTAAGTAACTTTTGTTTCTTAGACGTAAGCTTATATCTGGCATATGTGTTTGTCAGGCACTTTGACTGGTGCTAATATATCTTTAGAGAGGGTTGGATCTTCAATTTCTCCTGTTTCTGTAGTCTTGGACTTGATTGTATTCGTGCACGGGGGGAAGGGGGGAGGGGGGGGAGGGGCTTATTGGCTGTATGCAGTTTCATGATGTTTTTTTTTTGCCTTGTGTCTGTTTAACTATAATTCCTCTCTGTCTCTTGGGCTCTCTTATTGAGTGTACTTATACAAACTGTAGATAGTTTTTTTAAAGAGACATTTGGTTTTCTTTTGATGCCATGTGTCTCCTTATAAAGCAGAATGTAATATAATTTGCTTTATTGGCCATGAACCTTATTAATACTCATGACATATATCTATCTATATATATATCTATATCTATATATATATATATATATATATATATATATATATATATATCTTTAAGGGGTTAATGTAACTGTTAAAGTATTCATTTACTAACCCCAAAGGTCAGCAAAAGATATAGCTGATGTAAGGAGTTGTAGATAACAAAGTTAATTGTAGTCAGATGTCACCTTAGCAAGATGGCTGGTGAATATATATGGTCAATGTCAACTTTTTGTTTCTATTACATTAACGCTTCATTCTCCAATGGTGTGCAAATGTCCAATTCCTGTGACAGTATTCCTAACACTGGCTTCTGTGACACCCCAAGTCACATTATTGAAGGGTTTCTTTGTATTGCCACTGTAAGGATTGCATTGACTTATTTTATCCGGTATGGACATTTTTTTTTTTTACTTGAACATTTTACTTTATCATCTTGAACTTTTGCACCATAATATCCCCCGAACATCTTTGTCTCCATGTAAGATTTTTTACAAACTGAAAAAGAAAATCTTCTATGAATCCCATCTCTTCATGTTAAGCATTGTAAGCGCATTGAAGATTTTTAGCCTTCGGATACAAATTATTTGCAGAAGTTCATGACTGGCTCACATATACTTTTTTAGATATTAAACTACTTCGAGGATTAGCCAAACCATGAATCTAATTCATAGGATTCAGCTAGTGGTTTATTGAATCCAACTGTGGACCAGCAGGGTTTTAATGTTTTTCTGTTTCAGCACACACCTGCAGTATTAATGATGTAAAGTTACTCTGTTTCAGAACTAGTGTTGACGTCCTGTTTTATTTCCTATTCAGACAGATGCTCTATCTATGTTGAGGGAGGTGATCTCAAAACAGAGATGTTGAGACATGTTCAGGGAGTCCAAGGGATGATGCACTAGTGCAACCTTCCCAAACTGAAGGTCCACTGTACACTCCAGAGAGATGGATCCATTGCACCCTTCGGGAAATACCAAGATTGTTCTCAACCTCAAGGTACTCTCTTGTCAGGTATGAGTAGAGAATGGACTGTGCTCAGTTCTTCAATATTTCCCATGATCGTCAGAAAGGGTCAGTGAGATCGTCAAGCAGGTCAGAAGATGAAGCGATCCACAGGTATAATAGCCTGAAAAGCCACCTGAACCCAGATGTGCTTTAATTAAATGTTCTTTCATAACTATATGGAGCATTACATTTTGTGCTCAACACATATTATTTGCCATCCACATGGGCAGTAATTAGAGCTTTGTTGCAAGATCAAAAAGCAAAAGTCCAGACAGAACCCTGGGAAATTATGCAAATGAATTGTACAGGACATGTATGGGCGAGGGGGAGGCAAGAGATGACTGACGGGGCCTGGGGGAGGGGCTTCAAGGGGGAGTTGATAAAAGCCCTGGAGCCTCTCTCCCCAGCAGCCATTTTAATCTGTAAACGCACCTGGTAGCAATTTTCCCACCCTCCCTCCCTATGTTTATGTGTTTTCTATGTATTAACTTTCTTTTGTCGCAGCAGGCGGGGGTTGGCTGTCCTTGCCAGTAGGGGATATGTTTTGGAAAATGGAGTTGGAGTTATTACAAGGAGAATGGTGCTCGGGTCCTCCCCTTAACCTTAAAAGCAACATGGAAGTTGTTTGTAGTTGACGTGCCCACTGAGCTAAGGGAGTCGGCTAGTGGTAAGCATTGTGGGAGAGATGGGCCAGATGGAGTTATGGCATCTCAAGGGACGAGGAGGGGAGGCGAGCTTCTGGATTCTGGATTTGGTTGGAAAAAGGTGGCCATATATAAATATATGGGTGGAAGTGGAAAATGGTTACTGGCAAGGGCTTAGTCAATTTGTCAGGCTGTATTCTGTTTTATACATATAAGTATTAAAGGATGGTGGTGGTTTATACAGCCTGATATGTGTTTAATAAAGAAGTGCTGTGGCCTTGTTGTACCATCACAAGTCTCGTGTCCATTATTGGGGGGAACATGGGCTGGTATGGTTATGGGGGAATGTGGGGTTATGGTATGTCTCAGGAATCGGGCATCTATCCCCTCTGCATACATACATGTCCTTTATCACATGACAAACATGGATACAATAAAAAGTCAAAACATTATAAAATGCACTAGCTTGCAAGTTAAAGCAACTAAGCATTTTTTTAAAATCATATGTTATGTAAAATTGTCATTCTCAACTCTCCAAAAAGTCTCTTTTTGCCTCACATATTGGCACAAAGCTTGGCCATGGTTAGTAAGAGGAGAGTAAAGACATGTAGCCGTGGTCCATTTATCCTCCATAGGCGCAGTGTGGGTTATAGTCTACCTGGGGGATGGTTCCTTTTTGCTCTTTTGTGCCATAGACAGAGTAAAAACATTAATTGTGACTACAATAAAAGTGCAGACCTTAAATACACAGCAACCTTCCTCTGAACATGATACCGCAATCCCCAAATGAATTCCATGGCCTCTCTGGGCCTCGTTAGTGAGTTCCAATTGGTATACATCCAGACACTGTGGTCAAATGAACCACAGCTGCATTCACAAATGATAGCAGCTTGAAAACAGAAGACCTCAGGAATTTTGCTTTGATCCACACTTTCTTCTGGCTCAAACCTATAACAAGACGGTAATCTTCCCCCGTTACTACAATAACCAATAAAGCTCTCCCGCATGCAAAGCAGGCAAGGACTATCCGGCAATCCATAGAAAACTAGACACTTATTCCGGGATGCTCTTTTTTTAAACTATACCATCAAATTTAAAAGATAATATACACAGTAAAGGAAGAGAGTATATTTAAAAGAAGAAAAACTACCACAACTAGAGGACATAGTCTTAAATTAGAGGGGCAACGATTTAAAAGTAATATCAGGAAGTATTACTTTACTGAGAGGGTAGTGGATGTATGGAATAGCCTGCCAGCAGAAGTGGTAGAGGTAAACACAGTCAAGGAGTTAAAGCATGCGTGGGATAGACACAAGGCTATCCTAGCTATAAGACCGGGAACGGGGGACTAATAAAAGTACTCAAAAAAATTGGGCAGACTAGATGGACCGAATGGTTCTTATCTGCCGACACATTCTATGTTTCTACAATGAAACACATTCAACAGCTATAAAAGTAAACATTGTGGCTAATATGTACTCACGAATATGTTCAAACAAAGCCATAAAGATGATGACCTGTTTATGACAGGGGGAGTCACATAGCTTAGCTGCTTGAACACAGATGAGGAACATAGAAAATGTTTCTCTGAATAGGTTTAGAGCTGTGAACAACGACAGTGTTGAAAAAGCTTAATGAAAGAGAGGAAAACAATTTTTTGCAGGTCTCACTTTCCTCCTAGAAGATGCTGGGGGCTTCAGATGCGCGATCCTGCTTTCTTATGGCATTTTGAACATGCGCAAAATGGCTGCCACACATGTGCGAATCACCATTAACAGGGATGCACATTTTTGCACTATGGATGCGGCCAGCACAGGAGAGGGGGACCTGAACAAAAACTTTTTAGGATAACCAATCAAATAAATGGAAAGGGAAGGGAAACTTTATTTTGCCAAGCCCACCACTACGTCAAAATACTCCAATATTGATAGTACTGGAGTACTTTGACGTAGTGGTGGGCTTAGCATCATATGGCCATATATCTAACCACATCTCCAATTTTGTTATCTTAGAAAAAAAGGTGTTTTTAAAGTAGCTTTAATGAGTTTTTCTTCTACCTTCCTTGAGGTGAGTGCGCTGATCTCCTTGGATTTTGTATAACTATTTGGTCTCAGCAGCACCCTTCATTATATATGCTAGTTTGGGTGAGTGCCTTCCTTTTGGATTTGTTTGTATATATATATATATATATATATATACTCCCCACCTATATGAATGTCAAGTTAGTTAAAACTAGCACTGAATGCAGCACTGTACATTTACAGATAAAGCCACTGGTTAACCCTTGTACCACTGGGTGCACTAATTTCAAATCGAGCAACCCATTATTGCTTATATACAAGTGTATTTTATTTATTTCAATCTAGAAATTGGTAATTCTTATGTAGGTTTAAAATAATACAGAAGGCATTGAATTTACAACAGGTGAGTAGATAATTTTTGAAAAATTGTTCCCCCAGAGGCACAAGATGTTATAACACAGGATTTTTTACAAAGTATTTCCCTTTGCTAATAGCTCAATATATTAGAGTGAACAGAAAAGAATGGGTAAAGGCTGCAGGCCTGTAAAGAGTATATCTCACCCTCAGGATAGAAAGACAAGAAAAACATAATCCGTGGTGTAAACAGCTTAAAAACAAATTCAAATGCATTTGAACAAAAAAGCTTGAAAACTTAAGGCTTGCTCTATTGCCTCAATGTATGTCTCATAGACATACATAGCTTAACCTCAAGTGCTCACAAATTATAGAACATTTCCAATTCCCTCCCCCCCCCCTGATTATTTTTAGGATAGGCTAATTTATTGGTCATTAAACATGTAGATGGATTTTCTTTTCTCCTGTTTAATTTAATAATATCTTATATAAAACCAAGCTCTCTGTCACTACATGATCAGACTGCTTCTTCTATTCCTTGTGTGTCTGCCAGTCAGTCTACACAAATACATTTCAATAAATGGGCTCTGGGAGCATTAAATGGTATTTCTCTTCACAACAATACAATCCGTAAGACGCCACAATCACACGGCAGGGGATTTAAAATGGTCAATATTTTACGTCATTTTAAAAACAATGCAAAAATGTAGGGGGGCATTATATTATTTTTGCTTTGTTTATTGTTTTTTTTTCCATTATTTTTATTATTATTAGAAACCTATTTTTGTTCCCCTTTTCTTTTGACTAACTCTGTGGCATCTTTTGTCCGTGGGTGCTAAGCCACGTGAATGAGTTTATTTTTACCGCAACAGCACCCTGCGTCTTTTCTCTGGGGATAAAATATTAGAGAGCCTGTGTTTTGTCGAGATGTGAATGTGACACATTTAAAGGTCCCTTTGTGTCTCTGTCTCTGCAGTTGTGCATCGGTAATTGTACAGCATTCGCTTCTGCTTTTCTTAATAATAGTTATTGTACGTGTGAAGAAAGTGCTGAAACAACACTTTATCGCCCATCGTGCAGTATTGTACGGCAAGATTTGTGCCTGTTTTTTTTTTTTACTACTGCTGTAATAACAGCCTTACAGGGGCGATAAACAATATAATCAAAATAACCATTTAACATGACTTATTACATCCTTTTAGGGGAGGGCTGACAAGAATGGCGAGGGGGCACCTGCCACCTGTGCTGCACTGTCATCGTATTCCCTTTTAAACTTTTAAATGCTCCACTTGTGTGGCACTTTATGTCTATCTCTGTGTCTTGTATGTCTATAAAGTTTATTATTTTAATAAATGTATTATTATACTGCTTATTGGTGTGATTTATTCCTTGAAGGTGGAATAATGTACAATTTCAGGATATGCCTTGTGGATATCTGAAATTGCCAGTAAGGGTATTTCATCCTCTCTAGTTTACCCAATTATCTGTAGACATACTACACTATGCATGCTTCTTTTCTGTTCTTTTCATATATATATATATATATATATATATATATATATATATATATATATATATATATATATATATACATTTGTGAGATGGATAATTAAGAAGAATACTACAATATTTATACCATGCTTACTTTTTCTGTATTATATACACTTAAGTGCACTTGGCTTATTTATCCTTAATAGAAACATTCCATTGGTTTACATGTTGACTGAAACAGATGTGGACATTATACATGACCCCTATGCGTTTTCAGCCTGACTACAACAGCATTCCTCTGGCTCTTCCTGCTTCTCAACTTTATTCCGTTTCAATCATTTACAAATCATTTCTCTCTGTACTGTTAAACACACTGGCCGTTAGATTTCTTTAGAACAAAAAAAAAAAAAAAGATTTCTTTAGAAATAAAGCGCTAGAAAATAGTGTTTACAAAGACACTAAGTGTCAAGTTAATAAAAATGCATATATTATTCTGCACACACAATATAGCAACAGGAATCAGGGATAGGTACTAAAACAAGTTCATAACTATTTCTCAATTTCTAATACACACTATGGAATCAGTAACAAAATCACATGTGCACAAAGTGTAAAATATATAACATAAAAATACTCCTCCTATTGTACTCTTTGATAAGTGCTCCTCGGGCACTCCAAATCACAATGAACCAAAGTTAAGTTGCATGTAAAAGGGGGGGGGGGGGGGGATAGAAATAGATATAGTGCAATAATGTAGGAGCAATTAACCAAAATGTTGGTTCTTTGCTCCTACAATATTACACTATAACTGTTTATATGTTTCCCTCCTGTACATGCAATTTCTAATACAGACCTCTTTTTTTATTTTTTTTAAGGATGCCATTGCATTTTCTTGGATACTATTTGCACCCCAGTATGGTCCTGTGTGATTCGGTACACCACACACTGTGAGCAAAACTCCAGTAATACAGATCTGTGAAAGTTAATTTTGCACAGACCGTCTTCTTCCTCGCAGAATTCTGTGCTCTACTTTTACCGAGAGAAGACTCGGACCACTTTAATTAATTCAATGCCCTTTCCCTTTAATATCCTCCTCCCAAAAAAGCAGTATAAACTCAAATCATAAATTGGTGTGACATTTATAACATAGTCTGAGGGTTTGAGATTTGTGGGGAATAGCAAAGGATACATCTTATCTTGATTTATATAATCTCAAATAATTCTCAGTTCTGAGTTATTTCCTGCCCCATACAGATTTTTCACTTCCTTTTTACGAACAACAGCCTGACGTTTATAGGAATATCGGATTTATGCCGCAGAGTTAATGTAAGAAATAATGTAGAAGACAGGTAGACATCTAGATAGACAGATTGACAGATGGGCTGAGAGACAGACAGACGTCCCTGTACAGTAACATACAAAAATGTCAATAATTATATATTATGAATTATATTTGCATCCTTTACTTTTCAATATTCAAACTTTATTTATTTGTAAATAGAAAATAATTGTGATATTTAGGAGGGGATATGTGTTTTTAATATGCACTAGTTTTATTTATTGGGTTTATGCAATAAGAAAGCATGGGATGTGTATTAGGAAGATGGTATAACGTTCAAACAGTCATGTGTTTGCATCCAGTGTTGTTTTTCTGTCTTGGCCAAGTAGGCCTAGGGCAGTAGGCTAGGAGAGGTAGCAGCAGACTGAAGAAGGTATCTGCAGATTCAGCGCTACCATTGTTGGTGGTATTTCTTCCCTCACTGCCTTGCGCTAGCTCCACCGCCATCTGTGAGGGCAAATGGTACATTGAAGCGAGAGCAATATGCAGGTTCATATTTAATGTTAATGTAAACCAGGGCCTATTTGTGCTCCTCCATCTTACCACCCTTAGCATATCATATTCGTGACATTTATTTAGACTCCAGCCTTTTGTTTGATTTATAACATTGCATTGATGCTATAAGTGGTTTCAGGATTACAGGCATTGTCCACATAGAGTTATCTTTTTACATGCCCCGTAAACCTGGAGAGTCTCGAATTGAATGCTCTTTGTAAAATTATATCACTTTGGAGTCAGTGTTTGTTTTGATGTGAAATGCGTTGTCGTTGTGTCACAGCGGTTATTACCTGCCCTTCGTCACTTCATGGACTTCATTTTTTTTTTTTTTTTTTACAAGCTAGCATACCAGAGTGCTGAGTCCGCCATTCTACTGAAAACTACAAACACTCATATTGTATTGGTTTGTAAAACCAGACTAACACCCTCCCAGTGAGAGGAAACATGAATAAAGGGGAGGGAACAAACAGAAGACAGCAAATCCAGGGTAGAGAAAGTCGGAGTCAATGAAAGGCCAAAAAAAGTGGGATCTAAATTAAGCTGGCCAATAGGGTGATAGACAAACAAGACACAGAGTTAATGGGCAGTGATAATTAATGGTTACAGTAATGTAGATGAGAGGACACTAATGCATGGTTTATTGTTGGCATGACATCCTTTGAAACTGAGTGTTGCATCCATGCGTATGTAAACATATGCATGATACCCTGCCAATCCAAAATATTATCCTCTTGGCTCTTCTATGACTTATCTCCCAATCTTCACTAACCAGTCCCTCCATGTGCACAGCAGTAGAGGTGCTCAGCACGTAGCTCAGATATGTCCTCTTAAAACGTATCTCACTTACTATACCCACACGGTAAAGCATATAATATAAACAGACATGATTTCTGCCACTCGGTTTCCACTATTTGTATCATCTTACTTGGTGGTCTTATCGGTTAGAATTATAGAATGTCTTCTGGAACCACCTTCTTTCCATGCAGTCAATTTAATATAACAGACAAACATCATTAGGAAACATGGAAACATAGAATGTGTCGGCAGATAAGAACCATTCGGTCCATCTAGTCATGACCTCACATAAGGAATGTTAGAAATATAACAAGATGGCAGCCTCCAGTAGGCTCAGTTCCACAAATACAAAACACAACAGCAATAATATACTTTGAAGTAAATGATGTAAGAAAAAAGTAAGTCATTATTAAGGTATCATTTTTCACAGGAAATTGCCTAAACAGTAAATGAAATGGCACTTCTGAATTATCTCACTGGTATGTTTTGAAAGACTCTGTTAATCCCTTATTAGTTGCATTTCCATTCTATATCTCTTCACTTAATCAGATCTATTCACTTTCAATGGAGTGGAAACAAAAGCGAAGATTGTATTTGAGAGCGAATATAAAAGGCTAACCTTGCGTTTATCACTGACTATGCAAATCCCTCTTGAAAATTGTTTAGAGCTCTGTTTATGTTTATACTTTAGTTACAATATTCCAGTGAGCAGACTATTTCTGAAAGGATAAGCTCTACGTCTAACCTGTGCCTTGTTATAATTCAATGGCCATTTAACCATAAACTTTAATTACGACTTAAAAGGGCAGTTACACTTATGGTGTCTGAAAACTGCCGTTATAGGTGGAACTGACCCTTTAACATTATATGCAAATTGTAGATTTAAAAAGCACTCGGGCATCCCCACGAACATCATGTAAAGTTGTATGCAAACTGAAAATATATTATATATCTTGCTTTGTATCTTTATTTGCTAAAAATATAATAAAAATGAAGGACATAGTCATCTAAGCATGTATGTTAAGAGGAAAACTCATTTTGCAGATATTCGTATTTTCCAATATATTGCTTATTTTTTTATTATGTCAGTTATTTAAATTTGACTATGTATTTATGTATACGATTTTCCAAAAAGCAATATGAGAAAGATCACTTAGTTGATACCTAGAATAAACTTGGGTTGAAAGAAAAATAGTGAGCACTCCTCCGTTGGTTAAAAATATAATATAATTCCTTTTTATCTTCCTTTCCCAGGGTAATATATGTCTTTTTTTTTTTTTCCTCTCCCTTTTTGTTATTTTTATTTTACTAGTTTTTGTTTTTTACCCTAAGTGTTGTATGTTCTCTCTTATCTACTTTCCTATCATATTTCCAATAACCTTGTCTGTCCTGATTGATTTAACAAATTGATGAGTAGCAGACAACGAGCTTATGTTATTTTTATTTTTTCTTAATTAATTATAAACATATTGATTGAAGAACTATTTCTACTGTCCTATTAATGTTTTTTATGCGTGTTTTTGTATTTATGTTACCATTTGTTGATGGTGTACTATTGTTGTCTTGAACTTATGTACTGTCCTTTTAATATTTTCTGTATGTGTTCTTGTATTGTCATGTAATGGTATCATTTGTATATTGTATACTATTGAAATCTTGGACTTATGTATTAATGGTTTCTTCAAATAAAGAATGTTAAAAAAAAAAATTATATATATAATAGTTTAATAGTGGATCCAATAAAGGGGAACAGAAACACTGCAACAAGTGGGGTGAGGAAAAGGTAAGGTTGCCTTACGCGTTTCGCGTGATAACACGCTTAATCATAAGACCTAGAATAAACTTCCCATGGAAGTAGTAAATTCTTAATTTTCCTGTGCATCCATGGGGACACATATAATTTGCCTAAAAATATAAAAACTAATGTGAATCAATTTTTTTTTGCATTTCTCGAGGAAGCCTAATGTCTTTTGCATGATAGAAACAACAACAGCTGATTGATATAATGAATAACTATTAAGCTGCATGATCCTTTTTCCCAAACTATTTTGGCTAGATCTAAGAAAACCCAGTCTAGTACAGATATGCAGTATTTTTGCACATGGAGCTATACCCTGGTCAGTGACATCATGCCATGTTTGCAAAGGACATAATGCAGGTAATGCCTTCAAAATTAGCTATCTCCCTCTTCTGATCTCTTTTTGTTTGATGCCAACAACATCAACACAGAGATGCAGAAGTCCTTCCTTGCTATCATGACTTAAACCATCTTGTGGATTTTGTTTACTTATGAGGCCATTCTAATAAACTAGTAATATCTATTATTGTTTTTGTAGTGTATACTGCAGTAAGCCTGAGCTATTTTATTTTACATTTACTTCGCCCCCCTGTATGAGGTCTGAATATTCTGAGCATACAGCTGTATGCAGAATATCAAATTACAATCACAGATCTTTTCCACCCTTACAATTACTGATTTTAGACTTTGCTACCAGTTATTTGTGTTACTGGCACTTGAAGCCGGTGCCTCAGCCGGACTTGGACACTGTTCGTTCGAAACAGATTGCTCCCTCATTTATTCCATCATGCTGTAAGCTGCTTGACACTGAATGTCCTCATTATCTTGTCTCTACTGTCGCTAATAATTATTCACCTAGATACCTGCATGTGAATTCTACTCTTCCCATTGTATTCATTGCACTTCTTACAGACAGTAACTTTTCAGGAATCAGCACATTCTTCCCAATGTCGTTAATGCCCTTCAGAGTTGCAAACGCTCTCCATAGCTCCATCATAATACTCACCGACACAAGGCTGCACTGCTTGACTCCGAGTGTGGATGGTTAAACCAAGGTCAACGTTCCATCTCCCGAGGTCATACAGATGTTTCAATTCCAACTACAATGTAATGAAGGCCATCTGATTTATTGTTTAGCAAATGAACACATGGGCTACAGGATTGTTTGAATTTTGGGGAATTAAAGGTTGGATGTCAAGGGAAGAGGACTATGGTTAATATGTTTCCATGTAAAAAATGAAGTCTGAACAATGGTCTATTTGTGGCACAGGCCTCCATACAATGGGGACAACATGTTCTTATACTGTTTACTTATTCCTTTAGGTTACTTATTATGTCCGTTCCTTGGAAGCTGCTCGTGTAAGCAAATCTGAATTATTCTTCACGACTGTTAGCAATTCACTCAGAACCTGTGGCTAGCGAGTGATGAATGTAGTAATTCCTGCGCAAGAAATGAAACCCTAAAACACTATAAATTTAACAGGACTCTATGGTTATTTTTACATTATTAATTTGCCTTTCTTATTTTTTTTTTTTTTTTAGGGAAGATGCAAAAGAAGGAAAGGGGTTATAAAACACAGCACTGTAATTATATTTGAGGGGAACATCCACCTACAGTGTCTGAAAAAAAAATATGTTTAGATAAGTATTGCATCATGTAGAGAAAAGGGGGAAAAAACAGATTTGTCTCATCAGTTTTTTTTTATGTAACGTAAAAAAAAAATGCATATAAAGTGTAATAGTGTAACTATAGCAACAGTACTGCCTATGTCTACAAGCCCCTCCTTATTGGCCGTTACTGAATTTAGAGACCACTGTGAAATTGTTTTCAGTGTCAAATTACACAGCTTGAAATTGTTTTAACTTAAAAATAAGATAATATATATATATATATATATATATATATATATATATATATATATATATATATATATATATATATATATAATATCACACGTGAATAATGTATAGAAAATAAGAGAGGTGGAACTATCTTTAATTTAGTTAATCCGTCGGATATCATCCCGCAAGAATAAAAGTAGCATCCGGAAACCCAGTAAACCATGATTTTATCTATATTTTTATGCAGTTTTTCAAACGGAATCTATATTTTAAAAACTATCCAGCGGATGGAGCGAGGGGTTTTGGTGCCAGTTATTTTTTTCTCTTCATAAAATGTGCAACATTTTCTCCAAATGTTCCTTCCACAAATGCATTTGACAAACCACAATTATTTGTAGAGGTGAGAGCTTCAGATATTAAACCACACATATAAGAATATTTTTGACACAATACAGGATTATAGAATCATGAAACACGATTAAGTTTTACAAGTTTTGCCCAATACGTTCTCAAATCTGGATCTCGTTCATTATTTCCACCCCCCACTGGGGACATTTTAAAAGATAGAGAGAGTGGGAGGCAGGACACCTTGGCACAAGTGAGTATTCTAAAGAATATTCTACATTAGGTACAAGCCAGAGTTGTGCAGAGGTAAACACAATCGTCAAGAAAGTATTCTTATTTCTAAAAGTACTGAGCTTTGAGAACAAAAAACTGACAGTGCCAACAGTTTCTCACAATCTTGAAGCTAACAGCATGTCTACCAACATTTCAAATGACCAAAGAGGGGCATTTCTGTCACTGGAGGAGTGGCTGAAGGTGTGTCTATGGGTGAGGCGAATTAAGCTCTTTATTAAAGTTGGCAAACTATTTAATAAAAGAACAATGCACTTTTTTTTTTACAAAAACTAGTATATAAATACATTTATTGCTTTTCGGACACACTCTATCATGTGATTTACTGTTTTTGAGCTCTTTGATACACACATACACATTTAAAATTCCAAGCTCCTAGAAAATAAGGGCAGAGGGATTTGCCTGAGAAGGACAGCTTTATATGTACGAGTGATCCTCACTCTTTAAGAATCCCGCTTGCTTAGCGTCAGTGGGTGCACATCAATGACCAGCCACACAAGACATTTCTTGATTGATTGTTTTAGGCTATTGTTTTTTCCCCTGTGTTCTGCTCCTTGCTCCCGTTCACTCTGACTGGACAGATTTCTGACTTTGCAGAATAACCTGCTGTTTCTCCCATTCCAAAAGCATGAATTTTGTTTTTGCAATGACCCCGGGAGCTTACAAACTGCTACCCTGTCTGACCTCAGGTCACTGATTTCATTATCCTTGTCTGCTGTGGATGCATCAGTTCAGACGGGGACTTAATTAACATTTACTGGTAACCGGATTTTGGTCACGGGTCACAACCTTGTACTTTTCCATTTTTTTTATTTATTTTTTTATTCTTATCATTACTCTATAAAATATTTTGACAGTGTACTTCAATCAAACATCTTATAGGCTGACAATGTCAGTTTGTGCCAGGATCCAGATCAGCTCTACCTCATCAAAGAGGCAGAACTGATATTAAGCCCACAGGTATCTGCAAAGATACTGTACGTATCAGCTTTACTCTGGACAAGTTGCACCAGGTTTTAAACATTTGCCTGTAATAGTCCTTTAGTGCCATTTAACTAACTTATATACTTTTGAATACACTAGATTTTTACATACTATGCAGTGAGGTAACAAATCCAAGCTCTATCAACCCAAAAACCGCCTTGCAGTGTTTAGTTTGACAGAAAAGTCTGAGAAGGCTGTTAAACAGTGTTAAGTTAACTTGCTAGGGAGATGGGAGGGAACAGGTCTGAGAAGGCTGTTACACAGTGTTACGTTAACTTGCTAGGGAGATGGGAGGGAACAGGTCTGAGAAGGCTGTTACACAATGTTAAGTTAACTTGCTAGGGAGATGGGAGAGAACAGGTCTGAGAAGGCTGTTAAACAGTGTTAAGTTAACTTGCTAGGGAGATGGGAGGGAACAGGTCTGAGAAGGCTGTTACACAGTGTTACGTTAACTTGCTAGGGAGATGGGAGGGAACAGGTCTGAGAAGGCTGTTACACAATGTTAAGTTAACTTGCTAGGGAGATGGGAGAGAACAGGTCTGAGAAGGCTGTTACATAGTGTTAAGTTAACTTGCTAGGGAGATGGGAGAGAACAGGTCTGAGAAGGCTGTTACATAGTGTTAAGTTAACTTGCTAGGGAGATGTGAGGGAACAGATCTGAGAAGGCTGTTACACAGTATTAAGTTATCTTGCTAGGGAGATGGGAGGGAACAGGTCTGAGAAGGCTGTTACACAGTATTAAGTTATCTTGCTAGGGAGATGTGAGGGAACAGGACTTTGAAGGCTGTTACATGGTGTTAAGTTAACTTGATAGGGAGGGGACAGGTCTGAGAAGACAGTTACATAGTGTTAACTTAACTTGCTAGTAGTATGGGGGGGGGGGGGCGACTCACTTGACAGTAACAGGTGAATCAGATGGAGGAGTATCCTCTTCCTCTGCAGTTTGCAGGGCATTGTCCCAGGGTTAGACAGGCACAGGGAGCCTGCATCCCAGCCAGTCCAGCTGCAGATAGAGTCAGGGGACTGGGCTTTGGCAGAGATCCATGCGAACCAGAACCAGAACTTCAAATAGATAAATGCAATAATCCCTCCTTAAACTTTTACTCACATTGTTGTCAGTTGATGAAAATTGCAATAGATTTTAATCATAGTTTTAGTCCTATTAACTTAGTTATTTAGTTTTTGTTTAGTTTTAGTCACATGAAGTTGACAAAATCTATGACAAAAAAAGTTTAGTTGCCTTGTAAATGCCATATAATAATTATTATTATATGTACTATTTTTTGGTATACTCCCACATTCCCCATGATGTCCCAATGGCAAAGACGGACACTGGGGATGTGGCTTAAGAAGGGGAATGTCAGCACTATATGCAAGCATGCCCTAACACAGAGTTCAATTGCTTACAAGGCATGGGATTCCCCAATTGTGCCTGTGGCTCTGAAAGTGGTACATTTGGGGAATATATCTTGGTTACATAAAAATATATGGTGAATATTGTTTTAAACTGATATATGGATAGAAGTTTTCAATTGGGAAAGCCAGTTTAAAAATATCTACAATGTAGCTGTATTGTACTCAGAGCAGTATATTCAACTTACCACGATGCAAGACACCTAGCTGATCAGTAATTGTCTTGTTTTCTCATTACAGAGTTCTATCATTTTCCTTTTTATCATCCACCCCCCTCCACCATGATCTTCCTATGCACAAAGCTGACCTAGACAGGCTGTACACATAATTTCACCATATCTTAGGAATTAATTTGATGATTTCTGCGCCCCATTACCGGCATCTTGGATCACTAAAAACGGAATAATAATTCCCGTCTATAAATACACGATAAAGGTTAATGATTTCTCCTCAATTACCTAGTGCTTACATTTGGAAAAGCTACATTTTATTTAGCAGCCATATAAAAAAATATATGTAATTAAACTCTTGAAAAATAAATGCACAGATTCCTTTTTTTTTTTACATGTTTTTTTTTTAATGTCTACAAATACGATGAAATAAAAATTAGGGTTAAGAGGCGCAAAAAAATACATTAGCATACAAATAAAAGTTCCATTTATATAATTTAACAAATATGTTGCTGTAACACAATGGTTGCTCAGCTCACGGAAGCATAAGTAACAACCAACGGTTACGATTCAGTGGACATGAAAGGTGCTGAGACGTTGTTAAATCGTAATCTGTGTATCACTCGCATGAAATATAAATCTAGAGACTACTAAAGTTTATGCTGTTTGTTAGCAAACTTCCGAACACATATAGCAAAAGAAGTAATAATAATGACTCATTTAGATGTGTTGTGACTTTCCAATTATCACAACTCCAAATATGTGCTTTGCAACTGGAAAGAGAACATTTGAAACCACTGAAAAAAATCTAGTGGGTCATAGCTTTGGAATTACAGAGCAGCCATGTTTTTTTCCCTGGTCACACAGTATGTAGAAGGCTAATATGACATGTAGGGAATATAATTAGTTAAGTGTCTTTAAAGGAGTATTAGAAGCAAATGTTTAAAACATGATGTGCAGAGTACCCCAACATGTGCATCAATGCAGGTACACATGAGTTTAGTGTCAGCTCTGATTAAAAGCTGAAGTAGAGCTGATCCAACGGTGGTTTGGTGATATTGCACGGTGGTTTGGTGATATTGCACGGTGGTTTGGTGATATTGCACGGTGGTTTGGTGATATTGCACGGTGGTTTGGTGATATTGCACGGTGGTTTGGTGATATTGCATGACCAGGTTATCTTTTAACCGAACCCCACACAAAAACAGATTCTTTTTTTTTTTTCAAGGGAAGGCATCCAAAATGTCTTAGATGGGACTGTAGCTCATCAAATTATAAACATACTGAGATACTCTTACAGTGGTATGGTGTATCCACCTTCGGAAATCATTAGTTGTCAACCCATACGAAGTAGAAAAAGTTCTAATCCCAAAAGCTTTGTTAGACTTTATACTATCCAAATACTTGTCAAGAGACCTCTGTACTGTTCTGTTAATGAACAGGTCTTTAAAGGACAAGAGGTCACCCGCTAAGACTTGAAGAAAGGAGATTTAGTCTACGACAGCGTAAAGGATTCTGGTGGTTCTCGACAAATACCTTGGATGCCTTTAAAAGTGACCTGGATCATTTTTTAATGAGCCGGAGCATAAA
Source organism: Pelodytes ibericus (assembly GCA_036172795.1). Classification (NCBI taxonomy): domain Eukaryota; kingdom Metazoa; phylum Chordata; class Amphibia; order Anura; family Pelodytidae; genus Pelodytes; species Pelodytes ibericus. Next base: position 10,860,789 of record CM069864.1, on the reverse strand, counting down.
GGGCTATGCATGTTAGTATAGGCCTTAATATTTATTTAGTGCTTGTTGATCCAAGGAGAAATCTGATTGCCATTTGGAGTTAGGAAGGATTTTTTTCCCCACTGAACGCAGAATTTTAAATTGCTGAAGGGATTTTTATTTGCCTTCTTTTAGATCAACAGTGGTAAACATGGGATAGGAAAAGGGTTGTACTTGATGGACGCAAGTCTTTTTTCAACCTAAACTACTATGTAAGAAACCGATGTACGAAGGTAACCCATGTGTCAAGAGGTCAAGTACCATGTAATTGATTCCAGAAACGAAGGTCTACAAGCTAAAAGAAGTAGGGAGTTAGGTGTCTCTGTGGCTGTATAACTGAAATGTAATAGTAAATGTAATAGAGTCTAAGGGGGTCATGTACCAAACAAGTGCAGTGGGGAAAAAGTAGGTAAAACATGAGTAAGGAGCAATTTGCGAATATTTGATAAATTCTACACTCTTTTTTTCCTGATTTGCGCCTCTTCCGTTTCTTTTCATTTAGCGTGCATTTTTCCAGTTGCGCTAATACATTGCGATTATATTTGCACACACTAAAGAGCTTTGTGAATATTTTGTGAAAAATAATTCTTATTTGCGTGTGAAAATTACACCAGCTTTTAGCGAGCGCTATCAAAAGAGGTAGAAAAAATATTCGCTAACTTGCCTGTATGTATTCGCAATGATTCCCATTTTTATTTAAAAAATAGTTTTGCACTTAAAATATATTTGCATTTTTTTAGTACATGCCCCTCTAAATGTGTTTTTTTTCTGCATTTTGCAGCCTTTTATTGGATAACTGAAAGGATCCATTGGAATTATCTGAAGGTTACACCTTTGCACCTTCTAGTGTGTGTGTGTGCGAATTTTGCTGGTTAGGAAGCAAGTCACCTTGTAGCTAATCATCTCATTGTACAATATGCTTTGCTGACATCCCATGTCTTGGTGTATAAAATGCCATTCTCTTAATCTTCCATGCCTCACTATTCTAGATATAAACAGGGAAAATGAGGCGGCTGAATGTTAGATTTATTCCTCATAAATCAGACTGATATCTTACCTTTCACCGAAATACTTTATGTCACCGTTACAGGACTAGAAAAGGTCGAAAGGAGAAACTCTGAATAAAATAAATGTATCTATAGAAGCAACAACTGAATAGATTCAAGTATCACTGGGGATTTTGTTGTTTGTATTTTGCATTTAAGAGATGATTCATGAGTATACAAGAGTTCACAAGCACTCAGAAGGAGAGAAACTTTTTATTGACTAAAATCGATTAATAAAAAAGATTAAAACCAACTTGACAAAAGAAAAATTCAACCCGTGAAAAATCATTCTATTAATTTAGTCATTTTGTCAAACTCTGAAGTGTTTTATTTTTTTAACTAGTTTGAGCATGGACAACTTTATTTTTTCCTGCTTGCACATTGGTGATGTTGTTGCCTGGTTACACCTCGCTTTCCAGTGGTTAAATGGGAGGAGGCTTAATTGCCCCTATTGCAACACATTAAAAAGGTTTTGGTAGCAGTATGGACTGCTTTGTATGCTCACTATACAGTAGGTGAGGTTAGGTTCTCACCATATTGGGAGTGTGCATTGACTATTATCCTTTGGCCAATTAATATAACCAAAACCTCTCATATACATTATGCTTATGCAATCGTTGCCAACTGTACTGGGTGAGAAGTGCAGAAAAATTCATAGACTGGTCACAGTTACTGCCCCAGTGAAGTGCCTGACTACAAAGCAGCTGTCCCTTCTGCCCCGAGTCAGTGGGCGCTCCGACACGAGTCAATGTTGCCAAGAGAAAACCACTGTGGCACATTAAACACTAAATAGAGCAACGTAGACTATACACCTGAATCCCGCAAAGTCCCACTGAGATTTATGCCTAAGGGTTCATCATCAAGAAGTCTCGGTTGACCCTTTTTCTTGTGTTCTGTTGATAATCAATCTCCGACGTCTTTCATGTATGTCAGAGAACAGACTTTGCTTTATTGATGTTTATTTTCCAGGCAATGGTGACATGCCTGAGGTCTCTGCACCTGTTTAGTGAGATTCTAGTTATTTCTGCTTCGTGTATATTGTGGGCAGATTAAAGAATGGTTGTTGGCCGACGATCACCACGCTCTATTTAGGTACCTTGGATAACCACGGTCATCTGCTTTATTGCTTGGCACATTAATCCTTCTCTTTGTTATAATACATATTTGCATAGCACAGTAACATTATACAGTGCTAGGCTTGTAAGTCTACATGAATTGTCAGCCAATGCTGTTGGTTATACACCAGCATTCATAAAATAACATGGTACATTTTAGACTTCATGGCATTGTGAAATTTACATTATTTTTGATGAGCTTACTAGTTTTTTCCCCCCAATACTAGTTTCTAAATATTTGTACAAACAAAACAAAAACAGTGACTTGACAAAAGTTGCCATTATAGTTGCCCCAAATTCCTAGATTTTCCAGGATGCTTCAGTCCAATATAAATATATTCCAGCATTACTACTGGCCATTCAGGCAGCATTGCAAATAAACTGTCTGTTTAAAAGACATACACAGCTAAATCACAAACAAAGAGGTTCCAAATCCCATGGAGGTCTCACAATGTCGCGTGACATCACACTCTGTCACCTACTGTAGGCTGATCCCCGTCACATCCTGGGACCTATTGCTATGACGTTGGCAAATATGGGGTATTAGCAGATGTAGACATAACTTCTGTTTGATAATGTGTACTGCACAATAAGGTACATGATCGGGTAAACAAAAAAAGCATAACTTAACTATCATGAAACATCTGCCAACAGCCTGGGCTTTCATGGGGCAATGGACCCCATGTATATACAACAAAACAAATTTAGGAAAAAGGTTGTAGGGTCCCCCAGATACCCTAACAATCAGTTGTGCATCGGGGAAAGCTTCCCCTTCTTCTCCAACCCCCATTACAGAAGCCTAAAGGGGTCCACAGAATGCCCACTCAACCAGTGGGAAACCGTCTCTTCCTCCACCTCTGTAGCTTAGTGGGGTTTGGGGGTGGAAGTCTAGAGAGGAGAATAGAATTTGGGGATGTCTAAGACTCCCTTATAACTAGCTTCACTACACTTTTAAAATACAATGTTAAAATTAAGTATTGTCCACAGTAAAAAAAAGACTTACAAAACTCCTTAAAACTCACGAAGGGCAGTAATCAATCAACTGACTGTTGTATAGCAAAGTTGCAAAGTAAAGGGCAGCTGAATTTGTTTACTGGTGTATCATAATCTAAAGCTGTCTGCAGATCAATACTGGCAGGAGGGGCAGTGATGGAAAATGCTGTGAACTTGGTATTAAGGACAATGACCTCACTATATATTTAGGTACTTAATAGATGAACGTTTAGAAACTCAAACAATTATAAAGTTCTTATAAAACATAAACTGAATGGGGCAGGGTTCATTTAGAATTAATTCTAATTTTTAATTAAGTGTTCTTACAAAGCAAGACCACTTAATATTATATCACATATATATTCTTATTATAGACAAATTTACCACCCTAACTCCTCCCACAGTTTTTACACTGAACAGTAATATACCGAATCGTGCAGATTGTTCCCGATTGGTGTGCTTTTACTTTGTGGAACGTTTCGCCGAATGGTTCACGAAATATCGTAGTTTTTGTGGCGAAATTGGTCCCATAGTAATGAATGGCGGAATGTTCAAAACTAGAGTGGGAGCTGACAAAAGCTAGAGTGTGAGCTGAAAAATCAGGACATGATTTCTAAACTGCCACCACTTACTCATTTTCAAACCCACCTACACAAATCTTATATCAAAACGTTCAGCTATCCCTGCTGCCACTAAACATGTCCACGGCTAAGCCATGGTCCTGACCATTTGTTTTGCAACTCACGCTGTCCATTGACATTCATTGAAGGGCAATATCTAAACTGCGACTGTGCCTTCATTTTTTATATTTCAGAGACATACTGTGCATCAAAATGTAGGTCTGGGTCTTGTGATTCTCACAATATAAAGTTCTTTGCTGTAGGATTTATAGTTTTTAAAATACGACCATTTGAAGATGGAAACCGCACTCCAACCTTTCCACAGTTACTCCAGCCACTCCAACCACACAACAGTTACTCAAGCCACTCCAACCACACAACAGTTACTCAAGCCACTCCAACCACACAACAGTTACTCCAGCCACTCCAACCACACAACAGTTACTCCAGCCACACCACCCAGTTACTCCGCCCACTCCAGTTGTAGACTACTGGTGGAGGCAAGAACACTTCACACAATTTCCCCAGAAATGTTAGCTTTTCTAGTTAAGTATAAACTATTATTTTGTCAATGATTGTTCTTGGCTACAGATGTTACAAATATATACATTATAATATATAGTATAAATTTCCTGACTTAACTTCTGACCCAAGAGCAAAAAAGACCTGAACGATCTAACCCAAGATTCTAAACAAGATGCTTGCCACCCAATAGAGTGATACGAAGCATAGAGGATTCAATAAGGTGCTTTAGTTGTATTCTTTCATTAAAACATATCTATATGAAATGCAGTCACATGCCGCACATTACTGTGAGTTTCATTGATGTGGAGCTCTGTGATACACTCACACACTGCTCATTACTGTGAGTTTTATTGCTGTGGAGCTCTGTGATACACTCACACGCTGCACATTACTGTGAGTTTTATTGCTGTGGAGTCTGTGATACACTCACACACTGCTCATTACTGTGAGTTTTATTGCTGTGGAGCTCTGTGATACACTCACACACTGCACATTACTGTGAGTTTTATTGCTGTGGAGTCTGTGATACACTCACACATCACACTTTACTGTGAGTTTTATTGCTGTGGAGCTATGTGATACACTCACACGCTGCACATTACTGTGAGTTTTATTGCTGTGGAGTCTGTGATACACTCATACATCGCACTTTACTGTGGCTTGTATTGCTGTGGATCTCTGTGATACACTCACACACTGCACATTACTGTGAGTTTTATTGCTGTGGAGAGTCTGTCATACAGTCACAAGTCTAAACATTACTGTGCTTTAGAGTTCCATGATACATTAAAACACTGCTTCATATGAATCTAAATGCATCTTCAAATATCTGATTGAACAACAGATGTTTCCATTTCAATCCACCAACAGGTTGCCTCTGCGGTAGTGAATAAAAAATTAGCTCCGTTCCGTATCTTGAATGGAATTAGTTTACACTGTGTGCTTATTTCACAATTTGATAGATACGTAAGGTCTATATTTATAGACATCGATCCAGTCTCACGCCGAGAGTCAGTAAAGTTGCAAACAGCTGTCTGCGAGGGAGTCAGCCTGCTCTGGGCTCTGTACAAGCTGAGTAACACAGTGATGATGTGCTTCACTAGATCCATGTTAAGATAGGTGGAAGGAAAGGGTGCGAGTCCTGCCAGAGGTGTTTATGTAACCAGCCTTCACTGTGGCCGGATCCCAAAAGGTCACACAGACTAGATATAGGTTCTCAATAACCACATTAACCTGATATACACAGTAGAACATGTTAAAATGTTACCATTGTTAAAGGGGCAGTACCCCTCCTTATTTGTGTAAGACACATGCTGTACAAGTGTTTAAAATAGGTTAAAATGCACTTATTTTTATTGTAATACACTTTACAATTCACCTGTAGTTTTACATTGGAAAATGGTGTCAAAGGGGCCTCTCAGTTCAGTGACTTTCAATACGGAGGGTCTTGGAGAGATAGGCTCTGTTTGTACAGCGATACATCTATTCCACCGTATTTGCAGTTTATTGGAGAGAGAATGTGACGCAGCAGGCTTCAAACAAGGCTGCAGAGCTTGCAATTAGTATGAATCAGCAGCAGATTTGAGACTGTAGTGTAGAGCTTGCATTTAATTGTTAACTGCAACATACAGAAAAAATGTCCCGCAGAGCTTGCACTTGATAGTCATAAGTCCGTACACAAATTAGCAAGATACATTTTAATATGCTAATATATATAACATGGGGGTAGCAGTGTTCGGCCGTCATGTGAAGCAACCACCTTGTTATAATGATGATGTGCGTTTTAACATATAAAGACTTTCTATGGAGATTCACAGACATCAATTTCTTTGGAACTTTGCCTATTTCTGGTGATGTGGCCATCTTGGTTGGTTGCTGTCCTGTCCAAGATGTCTGGAATGCGGGTGACTATTCTAACCAGAAAGAGGAGGTACGGTGGAGCAACTTTAACTATACGAGATGATTCGAACATGAATTAGAGTGTGTTCTTCTCGTTACTCATTCTGCTAGAATTCTAATCAAATGTCATGCCTTAAATTGTACAGACATACATCATTCTGTGCCGGTTCATTTTCAACTCACATATTCCTTTACTCTCTATATTCGTAGCACTGTTCCTCCTCTCTTTCCTACAGCTACACTCTCTGTCAGAGACGGAAGCATCACACTAACTACCAATGCTCACATCGAGCCTTAGACATCAATAAACACATAGCATCACACAACTAAGGTGTCACACCTTGCTTCACACAACAACTTGTATCACAGAATAATACATGCTTGTGGCTAATGCTTCACAACAGCAGAGAATGCTCACACCAAGTTTTACAAAAGCAGACTGCTCTTACCTACCTTCACCCAACATCTGAAAGCATGTCAATTAAAATACACTGTACACATCAGGAAAACAGTGCTGTGTACAAGGCCCCCTGAAGGCCCTGGAAGATCCAGGACAGGGTTTTTACCTCTCCATCCCATCCATATCTACAAAAAAATATTAGGATATCATAAAAAAGAATTGAAACATAAATGATACCTCCCATTTTCCTCTATATCGGTGCTTCCCAGCATCCCTTTTGGGGATGGTGTGGCTGATGTCTTCAGGAGGTGGGAGTAGTTCAAAGTATTGCTTTTATTATTTAATATGCTTTATTGTTCCAGTAACAGATTCGCAAACCAAGGGGGTGAATGTTTGGAATAGAAAAGGCTAACACAGTAAGAGTTAGATAAACACCTTCCAAGACCCTGATGACTAGCAGCCAATCTGGTGGGAGGCGTAAGACTTTGATCATAATTGGAAGGTCGCATGATGTCTCAAAGGTTGGGAATCCCTGCTCTGGGTTGGGAACCCATGGTCAGTTGATCATGTCATTGTATCATGTACCATACCTTGCCAGTGGTTGAAAAGTAAAAAATATATGTGTGCCCTCTAACTGTTCCTTTTATTTTTTGTCTCTCTCATTATTTCACAACATGTTGGTTAATTTATTGGGAGTCAACTGACTTTGGGTCTGAGGTCTCATTAGATAGTGGGCTCTCGGTAAATGCCCAACATTGCCCATAGGATAAGGTGACCCATGGGCTTCAAATGAACCACTTCTAGATATCTGTAGAAATGTGTCCACCTATAGACTGGATGGGTGGACTTAATTTATGTAGCAGGAACTTAACAGTAGGGAATAATAGAGGAAATACAGCAATGACCAGGGAAAAGCCAATTGTGTAGCTAGGGAATGCCTTAAAAAAAATTATGAAAGCAGATAAAGCCAAGATCATACACAAAAAGGAAGACACATTGACAAAATGTTGAGCTTACCAAGAACAACAATGTGCATTGATTATAGAACAGTGGAAGGCTGAGAATGATGGGACAGATGTAGAGCACCATAAAAATGAGGCCTACTTTGCTGTACTGTTATCACAAGTATACATGTTTCGTTTTTACTACATCCGTATTATATTGTGACTTCAATGTTGTATTTAGTCAACCGAAGCGGAACTTGTGAAATTATTTCATTCAGACTTTACTATAGACAGCAAAGTGTTCTTCCAGAGATTTTTAATTAAATGATAATGCTTTAAAGAGCCTTTAAAAAAAAAAAAAAAAAATATTTAAATTATAGCACCATATCTCCCTAAACCCTTTGGCCTAAATATTTACTCTGTTGAAGCTACTGTTTTCTTTTCCCTTTACATGGCCGTAAAGCTGCTTGGAGCTTTTTTCAGGCAATTATGTTAAACGTATAAAAAGGATGAATGAAATCCCAAATTTGGATATTCGCTAGCAATAAAATGAATTAGGGACACAATGTATTTTTTTTTTTTTCCGCATGAAAAATGTGGAATAGAGAATGAGAATCTCCCAATCCAACCCTCCGGGAACTTTTATTGTGCAAATCATTAAGCACAGAAGTAATAACTATGCATTGAATCTTAGTGCTCTTGTTAAATCTTACAAGGTTGCAAGTCTACAAAAAAAAAGCCAGCCTGTTTAACACTAATGGAAAGTACTGGAGGAAATGATAGCACATTAATGAAATCTTTAAGCAAGCATAGCCTGGTGGCACTTTGCTTGACCCAATGGGTTTCCAAATTAGGTATAGTTCGACTAGAGTCTCCTCTACATTTTCGAAACCCACTACTGAAAAATATGGTGTGAAATTCAAGAAGCTATATCTCATTACCAGAAATATTGGATTATTAGATTATTAGATATTATTATCTAATAATATTATATATATATACATGAGCATTATAACATATTGGTTATTACTGTGATTTTGTTTAGACATTGGTGGTCTACATTGACTTTATGTCAATACATTTCCCTGCATCTGGGTTATTATGTAGATAATACAATCCCCCCCCACACACACACACACACAAATAACCAGCTATGGCATTTTATGATCATCCTTTCTGATATAAGTATCTACTCAATGAATTACAGGGAATTGAGATGGGAATTTCAAATGTAAGGCAAAAATAGATGAGATGGAAAAATGAACCCTTTCAGCTGCATTGGGGATTTTTTCCAACTCGCCGACATTGGCCTAAAGTTTGACATTCCCATCTCAATTCTCATTTTATTGAGTAAACCCTATAATTCTTGCTGCTATAGTTTAGAAGATGTAACTTCGTTTGATGCTACTTCCTGCATCAGATGAACTGGAGACGTCTAGAGAAGTTGCTTTTCCTGCAATAACTTATAGAAACATAGAAACATAGAATGTGTCGGCAGATAAGAACCATTCGGTCCATCTAGTCTGCCCAATTTTTTTTTGAGTACTTTTATTAGTCTCCCGTTCCCGGTCTTATAGCTAGGATAGCCTTGTGTCTATCCCACGCATGTTTAAACTCCTTGACTGTGTTTACCTCTACCACTTCTGCTGGCAGGCTATTCCATACATCCACTACCCTCTCAGTAAAGTAATACTTCCTGATATTACTTTTAAATCGTTGCCCCTCTAATTTAAGACTATGTCCTCTAGTTGTGGTAGTTTTTCTTCTTGGGGAAAAAACATGGAGATGTCTAATAGAGTGGCCTGATCCCTTACTGAAATTGTTGTTGCTTCACTATATCTTTTCTAATCTTCTCTTAGGGGCATAAATATAGAATATCCTCCAGTGGGAACCACAGTTCTTCATGATATAGAAGGCAGACACACGGAAAAAGTTTCTATCGAATTTTAGCAGCATGAACCGTAAGAAATGCTGGATTTACTTTTGGCTGCCAGACTACAAAAAGTCTATGGAAGACAAGTCCATGGCAGAATAGGAAAGAGTCCATGGTGGACAATGGGGGTACCCCGAAATTGATGGAGACCCCCTTAAATTCCTGATGACTTCCCTCCTTTAAAAAAAAAAAGATTATCACACTTAATGTTTCTGATTTTTAAAACATATATTTCTCGAATAAATACTTTTCCGTGACTGAACACTATCAAGTTTCCATCGCCCAATAAAGGCCCGCAATAAATAAACAGTCACAAAAGTAGATACACCAAATGGGCACCAAACACCAATGATTAAAAAAAAATGAAACTTGCTTGAAGGTATGTCTTATTGCTTTGTCTAATGTGCAATATTTCAAGCAATTGCCATTCTGAATCGCTTAGCATTGATGCATAATACAGTTATTACTTACTAAAATATAGTGCTTCAATATTTCAGATACTATAATAACTTAACAGTGGTTTCTCCAAAAACAGCAAAAAGTATCTCAGTGAAATATAAGCATAAAGAGTACGAGAGTGATACATTGCCACTCTAGTTTCTAACAGCTATAGCTTGGCAGCAATTTATTATTTAACATATGGCTAGAGTGGTTTTGGCTTGGAAAACCATGTGCTAATAGTGTTGTAGGTGTCGTGTTACTAAATTGAGATATTATGATGATCGGTTTAACTGTTCCTGAGCCCAAGTAAAGACATATCAAATGACTGTGCATCTGATCAGGAAAACTAGATTCTAAAAAAGCACATTAGAAGAGGAAGGATTATAGAAACTATCAGGTGTTGGAAAGAAGGTTACAGAAAAACATCACTGCGCAGTCTTTTTCAATTTACTTCTCGATATGGGCAGTTGCCAAATGTGTGTCCTGCCATCTGCCATTCTTCCTATTCCCTAAATTATTTCCATGGAACACAAAACATTTAACACCTTAAGGACCAATGATAGCTTATTCAATGACATCAGTCTAGTCCCTGGAAGAAAAAAATAATAATTAACTTGTATTAAAGGGACACTAAACGTTTATCTTCTGACTGGCAGCTGCCATGCTTCTATGGGATGCAGGCATCCGTCTGGTCGTTGACTAGCTCTCTCTGCTAGTGCAGAGAGGGACACTCATTTTTGCATGGGACGAGCAGAGGGGAACTAAACTATAATCAGACCCATTCGGACGAGCGGGGTGAGCCAGTCTCGAGAACTGCTGTGTCTCAGCTGTGAGACACAGAAGAGTAAACCCGCATGTATCTATTAAGATACACATCAAGTTTACTCCAGGCGAGAAGGACATTTTTTTTTAACTCTGGCTTCCTTGAAGGAAGCAAAGGGTTAAAAAAAACACCTTTGGTTTTCCTATATATAAAACAGATTAATTACTTCATCTTTTCTTATTTTACAACACTAATCTGTACAATGTTTTTTAAGCTGCAGAAATAAGACAACTGTGGGCAAAAAAAACGCCTTATTTTTAATTGAAAGATTACATAAAGCATAGACGTTTTAAAAGAATTGTCTTGGACATGCAAAAAATTCAAAACGTCCTTATGTTTAACTGTAAGATTGCATCAAGTGTAGACATTTTAAATGGAAACGCTTTATGGAAAGCATACAAATTAAGTACGTTATTGAGCCCTCTTTGATTCCAAAGCTCTGTTAGGGGGCAGACATGTTGTTCAGAATCTAGGATGAGATGAAGGAAGATTTGACTCAAGATTCAAAACAACATATACACTCCCTGATAGAGCTAGATACAGCAAAGAGAGCTCAATAAGGTACCTAATGTATATTTTTTTAATTTAATCATCTCCATTTAAAATGTCTACACTTGATGCAATCTTTCAGTTAAACATAAGGTCATTGTTTGCCTATAGTAAACCTTTAAGGGAATTTTGTTTCATTTCTAGTAAAATATCAGGTATTTGGATAATTTTATGTAATTCTGATGGACAGGGGCTCTCAATGGTTCAATGCTGGGTTCTGCTGCTTTAGTGAATGCATAGGTGGCAAACTTATGTTCATTCCTGATAGAAGTTACATACGCATACAATGTCAATTACACTTGCATAATACCCTGGTCTCCACCTCCTTCATGCAAGCTCTACATGGTATGAAATATGAGGGGGGGGGGGGGGGTTGGAAACCCCCATGTATGTGAAACCCTGCACTGAAAGGCTGGGCTGGGATTCCAGTGTGTGTGTGTGTGTGTGTGTGTGGATGTGTGTGTGTGTGTGTGTGGATGTGGATGTGTGTGGATGTGTGTGAATGTGTGTGTGTGTGGATGTGTGTGTGAGATTATTGTCCCTTCAAAATACCCTATTTCTCCATGGGGAGTTATATTCCTTTAAGACAACAGGACTCCATAGAACTACTGCTACCAAATAAACAGCAGATTCCTGAACAAAGGAGCATTATAGATTACAAGAAAGGCATCTAGTGTTATAGTCTAAGGAGCTAATATTACTGAAATAGAAGAAATACGATAGTATTAAAAGGAAAGCAGATTCAGGTGCAATTACACCATTATTCTCTTTATCACTTTCATTTTCTATTCTACAAAGATGACTTAATAAGATCAAAATGGCTGGTTTTCAGGTGGAGTGCGCCGTGTGAATCTGGGTGAACCAGCAGACAAATTACACTGTTCCCTTTTCATAGTGGAAAGAGAGATAAGATTGTAACAATGTTTATTGTCATCAAACCCTTTTAGTCAATATGATGACAAAAAAGCCACAAAAGAAATAGAATAACGACATGTAAACTAGTTACTGTTTGAACGTGTGGTTTATTTAATAATAGATTTGGAGTGATAGCAGCTGAATTCAACTTAATTTTTTTTTTTTTTCTTTTGGAAAATAGTCTACTAATGTTCAGATTCACTAAAACACTGTTTCAATCATAACGCATCACTAGGGAAGGCCAGAGAGACCGTATATTATTGTTTCTTCTGACTTGTTTTCTCAAGAAAACAAGTTGTTTTCTCAAGAAAACAAGTTGTTTTCTTACTATAAAAAGTGGTTTTATCAATATAACAAGTTGTTTTATCAATATAATACATTGTTTTCTCACTATAACAAGTTGTTTTCTCAATATAACAAGTTTTTACTCGAGAAAACAAGTTCGGAAAAATGATTATACGTGGCCACTCTGAGCTTCCATACATCACTGCCAAATTCAATCAAAATGAATGCCGAGTTCACATCGGAGTGTTTGTGCAACTAATCTAGAATCAGGAGGAAATTTGCTACCCATGTTATATACTGCAGTGATTGCAAATGTTTGAGAGCCTGATGGCTGGTTATTCTTCCATAAATCAAAGTGCCCTCCCCTGTATAGGGGTTGAAACATTGCCCTCGAGATAATAAACCCACAGTTACACAGGAGTTGATGGCCATTGTATTTTCTTTGTTTATATAACCATAGGCCCCTGAGTCCCAAGGGTGTGCCACCCCCATATTTGTGACATCACCAATCTGCTTTATTTGTCAACAGAATTAAAGGGACCACAATATTTATAGTTACATATTATCAAGGCAAAACGTGTGCTATTGCATGAAAAAATGCTAAAATAGTAGTTATAACCATGTAAACCAACGGAATGCTATGGCAATGTGCTCAAAATCTAGCACCTTTTTTTTCCCTTAATGCATCTGGCCCTATATGTGTTTTATTAAAATAAATATATTGATTTTACAGATCATGAGCTTTAGATGATTATCTCCAATGGGTAAAAATAGCTTAAAGGGGCTGTCTGATGCCCAAAATGCATCTTCTAAATGTTAGTGCATATTAATGTGCTTTCAAGTACTTTAAAATGCATATTTTACATGTTGCATTGCTTAACATATAAAATACTTATAGCTAGATGAAATTATAGCAGTTTGCAAGAAACCAGCACTGCCCACACCAGCTAGAGTTTCTTTTTAGAGTAAAATTCAATTTCCTTCTTTTTTTGTGTGTGCTGCAGGAACCAATGAGAATAATTTCATTCAAATTAATTGGATTTCATGTCTCTCTAGTGATGTCATCAGACAATATGTTGCACTGTTAAGAGATCCTACTCAAGTCTATTACAGTCACACGATGTATTCCAGCAGTACAGGAAGTGACTAAATGAAACAAAACTTTATATGTCTTTACAATCAGTGCTGCCGCACCTGAATTTAACATGCAGAGCAATCACTGGGGGAGGGCTTGAGTCAAATATTAAAAATGGGATTTATGCAGAATGCCTGCATCAAGTCACACCGGGGAAAACGCCTGTGCACCATACAAGCAGTGATCTTCATCTTGCACCAAAGTGAGATTGGGGACTAGACTGTCCCTTTAAGGCATTATTCAGAAATGTGTTTCCATTGTGGGCTATGCTCCAATAAGGTTACAAGGCTCTCATCCCATAAAAGGGACACAATTAAGCAAGGTTCCTCGCCACCTTGTCTGCAGTTGAGTTGAAGTTGAAAAAGCTTTCTTGACATGTACAGCCATGAGCAATTCTCTTTAACCTTGGTACTGATTAGATTCCTCTGAGTTTAGATCTTTAGTAGAGGCAGCAACTGATTTTCAAGGGAATGAAACTGCAATGAGAATTCCTCCTATTAATAAAACCCCCCCAAAACAAATCCCCTTACTTTAAATTCCGGAGGAGAGTACTATACATTTATCAGACGTATGTCTCTAATGTTACTGACTTTAGTAATGTTTACATCAACTTGGCACTGGGTTACAAAACGGGAATTCATGTCACTCTCCACTTTTATGTTAATCATGTTTTAAAACACATCACATTGAATCTTGAGTCTGGCTAAAGAACATGTCAGTGAAAGCATGCTGATATTTATATGCAGAAAGACCAACAAAAAGACCATAGTTCAATACTTGCCAATTAGGTGTGGAAAGAAAAAAAGATTCTTCCTGACAAGTAAATGGCAATTGGATGACTCTTTGGACTGCTGGTGAAACATACTGTCTGCTAATCATAGATGCTAACTGCACTGCTCAGAGAATGAAAAGTCCCTTTTGCAAGTTAATTGTATTGATCCAGGATATATTTGGTATAAAGCAATCATGATGCATGCATCTTAGAGCAATTCTAGTATAAGGAGTCTGCCCTTGTCTTCAGTACGCCAAGCCTCCAAGCATTTTTTTATCAGCTTAGTTTTGCAAATCAATATCTTTATTTCATTAGGTTTATAATCCCCCCAAAATAAAGCCCCATATGAATTTGAATTCAACTTTCGAGCCGAAACGATTACTTGGAACGTTCCGTTTTCAATCATTTCCCGTTAGTTTACAGGTGATCGCAAACCGGTTATATCCAAAATACATTAACCATTTCCCTACCTGGCTTACGCCGACCAACACATTGCTTTGAAATGCCTTGTTTCAACTCTTTTGCGATACCACAGACACCTAGTTGGTAAAACATCAGCCATTTTGAAGTCCATGTAAACAATGGATGGCAGAGCAATAATAGATTGCTTGGGTTTCTCACCCTTATTGGGGTAATTTTCTATGGCCCTAATTAATCTCTTTAGCAAGGGTGAGATTGGCATAAAACGTTGTACGCCGGGAATTACTTAAGTATTAGGATGAATATAATAATGGGGCAACTATTCTTAACCATAAATATGATTTGTTTTCACCTAGAGGGAATATAGTACTGATAATTGATTAAGGTTGTAAAGTTGGACCTCTTCTTCAGAGGAGCATTGGTTTGCTTAAATCACACCCGAGGAGTATAAGGGACTGGTTGAACAGGCTGGTAGCTCAACCCCCCCTCCCCACATACAAGATAAGTCAAATAATAAACCAACACTTCTATGGTTCAAATACATTCAACTCAAGAAAAGCTGATTAGCTAAGGAGGAGAATGAGCAACGCACCTAGTTACCAACAGCAAGCTATGGTTCCTTCTTGACTAAAATTATTGTCGGGGACCCATTCACTTAGAGGTACAGTAGGACATTCTTGCCAGAAAAAATCCCTATACTGCACATTACTTTCATTTACTTCCATCTTTTATGCTGCCCAGATCCATAGGGTCTTGTGCAAGAGCCAAGTAACTTTATCATGTCATATCCATTCAGTTATATATAGCATTGCCATTAATATGTAGATATGCTACCATTCAACCTTTGTGTGAAGGACATGTTTGTGACCCCACACAGCTAAGACACTAGACCATGAGACGAGTTGGAAAATAATTCTAAACAGTGAACCATCTCTCAATACAATGTAAAACGTAAATAGCTTTGTACCTCGACAGTGGACTCCTTCGTCAAACCCATCTGGACAGTCGTAAATGCCATTGCACAGTCGGGAAAAATGGATGCATGTTTTGGTTCCCATGCAGGTCAAATGATTTATGGGACATTTAAAAATAATGTGTTCTTGGCCTGAAAAGAAAAACAACATCTAAATGTCATTTGAGGGTAAATTCAGAGACTAGAATTAAGCAAAACAAAAAAGATTCAAAGCTAAGAAAGCTAAAGAAATGCTATTCTCAGTGACACTTATTTAAAAAAAAAGAAAAGAAAAATAAATTCTGAAATCGAAATACAATTAACTTAAACAAATAAAGCATTAAGAAGAGCGTACCATTGATTTTAAATTTGGTTTACGGGTAGGGCACATGAATACATTATTAATGGGATGTGATCACTATACAAATACCACAGGCACCAAATTAAAAGCAGCATATAAAAAAACAGTTTGCGTTTCATGATAATCTTTTGGAAACCTTACACATATATTTATATGTAATGTGCAAATATCTCTTAAAATGCCATACATTATATTTGAAAATGCCCAAACCTTTTTTAATACAATTTCTCTATTCAAACTGTAACTATTATTATTAATTTTCATATTTATTATGGTCCTTAGTAATGTGACATATGTATGCACACTGATAGGGTCATGCTTTGTTACCATGGCAGCTGTTATTATACTGTTTATGTCCATGTTTGTGTTTAGATTTACAGGAAGAGTACAATATACCTGGTATATTTTAATTTTAAAGCATTTAATTAATGCAGGTTACGCTGCAGCTTTTCAAGCTGTAATCGACTCTCAGTGTATTGAACATTAAGGTATCATTTTTTTTCATGGATCTGCAAGTCATCCTTATTTTGTTTCAAGTCATTTGGGCTCAGCATTTGTTACCGAAAAATGGTATCTAGGTCAACTTGTGATTTGTGTACAAGGAATGTAGAAGCATCCAACTTATGTTGTAAATTTACAAGCATTTTATATGTCCCGAGACAGTACTTCTGTGTGTTTATAGAAGCTTTCAACAAATTGCTAATTTAGTGCACAGTGCTGAATAAGGGGCCTTTACCAATCATTATAAGAAGATGCTAATACAATATATATATATATATATATATATATATATATATATATATATATATATATATATATATATATGTATATATATATATATATATATATATATATATATATATATATATATGTATATTAATATATATTACCATATAATGGAAAAAAGAACACGCACCCACATCTCTTGCCATTGCACCCATAGCCTCTGTTTCCACTGGCAGGACTTGCCCCAGATACCACATTACATGGACTTGTAGCACATGGCACATTGCCCCAACACCCACAGGACTTTCCCCAGCACACACTGCCACAACAGGACCCACATTACACATTACTGCACCCACATTACACTAAAGATTTGTCCCAACACACAGATTGCATCAAGGACTTTGCAGATCACAAATAAGGCTGGTGAGGGAAGTATCTCTGGCGCCACCCTCGGTTTGCGGGTAGCATATTTTTGTAAAGATCAACATGAAGCATTTTAATCTTTAACACTTTTTTTTTAAATGCTGATTTTATATATATATTTAAATATAAGATTAAAACATTGAGCAAAACAGACAAACACTTAACAATCACACACACTACAATGCAGTAGGTAAAGGGACCCTGTCACCTAAACAATGGTTTTACCATGAATATAAACAATAAAACAAAAATTTGCAAAAATGATCTCCATATTATGCCAGCTGAGTTTCAAGCACATGGAGGAATGAAAAGAACACTGTATTTTAAATGTCTGGGATGTCTCCTGTTTATGACATCACTGCATATTTTACAGGTATAGCTCATCTGCATACCAGGCCACAGGTGATGTCATAAACAGGAGACTCCACCGTAATGTCTGAATCATACATGGTGTATGGGTATGCCTCCTGTTTATAGATCAATGAATGTGTTAATCCTATTTTAATGCAGTATATTTGTGAAGTTTCATGCGGTAAACATCCTGCTTTTCTTTCCGCTCAAGTTATTTTTAAACAACAAACCAATTAATGGTTATTTGTATAGGAAAAACAATAAAACACTTGTGCCTGTGTTTGCAAGAATAAAAAAAAATACAAACATTGTAATTATGTCCAAACAAAAAATGGGATTTAGTTAGTTTAAAGGACAATTTAACTTGTTGATCCTCGCTTCCTTGGAGGAAGCAAGGGTTAAAACAAAACCTGTCCCTCTTATCTAAAGTAAACCCAGCGTGTTTCTTTACAGATCCATGCGGATTTACTCTGAGCGCTACCTTTCGGCTGAGACAGCGTGCACTCATCTGATCGGGGTATGAATTATGCGGGAGTCTTTTAATTCCCTTGTCAATTTTTTTTTTTTTAAAGAACTAAACCTTGTTTTTCACTTGTGATTTAAAATAGACGGACAAGTGATAAAGTAGTAGCAGTATAAAATGTCAGGCTGGTCGTCGATCCTCCGTTTTACATGGGATCAGCAGAATACATCTTCCATGGGAAGCAGGAAGTCTGGTCAGGTTAAGGTCTTCTCTACAGTCGCCGACCTGACCAAGGAAGCATGGCAAGTGCCAGTCAGAAGATAAATTGGCATGTAGTATCAAAAGTACATTACGGTTTATACTCATACTAGGGACAACTACTTCTAAAAAATAAAAAAAAAAGTTTAGTTGTCCTTTAAAAAAAAGATATGGCAAATGAAATTCCCTTGTCAATTTCCTGCACTTTCCTTTTTCATGAGTAACACTCTTTTTCTTTTTACATTGTTCAACCTTCATGAAATATTTTAAATTGAAAAGGAAATTAGATGTATAAAAACTGATATTAACTTATATAATTTATGTAGCACTTGGTACAGAGCATTAAGGGAGATAAATAAAGACTAAACCCTCCATAGCAACATTTCATTAGGCAGAAGTTAATTCCTTACTTTAATTGCTGATCAAAATAGCTTTTAAAGCAATGGTCGCAGGGAGCATCGTTTAGAACGTCTTTACCATTTATTCTAGAAGTCTCATAGAGACTTGCAGGACAGCGTCTGTGATACAGGACAGACCTCTAGCAGGAGTAGCTGAGATACTCATCTCCCAGCGATGGCTGTGTGCAGCGGGCTTGATCCACAGACCAATGACAGAGAGAGCTGGTGGCAGGACCGACTCTCCACTCTGCAACGGAAATGACTGGTCTGTCAAAATGGTGGGCCTGAGTCTGTGCTTCAGCAAAAACTGGGGTGATTAATTTTTGATTGGCGACAGTGACAGTGAAAATGTAAATGAGGTAGAATAAGACATGAGGCAGGCTGCCCGATACATGAGGCAGGCAGCCCGATACATGAGGCAGGCAGCCCGATACATGAGGCAGGGAGCCCGATACATGAGGCAGGCTGCCCGATACATGAGGCAGACTGCCCGATACATGAGGCAGGGAGCCCGATACATGAGGCAGGGAGCCCGATACATGAGGCAGGGAGCCCGATACATGAGGCAGGGAGCCCGATACATGAGGCAGGGAGCCCGATACATGAGGCAGGGAGCCCGATACATGAGGCAGGCAGCCCGATACATGAGGCAGACTGCCCGGTAAATGAGGCAGGGAGCCCGATACATGAGGCAGGGAGCCCGATACATGAGGCAGGCAGCCCGATACATGAGGCAGGGAGCCCGATACATGAGGCAGGCTGCCCGATACATGAGGCAGACTGCCCGATACATGAGGCAGGCTGCCCGATACATGAGGCAGGCTGCCCGATACATGAGGCAGACTGCCCGATACATGAGGCAGGCTGCCCGATACATGAGGCAGGCTGCCCGATACATGAGGCAGGCTGCCCGGTAAATGAGGTAGACTGCCCGATACATGAGGCAGGCTGCCCGATACATGAGGCAGACTGCCCGATACATGAGGCAGACTGCCCGATACATGAGGCAGGCTGCCCGGTAAATGAGGTAGACTGCCCGATACATGAGGCAGGCTGCCCGATACATGAGGCAGACTGCCCGATACATGAGGCAGACTGCCCGATACATGAGGCAGGCTGCCCGGTAAATGAGGTAGACTGCCCGATACATGAGGCAGGCTGCCCGATACATGAGGCAGGCAGCCCGATACATGAGGCAGGCAGCCCGATACATGAGGCAGGGAGCCCGATACATGAGGCAGGCTGCCCGATACATGAGGCAGACTGCCCGATACATGAGGCAGGCTGCCCGGTAAATGAGGTAGACTGCCCGATACATGAGGCAGGCTGCCCGATACATGAGGCAGGCAGCCCGATACATGAGGCAGGCAGCCCGATACATGAGGCAGGGAGCCCGATACATGAGGCAGGCTGCCCGATACATGAGGCAGACTGCCCGATACATGAGGCAGACTGCCCGATACATGAGGCAGGGAGCCCGATACATGAGGCAGGCTGCCCGATACATGAGGCAGGGAGCCCGATACATGAGGCAGGGAGCCCGATACATGAGGTAGGCTGCCCGATACATGAGGCAGGCAGCCCGATACATGAGGCAGGGAGCCCGATACATGAGGCAGGGAGCCCGATACATGAGGCAGGCAGCCCGATACATGAGGCAGGGAGCCCGATACATGAGGCAGGCAGCCCGATACATGAGGCAGACTGCCCGATACATGAGGCAGGCTGCCCGATACATGAGGCAGGCTGCCCGATACATGAGGCAGGGAGCCCGATACATGAGGCAGGCAGCCCGATACATGAGGCAGGCAGCCCGATACATGAGGCAGGCAGCCCAATACATGAGGCAGGGAGCCCGATACATGAGGCAGGGAGCCCGATACATGAGGCAGGCAGAAAGCAAGATACATGAGGCAGGGAGCCCAATACATGAGGCAGGGAGCCCAGTAGATGAGGCAGGCTGCCCGATACATGAGGTAGGGAGCCCAATACATGAGGCAGGGAGCCCGATACATGAGGTAGGCTGCCTGATACATGAGGCAGACTGCCCGATACACGAGGTAGGCTGCCCGATACATGAGGCAGGCTGCCCGATACATGAGGGAGGCTGCCCGATACATGAGGCAGACTGCCCGATACATGAGGCAGGCTGCCCGATACATGAGGCAGGCTGCCCGATACATGAGGCAGGCTGCCCGATACATGAGGCAGGCTGCCCGATACATGAGGCAGACTGCCCGATACATGAGGCAGGCTGCCCGATACATGAGGCAGGCTGCCCGATACATGAGGAGGCTGCCCGATACATGAGGCAGGCAGCCCGATACATGAGGCAGGCAGCCCGATACATGAGGCAGGCTGCCCGATACATGAGGTAGGCTGCCCGATACATGAGGCAGGCAGCCCGATACATGAGGCAGGCTGCCCCATACATGAGGCAGGGAGCCCGATACATGAGGTAGGCTGCCCGATACATGAGGCAGGGAGCCCGATACATGAGGCAGGGAGCCCGATACATGAGGCAGGGAGCCCGATACATGAGGTAGGCTGCCCGATACATGAGGCAGGGAGCCCGATACATGAGGCAGGCAGCCCGATATATGAGGCAGGGAGCCCGATACATGAGGCAGGGAGCCCGATACATGAGGTAGGCTGCCCGATACATGAGGCAGGCAGCCCAATACATGAGGCAGGGAGCCCAGTAGATGAGATAGGCAGCTCAATACATGAGGAAGGCAGGCCGATACATGAGGCAGGAAGCCCAATGCATGAGACAGACAGATCGATACATGAGGCAGGAAGTCCAATAAATGAGGCAGGCATCCCAATACATGAGGTAGGCAGGCCGATACATGAGGCAGGCATCCCAATACATGAGGTAGGCAGGCCGATACATGAGGCAGGCTGCCCGATACATGAGGCAGGCTGCCCGATACATGAGGCAGGCTGCCCGATACATGAGGCAGGCTGCCCGGTAAATGAGGCAGACTGCCCGATACATGAGGCAGGCTGCCCGATACATGAGGCAGACTGCCCGATACATGAGGCAGACTGCCCGATACATGAGGCAGGCTGCCCGGTAAATGAGGTAGACTGCCCGATACATGAGGCAGGCTGCCCGATACATGAGGCAGACTGCCCGATACATGAGGCAGACTGCCCGATACATGAGGCAGGCTGCCCGGTAAATGAGGTAGACTGCCCGATACATGAGGCAGGCTGCCCGATACATGAGGCAGGCAGCCCGATACATGAGGCAGGCAGCCCGATACATGAGGCAGGGAGCCCGATACATGAGGCAGGCTGCCCGATACATGAGGCAGACTGCCCGATACATGAGGCAGACTGCCCGATACATGAGGCAGACTGCCCGATACATGAGGCAGACTGCCCGATACATGAGGCAGGGAGCCCGATACATGAGGCAGGGAGCCCGATACATGAGGCAGGGAGCCCGATACATGAGGCAGGGAGCCCGATACATGAGGTAGGCTGCCCGATACATGAGGCAGGCAGCCCGATACATGAGGCAGGGAGCCCGATACATGAGGCAGGGAGCCCGATACATGAGGCAGGCAGCCCGATACATGAGGCAGGGAGCCCGATACATGAGGCAGGCTGCCCGATACATGAGGCAGACTGCCCGATACATGAGGCAGGCTGCCCGATACATGAGGCAGGCTGCCCGATACATGAGGCAGGCTGCCCGATACATGAGGCAGGGAGCCCGATACATGAGGCAGGCAGCCCGATACATGAGGCAGGCTGCCCGATACATGAGGCAGGCTGCCCGATACATGAGGCAGGCTGCCCGGTAAATGAGGTAGACTGCCCGATACATGAGGCAGGCTGCCCGATACATGAGGCAGACTGCCCGATACATGAGGCAGACTGCCCGATACATGAGGCAGGTTGCCCGGTAAATGAGGCAGGTTGCCCGGTAAATGAGGCAGACTGCCCGATACATGAGGCAGGCTGCCCGATACATGAGGCAGACTGCCCGATACATGAGGCAGGCTGCCCGGTAAATGAGGTAGACTGCCCGATACATGAGGCAGGCTGCCCGATACATGAGGCAGGCAGCCCGATACATGAGGCAGGCAGCCCGATACATGAGGCAGGGAGCCCGATACATGAGGCAGGCTGCCCGATACATGAGGCAGACTGCCCGATACATGAGGCAGACTGCCCGATACATGAGGCAGGGAGCCCGATACATGAGGCAGGGAGCCCGATACATGAGGCAGGGAGCCCGATACATGAGGTAGGCTGCCCGATACATGAGGCAGGCAGCCCGATACATGAGGCAGGGAGCCCGATACATGAGGCAGGGAGCCCGATACATGAGGCAGGCAGCCCGATACATGAGGCAGGGAGCCCGATACATGAGGCAGGCTGCCCGATACATGAGGCAGACTGCCCGATACATGAGGCAGGCTGCCCGATACATGAGGCAGGCTGCCCGATACATGAGGCAGGCTGCCCGATACATGAGGCAGGGAGCCCGATACATGAGGCAGGCAGCCCGATACATGAGGCAGGCAGCCCGATACATGAGGCAGGCAGCCCTATACATGAGGCAGGGAGCCCGATACATGAGGCAGGGAGCCCGATACATGAGGCAGGCAGAAAGCAAGATACATGAGGCAGGGAGCCCAATACATGAGGCAGGGAGCCCAGTAGATGAGGCAGGCTGCCCGATACATGAGGTAGGGAGCCCAATACATGAGGCAGGGAGCCCGATACATGAGGTAGGCTGCCCGATACATGAGGCAGACTGCCCGATACATGAGGTAGGCTGCCCGATACATGAGGCAGGCTGCCCGATACATGAGGGAGGCTGCCCGATACATGAGGCAGACTGCCCGATACATGAGGCAGGCTGCCCGATACATGAGGCAGGCTGCCCGATACATGAGGTAGGCTGCCCGATACATGAGGCAGGCTGCCCGATACATGAGGCAGACTGCCCGATACATGAGGTAGGCTGCCCGATACATGAGGCAGGCTGCCCGATACATGAGGAGGCTGCCCGATACATGAGGCAGGCAGCCCGATACATGAGGCAGGCAGCCCGATACATGAGGCAGGCTGCCCGATACATGAGGTAGGCTGCCCGATACATGAGGCAGGCAGCCCGATACATGAGGCAGGCTGCCCCATACATGAGGCAGGGAGCCCGATACATGAGGTAGGCTGCCCGATACATGAGGCAGGGAGCCCGATACATGAGGCAGGGAGCCCGATACATGAGGCAGGGAGCCCGATACATGAGGTAGGCTGCCCGATACATGAGGCAGGGAGCCCGATACATGAGGCAGGCAGCCCGATATATGAGGCAGGGAGCCCGATACATGAGGCAGGGAGCCCGATACATGAGGTAGGCTGCCCGATACATGAGGCAGGCAGCCCAATACATGAGGCAGGGAGCCCAGTAGATGAGATAGGCAGCTCAATACATGAGGAAGGCAGGCCGATACATGAGGCAGGAAGCCCAATGCATGAGACAGACAGATCGATACATGAGGCAGGAAGTCCAATAAATGAGGCAGGCATCCCAATACATGAGGTAGGCAGGCCGATACATGAGGCAGGCATCCCAATACATGAGGTAGGCAGGCCGATACATGCGGTAGACAGGCCGATACATGAGGAAGGCAGGCTGATACATTTGGCAGACTGCCCAATACATAAGGCAGGAAGCCCAATACATGAGATAGGCTGCCCAATGCATAAGGTAAGCAGGCCTGCTCATAGGCTGACAAACTAGAGGGGTTTCAATGACTCTCCAAACTGCACTGGGCCAAAACATCTCAGCATAAAATCACTCCACCCCAGTGCGCCTTCTCAAATACTTTAGACTTTTAACTGATGTGGGCTTAAGATTTTGGGTGATGTTTTGTTTTTCTAATCACTTATGTAAGTGCAGCATTGGGTGATGGATTAATGAGGGTACAGAGGATGAGACCCTTCCCTTCCTTGGGAATGGGATATCATATGATACTCAACCAAGAAAGCGTAAATCATCCTTCAAAAGAAGCAAGATTAAATTTACTTCTGCTGCTGAGAATGAGACTGTAAAGCAATGATGGCTAACCTCGGCACTGCAGATGCCAGGGAACTACACATCCATGATGCTCAGTAAGAAATGATGGTTAACCTTGGCACTGCAGATGTTAGGAATCAAAGTATTTCACAATTTCCACGAAATGTCAAGGTTATCCATCACTGCTGTATCAGAGCATTATATTCTATCCCTCCTTGGAGCTTGCAAATAATTCCATAATTTCTTCCACACATTTCTAGTTCTATGCATTTAAAAATTTCCAAAATATGGATTGTAGCAAACTCTAGCGCCCCCCGAGTCTTGAGTTGTGTCACAATACAACTTATTTTTCTTGAGTAGTTTTAGGACCCAGCAAGTCAGAATAAAAGTTAAGTCGTACACACATTTTCCATCTTAACCTAAAAATATTTTTTGAAGCCACACAGCTAATGACGGTAACTAGTACAAGTGAATATATTATTACACAATATTCAGAAGTGATTAAAATAATATGTCATGCTGATATCCCAATCTGGTCCTTGAGGACATCATGCTAGGATGAGATGCTGTGCCCTGCTGTCACACCAGGTTGGACCATGTTAAGTGAAGGTCCAGATTGCTAATGGCATGTCCTGTTGCTACACGGGCTGGAAATGTGCATGGTCCCTTTAAATAATGAATTCCACCAAATGGAAGCAGACAGATCCACTGTGCCCCCTTATGCCTGGAATATGTTAAATTTTAATCAATTTTTTTTTTTTAACAGGCTTAAAAAGCCGTCAAAATTCCAAAGGCTTCACACATGTGAAGCAGATAATTACATTTCAAATGCTAACTGTAATTGTACTGTGTATAAGGTGGCTTTTATTAGCAGATATTATAAATTGTAACATGGACATTATTCTTCCAGCTAGTCTACATTTCATACCTAGGGCAGACTTGAAAAAGAGAGTATAATCTCAATTTATTCATACTGTTGAAACAATTTATAAATAAATTATGGCAGCGCTAGGATCTAGCAAATGTGAATTTAATGCTAAAGGGTTTGTTCATTAAATGCTTTATTTATCTAGAACAATAAAAAGAGAAAGTGGGAATGAGTTGTTGTTGTTTTAGAACAGCACAGACAGATAATAACAGTGATAATTACATTTGGAACGTAAGATGAAGTTTGTGAATTAAATATTGATTGATGGGAACAAGTTCAGGGGTTTCAACTCAGTCAACAGAAGAATTAAAGGGCAAAATAACTGTCACCAAAGTCTTATTGACAATGTGCCGGTGATATAGACACACACACACACACACACACACATATATACACACACACACACACACACACACACACACACACACACACACACACATACACATACACATACACATACACATACACATACACATACACACACACACACACACACACATATAGGGAGCTTTTAACCAAGAGGTGAGATGTAGTGCAGTAATTAATGGGACAAATAAACATTGTTAATACTGTGAATGCAGGTTATTAAAGCATGATCCGTGTTAGCAGAAGTGCATGCATAGGCACAAGTAAAGAGAATGTGTTTTGCATGTATACATTATGTCCACTGCTGATGACATCACTTGTTATTTTACATGCAAATGAGCTACTAAGTGTAATTTGCATATCAGGTAACATTTATAATTTGTCTCTTATTTTATGCATTTGCTTCCAATTCTACTATTACAATGTGTAGCTCATTTCTCAGCATTTAATAATCTTAGCCTAGAAACATGTATAGGTGCTTTTAAAGTGCAGATAGTGTCACAAATTGATGTCAAACTGAAGACAAGGCCAAAATGTTTTTTACTAACGTATTCAATGCATTTCTGCTCCAGCAATGTACACTCCATGTCCCCTGCTCTATACTTAAAACACTTTTTGTTTGTTTGTTTAGGTGAGAAGTGCCTTTAAATCTGTTGGGGATTATAATCCAGCGGATCTGGAGGAGTAGAGATTGTCTGTCTCTGCTGATAATATTCCTTCTCTATTTGTTGTAATGTCTTAGTTTGTCACTGCTCCAGTAAAGTGCAAATTACATCCTGCTTGGTCTGCACCAAACCCTTCAGTAGCTATAATTAAACACAGCGATACCTTACATAACCCACAGGAAACAAAATAGTGATCACTCCCTTCATATTCTGCCCCCACTTTTCCAGTGTATAAAATACAAACAATACTATTCTTTTTTTTCTTTCTGGCTTCATCAAACAGGCATTATTCTAATCTTGAGCATATTGCACTTGGATATTACCTATATTCTCGCAGCCACATTATCTGATGACGTTGATTAATTACTATAATTAAGAAAAAAAAATACACAGCATTTAGGATAAAAAAAACTAATCTATACAGCTACTGCTCGCATCTCCTTTTTATTTCTGAGATCAGATTAAAAATAATTCCGTAGAGTTTAATGAATAATATTTAAATGAATTAAGGGGTGTCATTAGCAGTGCCTTCATAGCTTCACAATGTGGGATGTTCAATATACGACAATTAAGCCCTTTATTGCATGGTAAACGCCAACACGCTACAAAGCAATTAAAAAGTCAGCGTCTTTCCTGCCAGTTATCTTCGGACCCCTCGGCTCATCCCACCCACTCACCGCTCACCTACTCCTTTATAAAAGAGCAACAGCCGGGGGGGGGGGGGGGGGGTAGAATCTGGTCATTAAACATGATACAACAAGTGATGAAATTATACAAGTAATCTGAAGTTTTAAGTCTTTAAATAAAATACATATCGCGGTATACTTGCGAACAACCCCTTGCCGGGTTCTATAGTGGGGGTTGGTTTACTGGGGTCATGTGATATCACAAGAAATAACCATTTACTTCTTAAAAGGCATCAGCAGTTTAATCGTTCTTTGTGTGGATTTTTTTTCCCCCCCAGAAGGCGTGTTAGGACACCCCTAATTAGGCACAAAAACAGGACTGTCCTGGCAATTCCAGGACTGTTGGCAATGATGTCACTTTTGCACAATGAGGGTTAAGGTGGTCCAGTCATCCTCAGATATGTGGATAACAAGATCCCTTTTTGGTACAGGTAACAACATTTAAACTATCTGCAGTCATATTAAATGTTATCCTTCCATACTTGGCACTTGTGCATTGAGGGAGCATTTTTAGGTCTCTTTAATTTGCATAAAGTGGGTTCCCACAATGCTTAGCATGCAATCCCACAATCCCTTGCGGACTGCTACTTCCCAGGCATTGTGGGATAATGCGCGTATTTCTTACTACTCACCCCTCATTGTAGTTATCTGTCCTGCTCCGAACGCTTAATATATTCATTTGCTAGTAATTTGGCGAGCATAATCTACAGATGAAACTGTATGATCTTTAAAGTGATACTGTGTCATTATAACGTGACAGGTGCACTTTAAATGTCCCCCGGGGGAGCTGTTGAATTGCCATGGTCTCATAAAGCATTTGGTGGACGAGATTATCTTAATCCTCCAAGAGTCACAAGAGGTGGTTTGTACCCTGTGCGTTTGTCATCCCCCTTCCATCATTAAAATGGGAAATTCTCTCTTTATGTCGGTGTAGTTAGGGCTTGAAATTACAGTGGCGTAATATGCTTTAAATTGTTCTTGGAATAATCTCCGAAATATGAAAAGTTCATTTTCTTTCGCATGTTGTTATAATTTTCCTGAAGGAAATGGAAGTGTGGAAAAGAGCCAGCGATTGTCACTGCCCAATATGTGGGAAATGAAGAATGGAAAAAGGAGGAGAAGGGGTTGTGAGGATTAGAGTTTAAACCTGCTTTTTATCGTATATTGCCTTTCCCCATGTACAAAAACATACACATTGAAATCAGTGACCCCAGTGAG
Source organism: Pelodytes ibericus (assembly GCA_036172795.1). Taxonomy (NCBI): domain Eukaryota; kingdom Metazoa; phylum Chordata; class Amphibia; order Anura; family Pelodytidae; genus Pelodytes; species Pelodytes ibericus. Next base: position 10,832,112 of record CM069864.1, on the reverse strand, counting down.
CAGCTGTAGGGGATTCTGAGAAACACAATTTGTATTTAGAACGGCTAATATCATTTCTAAAATAGTAGGATATTTAAATTCTGGGATTTTAACAGAACTTCTCTCAGCTGAGAACGATATAGGTTTTAATAGGTTTAAAAATTCTGTATTTTTACTATCTTGAGAAAAACTGCACATCACTGGCTGTGGTGAGGTAAAAGCAACATGAAACCCCTACAGCAAACAGCTTGCCATGCTGCCATGCTGATGGGTTCCATAAACTGCTAATTAGCTGTCCATGAGCTATGTTTCAATATACATGTACGGATTCCCAAATTCTCTGTGATCGGAGGGGGGAAGGGGGGGGGGGGGCATCCAGCTTTTGCAGAAGCCTTATTACCATAAAAATCAATCACAGTGATCACGTGCAAAAAATTATAATACAGTGTTCTGTCAACACTGTACTGTCAAAATTCCCCCCCCCCTCCCCCCTCTCACTGGCACACTTTGATCGTGTCCCTGTTGAAAATAAGTTTAAAAACACCTTCATTTTTATATTGTTTAGAAAATATGATACAGTACACAAAGTGTTAAGTGTTAAAAAAAAAAAAGGTATCAAAAGAAATCCCTCTCCGTCTTACAAACAACATATATGTGGGGATTTAAATCCGAATAGCTACAGTTGTAAAATGGCATTTGTCCCAAAAAAAACATCAAAGCCAAAAAATCCATTGTCTAGACCAGTGATCGCAAAAGCTTTTGAGTCCAAGTATCAATTTTTTATGCAATAAACAAAACAATCTCAAAGTACCATTTGTCCCTATATTATGACCCATCTCATTCCCCCCCCCCCCCGAATCTCTAACATTCTTCCCTTATTCGCTTCTTTTGCTTCAAGTTTCTCCATCTCTGTGTCTTCATCCGCACCACATCCCACCATATATAATGATGACAATGCAGTCAGAGGCTAAGTGCCGTCTCCGAAGCTCCTGAGTGCCGGGAGAAACACCTGTGCCGTAGGTTCGCCATCACTGCTCTAGTGAATACTTGAGTCAAAAGGAACACGTTATTGGGCATGTTTGTCTGTTCTAACCCAGAATCCCTTGCAGTGGCATTGTACTCCTGAGGATATCTGTGAGAAAAACAGGGTCTGGGATATGTAGACGTAATCACGTTTTTACTGACTTTACATTAACACCCACAATATAGTGCAGTACAGTTTAAGGCAAGTAACTCGGTTATGCTTGCAAAATGAACCCTAACAAGTCTTCATCTGTTCATGGCTTTTATACTCTTATTAATTGTCCTCAGCACAGTAAGGAGGGTCATTCCTTAAAAGCGAGATCCAAAATGTAGGCATTACTAGCTGACTTTGAAAGATAGGCTACATAAAGTATTTCCCCCGCTCAGCTATTAATTTTTGCAGTTCACTTTTAATGAACACCCCCCTGGTCAAATTACTGAGCACATGGACATGTTTCTTTATACTTTACAAATGAATACCTCCCAACTTATACCTCCGCCAAAGGGTGGTAAAGCTTGGGAGGTCGACAGCACTATCATGCATGTTCTGTAGCACTGTCACTCAAACTGCCTTTGCTCCTGCACATGCACATTATACATCCTCTGGTTTCCAAGCTACCAGAGAATTAGATTGGGACTGATGTAATGCGGTCCGAAATCCCACTGTCTTCCCCTGAGCTCCACCAGTGTCCCGGAAAAAAACAATAGTCTTCAATGCGGTGAAAGCAGAGAGGCATGCAAATACCATGAGATGTTTCTGTCACTCTCTACAATTCCAAGCCTCTTACACTTTCCTGGTACCTCTTTTATACCTTCCAACCTGCACCCACAAGCAAAGCAGGATATCTGTTCACTGATTTAGACACTGGAGGTTGAAGTGTGGACCACTCTGTATTGATAACAAATAAGTACTGTTCTACAGAAACTGGGACGGTTGGTAGGTATGGTCTTACTATAAATGGCTTTATCGCGTAGTATACCCATCAGTACTGCACCTCTTGTAGAACAATAGAACAATGTAGAAAGTACCAAGAAGTTCCATTTTTCTTTATTACGCTCTATTAAAGCTCTGTCTGAACAAATGATACAAAGGTTCTCAAAAAGAAAATACAAATCCAGAAGGAAGCTGGTCTGTGGCACAGTTAAGCTGATAGTTATGGAATTGCTCTCTTGAGACATACCACAGTAAACACTACTGAATGTGGTCAGGTTCTATTTTAGACCACATTTGGAGGTCAGAAGAGAAAAATACCAATAAAAGAATTCATAAACACACCATATAAAGGTAGCTACATCTGTCCGAAGGGAGAAGAATATGACCTTTGATAGAGTAGGCTGGTAACCCAAGATTCAGGTTGAATGGCAAATAACTCAAAAGAGGAACATATGACATCTGCTGCGAGCAAAAGCTATAGCTACATCGCAAGACACAATTGTTGTGCCTTGTGATCTCTGTTATAATGGTAGCCAATGCTTTCTCTGCCTGGAATGCTCTCTCTGCCTGGAATGCTCTCTTCATAGACGTGTGGGATTTATTTCCCTTCAAATAAAGGTACAAATTGAGAAGATAATGAGACTACGCTATGCAGACCTATAGGCAAAGTATTTGTATAAACTGTAATTAGAGCAATGTAAACATATTTACTTGGGGCTAATTTATTCAAGGAGTAGAACTCTGGAGTATTCTTATGTCACGTCCCCACTACAGCTAAGTAATCTGTAGGGGATAATGTAAAAATATTTTACATACTATTGCATTACAAATGACTTGGCTTCATTACAGGGCTATGGAATGTGACAGCAATTTATAAAATGATTATAAACATGATGACATCTTTAGCTGGTAGCAAATATGTGAAAATGGATGCATAGTGTCATGAGGCCAAATAATAAAAAAAAAAAAAAAAGAAATATATATATATATATATATATATATATATATATATATATATATATATATATATATAAGAAGTTTTAATGGATGTATTCCATATTTTTTTATTTCAGAATATAGTACACCATTTTGGTAAATAAACAAAATTGCAGTTCTGTTGCAGTAACAATGAAAATAATTTCACAGTGGCCTTTATATGTAGTGACTCATTGAGTACAAAGGAAAAAAAGCTGCTTCCCATCTCCCCTCTGAGAAACATCTCTCATTAGTAATTACTGTGGAATCAGCCTCTTTCTGTTAGAATTCCGCTTTTTCAAGTGCATAGAATGCAGGTGGCATTGCTTCAGCCAGCTCCGTGATGTAAGACAAGAAAGAGGGCTTGGAAAGAGTTGGGGGACTGTTAATCCAGACTGATCGCGTCAGGTGTTTTCATTATTTTTGTGTGGCTTCTTGTGACTTTGTTTTTAAAAATCTTCATGGAATAAAAGTTAATTTTTATACTTCACCTTAAAGATGCTCTATTCTTATTATCCAAATCTATAATATGTTGTGTTTGGCTATATGCCGTCAAGGTAGGGTGGGAACCCATATCGGGAGTCTATAAGACAACAGCTTGCTAACAGAAGGTACCAACGTTCTTACGCTAACATTTATTGTGTATCCATAATAATAATGATAATATTACTGATATTATTATTATACCATTGTACTGTTTAGTGTTTAATATTTTTCTTTCATGAACAATCAAGCTTTGGAAACCCTGGATAATGGCGCTGTATTCGAAATGTAAAATAAATGCATCTCCCTTGATATCCTGCGAGATATTAAACTATACAATTACTCAGATAACAGCCTAGCTGGCTGTTCCATGACCCGGATGAAGCGATTTATTATAATATTTTGAAGAATATGCTTTGTATACACACTACACCGAGTAATAGGACTATTTCTCAACATTAAAGGGCTATTTTTAAAAGGAAAATTAACATTTAAAAAAGTAAAGATCGGAATTTACAAAGATTCTTCATGAATATAATAATTACCTACCAGTAGTAAAAATGTTCAGCAAGTTAGACCTTTAAATTTTGTTTGGTACAAATAATGGGTTTAACACAAGATCATTCAGATGTCATATGAGGGGTATCCAATTTTGGATGTCTCGTGCGCAAAATGCATCTTCCAAATATTAATGTGCTTTCAAAGTACTTTAAAATGCATGTTTTACATTTTGCATTGCTTAAAATATAAAATACTTACAGCTAGATGAAATTGTGAAATTACAGCAGTTTGGAAGAAACCAGGACTGCCCACACTGAGTCAGTTCTTTTTTTTTGGCTGCAGCAAACAATGAGAATAATTTCATTCAAATAAATTGAATTTCCTGTCTCTCTATTGAAGTCATCAGGCAATGTGTTGCACTGTTAAGAGATCCTACTGTGTACAAGAGCAAGTCTATCACAGTCCACACAATGTATTAAATTCCAAGAGCACAGGAAGTGACTAAATGAATCCAAAATGTTATATCCTCAGTGTCTATATAATCAGTGCTGCCGCACCTGCAGTAAACATGCAGAGTAATCACTGGGGAGGGCTTGAGTCAAATAATACAAATTTGATTTATGCAGAATGCCAGCATCAAATTACACTTGAAGAAAAGACTGTGCACTATGCAAGCCGTAAACTTCAACTTGCACCAAAGTGAGTTTGGGGACTAGACTGTCCCTTTAATATCACACATATTTTTTTCCTTAAGGAGAGACTAAACACTCTATGCAGTCTTTTAATCACTCATGAGGCAGTGTTATATTTAGATTTAATGTTAAAGCCAGACATTGACATCCAGGCTGCCATGTTGCTGGGATAGTTCTGTCTACTTAAAGGTTAATATGAATGATGTACTACATGTGATTAAGGGGCTTCCATCTCACAGGGCACAGCTCTGTGAATTCAGAGAGAGATGGTACATCGACCGGCGCTCTCGGTCATTGAAGTGTGTGGCGTCAATCACCCAGCACACAATCAATAAGTGGGGAGGGGAAGGGCTATAGGTGTAGTTGGTGTCTATGACCCCACACACCAATTAGTGCTAATAGGATATGTAAAAGTTGGAAAGGCACAGGCTGTTGTATGGGAAGGAAATAAAAAAAAATACACAATAGTGTAATATGTTTTAAACACTGTGCTGATTCAAAATATGTGTATTATACGTCTACAAATACAGGTAGAATAAGACTAAATAGACTTTACTCTGAAGAGAAACATCAACATAGAGTAGTACCAAGAAATACAGGGAACCTGCTATGGATGAAAACACAGTATTTCTGAAGATAAATAAAGGGCATAAGAGATAATCAGTCTATCAGGGTCCAGTGGTGCTACACAAAATAGCCTCTTATCTCTAATGCATTTTCTTGGTATACAGTAGTCCCTATTGCTCTCCTGATGAAGCTAGAACTACACCACCCAGCAAAACGCGTTGAGGACAAGAGGTTATTTATTTTTTTCAGCAAAATCGTACCCCTGTAGACTGTTTATAAGGCTTCCATGAGAACTCTCTCTTATGCAGTTAATTTAGGCACTTGGTCTAAATAAATCACGTTATTTCTCCTTAAAATAAATCCTGTGTCTTTCCCTGATTAATAACTTTTATATTGTGCCTTTTTCCCAGTAGGAGAGTGCTTGCTCTCTTAATTAACCGAATCAGCAGCTGAATAATAGATGTTATTATTACCCAATCGATTGTAATGCACATTATTATTAAATGCAAAGAGTTCTCTTCCATTTCCTCTCCCAAGCTGCATACATGTCAACACACGCCGGGGGTGTGACTTACGATGGGAAGTGTAAGCAGTAGTGCGCATGTGTAAAGCAATGCGCATGAGTAGTTGGCATTAGAGAAAACACCTCTGAACATTTTCCAATGGAAACGTGGGGTGGGCATGATTGTGCCTGTACAGACCTCCAACAATTGAGTCATTTGGCTAGGATAATGATGGGAGAATGATGTATGGAATGTTGGATAGTAGTTGAGAATCAGCGACCAAGCTACTGTCATGTTTAAATATACAATGTATACAATGTAACTCAGCATAACTGATATAACTGATGATTAAAATGGCTGCTTCCTGCCATGCGAACAACACTGATATATACCACTCAACTGCAACACTTTACATGAATATCACAATATTTTTGCTAAAAGCACTTAAGGGGAATTTTAGACAGGATCCAACGTATGTATCATCATCTTTGATAATTTGTGCTTTACTCTTTTTAAATATAAATATATATATATATATATATATATATATATATATATATATATATATATAAATATATATAAATAAAAGTGTTCCTAATGACCTTATCTTGTTTTTGTTTGTTTTTTAAATGTTTCATTATTTTATTATTATTTTCAACTGTGTTATGCTTTGGTGTCATGTGTTTCTGTTTAGTTCCATTTCCAGCATATTTCCAGTATATCACAGTGTTTAATAAGTCAATTGGAATTAATTCACATAATTACAATGTTATTAAGAAAGTGTCGTACACAAGGCCCCAAACAAGCCTGACTCAATTTATTAACTGTGTGAAAACTAGAGAAATTGAACATTTATCTTCCTTGTAAAGCAAGTGATAAATACACAATGTATTAAAACGTCAGCTTTTGCATACAAAAATATGTAAATGTTATGTTGGTGTACTTAATAACCTTTTAATCCAAACATATCGGCCATGCTGCTGTCTCCGTAGACTTAATATTGGCTGCAAGCCAATTCTTTACTGGCTGTATGGCAATCCTAATTAGGATGGAGTTTATTTTTCCTTTTTTAAAATGCAACTATATGCAGTGTATTAAAACAATAATATTGGCCTCAACATTTTACCATCAGGTAAAATATCGGGTCTAGGACACTTCTTCGCCGCATCTTCATCGCTGACAGTTCAGCGCGGCAGTTAGAACGCTGAACTGTCAGCAATGAAGTATAACGCGGCCGTTTCACCGCGGCTGCAGCTATGTAAGAGCTGACAGTTCAGCGCTGAACTGTCAGCTCTTACAAATCTAAAAGTAAAACTAAAATAACCCCCCTAATAAATGATTCCCCCACCCAATAGTAACACTAAACACTAAACCACAATACTAACTGTAAAATTAACCCCCTAAACCCTAATACTAACCCCCGACCCTTAATACTAAAGTTAACCCCCTAAACCCTTATACTAACCCTAATACTAACCCTAATACTAACCCCCAACCCCTAATACTAAAGTTAACCCCCTAAACCCTAATACTAACCCTTATACTAACCCTAATACTAACCCTAAAAATTAACCCCTAACACTAAACACTAAACCTAATTCTAACCCCCTAAACCCTAATTTTAAACCAACTAAAATCGGTAAAATACTTACCTTTAGCGATGAAATGTCCCGCGATGAAATCTCCAGCGACGATCTGTCTTGTGCTGTAGAGTCGGCGGTGAAGCGGCTGCCCGGAAGCAGCCGCGATGAAGTGTCCCATCCCCAAAATATCAGCTGTGTGGCACATCTAGTAACAAATGTTCTATACATTGTATTAACAGAATTGTAAGTAAATGCTTAACATAGGAGCAAACATGCTTTAAAAATATCCGTGGCGTCTCCTGTTTATGTCATCACTAGAAACAAAGAATGTGTTGGCAGATTAGTGCCATTTGTCCCATCTTGTGTACCCAATGTCTGACAATAAAAATCAGAATACTTTAATTAGTCCCTAGTCTAATCTTATTTCCAGGATAGCCTTATGTTGTCTATCCCATCCATGCTTAAACTCCTTCACTGCATTAACTGTATTCAATTCCTTTACTATGTTAACCACTTCCACTTCTGCCAGAAAGGTTATTACATGTATCCACGTGCCTCCCAATAAAGTAATACTGATATTTTAAACTTTTGCCCCTCTAATTAAAGACTATGTCCTCTTGTTGTGTTTGTGTTTCTTCTTTTAAATATACTCTCTTGCTTTACTGTGTTGATGTATTTGAATGTTTCTCTCATATTCCATGTGTCTCGTCTTTCCTCTAAGCTACACATGTTAAGCTTCTTTATCCTTTCCTGGTAAGTTTTATCCTTCAACCCATTTACCAATTTAGTGGCCCTTCTCTGAACTCTCTCCAAAGTATCAACATCCTTCTAGAGATACGGTCTCCAGTACTGCGTACAATACTCCAAGTGAGGTCTCACCAATGCTCTGTACAATGTCACGAGCACTTCCTTCTTTTTACTGCTAATACCTCTCCCTATGCAACCTAGCATTCTGCTAATACCTCTATCTATACAACCAAACATTCTGCTAATGCCTCTCCATGTACAACTAAGAATTCTCCTAATACCCCTCCTTACACAACCATGAATTCTGCTAATACCTCTCCCTATATAACCAAGCATTCTGTTAATACCTCTCCCTATACAACCAAGCATTCTGCTAATACCTCTCCCTATACAACCAAGCATTCTGCTAATACCTCTCCCTATACAACCAAGCATTCTGATAGCATTTCCTGCTGCTCTATTACATTACTGAGGTTAGGACTGTATCAACTATTATGTACTCTGCCGTTGGGTTTTTACTCCTAAGGTGCATTATCCACAATAGATATCAGTTGTCAAAGCTTTAAACCACCTTTCACCTTTTTGTATCCATATGTAAATTACACATTTCATATTGAAAGTCGCCCATTTCAATATGAACGACGCTGGCGTCCTTGTAGCGACATTACACCTATCACTTCCATTTCTAAACACCAATATTTAGTGACTACTGCAGAACCCAAACCTTATAATATAGAAGTTTCTAAAGAGTTTATTTACTCAGCAAAAAGGAAAAGCGTATCGAGGAGAGGTATCAACACACGTACAAATACCATATGGTATGAATGCGTACCCTTCAAAAACTCTCAATATAAACTTTACTAGAATTAGATCCCAGTGCTAGACTTTCTACTTCCTTTCAGTGCGAGGGACATTGTACCCGGCTGTGCTTTTATTTAATCTCCAGTGTGTACTTACAATGCAATATCCAAGACAGAATAACATAAAATACTCATTCCCTCTTTGTCTGCAAGATAATAGTTCTCGCCTCCACCATCCTGTGACATCAGCTCAATTAATGGATTTTGTGGTGATTTAATATTACACAGGAAGACATGTTTATGAGTTTTGGAAAAAAAAAAAAAGGAAGAGCATGTTCATTTGCTTCAATGGCCGTTCCTCATTACTTATGGGGAAAAAAACTGTTTGTGACTTGAAGGATTTTTTTTTTCTAAACTTAATTAGTGTCACACATTTCACTGCTGCTGTGAGCCAGTTGTCCTAATGGCTAGATATCCATGAACCTTGCCGAATTAATAGGTAGCATTGCTTGAGTAAAATGATAATGGAAGTGTTAATTATCTTCTGGATAGAAGTTCTTAACATAAGCAATATCAGAACACTCTAGGTTATTCTGCTTCCAAGATCTACGTATAGCGAAGTGTGTTAGAGTCGGTAATATCCACCGCTCATGTTTCTAATGAATGTCATTGATCGCCATTATGATTCTGCAAAGTTACGTTTACCAGATATAAATTTATCCAAGTCTCGCCGATCTCATAACAAGTTTGCAGAGAGCTGTGCATAATTTAGGAAAGGGTGTGGTGACACTGATCAAGATGGCTCATCTATGTTTTTGGTTTACAACATGTACATTGTTCAGCAAGGTTTTGACATATCTAGAATCCGAAAATATTAGAAGATTTTGCAGGTTTTCTTTAAACAGGAAGATGCATTTTAAAGACAGAGAAGATTTACGGACTTTTTACAAATGAAAACGAACTGGCTTGTTAAAGAAACAGTCACATTTTAAGACTATCACCTAAACTGATGGTTCTCCGTTGGTGACTAAGTTCAGTTGGCTTTGGATGTTAATGTGGTTCTGGAACATCCTGATGAAACAACCATCATAACTGAAGTAATGTTACGTTTGGCTAGTCAGTTGACATGTGCGGACTCTGGAACAATGACAAGGTGTCCACTTCCAAGTAATTAAGAACCCTGTTGAAGAAACTATTTCTGGACCGCCACCAGACAAATAATTTTCTTTTATTCATAAAATACCCTATATAATAAATAAAATACCATATAAAGTAAATAAAATACATTAAATACATACAAACCAGGAAACTTCCATTGAGATATTGCCAAGTAGGTGCTTGGGATGTAACTATTACCCAATTTAATGGTTGTCATTTTAGCGACCTCGGAAGGATGAAGCACCTACTCAAATCTCCAAAACTATGGATTGAAAAGGTTCTACATTGAAGTTGCCACAGTAGCCCATTAAACCATCAAAAAGACGAAAAATGATGATCGGCTCCGCTCACCTATGCTCTCCACGTGGGTGCTCCATCCCGCTGACCAGGCGTGTAATGTACAGGCAAAAAAGACGAAAAAGTGATGTGCACTCCACTCCAGTGAGCGATCCAATAAAGTGCTTTATTTAAACAATGAACATGAGACCAAAAAGGAGGTACATGTACAGCAAAACGAACAAACAGAAAACCGCACCTTACGCGTTTCGCGTATTACAACGCTTAATCATAGGTTAAACCATCTCAAATTGGATGTCATTTTACTGTATTACAAGGAAGTAATGTTTTAAGTATTGCTTCCAAACGTGACTCACAAGTGAATAAATTACACCAACAGAAAAAGAGATAGATTGGTATTAATTACAAAAAAAAGACAAAAGACAAGTAACGCTATGCATAACTTTAACTCTCTAAAATGAGCATGGAATTGGAGGTTCCATATGCCAACTGTCCAGAATATTAAAGGGACTCTGTGTATGCTTTATACAGTGAATGTAGAGAATAAAAATGATCTAGAATTACCGTATTTTCCGGCGTATAAGACGACTGGGCGTATAAGACGACCCCCCAACCCCAAGTCGTCTTAGAAGCCGGAAAAATCGCATCTATATTTTAACCTTTTAGGTTAAAATATAGAGTTTGCCACCCTCCTCCCCCTTTCCCCAATCCCCAATCCCCAGTACTCACCTATTTTCTGCTCTGTCTCCCGCTGTTAAGCCGGTCAGTGGCTGTGAGGGAAGCATTGTGAGCTCCCCTCCAGCCGTGCGGTCAATAAAGTTTTGTTTAAAAAAAAAGTTTAAACAGACTTTATTGAAGCCGCGTGGCCTGAGGGGAGCTCACAACGCTTCCCTCACAGCCACGGACCGGCTTAACAGCGCGAGCAGAGACAGAGCAGAAAATAGGTGAGTAAATCCCAGTACCCGGCGTATAAGACGACCCCCCAACTTTTGAGAAGATTTTCAGGGGTTAAAAAGTGATCTTATACGCCGGAAAATACGGTATTTGTTGTGCTACCAGAATTTCAAACAAATGCATACTTTCTAAATAGATACTTTCTTATATTTTGCTTTTATTATCTACATTAAAAGCATAACTCATGTTTAGGTGACAGAGCCCCTCTAAATACTTTTCTAGTAAACAAAAAGTAGAAAATGCAAATACCCAGACTGTTTTATAGAATGTGATTTGTAAAACCAGGTTTGTTTGTCAGTTTCTTTTAATAAAAATAAAATAAAAATCACTAGTCTAGATCATTGATAGGGCAAACCTATGGCACTGGTGATCTATCTGGCACTTTGGCACCTCTACACTGACTGTAGGTTCACCATCATCATATACTGAATTCATTGCAGTCAACAGGATTATAGAGCAATATAAGAAAAAAAAATGAAAACAAGGAGAAGGGAAGCAAACTACAAGAAAAAGAGTATGCAAAGAAAATGGACAGGGGGGGCTAGAATGTGAGAATGTAACTTGGTTTCCTGTAGTATCATGGCCACATGAAATCAAAAACCTTCAATATCATTGGTCTTCACAAGATTTGCAAAATGTTAAGCAATATAAAAAAAATGCAATTGCATCATTCTACTTTGGATTATTGTATACACAATAGGATACAGGATACACTGCACACAAGTGTTTTGAGTCTTTGGAAGGGACTGTATCACCTAAGCATGGCTTCTACTGTGAATTGGTTGAAAATGCTCAATGCATTGCGCTAGCAGAATTGCAAACAAATGATTCAATTGGGACAGAAATGTGTTTTAAATGTGTCAGTGGAGTCTGCTGTTTATGACATCACCTGTGGCTTCATATGCAAATTACCTGTTCATTTGCATATAAAACCACAGGTGATGTCATAAAAAGGAGACCGCACATTTTTCTCCTAATTCAGGCATTTGCTTGCAGTTTTTCCAGCACAATGTATAGATCATTTTCAAGCATTTTTTTATTTTTTTTTAATTCGCTAGATACATAGTAATAACAATGTTTAGGTGATATAGTCCATTTGCATTGCTGTGTCTGGGTATAGTCCTGTTGTGCCTCTGATCTATTACACAAAGTGCTATGTTCTAGAATGTTTACTACAAGGTAGGTCAACTGGGTCCGAGCCATGGTTTCAAAAATCATTTCTTTCTTTGCTTCAAAACCTTTTTCATCTCGCTTTGTTTTATCTTTACTGCCCTGTCACTGCTCCTTTTTTACTTTAAAATTGATTTTTTCCAAGCTAACCTCTCATTTTACCTCTATTTTGGTCTAGCTCCCACTCTCTCTCACATTCACCTCTATATACTTGTTCTCTCTAGATCTCTCCCCTTTCCCATTCACTGTGAAGTGAACCAACCAGCAATCGTTTCACATTTCAGTGGTTCCCCTATTTTCAAAACGTCTTTGTCATCCCCTGTGACTTGTTAAGAAAGCCTCATACAGTCATCCATCAAGCTATTAGCATGTCCGAAAATTCACAAGTTTAATTTGCCTTCTTTCATTGTGTCTTTTCTTAGAAAATAGTTACATAATGTTTGTTTTTTTCTGATACAAACCCTTATTCCATTTATTAACACCATTTTTAGCAATACCTTTCTGAAAGATCCAGTGTCTCTAAAAAATAATTTTCGCTAAAAGCCAGTAGTAAATTTGTAGAAACCACAAAAGATTTTTCAGGGTTTATAGGTTTTGTACTTTAGGAGGACTTATGTAAACGTAGTTTTGTCACCCAGGTGATAGTTTTAATATTCATGTAATATCCATTATGCAGGATTGGCCGTGCCGTGAGCTAGAAAGCTCGGAGATTTGGTCTCAGTGGGACTGGAATGACAGTGTGTGGCAAACCCAAGTATGTGTGTTGAGTCATTTGATAACTAGTGACTAAACTGTTCTTGTTACTTTCTTATGATAACGTTTGTTTATATTGTACTAATGAGTTACACTTGGGACAGAATTTAAAGCTACTGTTTGGTGCCAAAAATGCATCTTCTAAATGTTAATTCATATTAATGTGCTTTCAAAGTACTTTAAAATGTTTTATATTTTGCATTGCTTAAAATCTAAAATACTTACAGCTAGATGAAATTGTGAAATTAAAGCAGTTTGTAAGAAACCAGGACTGCCCACACTGATGTCATGAGACAATGTGTTGTACTTTTAAGATAACCTACTGTGTACAAGAGCAAGGTCACTTAGAGTCCACACAATGTATTGTATTGCAGCAGCACAGGAAGTGACTAAATGAAACAAAACTGTATATGCTCAATGTCTATATAATCAGAGCTTCCACACCTGCAGTAAACATACAACATAATCACTGGGGAGAGTACTCAGCCTAGGCAGCAGTCATGCCAGGGCAGCCCCAAATTTGACATGACACCCCAAAAATGGCATTGGTTAGTTTCTCCCAATGACTAGATTAACCTACTAAATAACAATTAATAAAAGCAATTAAACATATATACATAAATATATAAACACACACACAACACATATGCATATTTTGCTGAATATACATTACCCAATGCAGCAGAAGATAAACAGAATATTCTGTTGTAAGAATACTTCTAAGGTTTTCCTTTAACTGTTACCAGAATCCAGTTACAGCTTTTTATTTTTTTTATTTTTTACCAAGATTAATTAAACTTTTGGACTTAATGATTCAGTAGCCATCACCTTTATCCAGAGAAGGACATTTTTATACATTAGTTATCCTTATTCTGTATTCTTCTCGCTGTACAAATAGAAAGCGAGCATCTTCCTGCCCTTCTCCAAGGACCCTGTGTTCAGAGCCTCAGATATTGTCTCATACATGAGATATGGATGAGTAAACACAAATGGGATATTGTTAAACCAATTATTCTAAAGTAATGTTATTCATTCAGCAAAGCCAGCACAATGCGTATGGTAGCCGCCAGAAACCATACCCATGGAGTACATAGCGTTAAATTTTACTCTCTGGCATATTTTTAGCAAAGGGTGAGTCAGTACTAAATCCATGGATGCAATGATACTGTCTACGATTATTTTATGATACTTTTGCTTGAACATTTTCTGTTAACTTATAGCCAGAAGTGCTATAGTTAAAAGGGTGGTTCAAGAAAAAAATAAAATAAAGAAAATGTATTCATGGAGTTGGAAGAATTGCAAGCAAATACATCGATTAACAAATGTAACTAGACAAAGTCCAGAGGAGGGCTACAAAACTAATAAGGGGAATGGAAAGTTTTAATTAGGAAGAAAGGCTAGAAAAGTAAAATGTGTACATGCTAGAGAAACGGCATCTTAGAGGGGATATAATATTGTTATATAACATGTACAGGGCCAATACAAAGGGCTTTATAAAGACTTGTACATTAACAGAACAGTACAAAGGACAAGCGGTCACCAGCTAAGACTTGAAGGAGGATGTCTATGACAGCGGAAGGGATTTATTCCAGTAAGGACAATAAAAGTATGGAATTCACTGCCTGAAGAGTTGGTTCTCGAAACTACATTAGAAGCCTTTAAAAGGGGCATGATACTTTTTTTAATGAGCCGTAATATAGAGGGCTATGTATCTTAGTATAGGCATTAATATTTGTTTCGTGCTTGGTTTTCCAGTTCAACTAAGTGTTTATTGGGGGCTTCTTTTGGATTAACCGCGGTAAACAAGGAATAGGAAAGGAGTTGAACTTTAAAGACGCAAGTCTTTTTTTCAACCAAAACTATGTAAAATACGTCCCAACATTTACCCTCAGCAACACGTGGGTGTTGCTTACAAGAGGGGTATGTCAGTGCATGCAAGGTAGCAGTGACAACTCGCCTGCCCATGCCCACAACAAAAAATGGAACCAGAGCGCCTTAAAGGCAGACTATTGTTTGGTCTGGATAAGACAGAGCACCCTAATGCAATGCTATGCTGGAAAAGACTATGATGAAAACAGGTCCATGTAGAAAGTAGACAATGAGGAAAAAAAACAGTCTGTACAGACCATATGTGCACACCCATACCCAGAATACTTTCTTTGCAGCACTTTTATCACTGGGGATTGTTGTGGGAAAAAAAAGTATTTTACTTACTTCTGTACAGATGTTCCACTAAGCTCTACTGAGGGGACTGTTTGGGGGGAGTTGGTACTGGGCATAAACCCATTTGTGTTGATAGAATATCTATGAGACACAATTAGCCTAATATTTTAAATACAGGTGATGGACCTCCCAATCTGTCAAAGAAGTCTAATATGTTTTACGTTTTACATAACATATTGAATAGAATTTCAAATTGTTATATTTCAAAAATACAACACATTTGCATTTCTAGTTATCCCAAAAAAAAGCACAACTGAAAATATCAGTTGCTACAACAAACACTTGGAGGTCAGACTTGCTGTGATGAAAATTAACCAACATTTGGTATCTATATTAAAAGCCAAAAGGTAAGTCGCAATCCAGATGGATTAAAATCTGGACCAGTAAAGTCACCTCACATGCACCACTCTACGCTGACGGGTCAGTCTAAAAATGTCATGTTCAGCTCATTCCCTGCCAGACGCAGATGGAGAGGATTCTAAAATTGTACGATTCAGCGATTATTGCTGTATTCAAAACACACACCAAAAAATTCCTCTGTCGGAAGAACAATTTTGAAGCACTAAATATGTAGCTAACATTTGTATGCATTCTGGTTCAGGGAACCCACGGATGCCCCTTGTTTTATTTTTGCACAGGGGCTGAATTTAATACCCCCGAAGAGAAGTTCAGCATTTTTAAAGTGAAAGCTGTATGCACGGAATCTCATAGAAATGATTCTAAACTATAACAAGGTCACCTCCAGACCTCTCAGGTCTACAAGTAATGCAAGAGAACCAATGTAGTTGGACCTGCTCACCAAGGGAAGAAGAGCTAATTGGGAAGGTCAGTGTAAGTTGCACATCTGAGATTTGTGAAAAACAATTGGCTGAATAAAAATATATTTTGAATATACACTCTCCTGGAGACCACCCCATAAATCCCAATCATGTTTCCACAACCCAGCCAATTCCTACGTGTACCTAGCTGTTATAGGTGTGTCAAACATCAACATATTCGGAAACTGTTTACCCTATTGAGTTAAATGGACTCCTATTAAATAAGCTTTTCTCATTCTCTTCTGTATCTTCCACAAATGAACATTTGTCCGGAATATGGTGTAGTTCTAATGAAATGGAAGATCCAGCATGCAGTTACAGCAAAAACTATCCAGTTAAATGTACAACTCTATATAATACACTACTCGGAGGAACCTTCAACAGAATACTAGTGTTCAGATTTCAGAGGAAGACTCTAGGGATTATTCAATTGTCCCAGGTGCATATAGTGCATTTAAAATAGCTTTGCCATGCTACTTAGCTGCACAGAAGAGGGACCTTACCTAAGATCTTTCTTAATACAAAAAAAAAGAGAGAAAAGACGAAGAAATTGCATTTTATAACTTAAGTACCCATGTTAACGTGACATTTACTCTACTAATGGTATGCTATTGTACAGTAAATTTGATAACGTAGACCCATTGTGCTTCAAGCATTATACGGGAGCCAGATATACACTAGAGAGTGCAAGTCATGTAATGTCAAAACGACATTACTTTGCTTTGTTATCCACTGATGATCCAAACATGCTGGGAGCCTTGCTGAATTCTTTATCAAGGAGAAAGTTCAGCGGAGAAACAAAGGGCTTTATTCCTGAACTGCAGGGAACAGAGAAAGACATTTCAAACGTCAGGCCCTTATAGCCGACATGGGGAAAATTCTCCCACACAGCCCATTTTCCTACTATGCTACTTTGGCCGTAAGTTTGAATTTCCCTTGTCAGCCGCTGCATTGCATCTCTTTCATGAATGCAGCCCAACGCGTTTCAATCACTAGCCCTGGCATACACCTCATCACTTGTTTATCACCATGCAGATCATTTAATAAAAAAAACAGATGTCATGGATCCCACCGTACGAGATCGATTTTTATGACTGGGGAGTGTGCACAACCACAGATATACTTCACTGCCAGTATATTAATCACAGCAGAATTTGCATATATTTAAATCATGATTGATTCAGGTTCTAAATGGGTACTTCAGTTAGGAGACAGAGCTCCTTAATGTGAAACGAAAACATAGGCTACACATCGTATGCTTATTTATTATAACAAGATGATGTCATTTATATATGTATACAGACAGACAGACAGATGAATAGATATACAGACAGATTAGATAGTAGTGCCAGATAGACATATAGGCAGACAGACAGATAGGACACAGGTAGGATAGACAGACAGACAGACCAATAGGATAGACAGACAGACCAATAGGATAGACAGTCATACACATAGCTAGAACAGAAAAACAGTCACACATACATACAGTCAGGCAGGTGGACAGACAGACAAACATGCAAGAAGTGAGGCAAATCGACACAAGGTATCAGAATATCAAGAACATACAATTTAACTTTGCTGGAAATAGAACACTGATTATTAGGCACAAAAGCGAGTAAATGAATTGGAGAAACGCCTCTCCCAGATCTTCATCCTCTCCAAAGAGCAAGAAAATAAACAGAATCTAAAAGTACAGAAAGTCACTGATTGCTCTTTATTTGTTCTTTTCGACTCCACTGATTGGACTGCATAATATAAACCTAAATCTACCTCATTATCTGTAATTTCCCCAGCCTGTTCCCTTAACGATGAGACATGCTACTGTTTTCATTATGGCACTCTCTGCAGAGCGCTTAAGTGCCCACACATTAGCATTTGTGAAGATTTCACACAAAAAATAAAAAAAATGTTTAAAAAGTGGACCTATCAGTGCAACGCAAGCTGTGCTCTGTACAGACAGCACAGAATGGACGATACGTTTTACGACTTTATCTACTTCTTTTTGACTGTGCTAACTTCTTTCTTAAAGGTCCCTTAGTGCTTATAATGTATATATGCTAATTAGACAAAACGTGCTGGACAAAAAGTATTTGTCCTTATGATAGAATGCAGTATAGCCCCTTTCCTAGGAGAGGATTGTCAAGGGGGCAGTTGCATACCTCCCGACATTTCCTCCAAGCAAATTGGGATGCCAGAAGGCGAAGCTTGGGAGGTAGAGTGTCAGCGCTTCCCACCATGCGCGGAGGCACTTTCAGTCATCCTGACAGCGCTACTCATCTTCTCCGGTGAATGTGATCCGGACAGCGGAATTCAGGTCCTGAATCCCGCTGTCTCACTAAGCTCTACCTCTAGCAAGAAAACTAGGATAAAGCACGGCAGAACAGTTGGGCAATTTGCATTTGTCCCACAGGCCACCCTCTATCTTAGTTCAATGGGCTTGGACTGCAGCTTCTTTTCTCTTCTAAATTCCAGCTGCTACAGAACTATAATCCACAGAATTGCCCACACCAGCTTTTTAGGGAATTACATTTGCAACAATGTGTCTGAAATTTTAATGTTGGTGCCTATGCATCAACAGGAGCCTGTACAATGCTCTGATCGGCAGGCTTGCCCGCCAGACATACGGCTGTACTTTCAGGATCCTTCAGGTGCAGAAAATAGGTGGAGTTAAGGAAGCTGCGCTAATAGTTGGAAACTGACAGTGAACTAGAAAGTGCAGTTCAGAGGAATGGCCCCTTAGTGTACAGGTAACAAAGTAGCTGATTTTTTTAAAATGTTTTCATTATAAATCTATATATTTATTAAATTTTTTGGCTTGGAGGGAGTGATACTAGATCATGCCCCGTAAAACAGTGACTTGTTCAATTATTAACATGTCAACTCCCATCATCCTTAGCTACCTGGATAATCATTGCTGTGCAGCTCTTATATTGAACAACACTTTTCTAATGTTTTTTTTTTTTTTTTTTAACAAGTAAAGCTACTTTAGAAGTTTGCTGCTTAATCATAAAACCCAGTAGTTTTCGGAAAAATGTTTCAGGCTCCATGACTGGCAGCTGTTTCATAACACTCCGGCTTATCCACGAATGCTTTGTTCCTGTCTCATGCACATATTGAAGTAATAGTTGTTGAATTTTTTTGTTTTCTGCTCCACAATCTAGGAAGGTAAAAAGTAAAGACAGCGCCTTTCAGCTTTTTTTTTTTTTTTTTTTTTTAGCAGATCTCCCGAAAACAGAGCTATCCTGGAGTGTTATATCTGCCAGTGAATCAAGTCTGTGATGAACATATCAAAGTGTATTACTGTCAATTGTTTGGTATAATGGCATTCCAGAAGGAAGCAGTCCAATGGGAGAGATCCCTCTGTGATGATAAAGAAGACTTTGTGACACTAGAAGGTAACAATGCATGGAATCCAGCAAGCGACAAAATGGAAAACAATGACATAATAAAGGGCATTATAGGAGATATTAACATTATAACACAATTGGATGGAATCTCTGGGAACTTTCATCTAGTTTTTTTTTTTTTTTTTATGAAAAACCATAAAAGATGAAATTCACTTGTTTATCTTCACTTTTATTACAAAGAAGAAAAATGATCATTATGGGGAAAATATATCCGTGTATTTTGATTAGGTTAGTAAAAAAGTGAAATTATTTTGCAGCTCAGCCGTTAACAATGCAACAAAGGGCTCCTCTAGCAAAATATAAATGCAGGGAATTGAGAAGGGAGTTTCAAATGGAAAGCCAAAGAAGCCAAGATGGAAAAAGTATCCAATTCAGCTGAATTGCCCCTGCCAGGAACTGACCCTGCAGCACTGAGGGTTTAAAAGATTTTACTGTGTCCCACTCACCTATCTCAACGGATGTTAGAATTTAACTCACAATTTACCTTTTGCGACTATTTCCCATTATGCATCATCATGCCAGCCCTGCCATCAAAACCCTTGTGCATTAGATGTGCTATTTACTTTATGTAACATCCAGCTGGTCCTACTGACTTGACTACACTAATACAGCACATGCAGGGTAGGGAGACCACGTATCCCAGAATTCTCAGGACAGTGCTGCAACTGAATGTTGTGCCCCATGTCCCATACAGCCTCAATTTGGAACAATGCAAAGTCCTGAAAAGCCCTTGAGAGCTCTGAGAGAAGTGAGACCTCTCCTGATTGGCACAGTCCCTCCTTCAAACAGAGCTCAAAGCTGCAGCTGTCTGCCTGCACCAGGTGAAAAACGAAACCCACAGTGTGTGTCTGTGTATGAGTGAGTAACAGACTGTGTGTGTATGGGTAAAAGATATACATAAAGGGGTTAAATGCTCAGAAACTGCTTGTCAGGTAACTAGAGGGGGTTACATGCTCTCAAACTTACTGTCTGGTAACTAGAAGAGGTTAAATACTCTACAATTGTCTGTCTTGTAACTAGAGGGGGTTAATTGCTCTCAAACTGCCTGTCTGGAAGCTAGAAGGGGTTAAATGCTCTCAAACGGCCTGTCAAATAACTAGAGGGGGTTAAATAATCTCAAACTGCTTGTCTGGTAACTGGTTCAAGTATGTCCTCGGTGCATGTCCAGTGCAAAGGTACAAGTTGTGCATTCTATAGAGTGTCTGAAACCAGCCTGTAATCTGTGCATTCTACAGAGTGTCTGAAACTAGCCTGTAAACTGGGCATTCTATAGAGTGTCTGAAACCAGCCTGTAATCTGTGCATTCTGTAGAGTGTCTGAAACCAGCCTGTAAATTGGCTAACTGCGTCATTACTCAATCTAGATTATATTTTAGAACATTTTCAAAGTTCTGCTGAAATAATTCAATATATTTTGAAATCCACTAATAAACAGTGTTTTTTATACTATTTAGTAGACTAAAAAGTGTTGAGTCAACATTTGTCAAGAACACATATGCACAAGTATGTTTGTTGAGAACACATACATTATATTAACAGGAACAGTCTCTTTTTACTATGATTAGACTAGTGAAGGATCTGATATTGTCTTGGACAGGTATAGGAAACTGAAATTGTTCATTGGACATCTACTGTCGACATTGTTCAAAGTGGACATCTACTGTTGACATTGTTCATAGTGGATATCTACTGTCGACAATGTTCATAGTGGACATCTACTGTTGATAATCTTCATAGTGAACATCAAATGTCAACATTGTTCACAGTGGACATCTACTGTCTACATTGTTCATAGTGGACATCTACTGTCGACATTGTTCATAGTGGACATCTACTGTCGACATTGTTCACAGTGGACATCTACTGTCTACATTGTTCATAGTGGACATCTATTGTCTACATTGTTCACAGTGGACATCTACTGTCGACACTGTTCACAGTGGACATCTACTGTCGACACTGTTCACAGGGGACATCTACTGTCGAAATTGTTCATAGTGGATATCTATTGAACTTTGTGATCAATGGACCATCACAAAACTTTCCATGGACACAGATCTATTTTTAGGGACACTGTCTAATTGTGCTCGGGGAGGGCATTCCACATGTGGAACATTGTAAGCTCCTTGACCCACTACCCGCTAACCATGTCTGATGTCTTGGGGTCATTTTTGACTCTGCACTCTCCTTCATTCCCTATATTCGGTCTTTAGCCAAATCCTGTTGTCTGCACCTAATGAACGTTCCACACATTTGCCCAATTTGCCCCAAATCCTAGTGTACTCACTTGTGATCTCTTGCGTTGACTAGTAGAACATCCTCCTGACTGGACTACCTCTGGCTTGTCTTTCTCAACTGAAATCTAATCAAAACGGAACTGCTAGACTCATCTTTCTCACTTGTCTGTCCGATTTGGCGACTCCTCTCTGCAACAGCCTCCACTGGCTCCCATCTTCTCTAGGAAGCAATATTACAATTCTATCTTTAACCTACAAAGTCCTTCACTCCTTGGCCCCACCATTGATTGCCTCCCTCGTTAACCAATACTTGCATGACCTCTGCACTTCTCAAAATGGACTAAAGCTCTCATCCAACCTCATCACATCTTCCCACTCGTGCCTGCAAGATTTTGCCTGGGCTGCCCCCTCACTTCTTGCCCTTCCACAGAGCATCCAGCTCTCTCCCTAATTCTTAAACTTCAAAAATTCCCTTAACACTTAATCTCTTTAAAGAAGCTTACTACCCATCCCGCTAGAGTACCTGTAATTAACCTCTAGCTAATCCCACCTAGCTCTCGCTGTCTTTAATCACTGTTAGTATCAGATAGCTTTCAACTAATCCAGCTAGAACTCACACAAATAATCTGTGGCAAAACCCACCTAGTGCCAACCATCCACATTACTACAACAACCTTCCCTCTGACCTCTTCACTCCCTGTGTTTCACTCCCTCCCTTGTACCGCATTCCCTCTAGATTGTAAGCTTGCGAGCAGGGCTCTGTACCTCACGTATCAGTCTGTCGTAGTTAGTCTAACTTAGTATGTATTTCCCTGCTATGCTTTGTATCTAGCGCTACTTAAATTGTTAGCTCTTTATAAATAAACGTTACTTTAATGTAATCATATGGGAGTTTGTAAGACGTACATTGAGTTGGATTGAGCATGGCCCTCAACACTAGTGAAATAACAGATAGATCTTGATATATTGTTCTTGATAAAACTATATAGATTTGTTTTTTATTAGATTATAAGCATGGTCGACCTATGTAAGAATGAGTCCCAAACTGATCCTTAGGACAATTTACTTCTTGTTCCACACACATTAGTGCTCCGACAGGATGCTATTGATGCAGATTTTCAGCTGCTCCTTTATCGATGGCTTTAATTCAATTTAGCATCGGATATGGCTTTTTAAAAAGGGATGATTGAAGGTCAAGCCGAGTATGAAAAACATTTTCCCTTGTCTCTTGTGTAAGCTGCAGGGACAACTATACACTCTCATACTAGCTTTTTAGTACGATAAAGTCTTGATATTTTGTCACAGAGAATAATACATTAATAGGAGACTAGACAAATAATCATTGGCCACTCTATAGATATTACCAAAATACAATACTTCTGCATCAGCTAACCGCGTAATAAGCCTTTATCTAAAAACTACTATGCGCCCTACAGATATATGTACAAACACATATCTGATCTAAAGCCCTATGGCAAAATCCCATGCCTTGTAGAAATTGTTCATTTAAATCAGTAAGTGGATCTTACAGTGCTGTTACTATAATACTGCTAATCAGAAAAATAGGTGTGAAAGAACAGTTCCGTTTATGCAGGTGCTAATTAGCTTTACTCATTGCAAGTATAAAGCATAACAAAATTGTACTGTTTATGGCATGAAAGCAAAAAGAAACATTGATTACATTTCTACATATTCTCTTTATTCGAGGCTGATCCCACCTCTTGAAATAACCAATCCCACATTTTATGATACGAGGATGGAGGAACTACTCAAGTGCAGCTTGACTCATGTGACCTGATAATGAGCAACATTTTATACAGCTTAAAACCCTAACATATATATATATATAAAGATTTCAGGTAAATGTACCCACACAAGAGTTATGAAATATCCACAGAAGTATGACTGTTACTCCAAACAAAGGGTACTGGGATACACAAATGTAATCTTGCACCCAAGAAGCAGTGGAACACAGCACTCCTGATATTTTGTGCATGGGCCATCCAAAAGAAAAAAAAACAGTGTCATGTTGGAAAAGAAAATACATACATACATAGTTTTCAGTAGATCTTTTCCCCAGACGTAACCGGCAGAGATGATGGTAGGTTGACGCATTTCACAGAAACACTGCATAGTCATAAACTAGACCATTAGTGCCCAAATAAAAAAATACTTGTATTGAAATGGTTTAGCTAGACAAAGAATAGGATATAGCAATCACATTCCTGTTTAAATCCCAAAATAAGGATTTATATCGCCAATGCTTCCACAGTGTAGCAACAAATCATGATGCCCAACAGAGGGTAAATACTGCTTTAATATATCCCTAGTCAATGCAAAGAGGGAATGCCACAGCTATCATCACACCAGAAACCTGCAAACAAAGCTCTTTCAGTGGACAAAGGTGTTAAACAAAATATATACTATTTCCCAAAAATATCTAAAAAATTCTGTGACTAGAAGGTGAATCACAAACAAAGATGTTAAAGAGGGGTAGGCTGTGGAATAATGATGGGTGCATCACCACACCCCACCGTCCACAACTGTCTCACTTTTGGTGCGCAATTCTGATTGGAGATTGGCATCCAGAAAACAAACAATTTGTACACCCAGCGTTATCTGCATATGAGCAATGCCAAGATCTTCATAGCCATGTGCCCTAGTGTTCCAGGTCACAATTGATGCAATGTGTGTGTGGGGGTGGGGTGTGGGGGGGTTCTGGCTTTTCTAAATTGTAACATTTTGCGTAAAATGCTTGATATGTGTTGTTCTGTTCTTAGACGCACAGTAATTGTAGACCCTAATTTGTTTATATTATTTCTACCACATTTTTTTGGCACTCAACATGATACGGTCAGTCTGTATTTTGCATGTTTTGAATTGTAAAAATGAAAAGAAAACATGGAAATTGAATGAAACCATTTAAGAATAAATTTTAAAAAAAATATTTTCTCTTAGAAAAGAAACTCTGCAGCCAGTATGAGTGTCCCCTGGCAGGGATTGTCACCCTGCCAAGTATCACTGTCCAGAAGATTAAGCTTTCAATGTCAGAAATGTAATATTTCTATATATCTCAATGGGGAGGCTCCTCCCTGCTGCGTGTGACTGCACAGTAAATCAACCAGAGCGTGATCTGCTAAAACAACCATTTTTTATTCTTTATATGTTTCTTTTTATTTATTATACAGTTGCTCTGTATAACATAATGCAGACCCGTGGTAGGCAGATACAAAAACATTGGGTGTTATGTATAAACGTTATAATGGGTGGTATGTATAACGGTGAGAGGTTCCCCAACACAGATCAGGTGCCGGATTTTTTAAACATGTCTTGCGGCTGCACAACGATCGCTCACGCAACCTAATTCGTCGCATTCGGCCTATTTAGAGCAGACTCCCGAAATTTGTCAGCAGTCTGCTTTATACATTCACACATGCCGATTGTGCCAGTAATTGGCACAATCTGCACGTGCGCCATGTTTATACAAGACCCCTATAGTATCTTATGTTACATATGTAAGAGATAGTGGTAAATACATGGTGTAAGAAATGCTGGTAATACCTGGCCTGCCCAGCAGAGGGTTGATTCAGAAGAGTAAATACTGTTGTACTTCACTTGAATTTCCTGTAAACCTCTTGGTTCTTTATTGTACTGTGCACCTCACAATGTTGGGTCATGTATAGAAACGCCCATGATTTAAAGTGTCAGGAGAAGTAACATTTTTATAGGAGAAGTAATATTTTTATAAATCCTGACACTTAGGTGTTTGCTGGATATTCCCCTACACTAATCAGGCGCTTATTATTTTATATATTGGCTGCACCAGCACAACCAAAAAGTCCACAACCAGAATTTGTCGATAGTCTGCTTCATACATGGGCACACTGGCTGATAATGTCAGTATTTTATGCTATCAGTGGGTGCGCCAATGTTTATAGCCATTAAATTATCATTTTCAAGATGTCTTTTTAAACTGAGGAACATGAACAAGTAAACAGGATGTATAGAAATGTCAATAGAGCATTGTTGAAAAGATCGGTTAAACCCACCAACACCTCCAATAGGCTCACAAAACTATAAGAGACTAGAAACATAAAAACAGAATGTGTCGTTAGATAAGAACCATTCGGCCCATCTAGTCTGCCCAATTTCTTAAATAATTTTTATAGTCCCCAGTTCCCTATCTTATATCTAGGATAGCCTTGTGCCTATCCCACGCATGCTTAAACTCCTTCACTTTATTAACCTCTACCACTTCTACTGGAAGATTATTCCATACATCCACTACCCTCTCAGTAAAGTAATACTTTCATTAGTCCCTGGCCTTATCTTATATCTAGGATAGCCTTGTGCCTATCCCACGCATGCTTAAACTCCTTCACTGTATTAACCTCTACCACTTCTACTGGAAGACTATTCCATACATCCACTACCCTCTCAGTAAAGTAATACTTTCATTAGTCCCTGGCCTTATCTTATATCTAGGATAGCCTTGTGCCTATCCCACGCATGCTCAAACTCCTTCACTTTATTAATCTCTACCACTTCTACTGGAAGACTATTCCATACAGCCACTATCCTCTCAGTAAAGTAATACTTCCTGATATTACTTTTACACCTTTGCCCCTCTAATTTAAGACTTTGTCCTCTAGTTGTGGTGGTTTTTCTTCTTTTAAATATCCCCTCCTCCTTTCAGATAAAGATTTGCAAATAAGGCTCATCATTTTTTCTCCAGTATCCACTATAGACATGGCCCCCTTGGAGGTAAATATACACACTACTCAAGGATGGATTTTGAAACAGAGCCCAGCATAGAGGTACAGTGCCAGAAAATCCAGTCATGGACAGCTGTGTCGCTCCTAACGGGACTCGTCAGCATTAGATTGGTTTCTGGCATTCTGCTTGTGAGGCTTGGGACAGAACTAAAGTGAACGATTAAGAAATACAGAGCTACAGCTATCTTTACACAGTTTGTCAAGAATATTATTCTTCCTCTGGATTTTCTTAAAGAAATGTCTGCCTTTAACAGATGTTCATATTTAAAATGTCTATCTCACACAAAAAAATGTAAAAACAAAAAACAACTGTTATGTCATCAATTAAGGAACAACTCAACCTTGATTTTCTCCAAAGAACCTTATTCCGTATGAAGATAATTTGTATCCAAGTGATCACGGTTTTGCATATAAATTTCCTACTGATTACAATATACATATTTTTGTACAGAGCATGTAACGTCACAGAACTTGGTATTGCTTATGCCCTGGTTAACTGCAAGAAACCCAAATTTTTGAATCTTTGGATGTAGCTGTATCTCCATAAACTACGATATACATCAGCAACTATCTTCCGATGATCCACCAACATGTATTGATTGTCCACCCAAAAACAGCAGATAATCATTTCTCGAAAGGCTAAGCTGGTGGATGATAAATACATACGAATCCTATAAATCTATGTCTTAGATTAAAGGCAATCAAAACTTCTGGACAATGAATATTCCCTAGAATACATATATATGTGTGAGCAAACTGAGCAGACAAACCAACAATAGTCTAACGATAGGTGCTCACTTTAACCATTATAAAGCGTACCAATCCATTAGTAGATCAGACGAGTCCCACCTATAAAGGTATTCCAGATTCAGAATAGATGGAAAGTCTACTCTGAACGAAGAACACACCAATCACTGATGCACATTTTGGCCTCGAAACGTTTCATCCATGTGGTACCCTCTAGATGCCAAATCTAAGGACACACATATTGGCATATGTAACGGACCGTCTACCCGACATAGTAGACCCTCTGTCCTTTGTATGAAATCACCTCCTTAGCCCCCGATTACAGCCAACATTCACCCAGCAAGTCTTTCCTGGACCCTTGCTCTTTGTACCCAAATAGCAGACAGGTGACTACTAGCAGTTAGGTACAGCAAGAAGAACAAATCACTTTATTTGTGCAACAGCACAGACTTATATATACATAAACATGACATCACAGACATTAGTAATCCAGATAGAAATTACCATGAGTAAACCTAATTACAATACACACAGTAAGATACATAATGAATGCAATATAATCAGTTTAACAGAAGGACATACAATGGGGAAATCCTGCCTCACACCTTTCAGGATACAAAGGTGTCAAGTACAGATACATAAAGAGTGCACTCAATTAAAGTAACTTGCTAAGTGACATCACTGTACAACAGGACACTGAATGACTTACATGAAGACAATGGGTAAGGTGATTTAATTACATGTGTTTACAGGATAGGATACAATCTTAACCTGGGGAAAACACAGTGAATGGGACAAAGGCTTGAATCCTAGAGTACACAGCTTGGCTCACATCCAGTTGAAAATAGGGGTCCACTGGCGCCCTCAAAGTGTGTACCCTCAAATTAATATATTGACAGACAGGGTCCATAGTCCACAGGGAGTCTTCTGGCTGCAAGGCCCATCCAAGAACCCCCGTCACAGTGGATCTTCAAATCCATTTCGTGACAGCATTGCCTATAAATTTCTTCACGCGAGAAGCATGTGAGATAAAGCTCCAACTGAGAACCATATAATAAATCTGGCTATTTATTGCCAATTGCTGATGCTCTTTCATGTTCTTAAATAACTATTGCCAGTGTTTCAGATTATCTAAAAATAATACTTAATTTAAAAAAAAACATCTTTAATATGTGCATTTAATAGTAATCATTTTGTGCATACCTTATTTATAGCTTTATAACATGTGCTAGTGGAGGCTTATAAGTTAAGGAAATACCCAATTTAGTATTTGTGTGAGGCAGATCTACGTCAAAACCATAGATATGAAGAAAGTGGGCAAATAAATAAACACGAGTCAATAAATTAAAATGAATACATTTCCTACAACATAATTCACAGAAACATGTTCTACAACATTGATACACTGTATTGATTATATTTGCTAATAGCATTCATAATTTATACAAAATGGGTCATTTTATACAATACTTTCAATACCTTTAAAATATAGGTGCAATGTAGACAGCACAAAGTAGGATCTACTGAGCATAGTTCATAAAGTCGGTAAGTAAAATGTCAAGAGATTTGACCAATTCTGCCTTTCGATTAGTTTGCATCCTCTCCTTAGAGAGCTGCCAAAAGAAGAAGAAGCTGAAAACAGGATTAAATGAAAAACTCAGAACTCTGTCGAAGTGGATTTTCTGCAGACATAAAAGTTCCATCAAGGTCTCATTTGTAGGAGCCAAATTTTCCTAATCAGAGTTATATGCACTGACATAGGGAGCTTTTCAGATATATTTGGCTGATATCCAATTGCTTCAAATGGAAAGTAGAAGCTAATTTCCTCTTGTTTTAAAATAGGACATTGTATATATAGCATTCAACCATCACTGACTAGCATCCTTTTGATTACATTGGACTCCGAGTCAAACGGGTTAGGAAGCAGAAAAAATTTATTTTTTATTTTTTTATTTTTGCTGTTTTAGTGATAGTCTGTTATTCTGATATTTGCACTTGAGATTTTCCAAATTTGCAATTTTATATCTTAAAATCATTTAATATATTTTTTCTACTTTATACTTCAAATATGTAATACATGGTATTTTCTTTTCTTTAATTTAACAGTATTCATTATTTTATTTTTTAAAATTCATTATTCATTTTTTAGAAACAAAAATATGCATTCATTTTTTTCCCTTTCTGCTTGCCATGATTTATTTTTATTATGTAGGCAGAATAATATATTTGTTTAAAAATACATAAGGATAAAGGAGAGAGCGCAGGTAACTTGTTTTTCTTTGGTTTTTACTATATATTGGGGCTGATGTGTACTGTAGTCATTGCAGCCGCCCACTGATGGGAGTGAGCGCAGGACTTTTCTTTCTGCATTTGTATCCATTTTTGTATTACTCAGCCTTGTTACAATGCAGCCGCCCATCCCATGTGTTCCCTATTAAGGGTTAATAATGTATAGGGGTGTATATAAAAAACACCCCTTTCTGTCTCATTAGAGATTTTTGCCAGAGGCTCAAAGAAGCAAGGTGAATGGTTAGAGTTAGGACCCACCTAGGGGGGTCTGCCTTGACGTTGGCAGGTGGGCTCATCCTCTCATGGCCATTGGAGGTAACTAAAAAACCTCCATTTGTTTAAAAATACATAGGGATAAAGGAGAGAGCGCAGGTAACTTTGTTTTTCTTTGGTTTTTACTATATATTGGGGCTGATGTGTACTGTAGTCATTGCAGCCGCCCAGTGATGGGAGTGAGCGCAGGACTTTTCTTTCTGCAGAATAATATATTGTTTTTTTATCTGGTAGTTGCCAATTTCTACTTTTGTTGTTCTTAGAACAATCAAAAAGTTGTAGATCATGATATTTGCTGTTGAGGCAATTGAACCAGCTCTCAGGGAATAATTCAACTAAGGAAAAGAAAAATATACTCTTTAGACCTGTGGTACCACGAAAAGAAAATCACAGCACTGCAAAAAAAAAAAAGGATTGTATATTATGATGATAAAATATTTATTAAGAACAACAAAATAATAGGATCGAGTAGTGAGATTAAAGTTTAGGAAATAAGCAGGGTTCTTCCATTTAGACGTTTTTTTTTTTTTCATCTGTGTGTGCACTCTTGCAATATTATTTATAATAGGATGCAGTTTTGAGAGGTCTGATTCGCAGCAGTTAGTAAAACAAGTATGGGAGTCGACAAAATCCTAATTAACGTAGCCAATGCAGCATAATTGAGTAACATAAGTTTGTGTCTGCATCATTACATGATAAAATTATACCACAGATTCCACCGAGTGTAATTTGCTATAATCATTCAGGTTCTGATTTTCTATTGCTTTGGATTTGTGTACGTAGGAACACTCCAGGCAGTAAACTAACTACGGTTCATTCGTTAGTATTTAACCTGCACATTGTATAGGTTTGTGTACCTAAAAATCTCTGTAGGTTTTCCTTACTCTATCTTTTGAAAGTTTCTGCTCAAGCCCTTCCTTTGTTTTTATATACTTACAAAAGGGGAGCAAACTAACTACGATTCATTGGTTAGTGTTTAACCTGCACATTGTACAGGGTTTTATTTTTGCATTCGAAAACATGCAGCTTTTCCTTAGAATCTCTGGCAAAAGTTCCTGCACTAGCCCACCCTCTGCTTTTATATACTTGCAAGAGGTTCAGTGCAGATATAATGGATTATAAGTTCATGGCCATATACAGTAAGAACTTATTTGAGAAGCTAGTTACTCCCTTTTTATTTATGTTTAATTTTTTCCAGCAGATATTGCCGAAGCAGGCCAATAGTGGGATGGCAATGCACATGTGCATTGAGCAGCCCCATTTTATTTTATTAGTACTGTGTACATTTATGGGGGATGGAGACCTGGATAGAAAAAGTGGATAGAGGGGTAGGGTGGAAGGGAGGTGGGGAGAGTGAGAACACGTGCGGTTAATTTTGCAAAGTCTTGATGGACCTAAATACTACTGATCTACCGTATTTGCTCGAATATAAGACGAGGTTTTTTTCAGAGCAAATGCTCTGAAAAATCCCCCTCGTCTTACATTCGAGGTCGTCTTATAATCTGACCTCAAATTGAGGTCAGACTATAAGACTGGGATCCAGGTCCCCAGCAGAGCTGCAGGGGACCTGGATCCCCCTCTCTAGCAGCAGGGGATGTCTGCGCAACGAGCGCAGACTCCCCTGCTTCCGCCCGGCACGACCGCCGGGGCTTCTGTGAAGAAGCCGGGAACTTCCGCTTTCGTCACAGAAGTCCCGGCGAGCTTGCCGGGCGGCAGCAAGGGAGGTCTGCGCTCATCGTGCAGACTTCCTCTGCTGCCCCACTAGACACCAGGGAAAAGCGGGCAGCTGGGGGATGTCTGCACTATACGTGCAGATATCCTCCATGCTGCCCGACACCTCCGTCTATTATGACGGACCAGCTGTCCGTCATAATAGACGGAGGTGTCGGGCAGCATGGAGGATATCTGCACGTATAGTGCAGACATCCCCCAGCTGCCCCCACTAGCCACCAGGGAAAGGGGGGAGATGGATAGTGAGAGACAGGGGGGGGGATAGAGAGAGAGGGGGGGGGGAATAGAGAGAGAGAGAGGGGGGGGATAGAGAGAGGGGGGGAAGAGAGAGGGGGGGATAGAGAGAGAGAGGGGGGGATAGAGAGAGAGAGGGGGGGATAGAGAGAGAGAGGGGGGGGATAGAGAGAGAGAGGGGGGGATAGAGAGAGAGAGGGGGGGATAGAGAGAGAGGGGGGAGAGAGAGAGGGGGGGGTAGAGAGAGGGGGAGAGAGATAGAGAGGGGATAGAGAGAGAGAGACTAGGGGAGGGAGGGGGGAGATAGAGAGAGAGACTACACTGGAGGGGGGAGGGAGAGAGGCCGCAAGGAAATAAAAACAAGAAATACATTTGTATAATATCAATTTTTTATTACATATTAAAAAGCAATTTACTTATATACAAGTTAAACTTTTTTTTTCCTATAGGGTAGTCTTATATTCAGGCTTTTAGTTTTTTTCCTAAAGGAATATTCAAAGTTTGGGGGGTCGTCTTATAATCAGGGTCGTCTTATAATCGAGCAAATACGGTAATACTTTTTTTATGAGTTTCAGTGTGCTTTAGACATTTCGTTTTTCCTTTCAGGGCCTGAGTTCCATTAAGTTTCCATTAATGGTTTTTGTAATTCAGTTTCCCACTGGTTTCTGTATGGGAGATCTCCCAGCTCATAGGTTGAATTGAACTTATCATAGCGAATAGATATACTTTTCTTTGATTTGTTCCCTCGTTTCCATTGATTGATCAAGGGTTTAGCTAGAGGAAGTTATGCATCTAGTGGGGGGAAAGATTTGTGTTTAGAGGACCTGTTTGACAGGCAGCATTTTGTCACTGAGTCTGTGACAGATTAGGCATATTTGAAAGGTATAGGGAGCTGTTTTCAATGATGTCATAGTGGCCAGAATCAATCCCCAGACAAAAGCTTGCCAAATATATGTTTCCAAGATCAGTATTACAAAAATTAAGAAAACTGGAACTAAGAGCATATTTGTTTTTAAAGTATCGACTTTAAAACACTTTCAATCATTTTGAGACTGGAGTGATCTGTTAAAAAGTTTTCTTCAAATCACAATAGTGTAACAGTTCCTATTTAAAAAGTGTGTAGTCAGTTCCACTATAGCTTGTTTTTTTTTTCTTCCCCTCATACATTATTTATGTCTTATCTTTTATTTATCTGGCTGGAACATTGGCATCAAATTGAAACACATCTACAGTAAACTTTGAGGAAAATAGAAGTGATTTTCAGAGGTATTATGCATATTTGGCAGTCTGCCGTTGGAGCACAATGGGAGATCTTTGAGGGACTGACAAATTGTATCCACTTCTGATAGTGGGAAGAAATGATTCAGTGATCAAAGATTGAAAAGATAGACAGTTTATCTAAGACTTGTACATTGAATCAAAGGGTGTTATCCAACTTCGAAAATACAAAATATTAACTCCATTTTACACTGTATAAAACATTAAGTTACATATCACAGTGTTTAGCCTGCCACAGTAAGTATCCCCATGATTTAGGAAACAAAATAGTATTAGGTTTATCCACTAAACAGTGTATTATGATGGACTGAGCTGAAAATCCCAACAGATTCAGAGATCAGTATAGTTCAACTATGCGGTGCTAAGTCTTGCACTTTGGATTTAATTCACCAATAGAGTTGAGCGGACAACTGGATGTTCGGGTTCGGCATGTTCGGCCGAACTTCGAAAAAATGTCCGGGTCCGTGCTCGAACTTGACCCCGAACCCCATTAAATTCAATGGGGACACAAACTTTTGGCCACTAAAATGCCTCTAAAAAAGTCCTGGAAAGGGCTAGAGGGCTGCAAAATGAAGTAAAATGTGGGTAAGAGTGTCCCCATTCATACGAATAGGTCAATTGACCTATTCGTATGAATGGGGACTCTATTTCGGTTTATAGAAAGCCAATAGCATTACATGTATTACATAAACCGAAAGTCTATAAACAGAAAGACTTTATAGACTTTATAGAAAGGTTTATAGACTTTTGGTTTATAGAAAGCCCATAGCATTACATACAATGTAATCGCCGAACCCCGAACTCCAACCCGAACATACAGTGAAATGTCCGTGTTCGGGTCCAGGGTCCAAAAAACGTAATGCTCGGTACGAACCCGAACAGTGCGGTTCAGGTTCGCTCAACACTATTCACCAACACTAATGAGAGTGTGATATGGCATACTATAAAATTGTTGCGGGTATAATGCATAGTTTCCTTTTCTAAGGTGTTTTCCCCACCAAATCTTATGAACAAATCGTATGGACACACACAATGTCACATGGCACCCACTGGGTCAACGTGTCAGCAAGTACACATTTTGTAGAAAAATGTCTCTGTGATATCCTTTATTATCTATCACACACAAAAACCAACAAAATAAAAAGACATGATGCTCAGCACTTGATACACGGCATGTTGGATTAGAGCTTCACCTCACTCAAGTGCTGAGCATCCTGTCTGTTTATTTCTGTTGTTGGAGGTTGTGGAGCCCGGTGCATTTTTGGAGTGCTGCTTTCCAATTATCTCTGGGTGTTTTCTATTACAAAAACCAACAATTTACAAATTGTACACTATTTATATATTATTACCTTCACCCCAGCTGTACAAGCATCGGCTTCGGCCGGTGTTTTAAAGAAATCAGACATGAGCTTCTGGAAGTATATCTTTTAATCTATACATATGCTAGTGAATTTGTACAATGTACTAGATGTTCATACCTACAGGAAGGTGATCTACCATACTTTTTGGGGGATCGGACGGTTAGTTGAATGCAACAAAAAATAAATCTAAAAACTTGCACTATCCCTAAAGGAAACGAACGGATGTAGTTACATTTGGAAATGCCTGTGAACTATCTCTACTGGGATCAAGAAACCAAATTTATAATTTTTTTTCTTGTAACAA
Source organism: Pelodytes ibericus (assembly GCA_036172795.1). Lineage (NCBI taxonomy): Eukaryota > Metazoa > Chordata > Amphibia > Anura > Pelodytidae > Pelodytes > Pelodytes ibericus. The sequence goes on along the minus strand of CM069864.1, from coordinate 10,797,314 downwards.
CAGTGTATATTTCTGTTCAGGATAAAAGAGACTCTGTCAGCCTAACCATTGCTTATTCTATGAATGTAGACATCACCTGTGGCTTGATTTTAAATGGGAAGTAAGTTATTTGCATATCAAGCCACTTGGTGATGTCATAATTAGAAGACACCACAGACACATTTAAAACTCTATTTCTTTTATTTTGTGCATTTGTTTGCAATTCTACAAACACAATTTAGACATATGTTTTCATCATTTTTTCTCTGCATTCAGTCTAAGCAATGTGTGCTAGAAGGCAGCCAGGTCAAACAGTAATTTTGCACTTAGTGCTTTGCGACTGAAATGTAAATTATAAATGCATTTGTCTTTGCTGTTTCATTACTGGGTGATTTATACAAATTTGTATTTGTTTTTGTTAGGAGGTGTAAAATGCATCATGTTGCTTGAGAGTTACTGTGGCTTGAAATCATGCACTGCAACGAAATGCACTTATTGTAATTTATCTTATCTGCAATGTAATCTCTTATTGCCGTTAAGTAATCCCATCATGTCCTGTAATATCAGTTAGCAAATGATTTAACCCATTTGTGACCAGACTTTTGGAATTATGTTTTCTCGTGCTGGTTAATGACTATGAACATTTCTGCAGTGTTTGTGTTTAGCTGTAATTTTCCTCTCTCACTTACTGTACCCACACATTATATGTATTGTTTTTTTTCAGGATAAGAATGGCTTTCTTTATTTTGATCACATCATATATTTACTCTAAAAGTATACACTGAAAACACTTCTTAACTTTACTTGAAAAATCGTTTACTCATCTAGAAAAGATAATGAAAAAAAAACCTGCAAAATAGATTCACAAATTTTGCCCTGAGTTTGGGTGCCTGATGTAAGTGAGCTGTGGGGGCCAATACATCTTTTGATACACACTATTACCTATATTATTCCTCTCTTCCATACTATCAACTTCATTTATGACTCCATCTGATGAGTGAACCTACAGCCTGGAAAAACCTTTTCAGATGTATAATAAAACATGGATCATGGACACATATATACATGTATTAATAATGAAAGAATGATTAAATACAAATATAGAGAAATGTTCACAGGTAGAATCCCCAACATATTAAACAAAAATAAAAAAGCTGTCACATAAACACAAATATCTTATGTAATAGAACAAGCAACAATATATATTGTGCCACAAAAATATATATCCAAATATATAAACAAATTATGGGATTCTGAAACATGTTGCATTATTTAGTCCTCTGTTTCGTTGTTTTGACCGTTGTTATGTAAGCGTATTAACAAGTATTTTTTTATCTCCATTTCTAGCTCACTATATTTGTTTACATATTCGGATATATATTTTTGGCTTGTTCTGTTACCCAAGATATTTGAGTTTATGTGACAGCTTTTTTCATTTAATATGTAAGGGATCCTACCTATTTTTTTATTATTATAATTTTATGCATTATTCCAATTTTTCTTATTTGTGACTCTTGGGGGTTATGTCTAAAAACTGCAAAGCGCACTGCAAAGTGTTGGGGTGTTTTATAAAAAGGCGAGATAGGGACCTCCACCAAACAGCGTTTGACAGATATTTTCCTGACAAGTTCCGCAACTTTTTATATACAGGCTGAGCCGGCACAATGATTGCTGGCACCACCAAAATGTATGTAAAATGCGTTGAGAGTCTGCTTTATACATAGGCCCACACGCCAATTTGCCCCAGTGTTTGGCTCAATCTGTGTGTGCACCGTGTTTATACATGACCCCCTTTGTGTTTAGTTTCTCACAGTACTCTTTTCCTCTAAAGTCAGTCTAACTTTGGCCAAGTAGATACTTGGTTCTCTGAAACTTTAAAGGATTGCAGCTGCAACATTATATTTGTGATTAATTACACTCTTATCACCTATTTGGGTACAATTTGAATTTATTTTATACATATATATATATATATATATATATATATTTATTTATATATATAATAACTGTATTTGTGGTGTTTATTATTTCAGCACTGTCCACATATTTTTATTATTAGCAGATGGATGGGGGGGTTTAAAGTCCCCAGTGCTTTTATAATCTAGAGCCAGTGTTGGGGTTTGGGGAATATACATGTGTGACTGAGTATCTATATTTTATGTGGATGAAGTAAGCAGTCCAATCATTTTATCGTTAGATAAATATTGTTTATTCTTTATGCACTTTACCATTTTTATCAACCCAGGGTATGTAACTTTGGATAGTTTAAACGTTTCAAACTTGCAGACATTTTACCACCAATTGTTACAGTAGTAATTGTTGGGTGTGTTTCCGCCCCCCCCCCCCCCCCCCCCCCACACGCATTGTACTTCAGTTATGAATTTACAGGGGTTGTTATATGTGACAAACAACACCCCCAATATTTGTATATATCTCGCAATCAGCTCTCAATAATTTCCGGGGTAATAAGGGCTAATTTGTTAATTATCTGTACGCTTGGTGGCCTACCGCAATCAGATCTACATGACATTCATTGGCACGTCCACTGTCAAAAAGGGGTTAAAACACTTTGCAAAAGAACAAATATAGTTATTCAGAAAAATGTACAAAAGTCTACCTGAACCCCTTCCTGACGCTACAACGTTCTATGCCATTAGAGTGTCTAAAAGATGCTAGGACGGCATAGAATGTCCTAGCGTTACACAGCTCATCTCGGCTCCAAGTGATGAGCTGTGCTCGGATCCCGCTGCAGGGACTTGCAGCGGGATCCTACCTGTCAGATGTGGCCACTTTTCAAAGCAAGCACTGGCTACATTTTACTAAATCATGTTGTGCCCAAAATTCCGGGTTTGGGCATGCCTCTGTGACGTCATACATGACGTCCGGAGGTCTCGTGATCTTTTGGCAGGGATCCACAGGGTCACCTTGTGATTGGTGGCCAGGAACAAATGTGGCGTTTTGGTGCTTGTGTCGTTGGGGACGCAAGCACCTTGCGTCCCAAAGGGATTAAGGATAGACAATATTGGACCATAAACCCATAACCTTGATTTTCACTCTCTGCTTCTAGGCACTTTGAGTGGCAGCATTAATATGCATACCAGTTTCCTCTGACACGTGCCTTCCAAGACCACTCCGACAGCATTCCATGCCACTAGAGAGACATGTTGGTAGATCAGAATTACAAATCTGGAAATAAAATAAGTACTTGAGTTCCCAAACATGAACTATGTGTCTCTTAAAATTTTAATTTAACTTGCACCAAGGATTAGTGCCAAGTTGAGATGTAGTAGAGAAATTAGAAGCCACAGATAATTTACACTCTCCGCATGACAATGAAACACCATATCCTATTTTCTACATGCTAACAGATCCTTTTGTGCAATGAAAAGGTTCAGTTTTTACATATATTAAACATTGACAGGAGTGATGATACAGATCTAAATAAATATAAGTAGATTATTTCAAAATTTAATTTAAGAGTTTTGGGGGGATAATTCTATCTAGAACATCCCTTTTTAAATCATTTCCCTGGGAAATTGCTCTTACATATGCAATAAAAATGCTAATATGTTTCTATCATACAGAGTAGACCAGAATACTTAGAAGTTGTGTGTTATAGACAGTACTCTACAGAATTTGTTACTGAATACCTACTGTGACGAAGTGCCCTTCGCCACTTGGTCTTGGAGAGGCCTGTTTGCCAGCCTCCTCCCCTGTGACTATGGCCCTGGGGTGTGTGGCCCTTTAAAAATGCCCAAAAAGGTAACTTTTGAACTTCTGGGTGGAATTGTTTGATTTTTAGTTATTTTCATATTTAAAGTATGCTGATTCTGAAAATGTATGTTTTATGTGAATGTGATGCATATTTTGAAAGTTATTAATATTGCATCTCTGCTACATTGGTTGGCAGCGCTGGGATCCAGACCCACAGAGGAGCAAGTACCAGGAAAGACAACAGCATTGATGGATCACGGATGGAGATCAATTACACCACTTTAAATTGATCCACTGTAAAGGACCTCCTGGAAGCAAGGGGTATCCCTGCCAGCAACAAGACCAAGGCAGTCCTGGTTGCAGAAGTCATGGCGGAGTACAGAGCAGAAGAGGGTCCGGCTTTGGTGCAGATTAAACAGGGGCAGTTGGAATTTAAAAGAGAATTGCAATTCCGGCTGTCATTTTATGGGGAAAACCCACCAACAGAGATTATCGCCAAAACCATGACGGAGGTACAGGAGTTTGTACTACGACAGAAGGTCCAACAAACTCCAGAGAGGAACCAGATTGTGCCCATGGTACAGGAGAACAAACCAAAGGTACCGTACCAGGCTTTTAAGACTTATGTGGAGAACCAAGCGGCAAGGTGCCTCGAGCTTGAGTTGTACAGGTCGACACTGTGGATACCCATGCAGGGTGAGTCCCAGGGAGAGGAGACAACCGGTCTCTCTCACCAGCAGCAGTGTAAACTGCAGGGAGAAGAGGCAGCCGGCCTCTCTCCCCAGCGGCATTGTACCCTACAGGGAGTGGAGGCAATCGGCCTCACTCCCCAGCGGCAGGGAGAGTTTCAGAGAGAGGAGACAACCGGTCTCTCTCCCCAGCGGCAGTGTAAGCTGAAGGGAGAAGAGGCAGCCGGCCTCTCTCCCCAGCAGCAGTGTACCCTACAGGGAGTGGAGGCAATCGGCCTCACTCCCCAGCGGCAGGGTGAGTTTCAGGGAGAGGAGACAACCGGTCTCTCTCCCCAGCGGCAGAGTATTGTATTGGGAGTGGAGACAGGCGACCGCCTTCCCCAGCAGCAAGATGCACCCCAGGGGGAAGAAAGTGTCATCCTTCCCCCCCAGCAGCAGTGTGTCCTACAGGGAGCAGAGACAGTCGGCCTCTCTCCCCAGCAGCAGGACAATATTATGGAAGTGGAGACAGTGGGTCTCCCTCTCCAGGGGCAGCCTGTGTTCCAGGGAGAGGAGAACGGCACCCTCTCTCCCCAGCTGCAGCTTAACCTACTAAGGGGAGACACCAATCTCCCAGACGGCGCAGATGGGACCGTGGTCTCTGTGCCTGACCCACAGGGATGCTGGACAGCCGGTCCAAATCCCCAGCTACAATCGCAGGAGTACAAGGAGGAGGGGGAAAGTGATGTCTCCCCTCTACAGCCAAGTCCCCACCAGGCTACCCTAACAGAAGCTCTGGCATTGGGGCAGAGCGCAGCTGGCCTCTGCCCCCCAAGCCCCCACAGCATGTTGCCCAGTTATCCCAGAGGAATACCTATGTGCAGTAATTGTTTGTTGTGGGTGGGCTACTCTGGCACTTGTTTACTGAGGGTGGGTGAATCGACTAACTTAGGTACTGACCGACAGAAGGTCAGGTACCTGGTTAGTCTCCCCCCAAAAGGGGAGATGTGTGACGAAGTGCCCTTCGCCACTTGGTCTTGGAGAGGCCTGTTTGCCAGCCTCCTCCCCTGTGACTATGGCCCTGGGGTGTGTGGCCCTTTAAAAATGCCCAAAAAGGTAACTTTTGAACTTCTGGGTGGAATTGTTTGATTTTTAGTTATTTTCATATTTAAAGTATGCTGATTCTGAAAATGTATGTTTTATGTGAATGTGATGCATATTTTGAAAGTTATTAATATTGCATCTCTGCTACACCTACATTACTCTACAAAAAGTTTTTAGTAATTGAATACCTAATGTTAATAGAGCACATGTAATGATAATCATTAATAGTCTTCTCAAGCCAGTCCTACTCAATTAAAAGAATATGCTATAACCTTGGTAAGAAATACTTTCCTTAAAGGACAATTCCTTAAAGGAAGCAAGGGTTAAAAAACATGGCCTGCTTCTTCAGATTGGACCCGAAATGTATCTGAGTAGATACACCCGGGTTTACTCTCAACTGTGTCTCACAGCTGAGACACAGTCGGACTGGAGGATGGCATGTTCTGACCATGTCAGTACGTGCACAACCAATCAGAACAGGGGGTTGCCCTGCTCATCTGATCGAGGTCTGCAGAATGCAGGGGTTAACATACATGTATGTATTGAGATCCTTGTTTTTCCATGGGAGCAGGAGAGACCACCTATTTATGATGCCCTGTGCTGATCCCATACAAAGAGGAGAGTCTCTCTCTGCACTAGCAGACCCGACCAAGCTGACTGTTTCTCAGGGAAGCATGGCAGCTGCGGGTCAGAGGATAAACTGGCAGGTACTGTCAAAAGTACCTGCCATTTTATCCTTACACTAGGAACAACTAACTTTCCCCTTGTGCTTATATATTAGTGACCCTTTAACTTCCATTAAATGGTAGAACCTCCACAGTTTTTATTGTGATAAAGGAGATGGGGATTGCATTTACTAAAAAGTGAACTGTGGTAAATGTGTAAAGGACTGGAAAAGATTTGGGAATGTTTCCAGATCCGCTACTAATGGCTAATCTCAATGAAGGGGGCTTGATATCTGACATTTTATCAGAAGAAAAAAAAAATAGATTTTTTCATTTATACAGCACCAGCTATTTGCACAGCCTTTGGCACAGAATTAAAAGCAACACTACAGATGGCATTATATGCCCATCAGCGGATATATACATACGATAGCGAGAGCCCAGGTTACAATACAGACCAAGTGGGAGCTATTAAAAGGATGGAATGTTGTTTGGATCAGGTAAAGGAAAGTCTGACCCAATATTCCAAACGTGTCTGCTAGAGCTATACAGAGCAAAAAAAGATTCAGTAAGATCCTTTATTTGTATTCTTTCATTAAAGCATTTCTATTTCGAATGTCTATCCTTGTTGCAATCTTACAATTGCAAGGATTGTAATCAGTCCTCAAGACTTCAATGTTCACATTGCATTCGATTCGGGTATAAACATATATACGTTTGAAGATATATTGCACTTACAAGTAAATCCACATATAATAGTGCATTCTCAAGGAAGTGCTAGTAACATTTATATATATATATATATATATATATATATATATATATATATATATATTGAATCTATTAAAGCCGAGATATAATTCTGAATGGGCAGTTTCCAAAGAGACCTGGGAACTAGTCAATTATTTAAACTAAGTCGTTACATAAAGCAGGGCTACACGGGATGGCCGGCAGCTAAAAGATGTCCACACATGATTTAAGGATTCTCAAACCCATGCCAGCTCCCATGCAGAGCAAATCTATTTCTGTCTGGCAGGGAATACCAATTTTGTACATTTCAGCAATAAAACCCAGAAGAGCATCAAATGTTATAGATACTGCTTGTGGTTTGTGGGACAAATAATTCAGGCGCTTAATGTCAGAGGCCTGCGGAGCATTTATCAACGTGTATGGTAATGTGCGCTAAGGTACCTGTCAAGTTTTTGTTTGTCTTATCAACTTAAAGTGGCACTGCAGTTTGGCTGTTTTGGCTGTTTTTTTTTTACTTTTTAATTAGTATTACAAGCAGAAGTTAATAACCTAGTGCTTCCTGCATAGAGTAAAAATTACATGTATTTTTGCAGATACACCCCCCCCCCACCACAATACCATTATTACCTCATATGTTATGATTGTTTTTTATAGTAAATTATACAATATGATGAAAATAATGGCATCTAAATAAAGCCCATGAGTACATTACATGAGAGAGGAAAATTCCAGTTAAACACAAACACCACAGAAATGTTAAAACAGCCATCCTCATGAAGGGTACAACAATTTCAACAGCCCTCTAACTAAGGGGTTAATCTAATTTCAACACCTCCCATCTGCTGTAAGACGCAGATATATTGGAGAAACAGATTTATCCTAAACGTCTCAGTACTTTCTGAGACGTTTCTGTCAAGTAAGCGGCACTTAATGGGGAAAATAACGATTTTTCAAAAACCTAAAAACGTAGTGCCATATGTCTATTGTAAACCTGACGTGTATCTTTACAGATACAAGTAACTTTACCCATCATGCTTTGCCACGAAGAATCTAGGCTAATTACTGGCCTTATTTGCATATGCCTACCCAGAATCCCTTGCGGTGGTGATCGCACTGTACATTTTTGGATGTCGGTGGTGAAAAGCAGGCCCTTAGAACTACGTTCAAACACCAGACACAAGTTTAATCATACATCAGCTACCGCGTGTCCCTCACTAGAGCATGGTGACACCTTTTTCACATTAGTTATGGTTATTGAATATAAAAGGGTCTCACACTGTGCTATCAGTTAATGGCCGTCGGTGACCAGATCAATGCATGCTTCACAGTAAAGCACAGAGGCTGATGGTCGGAGGATAAAATTGGATGAATATTAAAATGTACAGTGAAGTTTTGTGGCTCTTTAAATTGAAACATTACTTACTGTCTGTATAATTATAATGTGTCATAAAAAATCATTTTATTTCCCTTCAATAAAGAAAACAGCTGTCTATATACAAAGGGATAGTTGTATATAGCTATTTATTGCATTAAAATGAATTTAAATACATGTGCATGTATTTATGTCAAGATATTCACGACTTGGATTTATGAAAACTAATTTAAAGCTCATTTGATTGTATATTTATCCAGTTAGCAGCTTATCAACAAACTATATCAAGAGAGATATTAAATTAACTTGATAACAGGTCGTTTGGCAGTTGACTTTGCACAGCGGATCTCACTTTATGTGTCTGTTTAGTTGCATCTAAGGGAAAAGTACAGATTGAGTATCCCTTATCTGAAAGGCTTGGGACCGGCAGAATTTCGGATAACGAATATTTACGGTTAACAGATTTTCGGCAGCACCAGTTCTATAAATGTAATATATTACCTAAATTCAATGTGAGCCACTTGCATTGTCTAGTAGACATACATAACATCCACAGTCCAAAAGAAGAGAATTTAGCTCTAGACAAGTGGGAGCTACACCAGAGGAAGCCGGAGCTCAATCCCATGGAACATCGTGTGATGTCATGTGACTCCACCCCTTTTTAGTCGCACCCATTTTTGTCCCAGAAGCCAATCAGCAGGTCCAAAAAAGAATGGGTTTGTATAAAATACAGTGTTTCCCCGAAAATAAGACAGTGTCTTATATTAATTTTAGGTAAAAATAAATGCACTAGGGCTTATTTTCGTGTAGGTCTTATTTTTATTGACATCTCCAAAAAAATGGTACATTTATTCCAGTTCAACAAGTACAAGTATACAGTACAAATTACTGGTACGTTACCACCTGTTTGCACTCATGTTGTCTGAGGGTAAAAATATTAATCAGATGTTATGCTGGACAAAAGACAGTGTATACTCTTGTAACTACTTGTAAAAGGGCCTTACCTTGTAACCAGGGATGTTTCTAGGCTAAATACGGCAGCTCTCAGGACACCAGGGGTGTATTGTTCCCCTGAGTGACAGGCGTGCTGCCAGCCCGGATCACGCCTGTCACTCAGAGACATGACATCTCTCGTGTATTTACGGCTGTTTGTGTGCTGAGAACAGCCAGAAAACAAACCCCCCGGAAATACACGAGAGACGTCATTATATCTGAAACATGACGCTGTGCTGAATTCGGCAACAGTAGAGCAATCACCATGAAAACCAATGCTATGTTCCACCTTGAACTTTGACACAGAATGTCACCCTGTAGATATCATTAATCTATATAAAAACTCCTCGAGTTGAACACAAACTATTCTCCATTTGTACTACAAACCTGTCCTAACCCAGTTTATATGCTCTTTTACATTGTCTTCCCATCTATTAGAATATTAATATATGTATTATATTCAGGGTCATTGTGTTAATAGGCGACATAAGCATATTCATTATAAGTACAATTTCAAGCAATGAAATACAGGTATAAACCTTCTGCTGCTATAATTATCAATATGTTATCAGGAAATTGATTCTCTTCAGTCCTCCTTTTCAAGGTTAGGGATTCTTCGAACAATTTGCACTACAGAAGAAGAAGTGTCTGAAGCACTGACACTGTGTTCATTTAAAAATAAAATGGATAAAATTACTTCAATTCATAGAGCTTTATAATCTGTGTATCTGTTTGATTAATTAAATGGTTGAATGGCAGGCATTGGTAGAGAGGCAGAATGAAAGTGATGTTTAGGCGGACCAGGTAGGACAACATCAAAGGAAAAAAGGCCAAGTTGGGATGGGGCAAAAGGTCACGGCTGGCGGCAATGGATTAGAGTTGAGCAGAAGGAGTTGGGTTGGTAACTAAGACAAACGAGTAGAAGTAGAACTGGGTCAGGAGTAAAGGCCAGAGACAAAACATGGGCAACAACTGATCAAGAGGATGAGTATCTTTAGGCAAGCATTAAAAGCTCGCCCTAAGGGACGTGGATCAGAAGGTATGCCCCAAACTATCATGTAACTGAAAACCAGTCATCCAGCTTGTTTCACATGAGGTGTAGTAAACAGGACTTAGGAAATAAAATAAATAAAGTGATTATCGTCCCTTACACACCATGTGTAGCCTTTAGTTTGCCAACTCCCAGGAAGCCCTTGTTCTGTATAATGGCTGTTGATGCCACTGCAACTAATTTGACTGTCAATGTAAACTTCTGTTCAAAGTTAACAGAGATTCCAAATAACTTGAATGGCCAGAGATGTCTAACTAGAAACCTTTCCATAAACGCAGTTTATCACAAAATAATACTAAATTAGAAAGCTGTTGCCAGTGAGAACCTACGAAGGTAAGTTAATGTATTCAGATCTTTAGAGAGACTTGCAGGGAATTGAGAAGGGAATTTCAAATTTGAATGGCTACTTTGGCTTTTAGTTTGAAATGACGTGACATTGTATCTCCCATGAATCAATCCCTAAATACTTTATTTTTGTACTTTATTTGAATGCTTTATTAACACTACTGGCAATTGTCGCACCTAATTGTATAGGGGATAACAAATAGCAAGGAATCGGAAAGGATTCTGGTGTCATTAAAGACTGCTTTATGGATTTTTTTGTGAGAAAATGTTAAAAAAAAAAGGAATAAAAAACATTAAATTATTTTGCTCACAGCTATAGTACCATTTATGTATCATAATGTATAAGAAATAATGAGGGGCTACTGCAATGGGCTTTCCAAGGCTGGTTTAGCAGTCATAACACTTTTGTGATTTCTAAATGAGTCGTGGATTACCTAAGAATAGGATAAGGTTGAAATAGTTATGGATTGTGGTATCCAATACTGAGTTCTATCTTATCTCGACATACTGTAGCAAGGAAGGAATTCTTTCAGGAAGTTGCAGAGTTGACAAAATAAAATGGATATGTATTAAAAGGGAAAGCAATTGCATGAAATCATGAATACTTTATTTGGTGCACATGCAGAATCTGCACATAGATCAAGGGCATCCTGTGCTAAGTCTGTTCACAGGTTTAAATTGACTGGCTGTGAAAAAGAAAGCATTAACAAGCAATAACGCAGTATGGACAAAAATAGAATGCTGAACTAAATTACAAAACGCAAAAATCAAAGCTTAAACAGAGGGAATAAAAAAAAAGAAAAAGCACTGGTTCTCTTCTGCTGACACATTCTTTGTTTCGATGTACATCCATCCCAGAATTGAAAGGTACATGTTCATTTCCCAAATGCCATTGGTTAGGACAATTACAGACACTCTCCCCAAACACACCCCACAATCATCATTTAGGATTTTCTGGTAAAAAAAAAAAAAAAAATAGGAAGAGAAATGGAAACAAAACTGTACAATAGAATACAAACATTTCTGTACTGGTGTTGAAAGGGATATTGTTTAGACATAAATTACTAATTTCCCAGCTTGTGTGGTTCATTTTATACATAATATATCAGTGATATGAGTACTGATAATGCAGTTACTTTTACCAGAAGTTAATGTTAATTACACATTAAGCAGTATAAACCTTTTACAATTTACTTGCAAATGATGGGTCATTTATAGAGAGGTTTCCTACACAGACTTGGCAAATGTTTACTTTCCTATCAGTGCTATAATATATTTTGCACTTTAGCTATTCACAGACCTTTTGCTTCCTAGAAATTAACAATTTCATTTTGTACAAATAAATGTTTTCTCCACATTTTCGCATTTTAAAATGATACATAAACAATTATTTATATTTTTTTTTCGAAAACCTGCCAGAGTGGCCATTTTTTACTTTTATATGGTGCCTGGTAGTACTGTTTCTGGATTCCTATATTGCCAGAGAGACAAAATTCACTAACCATGGTAATTAAGCATGTTGATTAAGTTATGAATTTACCCGCAGAACACAGAATACCACAGGCCAGGTTATAAAAGATATAGGTGTATAAAACAAATTATACATATATGTTCACATATGGCTGATCTGGCAACCAGATTTACACAAAGAAATATTGCTTCCTCCTTGGTTTGAATGTCTTTGTGCTGTCTCCATCTTATGACATCACCTTGTTGCTCTGTATGCAAATGAACTACTTCAATTAGTTGATATGAATTGCAGATCATGACACAAGCTGATGTAAAACCCTAACACATTTAAAAGCATTTTCCTCTTAACGTATGCATTTGCTGATAGTTCTACTAACACAGAATTTTTGTTTTTATGTTCATACCTACCAACCTCCTGGGGCATTGCAGGACTGAGCCATGTGATGTCACATGACATCACGCCATATGGTGTATCTGTGCGATACCGGGCATCTTCAGCTCATTTCCTGCCATTTCTCTGTGCACAGTTCAAAAGACGGCAGTAATGCCAGGGAGGACCTGATATTGACGGGGAAGGAACCCAGATAACGTCACCGTCCATGAAAATCCAGGAGGCTTTTCAACTATTATTTATAATCTAATGAATATGCTCCTTAGATTCAGTAGTGTTTTAGCTACTAGCTGGGGCTTAACCGATAGAGGATAGCTGATTACTGACAACATTATCAAAGAAGATCTGCACTGTTTGAGGTTCCTAAGTATTTTGACTTGTGTTAAGCACAGCAGAATGCATCAGCGGCTCCAGAACATTAATCTACCGACGAGCGAAAATTCAATTGCTTTTAACGAAACTGTGATTTGAAATTGAGCTCATTAGTAAACATGATAGTTAACAATAGCCAGTGAGTTGTCTGTTGAGCTAGTTCCAGCGATCTGCTCTATTAAACTCAGCAAGGGCCACGTTCTCTTAAGATATTTTATATTCATATCACGTACATTTGCATGAAACTAAAACGCTGACTTTGCCTTCACAAAATTCATATTTTGTGTCACTCCTGTAATAATTTACGGACACACGTTTATAGCGGGTACCCCCAATCTCAAGCTGAACATGGGCATCTGCATTAAGTTTTGTGGTGGGTTTTAAAATCATCTCTAACCCCAGTACGCCCATGCCATACATCCAAGACCTGCAAAAATGATGAAACATTAGCCCACATCCCGACTCCCTTATGTTTGTTGGCTTATAAGGGAAAGAATGTCCCTGGTGGTCCAGTGTGGAGTCTGAGCAGTCTGTGCCTGGTGCAGAGACATAGATCCTATAACTCGTATTCCTGATTGAGTCAACACATCAAGATACGTCGGAACACCGTGAATTGTGATCAGGGAGTTTCTGTATTAAAACAAGAGGTTCAGAAGTGTCCCTTTGTGCCAAACACATTGCTAGGATTTAGGTTTTCACGGGGTGAGTCAGAGGTTCCCTCCCTCTCTAGATTTCCATGGCCTTGAAGAACCCTGTTGACTCAATGGGCCAATAATGTCAAGATTGTGACAGCCATGTAGATCACTGGTCCTCCAGAAGTTGAAGGGACAAGTTAAAGCCTGAAATTGTGACATTTAATGATATCAACTGCTTTTTCTTCTAATATATTGAGTTGTCAGAACTGGTTTTAATCTAATCTTAATGACTGTTTCTCGTTGTATAAAAACATGTTGTGATTTACTGAAGTTTTCAGATTATAATTCATTCTTAGATGCAGGGTGAGCTAGTAAATATTTCTCAACAATACAACATATTTTATATTCCTGTCAATTTACAGAAAATTGACAACACAAAGAGCTCTTTTTTAACAATGACAAACGTGCATACGGTTATTTTCATACAAGCAGGAATTTATTATATTTTAAATTATGGATGCTTTTGCTCCACAGATTTGAGCTAAGCAATTTTACACTACACTCCTCACTTGCAGAGCAGCGAGCTACACTCTAGAATGTAAGCAACAGTATATGTGAGGGGCATAAAGGAAACTGAGTCCCCTATTTCCTATATATACATTACTAATATATGTATGCGTATACATACATGCCTCCCAACAGGCCCACTTGGGAGCCAATCCTGCACGACTTAAGATCACAATCCTGCATTATACATTTAACTAGAAAAGCTACAATTTCTGGGTAAATTGTGTGAAGTGTTCTTGCCTCCACCAGTAGTCTACAACTGGAGTGGGCAGAGTAACTGGGTGGAGTGCCTTGAGTAACTGTTGTGTGGTTGGAGTGGCTTGAGTAACTGTTGTGTGGTTGGAGTGGCTGGAGTAACTGCGGAAAGGTTGGAGTGTGGTTGCCATCTTCAAACGGTTGTATTTTAAAAACTATAAATCCTACAGCAAAGAACTTTATATTGTGAGAATCATAAGACCTAGACCTACATTTTGATGCATAGTATGTCTCTGAAATATTAAAAATGAAGGCACAGTCGCAGTTTAGATATTGCCCTTAAAATTTGAGGTGGCTAGAGTGGAGTTTCAATGAATGTCAATGGACGGCGTTAGTTGCAAACAAATGGTCATATTGTGAAAACTATCAGGACTATGGCTTAGCCATGGACATGTTTAGTGGCAGCAGGGATAGCTGAACATTTTTATATAAGATTTGTGTAGGTGGGCTTGAAAATGAGGGAGTGGTGGCAGAGCTCCCACTCTAGTTTTGAACATTCCGCCATTCATTCCTATGGGACCAATTTCGCCACAAAAACAACAATATTTCGTGAACCATTCGTTGAAACGTTCCACAAAGTAATAGCACACCGATCGGGAATAATCCGCACGTTTCGGTATATTACATGTCTATTTAGTGTAAAAACTGTGGGAGGAGTTAGGGTGGTAAATTTGGCTATCATAAGAATAAGAATATATATGTGAGATAACATTAAGTGGTCTTGCTATGCAAGAACACTTAATTAAGTATCTGGGACACTCTTGGCCTGTTATTGCACATTTGGTGTGATTGTGTTTACTGCGTATGCATGGTACTGCTGACACTTGACCTCCAAAACTCCACCCCCTTTCAATTCCAATTTACCATATATCTGTAGGATTGCCACTTTAGTCATTCTTTACCAGCCATATATATATTTTGCTTCTTTGCGGTGTGTGTAATCCACATGTGACCAAAATGAAATCTATTAACTAAACCACGAGGTTCCGCTCCTTGATGAATTCATTGATTTCCTTCCAGTCCTGTATAATTTCGACACACTGCGCAGCAGTATATAAAAGTTATTAGGCGGCCAGTAAAATATGGCTGATTTGGCAAACCCTGTCTATCTGATTTTTGTAGTGTTCATCCTTCTTTTATTCAAAATAATAAAACAATCTTGCTATCCAGTGGACTGTTGCAGAAACAGTACAAACAAAGCTTTGCCATTTAAAGTTTTCTAAAATATTGTAGGATGCTAAAAAAAAAAAAATGTTCTAGGTGAAGACCTGCAATTTAGAAAACCATGTACCTTGCCGCGACCCTGCCAGACTTATTAAGAATACTTTCAACTTTTTCGGCTCATTCTTTCTTCAGAATGATTTCTCTAGTGTCGCGCATTTAGGTTTTAGAACCGATATTAATGGAGAAAAGAAAAAAAATCAAGGACGTTGTGTTGTAACAAGGTCTAGAGTGCGATTGAGCTGACAACATTTTCTCTGTTTTTATACTTTTCTTTTACTTTATTACAAAAGTGAAAAGAGAATACTATGCCCTAGGGCCTACACAGCAACAATGCCCCCACATCATCGCATTCTTGCAAAGTTTCATCATATCAACGATAATCAACGTTTATCATATTTCACAGTTTTTTTTTACAATGTCAGGTAGCCTAAAGACCCTTTTTAATGCATATTGAAGTTCAACAGTTATAATATGCTTGCATTTATTAAAGCATGAATACCTCTATCCTAAATGGGATTAAATTCAAATATCTATGGTCGCAGATCTTTCATCTCATCAAAGACACAACCATCATATCACGACCATTCAAACCTGAGGTTGCTTTATTAATTAGACTTCCTATGCATCACGCTCCTTAAAAAAGCTACTTATTTTATAAACATCCACCAAAAGAGTAACAAGCTAGCAACTGGAAGAGCCCAACCCAGTCTTCAGAGGTGATAAACTCTTATTTTGTAATACTTAACACAAATACCAAGGGATGTTACCTACAAACATTATGGTCTGGGAATCAAAGACTACAAAAATAGCCCTCCCCAGCAAATTAGGGCTATGAAGACAGTTGACTTCTATATACCTTATTTTTATTTTCCATGTTGTTCTCTTTTTATTATTTTTTCATTACATAGATTATATTTTATATTTATAGTGTATGAGTGGACGAACATGTGCAAGATAACATTTTATAGGGACTATATAAAAATGTTGTGTGCACTTGTTTATTGCTTACTGAAATCCTTGTTCCCTTGGGCAAGCTATATGCTATATGCATATGTATGTATATTTTTATTTAATGTTTTTGTATCTTAAATTTTTTTAAAAATTATAATCTTAAAAAGAAAAAAAATTCATTTTGCAGATTTTACTGATTTTCCCAATGAGCTCTCTAGTGTTTGCCAGGAGCCTGGGCCCACTAAGCTCTCTAGTATTTTCCAGGAGCCTGGGCCCAATGAGCTCTCTAGTGTTTGCCAGGAGCCTGGGCCCACTGAGCACTCTAGTATTTTCCAGGAGCCTGGGCCCAATGAGCTCTCTAGTGTTTGCCAGGAGCCTGGGCCCACTGAGCTCTCTAGTGTTTACCAGGAGCCTGGGCCCAATAAGCCCTCTAGTGTTTGCCAGGAGCCTGGGCCCACTGAGCACTCTAGTATTTTCCAGGAGCCTGGGGCCAATGAGCTCTCTAGTGTTTGCCAGGAGCCTGGGCCCACTGAGCTCTCTAGTGTTTGCCAGGAGCCTGGGCCCAATAAGCCCTCTAGTGTTTGCCAGGAGCCTGGGCCCACTGAGCACTCTAGTATTTTCCAGGAGCCTGGGCCCAATGAGCTCTCTAGTGTTTGCCAGGAGCCTGGGCCCACTGAGCTCTCTAGTGTTTGCCAGAAGCCTGGGCCCACTGAGCTCTCTAGTGTTTGCCAGGAGCCTGGGCCCACTGAGCTCGCTAGTGTTTGCTAGGAGCCTGGGAGTAAAAAAAAAAGCAACAACAAAAGGATCTCTGAAGAGAACTGTACTTGCAATATATGTTCGAGTCACACAGCAGCCTACATAGTTTGTGAACCCATAGCTTTATTCACTAAGTGTACAGCAGTACATCTAGAATCCTTGAGGCACGTATAGTGGGTGGAGTTAAAGTCAGATTTATTTAGGCTAACAGAAAGAAATCTGTATCAATTAGCAAGTAAGGTTGAGTGATACGGAAAGGACATTTAACTAGATCAAATAACTGAGCAGATTAACTGATAAATGTTCCCTTGCTGAATCAGTCACCAACAGTGTAAGGAGATACCCAATCAAACCATTAATAAATCGTGGAAAACCATCATGTTTGATTGTAAAAAAAAAATTTTTACACAATGTCATAGCCGAATAGAAATTGGCAAGTAGAAATACGATGGAGAGCAAGCCAGGTTAATAAATGGTGTATATTCAAGTGTTCTGTGTAGTTTCTACTATGGAAAGAACACTAGCAAAGGGGAGAGTGGTAAAATCTCTATCCTCTCTTAATCAGTTGTTAGGTCTACTAACCTGTGTATAGACTTGGAAGCTTGCAGACCCTTACTGTATGTACCTTGATATAGATTTATATGCGGCCAACTCAACAAATCATAGCATACAGTTACCGCGCTGTCGATTAATATAATGTAGTAAATGGATCAGCATTTTAAATGCATTAAGAATGGATGAAAAACATTTCATTTACCAAAAACGTTTTTCAGTGGCTGACTGACGGTAAATCCAAACCGTAAGCAGCAATAGCTAAAACGAATGTTTGTAACATGGGTTCAGTATGTTCTTTGTTGATTTTAACGATGAGTATTTTAAAACAAATTTTGGTACTTTTAGTTATATTAGAGGGCAGGTGGGTCAATTGCCAGTCCTTCCCTGAGAGCAAAGAGACAATCATCACATAAGTCCTCCAAATAGTTTTGTTGAGGAAGGTGTTTTGCCATTTTATAAATGTGACTCTAAAGTGATTTAAATAAGTATCTAAAAAATAATTAACACTTCTGAGAGTAACAGGAATAGCGCAAGACAGAAACATGGTGGGATACATCAAACAACTGTACAAGACATGTTTCAAGCCCATGCTGACTTTGTTAATTTGTGTCTGTGCTGTCTCTTTCTTATGACATCACTTATAGCTTCATATGTAAATGAATTCTCATTAGAAGAAGTTAATTTGCATATCAAGCCACAGTGACCATTAATCACAGGCACTTTTTAAAATCACGCTGTTCTGTACATGTTTATTGCTGTTTTCTTAATTTATCTGTATCAATAATTGGATACTTTGTATGTTCTCTCCAGAACTTTCCTCTGTAAATATGTATAAAGTACAAGATTTTGCATAAATGGTCCATGACGCCTAATAAACATTATAAATTTAATAGAGATATACCCAACGAGATGTTGTAAAGGTACTGGCAGCTTTATCCATGTCTGGTGGACCTGTGAGACAGTCTAGAAGACATGGAGGAAATGTGTTGCCCTACTCAAAGTGATAATTGGATGTGATATAAAAAGTACAATGTGCCTTATTGCCGATGGACTTAGACAGCATTGCTAGATAGCTATTTATTCACATCATTGTATCTGCAAAACAAGTAATAGTTAGGAATTAGAGGAAAGAGGGGGAGATAACTTGGCATAACATAATGGCTCAAATTAGAGATCAGTGTGAGATGGAGAGAGGTTTAAGTTTTCCCATAACAATAGATCCAAATATAGAGACATCTAGGTTCTCGTAGAGGAATGGAGAAAATGCAAACGTTGTTGACCAATAATAGCAGAACGAGGAGATAAAAAAAAAAGCATGATATCATATCTTCGTATGTGTACCTTTTAATTTTTGTATTATAATGTAAAAAAAAAAAATCATAATCTATTTAAGCAATATTTACATTATGGAACTTGTCTTTTGTGTGTTTCTAATAAAAATGTTTGGACTTTGTTCCCTGGAAAATACTTGAAAAGAAGATAAATCTCAATGTATTCTTCCTGGTGAAAAAACAAACTTTCTAAATAAAAATAAATGTTATGTATCACATTTACAGTATAAATTATTGTTAGGTGGTAGACTCCCTTTAACCCCTTCACGCTGGATGTCATGTTGGTCTTGAACGACCAAAGTGCCAATCTGACATCTTTGTGCTCCTGGCCCCAACACATAGTGATCGGAAGCAAGAGACCCAATTAGTCATAGAACGTTCTACAGGCAGGAAGTGGTTAAATAATTTTTTGCCAGAAGAGCTTTGGTGGTAAATTGCCTCCAGTAGCCTTTTTAAATATGTTTATAGCCCTAATTCAATGTACTAATGATTAGCTAGTTATATGGTTTCTCTCTACTTTATGTCTTTTATGTGCATCTTTATATTAACTAAACTTCTGTTTTGTTACTGTCTCTTTAACAATAATGTAACTTAACGTTTTATTTCCTGAATAAATGTATTTTAACACTCTTTATCTTGTAATTCAAGTTCTCTATTTAACATTTTGTCTAAAAAAAAAAAAAAATGTTTATAGGAGATTCTGGCAAGTAGACATTTTCTAGCAATTAACTAATCCATTTATTTTTTTTTGCTCCATAAATGCCAACACTTGGATTATTTGGAGTTTCAGCTGTAATCGACTTGTTTATGCTAGAGAAAAATATTGATTGTAAATTAAAACACTTTTTTTTAAATTGGCGAATTTCAATGAATAAAAGAATTGTTTACACAAGATGAAGTTTTGTATGAAAAATAAAATGTCTCAGCAGTCTAAGATCGCCTGAATTATTTATCTTTGAATTTATTTTGGCTTAGAAATCTATCGATCTGTTATTGGATTTAGCAGCAGGCTTGATTGTCTGTTTCATTAGTAAGGGCATTGGTAATAAGAAGGATTCAGTAATATTCAGCACGTCTAAAAACAGAACCATGGAAATAAACTAAAAGACACAACAAACAAAAAGTGTTCATAGTGCTGTAATCTCAGATTTTAGCAGCACTTAGGCAGTGTGTCCCTATACCACACACAATACAAAATATACAAATAAACAAAACATATAGTGCGCTTAACCCCTTGACGACAAAGGACGTGCCAGGCACGTCCTGGGAGAAACTCCCTTAACGACAAAGGACGTGCCACGATCGCGAAAACCGCTTTAACAGTGCTGGTCTATTGCCTCGACATCGAGGCAATAGCCAGCACCGAAATTTCTATTTCGGGACCCCCACGATCGCCCCACGGAGCGATCGTGGGGAGCCATATTGACGGAGCATGCTGCTCCGTCAATATGGCTAAGTCCTCTGCCGGTCTGAGCTTCGGAAGTGAAAGTAACTTCACTTCCGTCGTTCTGAATATGCTACTTGACTACCCCTAGTGGTAGTTTAGTAGCATTGCATTGGGAAATATTTAAAATAAATATTTAATTAATTAAAAACAGGATATTTAGCTATATTAGCCTATAGGGTTAAAATTAAATATTTTTTAGCATAAGGGATAGGGTTAAAATTAAATTAAAGTTAAAAAATATTAAGGGATATAATAAGGATTAGAGTTGGGGTTAAATTTAGTGTTAGGGTTAAATTTTGGGTTCGGGTAGGGGTCAAAAGATCAATATAGGAAAAAAAATAAAAAACACTATTTTTGGTTTTTGCCCCATAACTCGCAAAAAAATACCGAAAAATATGGAAACATGCATATTTTTGAACTCGGGAGAACATTTAAAAACTATTTAGACAGGGTCTTTTTTAATGATTTTATTTGTGTAAATTATATTTTAGGTCAAAGTTAGAAAAATTGTGCTTTTTTACATTTTTCATCATATTTTATGATTTTTTTTGTAGTAATTTATAAGATATGATGAACATAATGGTATCTAATGAAAGCCCTTCTTATGACGATAAAAACAACATATAATTTATGTGGGTACAGTATGTGAGAAAGAAAAAAATTACAGCTAAACACAAACACCCAAGAGATGTCAAAACAGCCATTGTCACCAAGGGAAAGTCAAGGTGAAAATGTCTTGTCACTAAGGGGTTAAAGCAAACTGTGGAGTAAGATTATTAATAAGTGACGATTGGTGAGATAATATCTCTTATAGAGATCAGGAGGAATCTTTGCCCCCCTTTGGGGATGCACTCATAGATTATGGAGGAAAAATGGCACTTCAAATAAATGCAGAAATCCGTTGAATCCTGATGTTAATCTTCTCTAGTGTAGGCTCAAGAGAACACAATAACAGGCATCCTATTAGTAAATAAGTAAAGAATACATTTAATAGAGAAAATATCTGCTTACATGGAGGTCCACTGTAGCAAGCGGGGTGAGCGCCACACAACCGTAGTGTACCCAGCAGGTATATAAATCTCAGAAATGCTTAAAATCCAGGAAAAATACAATGGATAAACAAATAAATAAAATAGCAGGGTGAGTCCAGAACGCTACGCGTTTCGACTTTTCTTGGCTTCAATTTGGCGTCTGAACTAAAAGACAACAGCAAGAATAAGGAAGCCATCAAACCAATTCTGTTGGTTCTATTAACTAGAATTCGAGAATAGCTCGAGGAGGTTGACTTTCATTTTGAGACTTAGTCAAATTCAGCACCCAGGGTCAGGTTCAAATCGTCCCCATTGAAAGTAATCGGAGGCAAAATGAATAGGCCCATGTGTTCAGAAACTGAATGCACTTTTATTATGTTTCAATAAATAATTTGAAAAATTGCATTGAATTCTTGGGAAAACATTAGTTTTATTAATTAGGCCAGAAGCACTGGAAATATACAAAACATTATAGCACCAGCATCCGTTTATGGGCAATAGATTGGTGAAGGAACAGGGGTAGAGAAAAACTCTGTTCTATTTCTGTCTGTCCAGACCAAAGGCATTCAACTGCGGTATTTCCGGCTGTTTTTGGACCACAACTACTATAACGCTCGAGTGCATGTATTCAGTGATACGTCTAATTAGTCATTTAAATATATTCAAATTGTTCTCTTGTAAAAATTCCAAGTGCCACACCAGAGTAACTCAGATCATCATATAATAATTTTGCATACTACTTTCTACATACAGTCCACGTCCTAATGAAAAGAAAGAGACTCTTCAAAGGGTAACCCGGTTTAAAAGGACACAGTTATTCTCTCATGTGCCCCTTGGATTTCCTTCCTCCCGAGCTTGTCTTTCTTGGCTTACTCTTTTCTTTGAGCTATTCTTCAAAATTAGCATTTATAAGTTTGTAGAGTTATGTCTATGGGGTCTATTCACTTAAAACTGAGTTGAGGGGAGTTGAGATGAATATTTCATCTCACCAATTTACCTAGAAATTGTGCAGGGACGATACTTAAGGGGGAACTCACCATGTTTGTCCCTGTACAATGTATAGCTAAATTGGTGAGATTAAAAGTTCATCTCATATCCCCTCAACTTACTTTTCAGCGAATAGCAACATGTGTGTTGGTCTTTTTTAAAACAATTAAAGTTGTGATTGGGAAAAAATAAAGGTTAAGGTAGATAACATAAAGCATGTAGAATTATGTCTATGTCCTCATCTATTATTTACCCTATTGATACAAGAATATCATTGAACTCATGTTCTCTGTGGTGATCACCACAAAGTGCTTGAACTACAAATTTATTTGTAGTGTGGTTTTCCTAACTATTAAAAAAAATTGATTAACTGAAATATATTGCATTATTATATCATATGTATTATTATTATTAATAGCAAGGCTGTGACTCACTAAAACATATGTCGCTCTATAGGCAAATATCCTATTTTATCGTTAAAGATGTGTGGCCTAACCCAATACGTTACCCCAAGTTCCAATAAGACACAGATCGAGCACATCATTAAATCGCCATTATTGTATTGTACTCTGCACATATGAGGGTTTAATATTAATTCAACTATGTTTAAAGTTTTATCATTTCAAAAATACATTTATGAATGATAAAAGAAATAGTTAATGCAGTTGGCATTGAGAAAGTCCCTTTGTTTCCCCTGGTATTGCTTTATGCCTATAAACAAGAAGAGAGAAAATAATCGGAAGAAATGTGAAAACACAGCCATGGTAAGGTATTTCTTGAAATGTTCGTCTTTGAGTTACTGCAGATATAGTTGTATTCATGGAAGTCTCTTATTTAATGTCCTGACATATTCATCTGTTATACCACAATACTGCAGAAACCTTAAACAGGGAATGCCTTTCATATTCAACTGTACTAGAGCAGAGAATTAATGGTTTGTGAACAATGGTTATAGCAGTATGACGCGAGATCCAAAACAATGAATTCTTCTCTATAATTCCTCTGAATGCAAGACTCATTTGGAAACATGGATGTTTTGTAAAAATACATATACTTAATATTGTCCCTCAATCAAGATGTTATTTTATGTCTGTGTGCAGTATAAATCTATGTATGCGGGAGGAAGGGGGCTGTTATGTTTCGATTTTGCAAGGACTCTTGACTTCTCTGAAAGCGGCCATTTGTAAAACACAATTGACGGTGTTGTGACCTTGGTATTCAGAATTCAGCATATGTTTTAGTCAGAAGCTTTGCTACCACATTCTTCCGTTTGTGTCAGATGTTACATACATGGAATTTATTTCTTTTTTAAATATGATTTCCATAAAGTGGAACTTAATGGTTTGAGGGTAGTTGAATGGGAGGCTATTTCTACAGTAGCGATATTTACCGCAGGGTTTTTTTCAAACAAAAGGAAACAGGAAAAAAAACAAGTTCAATGCATTTGTAGCATAATTGAAGATGCCACTTTTTTTCTTAAGCACAGTTATTATGTTGGTACTGAGGGCTCTATTCAATTAACAGTGAACTGGCGTGAACAGACAAGGCAATAGTAATCCAGTTCAGGGTTCACAAAGATACATTTGAATTATAAGTTGAAAAAAATGTGGGTTTTTTTTTGTGTACATGGGTTTTTTGCAGTGGTAGCATACCTAGGAAGCCTGTCTCTCTTACCACATAGGCCTATGGTGGATTTGGCTGCCAATCTTAACAGATTACTCGTTTACTTCCGAGCACATCTTCCTAATCCCTTTGATGTCCGTTTTAAGGATGCAGTTTGAGGAAATGGAGTATTGATGTCCTAAAATGGACACAGTAAATAACACCTCAAAGAATTTTCCAGTTATGTTCTGTCCAGCTCTCTCCCTCTTTATAAATATTTAAACACAACATTTAAGTGGCTTAACACCCCACTATTACGTAAAATAAATCTCTACAAACGATATCTATGCAGTTATCAAAATCCCACACTGCACCTCTGCCATTCCCTTCTCTGCTGCATTTTTTAAACCCCTTTTCCACCCACCTTTCACTCTCTCTTACTTATAAATTAATGTGTTTGTGGTGTCATTGGCTAAATTTACTTGCACTACATTATATAGAAAAGAGTTAATAGAGAAACAAACTAAGTACCTTTTTGTGCTCTTTGTTCCATATAGCTCTAACAGGAGGCAGACATGTTGTTTAGAATCTTGAGTCAGATCTTCATTCACCTTGGGCCAGATGAAAGAAGATCTGATCTGTCTGGCCCAAGATTCTAAACAAAATGGCTGCCTCCTGATAGAGCTATTTGGAGCAAAGAGGGCTCAATAAAGTACTTTATTTGTATTCATTCATTCATCCATTAACCCCTTTGTGACACATGGTGCTTGCGTCCCAAACGACGCAAGCACCAAAACGTCACGATTTGTTCCTGGCCACCGATCACAAGGTGATCGGTGGCCAGGAACACTCTGGCAGAGACCCGATCAGGGTCTTAATAGACCCTGTGGGTCCCTGCCAAAAAAATCGCGAGACCTCCGGACGTCACGTGTGACGTCACGGAGGCGTGCCCGAACCCGGAAGTTCGGGCACAGCGCGATTTAGCAAAATGTAGCCGATGCTCGCTTTGAGCACCGGCTACATTTTCCCTGTCAGACTGAGGCCACTCAAAGTGGCCTTATCTGACAGGTGGGATCCCGCTGTAAGTGCCTGCAGCGGGATCCGAAAACAGCTCATCGCGGATAGCCGCGATGAGCTGTTTAGTACAGGACGTACTATGCCGTCCTCACGACTTTAAGGCACTTAAAGCCAGGACGGCATAGTACGTCCTAACGTCACGAAGGGGTTAAATAATCATAATAATAATAATCATCTACACTCAATTCAATCTTTCAATTAAACATAAATTTTAAAGTATTTTCCGTTGTTCTTTAGAAAAAAACATTATCTTCAGCTAAACGGTGGAAACTAGATGATTTTTAACAACTCTGGCTTGATAACTAAATGTTTTGTTTTCAATTTTCCAAAAATGACAATGGATGTTTGAAACGTTTCTCATCCATAACTTTCCCAGAAAGCACAGCAGAGGTAGAATGCCAGCAAAGGTTACATTGACTTCTCCTTAAATCTCCAGAGAGACATTTTTCCACTGACATTTACACAGTATGCCGTTTGGGTATTAGCTTGGTGTCTGAATTTTCGGCCGTTTTTAAGTGTACTTTTCTTTCATTTCAATAACGAAAGATTAAAGAAACAACCTTTCAATGAACTTTTGTGGTATGTTTCTGCAATCTGGCAATTAGATCTAGAAGAAATGTTGTATAATATCTAACCCCAGTAGTACATTTCTGTACATTGCACTAGCTGGGTGAATGGTAAATAAATGCATCATTTAAGAGAAAACAATGTTTTGGGATGTTTTGTTTGGGGTGTCTCCGGTTTATGACATTACCTGTGACTTCCTATGTAAATAAACTCCACTTAATGAACAGTGTGTGTTAAAGGGACAGTCTAGTTCCCAAACTCACTTTGGTGCAAGATGAAGATTACTGCTAGTGTGATTTGATGTGGCCGATTTTTGTACCGACATTTCCGGAGATCAAAATGGTAGCCTTGGACTTCCCAAAGACTTCTATTAGAAATGCCAATATAGTAATATTATTGTAATTATACTATTCAAGTGCTTGTGACCATTATCGAGTAAGATGAGTCCAAAGGACACCGCATGTAATTTCCCCCCCGAACTGAATATGGCTGAAGATTGGCCATATTGAGTAGGCAGATTACAGAACATTCATCAATTCTTCTATGAGCTATTATAGTCCGGATCGGTCACTATTGATTAGATCCTCAAATGTTTGAGTCTGATTACTTATATAAATCTAGCCTGATAGCTATTGCTAAAACATTTAAGCAAATAGCATATATATATATATATATATATATATATATATATATATATATATATATATACACAAATTCTCTTATATCTATTATATGTATATTGCTTTAAAATAAATTAACTGGGATAGTCCCAAAGATATTGTACAGATGTAAAATGAAGGACTCCTAATGCAGGGCTAATCAACAATCATCACATTCTGATAATGGCATACAGGTGCATTGTGCGAAAAGGGCATATACACATACAGTCCATATCACCAGACATACAGATTACAACCATACATTTTCCATCAATTTGACTAGACCAAGGAAATAATAAAGTATTTTGCCAGGAAGACCACACCGAGGTTCTGATTTTGAAATACATGCTGGAGATGTTACCCTTATCCGAGATCCAAGGGAAGTTTAATACTACCCAACTTAATGGTGATCATTTTATTGACCTCAGAAGGATGCAAAGCTGACCAGAACCTTTAACCTTGAGAACTTACAATATAAACTACAGTCGATGCATTAGCTCACCAGCTAGCAGAGATTTAGACATGAATCTTTGCAAGTCTACTTCAACAAGAATAAAAAAATAAACACAGCAAAGAGACGTGAATTAAGACACGATGCTATTTAACGGAAAATCTAGCCCAGATACGCATAGTTTAATAATGTTGACTGTTATTCACACTGTGCGTTTCCTTTCCTATGTGTTCAGCTTGGCCAACTGTTAGGCCATACGGCCATGGATATGTCACCAGATGCCCCGACACATTGACAAGAGGTGTGACTCAAGCTAACCTGCTGAATTTTCATGTTACTTATTTTTTCAGCTTGTCTCAACATCACACAAAGGACTTCTGTTTTCCGTCTAGAGAAATAGTTTTCCAAGTATCCGAGCGCCCTACCCACAAATGTTACTGTTCTTCTTGCACAAGCTGCTAATGACCTAATTAAGTTAACCGATGTCAACATTTTCCACATTTCAAAATGTCCCCAAAAAAAAGATGAAAACAACTTTTTTTTTTCCATTACCTTTCAGATGAACCAGACAAGAACACACATCGTTTCAGCAGTTGAGTTTATTTTCAAAACTTCCCTGCATTTGTACAAGATGTTAACACGTTGTGTTTTGCTTAATGTTCCATGCTTTAAAAACATATTTCTATAAACCACACACTCCCTGTTTTTTAAGAAATGTTTGTCTCGAGCAGATGTTGACTGATGCTGACTAAATTTAAAATCATTCCGACAACATGTTCTCGACACATCTGAAGTCATGTTTTTAAAAAAAAAAATGATATTTAGTAAAAACATACCATTGGCATAGTTGTGCCAGTTCTCGAACTTTGGAACAGCAGCCATGCTGTCCAAGCAAATTACACATTTATCCAGAGATTGAAAGAGGAGAAAAAAGCACAGACTACAAGAAGATTAATTATACATCTGGCCTGTCTTTGATAGGCAATGAGCTACAGAAAGTGTCAGACACTATGTAAAAGCATCTATTTTATCCCTGGAGTGTTTGGGGACATAATAGGAACATGTTGAGTGCTTAATAGTGTAAATTTGTAATGCATTTACCAGAAACATTTAAGCAATTTAAGCATTTCAAATACGTTTGGACATCAAATGTGTTATTAATGTTTTTTGACTTGCATAGCCATGGAAGCTGATGGACAATTTCAGTGGGGTAGGCATGTGCATCTATTAGGAAGGAGCGTTAGTTATAGTTCACAAGATTGACAGAAGATTGAGACACTACGGTATAACGTTGCTACTGTAATTATAAAGTAATGGCACTAGATATCCTGGACTCAGAATGTCAATCGTTTCATGCTACTGTATTCATGTGGAAAGGTTTCTGCTCTCAGATATATTTCTCAAACCCTGAACACCTTTAGGATCTGTAAAAAAAGCTAAGTTGGAATTGTCGATGAAGTGGTTCATTTGGACCTCGTTTTTATAATTCACTTGTCATCGCAGGTAACTTTCATGCAGTGCTTCCAAACTGGTGGCATTTGATGTCAGGAGGGTGTAATCCAGGGAATCAGGGCCCCCACCAGGAATTTCAGGGCCCATTACTGAACAAATTTTCTGGGGCCCCTTCCCCCCCTGACAATATCTCCCACTCACCCCACCTACCCTCACAAGCATGTTATCCCAGTCTAGTGCAATATGGAGGGTTGTTGGGAGCAGTTGGTCAATATGCCAGTAAAATTTTGCCACTCAATATGCCAGTAATATTTTGCCACTCAAAAAGGCAGTATTTTGCCACTCAGTATGCCAGTATTTAGCATTCAATATGCCATTTTTTGCCATTGAATATGCTAGTATTTTGCCACATCATAAATTGGGTTTGCATAAAACGATTGTTTTAGCCTATGTTCACTTTATTGCACTTCAACACTATTGTCTTGTTGCATGTGTTATTTTATAGATAATTAATAAAAGTTATGTTTTACTCGGAGAGACTTCCAATACATTTTCTCTATAATCAATTGATTTGTAGTGATTAAATCTGTAAGGCAGATAGACAGACAGGAGGACATATATTAATAATTATATATGGCCACAGATATAGATACAGATCCATGTAATAGAACCTTGGAAGTCTGACACATCTCTATTGCCTGAAAAATGTAAAAGGTTCTATACGATTTAGATTGCCTCTGTCCTGTGTTACTTATATATATAGGAAACAGAAAGGTATGTGTTACAGAATGTGGTAAGAAACATACAAGGTCATTTTCTGAACAGTCTAAACAGTAACATTAAAATATTCTCATGAGAGAAATTTGGTTATAACGCAGAAAATAACCTGAGGACAATCCAGTAGTGAGCTCTGTCCGTTCTATTTATTTTTTATAGTTCAGACAAATAATTACATTTCGTGGAAAAAAATTATATATATATATATATATATATATATATATATATATATAAATACATGGGAAACCCATAGGGATTTTAACCCCTGCAGCACAATATTTCTCATTCTGAATGGTTTTATCATGCATTGCTACCAGAGTGTGCATGGGTGGAAATATATTCAATGTTTTACTCCCAGCCACCTCTGTCTGCTGGAAGTCAGCTATGCTTCAGATGAGAGTTTATCGCCTACAAGTTTGATGCATGTATAAGAAGGGCACTGATTAAAACATTTTTTTTTTGCACTTTTTACCTCTAAAATTAGAAAAATTGTTAAAACATTTGTTTAGTTTCCCTTTCAGACTAAGTATATCTTATTAAGACAGAAAAAAAAGATTGATTAGTCTCATCCTAACTGGAAATTGTAATGGCCGGTATCACGCAGATACATATATACTGTATCGCATACTGATGTCAGAATATTTTAAATTCATTCTGTCTCTGGATCGATGCATTTGCTGATTTGTTAAGGCACTGTACAAAGCTTTCATGTTTCCCACACATGTATCCCACACAGATAACACATGCATGACAGATTCCCTTTAAATACATCTAGGGATATCTTTAGAATGTCCCACTTAATTTACATCAATGTAACATTTATTAATTAAGTAAACAGAGATTTTAGTGGCAGTAGGTAGAAACAAATGTAAAAAATAAAATCATCTATCCTAACTACTTTGGGACTAGACTGTTTAGGAAAATGTGTTTCCTTTGTAACCATGGCTGTTTTAAAAATGTCTGCAGTGTTTATATTTAGCTGTACATTTACTCTACCCTCAAACATTATTTATGGGTTTTTTTTTGGAGGGGGGGGGATTAGAAGGTTTTTCTTTAGATACTATTGCTCTGATCATATCATATAATTTACTATAAAAACTAATAATAAATGATGACAAATTGTAACAAAAAACACTGCTTCTAACGTTTACTTTAAAAAGTTTTTAAACCTCTACAAACAATAATAAAATAACCCCTGCTAAACAGATTTTAATATTTGTCTTGCGTCTTGGAATACCCCATAATTATTAGTATTTTATTTTAAAGTAATCAGAAGGGTTTGAAGTGCTTGGAGGACATTAGCTAGCTGCAAATACTGTAATTATTATCTCCCTGCCCCACCTGACGTGTAGCAAGGAGAGACTAAAGCTGTCAAAGCCAGGTACAGCTAAACACATCCGATCACTGTGATTGGCTGTCACAGCTATCGGATGTGATGGAGGGGACCTCCAGACACATGGCTGGAGTCCCGAGTCACTGAACCATGTCATTTTACCCCGATCGCTATATACCATCAAAACAACATAATATGCTAGGAATGTCTTTTGTTGTTAAGGAATTAATTACCAATATAGCTGGACAAAGCCCAGATGAGGTGCATGTATAAATTACATTTAAAGACTGACAACTACCACTTAAGAGAAAAAATACTTTAGTTTTATAAATGCCATCTTTTTTCCCACCAACTTGGTTCTAATGATAATGTAACAGAATTTTGCACGACCGAGCTCCAACCTCCCATAGGGAGATCCGTAAGCATCTCTGCTTCATTGACCGTTTAAGCTTCAAAGGTCAAAAGTTAGCAAAAAAGATTGCAGTAAGCGTGCAGGAATTTTAAAATATAAAAACTCTAATGATGGCATTTAAATAAGTACTTTGATGGGTCCGCTGTGCTTGTCTAACTCTATCAGGGAGCAGACATGTTGTTTAGAATCTTTGGTCACATGGGTCAGATGAAGGGAGATGCGCCTCAAGATTCTAAACAACTAAACTTTTTTATAATAGATGAATATTTGATATCAAGTAAATGTTTTATAGATAGCGCTTGACTAATTTTTTTCTTCTGTCAAGTTGATTATTCTTTTACACAATTAATAGTTTGGTCCATTAAATTATGGGATGTTTGACAATATAAACAGAAATCAGTAAAACGGTGGGCCGATTTAAAAATAACTCTTTAACGAATAGGGTTAGCTCTCATCTGGTATTTTACCAGCATGCCGGTAAAACATTGGATGGCCTGTATTGAGTAAAAATTTAGCAACCCTCTTGGCAAATAGACCGCATTTATTGTAATCTATAGATTTGAAGGATTGAGATTGAACATCTCCCAGAAAAAAAAAACCAAAGCCTTCCTGTGGCATACCCGGCACAAGTAAAAAGTAATTGAAGCATGGGATTCATCCATATGTTGCCTTTAGAATAATTTCAATGAGGCATTTCGAACCACCAATAAAAAAATAGGTAAATGTACTGAAAAGTAGTAACTTACATCACCACAGCCTCTCGTTTCTTCTACCCACACAACACCAATGACTTTAGGCTGCTAATAACCTTACCTAAAAGTACATTACAGGTGGACTCCACAGGGACAAAGGACATAATCCATTTGTCACCTCTAAAATTGTCTTCACATGGGGCTTAACAGTATCACCGCTTCGTAAATCCCAATCCTCCTCACTTGGTCTCATCAACAGCATGTGAGAGAAGACCCTGGGATCCAGAACATAATTGTATCAAATGACAACATTACGAAGAATATGCAATCTCCTGAGGAGATGAACTGATTACTAAATCACAGCCCTTTGCTGAATTAAAGAAACAATCAAGAATGTGTAGAGATTCATTTTTTTTTTTTTTATTGGGTGGGAGAGACTATGATAAAATAATCTGTAGCAATGATCACAATATTGTTATTCTTTTTTGTATTAACAGAGTAGTAAATAAGTAAATGACTAAGAGGTATATTCAAAGAGTATATATAAAAGAGTGAACACATTTTAAATTTTTAGTTTATAGGATATTTCTGATTTAGGAGGTTAGAAGGCAAACACCACTAACTTTTCTGATCTGGCCACTCAGGCAGACCAGTGGAGGCATTACGCAGACCAGTAGAGGCATTACGCAGACCAGTAGAGGCATTAGCATTCGCGTATCTGCCAGAATGACAGTTTGATAGAGTAATGGGGATGTATATGGCCGTGAAAGGCCACAACCAGTTTTCAAGAATTCCGGAAGATCTTCTATTCTTTGGATGTTACTCTACATAACCAGTAATATCTATAACAAAACATGATAAAAAGAATACTTAAAAAGTCAGTGGAATAGGGTAACAGCTTTTAGAAGTGTTCCAGTACTCTTTAGTAAATAGTTTTGTTTATGGATTCTTTAAGTTCAGGTATAGTGCCAATAGACTGGCGCAAGATGTACGTTGTGCCCATATTTAAAAAGGGATTCACAATCTCGGCCAGGCAATTACAGGCCAGTGGGTTTGACTTCTGTAATGGGGACATTATTTGAAGACTTGCTAAAGTTGTACATTCAAGAAAATATCTTGGATCAGAATATAATTAGTAGACATCAGCATGGTTTTGTGAAAGACATCTCTTGGCAAAACAACTAAATAGCATTCTGTGAAGAAATCAGTTGCAAACACATTTCATATAGTTCCACACAAAAGGTTACTCTATAAAAGACATAAATAAGCAAATAAATGTATTTGGATTGAAAATTGGCTAAAAGATATGAATAAAAAGAGTTGTTGTAAATAGAAAATCCTCAAGTTGGACAAAGGTATTAAGTACCTCAGGGGACTGTCTTATCTCCTCGGCATTTTCCTTTGTTTATTAATGATCTTCCAAGTTGTTGACAGCAGTGTCTCAGTATTTGCTGATGACACAACATTAGGTAAAGTAATACAGTCTAACCTTGATGTTTTTTCTTTGCTGGAAGATTAAGATGAATAGGGGGAGTGGACAAGCAAATGAAAAATGAGGTGCATTGTTGAAAAAATGTAAAGTTAGGCATTATAAGAAAATTAATAACAATGCCACATATACTTTAAATGGTATCTCACTGGAAAAAACTACTAATGAGAAGGATTTAGGAATAATTGTAGACTTAGCAACAGTGCTCAATGCCAGCCAGCAGCATTTGCAAAGGCCAATAAGATATTGGCATGCATAAAACAGGGTATTGATTCACTGGAAGAAGATATCATCTTGCCTCATTACAAGTCAATGGTAAGACACCACCTTGAATATGCAATGCAATTCATGGCATCAGTCCTTAAAAAGAACATTATGGAACTAGAAAAAGCACAAAGGATGGCTACAATGTTAATAAGGGTATTGGATAATCTTAGTTACCAAGAGAGACTAAAAAAGTTGAATTAGAATATGCTAGAAAAACCGAATCTTAGAGGGAATATAATAACATTATATTAATAGGTACAGTGCCAATATGAATGGCTCTCCAGTTAATAGAATTGTACAAAGATCAAGAGGTCATCCTCTGAGACTAGAAGAGCAAAGAAGTCAGCAAATGAAGAGATTCTTGATGATAAGGACAATAAAGATATGCAACTCACAGCCAAGAAATGTGGTGCTATCAACTACAAAAGATGCCTTCAGAAAGAGTCTGGATATTTTTAATTAAAAAAAAAAAAAAAAGCAGGACCTACATGGCTATAAATAATAGAATAAACATTCAAATTTTAGAGCTTCTTGATCCAAGGAAAAATCTTATTGTCTTTTGAAGTCAATAAGCAATTTTCCCCCATAAGCGTCAAAGTTTTAAAAACAGATTACCTGTTTGTTGGGGGGGGGGGGGGGGGGGGGGTTTGCCTTCTTTTGAATCCAAAGCAGGAATGATAGGTAGGAGGGTTGAACTTGATGGACTTTTTCAACCTAAATTACTATGTTACTATGCTACTCCCTCGTTAACACGAAAGGACGAGCCACTCAAAAATAATCGGGAAAATTCGAACTTTGTAGTATTTGCAGTGAAGACTGTGAGTGTAAGTGGTAGGTAGGACCAATACCATCATGAAATAGATACGTTTTGAGTAATTTATTTTTTTTACCTAAAAATTAATGA
Organism: Pelodytes ibericus; assembly: GCA_036172795.1. Taxonomy (NCBI): domain Eukaryota; kingdom Metazoa; phylum Chordata; class Amphibia; order Anura; family Pelodytidae; genus Pelodytes; species Pelodytes ibericus. Next base: position 10,763,019 of record CM069864.1, on the reverse strand, counting down.
CAAACAAAAATGTGAAAAATAAATAAATACAATTTTTTTGTGATTCTGAGAGCCATGCTTGGGAGAATTTACACACATGACTTCTGTTCTACATAGACTTTGTGGGACAGGATGAACCTTTTCTGCGTCAAAGTACTCAACACCACACATAACAAAGGAGGGCCTATTCATTTTGCCTATTAAAAATATATACATGATCTATTTTGCACTGATTTACTCTCAAAAGAGTTTTGCTCTCAAAAGAGTTAATATGGGATGTGCATTTGTGGCCAATCTGCTGATCTGCTAAATCTAGACAATTTCTAAAAAAAAATAAGAAAAAAAAAAAAACATAAATGGTTATTGTCTCTCTTGTACAGCCGGGCTTGGCAATCTATCATTGCAAATTGACAAATAATCTTGCATAATGTACGCTTCATAACTTTTGTTCTGTACTTGTACGAGGCACTTTATTAGGATGCGTGGTTGTGCTTGTGGACCATGCTCTAGCATACGTCTTGCAGGACTAATGGCTGAGCCCTGTCAGTGCATTTCACCGTCCGCATAATTAATTCCCGTAAAGTCGAGGCAGGAAATGTGATGAAAACCATACTAATGTATGAAATACCAGGCTGATTAAAACATTTTAAGAGAAAAGAAATAAGGGAACAGCTACATCACCAATTCAACAGTGTCACTGCATACAAAAGAAACATTTGCAATTTATTCAAATAAGCATTGCAGACAATGGAGGTTATTCTAGGGCAGAGTTCTCCACGTGGTCTGATCATCTGGAACAGGCAGTAGCAAATGCTTCCCTTTCATAAATTTGCCCCAGAATTAACATTATAAAATCCCGTAAGTAAATACAATGTAACTATCAATATATCAGTTGGCCAAACAGGAATACTTGAGATAGAGGAGGTCGTTAAAGGTGGTAGAGGAGGTAGCAACAGGTGATAGAGGAGGTAGCTAAAGGTGATTAGAACATTTTAGTTGAATTGATGACCTGTAACTGTTGTTGCTAATATAGATCTGTAAGTATTTTATTTATACATGACAATATATACACACTTCAACCAAAACGTCAACAAACATTACTCAGAGTTTTAAAGCTCAGGCTGTAGTACAAAACCACACATTTCTAAGTGGCTCTGTGATACACTTATGGACACTGCACATTACTTTGAGTTGTATTGTTGCGTAGTCTGTGATAGACTTATACACACTGTACATTACTGTGTTTCTTATTGCTGTGGAGTCTGTGATACACTTATGTAAACTGCACATTACTGTGAGTTGTATTGCTGTGGAGAGCATGATACACTCACACACTGCAGATTACTCTGACTTGTATTGCTGGGGAGTCTGACCCACTAACATAATCCACATTACTGTGAGTTGTGTTGCTGTGGAGGGCATGATACACTCACACACTGCAGATTACTCTGAGTTTTATTGCTGGGGAGTCTGTGACCCATTAACACAATCCACATTTCTGAGATTTTTATTGCAGTGGAGTCTTTGATACTGTCACCCACTGCACATTACTGTGAGTTTTATTGATGTGGAGTCTGTGATACACTCACACGCTGCACATTACTGGGAGTTTTTTTGCTGTGGAGTCTGTGATACACTCACAAGCTGCACATTATTGTGAGTTTTATTGCTGTGGAGTCTGTGATACACTCACACGCTGCACATTACTGGGAGTTTTATTGCTGTGGGGTCTGTGATACACTCACACACTGCACATTACTGGGAGTATTAATACTGTGGAGCTCTGTGACACATGTTTACACACTGTTATGAAACCAGGACATTGCAGGAGTAAAGGTGAACAAAATGCGTTACAAAGAAGGAACAATCAGTAAGTAGCCCATTAACTGGACAATCTTGAAGTTTTCGAAAAATATGTAAACATCCTTGAGAACTATGAATTCACAGAACATGTTGCATCACTCAGTTGTGCTTGGAGCCTTATACGAAGGACCATACATTAGCCATTTGCCTGTCAGAAAAATTAGGTAATCAGTAGTTTAAATGTTCAAAGCATGTGTTCGAATAAACCGAGTACAAGGTCATAGCAGATATAAAGATTGTTTTCAGCATTAATAGGGCTGTTTAAACACACCTTTCCATTTGTCTTCCCTAATCCGTTCCTTCTTAGCATAATTCTGAAGTATCTATCAATCTTCCCATCACTTTTTTTCTAATTAAATCATTCCCCACTGCTCTTCTTAAATGAGTCTCTAAAGCGTTGACAGTTACTGAGAATGTATAGCCCATTCGATCAGTTTGTAGGGGTGTTACACAAACTGCTCTCTCTGAGTCCTATCAAGCGAACGGTATTTACAACAAAGACATCGATGTCTTTATGCTGAACTCAGCAAGACGTAGAGGGTGGAAAAGAGGGAAACAGAAGGACAAAGAGAAAAAGAGAAGTGGAAAAAGACTTAATGTCACTGGTTAAAGTGGATATATATATATATATATATATATATATATATTATTTAATACAATCAGTGTACAACATTAAATTACACAAAATGACATGACATGTTGATCTTTGTCAACAATCATATAGATATCTAACATCATTTACTACTTAAGATCTAGCAATTGATGTGTTTAATTAATTATAACATGTATGAACTCTATATGATCTAATAGTGGCTAAAAATACTTTCATCGAGACAGGAGGCCATTTCTGCCTGCCTAGAGGGCTGGAAGGAGGGCTAGAATGGCAGAGGAAAGATCACACGCATGGACATATATTGCAGTTGTGCTAGCAGTCTCACACCAATCAGCTTCGTGACATAGGGACTGAGACTTTCAGAATAATTTCAGAATGGTGCGCTATAGATACATTAGTCAAAAATCCCTTTTAAATCAGACACAAGTGGGCGTCTGTCAGATTAAACATGGTTAAGGAGGGACTCTTTAAGAGAGTCAAAGAGAAAACAAGTGGTAGAAGACTGATTTCCTAATGCCCTAATGTGTACTTGTTTGTTTGTCAGCAACAGACAGATCTTTACCACCATCAAGCCTGTTTGAGAATCACTTCATAGGAAACAGTGATCAAGTCGTTCATTGCCTCATCCACAGACGAGACCAATAGGGAAATGCCTTCTGACAAAGTAAGCCACCAACTACTTGCTTTATTACTCAGCAACGCCTTCTAAGCATTTTTTCAATGTGAAAGTCTGTATTCTTTGCGAAGGTTGTACACAATTGTTCCAGTAAGGGTAAAGCTTTTTGAAAAAAAAAACCCTTGGTGACCACATCGTCCCATGAGCCACCAGTTTGACCTCAATAGAAAGATCCTTTACATGTTAATGAGGTCAGTACCATAAGGGACACATTGGGGGTTAAGGATATAAGGGATGCATGGTGAAATCACCTAGTAGTGGTGCCAACTCCACAGACAAAAATGTGTACATTAGTTCTTGTTCCACATTTCCAGGTTCTTCCAATGTATTGAGCACCATTGAAATCCATGAATAAACCCATTCAGGTGATTTTTAGTGTTGCTGCTATTTGCCACTGTTTGGTGAAGATGCAATATTCCATATATCCCATTCCTGAATGTGTCGGGATGTAGAACAAGGCCTGAGCCTTTTATTTATTTATTTTTCTTCCTAACACTTGTGCAGGGCATTTATACATCACCTCAATTATCCTTGATTTTAAAATGTTGTCTTCCTACACGTAATCCCACTGTTCTAATCAGGGATAGGCAATTGTCCAAAGAAGGTCACCAGTTGCTTGGGAGTTGGGTATTTTCAAGTTGTAATAATCACACTGTAATATTGACCGGGCTCCAGATCTGCTGAGGAACACAAGCTAAATGTAGGGAACAAACAGGACACCTTTTCCATAGTCCAATTAGGCACGTGCTTGATGAAGCCACCACCATATTAGTTCAAGACTTAATAAAATTAATTCAGCACACCGCTCACCTGAAAAAGTTATGAGTGATTTTATATCAGTAATGACATCAGGCAGGTGATGAGAAATTCAACTTGACTTAACGCGTTTCGCACTCCTAAGCATGTGATCAATTCAAACCAATAAAAAAAAACAGGACTAGTCATGTGCATCAATCAATGCCTTTAACCCTCGAGTTACTGCAGCTTACTCTTCAATTACATGTCTTCATATCGGAACAAAGAAGCTCACAGGAAAGAAGCTCAAATGAACATTGCAAATCTCCACACTGTGCATTACATTTATTCTTCTTATTATTATAAAAGCTCTTTTTTCCCCACTTTCATTTTGTATGCTAGTCCCTTGCAAGCTGAGGTACTGAACGGAACTTTATTTAAACCGTGTCTTATGGTGGAACATATTAATCAACGGCTGATACTTATCTGATGGGAGATAAAGATTGTTTTGTGCTTGGAATTCTGTGGGAATGATTAATCAACTACTGACAAATATATAACTGCTTGATGAATCAACTCCATATTCTAACATCGCGTAGAATTACATTTATCTCACACGGGATAAATATCATCGCTGGATAAAGGTATACGTCACAAATCTCTCTTTTGCAAAATGTGTGAATGTAGTGTTGGCAAGGAGCTGAGCACATACAGTATATATTACAGAGTCAAAATTACATTTAAAATAATTGGAGAATGACATCTGTGGCATGCTTTATAAAAATCAGTTCGCAAGGGATTGAGAACATCCTAGCTGGTTCAGATGTTAATACTGAACAATAAAGTAATTTTATATATATATATATATATATATCATTTGGTTTTTTTTTTCTCCCCACAACAATTTACGCTCCCAGATTTAAAAGTAAAAAAAAAAAAAACACAAGTCAGAAATGTAACCTCCTCTTGCAACATTTGAATTGTAAAAGTATTTAAAAGACCTGTGGGATTTATATATCCAGACGAACGTAACAAGTCGGGAGAGATCCAATTATACGTGAAAGACAAACTCATGAAGATGTTTGTTGGGGACATTTATCACTCACAAATCAGTGGTAAAGAAAACAAGTTATGAAGAAAAAAAAAGATATGATAGAATTGAACTAGAATTGATGGAACAACTTATATTAACTCTGTAAACCATGCTTTTCTGGAGTTAGTCCATACAACACTAGTAGAGTCGGCTCTTGCCATTGTCAAACTCAGGGGTATAGATTTAGCCACTTTGAACTAGTAGTTAGTGCCTTTATGATTTCTAAATTAAGAGAAAGACTTTGAAAGTAATTGAATGCTTACTGTGCAAGTGGGAAAATATAATGAGTAAAACCGTTAGGCATGTTGGACTTTGTTGTGCCAAAAAGACTACTTGACTGCAGGAAGATGTAGTTTCTATCCTGTATGTGCAATCTTATCCCATATGCCTAATGCACACTCTGGCGAAATGCGTGAGGCGGAAAAACTTTTGCTCCCTTCAAAGATTTTACTCAAAAAGTAATGTGATTATGCGACAATACATTTGTATCTTCTTTTAACCGTTATTTCATGAATTACTCTTGCCTTATGACTTTGAGACCTCAGGATGGAGTCTTTGGGTGGAGCTAGGGTGCCCTGTTGTGTAACATAGTAACATAATAATTTAGGTTGAAAAAAGACACAAGTCTATCAAATTCAACCCTTCAACCTATCATTCCAGCTTTTTGATCCAAAAGAAGGCAAAAACCCATAAGGAAGCTATTTCAAATGTTGCCTCCTAGGGGGAAAAATTCCTTCTTGACCCCAAAAGGGCAATCAGATTGTGTAGGAACAGGGTAGGTAGTTTTACCCCTCTGCCACCCATCCTGTCTTGGTTTTAAGTTTAGCATGTCTAGTCTGCACACTGTTCTAGCCAGTGATAGGCATGTTGAACATGTCCAGGAAGGCCAACTGGTGCCCACATTGTAAATTTATGATGTAGTTGTTTTTTGACTGGCAAAAATGATGGTCTGGGATTTCGCAGCTCCCACCCGTTTGAAATGCATTGGTCCAAGTGTTAGGAATGACTTTGTCTAGTTAAGTGAGTTGATAATAGATTGTATCTGCACTATATTATACAATAAAAATGTGCATACACTTATACAATTCTGGTTTCATATATGTTGTTTTTCTTTTATGATCCACAGCCTTTCTGTTTGTTGGAGGGGATAATCCTCCAAAGGCTAGCACCCCCCAAAACAGTTTAGCATATGAGATTTCTACATTAAGACCACTCCTATACAATTGTATCACCCCATTAATTAAGACAGTAGTGCAAAATATATAGATGTAGATCAGAAAGACCTGCAGTGCCAAGGTTAACCCTCACATGTACTAGTAGATTAACGGGAACAATAATTACTTTTTTTTTTTTTTTAACATAAGGGAAATACTTTCTAGGCTTCAAATAAAGATAACGACTACATAACCCAACTATCATGTCTTACTGGCAAGTGAAATCACATTTTTAATTTCCCATTGAATTTCCCATTGTAAAGCAGTTCATTTGCATACTGTGCCACAGGTGATGTCATAAGCCGGAGACTCCGCAGACACATTTAAAACACATTTTCCTCCTAATTTAGGCATGTACTTGCAATTTTGTTAACACAATATATGGAATATTTTCAATCATATTTTTTTCTCTACATGCCCAGTAAAAACAATATTTAGGTTATACAGCTCCTTTAATTAAGGCTGATATTTGTATAGACATTGTACATTTAACACATCACTTACTTATCTTATTACATACACAAGTTTGCATATACAACCTTAATCATTTGGCTAGCTATATACTCCACTTCCTTTTTTTTTTTTTTTTTTTTCTTTTTTTTCAGAAGCCATCAGAATTTAACTCTTAGAGTGATTGTTAATGGTAGAGTCACACATCCTCTGAAGACATTTCATCCTTTGGCCTTTGACTCTTACTAGTTATCTTTATTGTATTTATCGCTCTTTACCGAGTGTCCTTTAGGCTACTCCACTTACTTTTATAGTGTCAACTATGCCTTTCTCGTCGGTTGATACAAAAGATGTAGACTAGTTGTGTTACGTACTCTATCTGTGTGAAATTACATTTTTCTTTTTTAAATAAAAACATTCAAGGCATAAACTACTGAATTTTGTTATTATATCTTTTTTATATATGAATTAATAACATACTGTGCAGTTTAATGTATGACAATTTTTCCATGTTTGAAAAATATATTTTTGTATTTTAAAAAAAAAGTCTGTAGCCCACAAGGATATAACTTAACAATAAAAAAAAAAAATCTGTATAATTGAATGATACTTTCCAGACGAGATTGGAAATTGATTTTTCTTCCCCCCCAGTTTCTTATGACTGAGCAGAGTGTCTGTGCTTATCTCTTTTCCTCAGCATATGCCTCTAGAAAGTTTTAAGAATTCTAGTTTTAGCATATGGTATAATAGCCAGTCTCACACTAGATATCGCCCTGCCTTAAAAAGATCTTCATTTCCAAAAGGCAGTAAGAAATGCGTTCAAGGACAATTACTGGCAAAAAAATTATGTTGTGTTTAATTGACATATTGCATCAAATGTCCAAATTTTAAATATAAATGTTTTAAAGAAAGAATACAAATAAAGCACTTTCCAAAGCCCTCTTTGCTTTTATAGCACTATCAAGGGCAGACATCTTGGGTCGAAAGGGTCAGTTCTTCATTCATCTGTCCCAAGATTCTAAACAATATGTCTGCCCCCGAGAGTGCAATAAAAGCAAAGAAGGCTTAATAAAGTACTTTGTTTCTATTTTCTCATTACAAAAAAGTATTTTTAAAATGTCCACATTTGATGAAATCTTTTAATTAAACATTTCTTTTTTTTTTTTTTTGCCAACAGTAGTCCTTTTATATTTATGGACAGAATATTGTTAACAATATAATAAATAATAATACAAAAAAATAATTAATAAAACAATGTGTAGGAGGCTTAATCCCATTCATTTATGTCTTGTGCAAAGTTTTAAAGATTAATTGAGATGTTGTTTAAGTAAAAAAAAAAACATTTACACAACTCTAAATGTAGTCTTTGGTTGTCTTTTGTGTCCCCCCCCTCGCCCAACTCCCACAGGAGTTTTTTCTTATTCATAAAAAGCGCATCTTAACCAGGACTAATGACTTATCCTTTTGAATTTTACCACAAAAGAACATTAAAAAAATACTAGTGCACGTCTTTTTACATTTTTATATTCGTTGCCCTTTTTTTCCTAATGTAATAATTCCCGGGAGCTTTTTTTAAATGTTACTTTGTTTTGGGCTTTTAACTGTACACTCTCCTTTTTAAGTTAAGATAGCATGCTGGTTAAACCTCTCAAGGAGGCTCCAAAGGTAAATCATTATTGATACAAAAAAGGAACAACATGTACAGTATACGAAGGAGTTTGTAAACTAATAACAAGTACAATCTGTTTTGAGGATTTGGGAGACACTTATTTTCAGGGATTTTAGACTAGATGATGATTTGGCAGAAACAGGAAGGCTATTCCACATGTGAGGAGCTCTGAAAGAGAACGCACCTCGGCCCGCTTCATTTTTGAAGTGAGGGATCAAGTGCAGGGAGTAAGAGCGAGCATGCCGCTCAGGTGGGGGGGAGCGTTCCAGAGAAGTGGTTATGCACTAAGCAAGCTAGGTGGAGATTGCGCCTGGAGGCAATCGTCAGCCAGTTTAACTCTTTTAACATTTTACAGTGGTGCGTGTTATAATCGCACTGTAGTGCAAAACGACACAACGTATTGTACATAGTGTCGAGTTTACCGAGATGGGTCTGCGGGGCAGAATCATACACATCTCTATAATCTAAGATCGGCATTAACATTTGCTGCACAATACGTTTCCTTACCGTGAAATCTAGGTTAGATTTGTTTCTATATAGAAAGCCAATCCTAGGATATAGCTTTGACACAAGCTTATCAATATGGAGACCAAAAGATAAGTTTGGATCTAGCCACATGCCAAGATACTTATAGGAATTTACCCGGGTCAGGTTATAACATAATCTGAATGATAGCAGAATTCAGCAGAAAGAATCCTTGTAGAAAATATCCTTCAGGCCACAGACGTTTGTTGGGCAGAGTTGGGTACTGACGTCATAAAATAATGACGAGGCTGAAGGGACCGCGACATAAATAAAAATCAATTAAATTGTTGATTGAGCTGTTAAAATCACCATCTCCCACTCCTTAAAGCCTTGGAGATCTTCATTCATCATCATAGAATTGAATATCAACAAAGGATTTAACCAGGGAAGGTAACCAGTGTTAGTCTGTCATTTTCAAGTACTCCCTGAGGATGTTACTATTAACTAACATCCAGAGATGTTACCATTACCTAATCTGATGGCACTCATTCTATTGCTCTTATGATAGGGTTGAGTTAAACTCATCAAGAATCAAACTTGCCACCATAAGGGTTGAACAGATTTAATATTTGACTCGTTAGCCCACTGAGTGATCTCACCAGATTTCTGTGATGCCATGAAATAGATCTTTGGTTCTTGTGGACCTTTCATTAGAAAGTATATGCCTGTCAAAATTACTAATCCTTGCACTTCTGTAAGAGTCACAAATAATGACTTTGTGAGCACATCCATTAGATCATTGTGCCTGAATGCAACAGGAAATCAGAAACACAATTCTCAAAATACAATGAAAAGTTTTAACAAAAGGGGAGTAAGGAAAAAAATGGGACGTGAACGACACTTATACATACATTAAGAGGCTCACTAACATTTTGAAGGCAGAACATTCAATTGATGGTTGAGAGCAAGAACTCTATAAATGTAGAGAATGGAAGGCTTGACAACAAAGAAGGTATTACTGACAACGTGGGTGGTGGGAACATGAAAGAGAACAAGGCAAAAGATACAGTGATAAGGTGAAAATGGGAATTTAAAAAAGTACATGGATGGGGCGAAGGAAAAAAACAAGGTGTAAGGTGGAAATTACTGGTTTGAAGGAGCAGTGAATGTGAAGGCTACATAGCAACAAAACATAATGCCTGAAAGTAAGCTGGCTTTTCAGGAGTCTATCAAAAATCCACAGTGATCAGCTGGACCCTAGGCAAATGGTAGTGGGCCCAATGAAACGTGAGGAAAATAAGACTCACATCCAGAATTAAACAATGGTTTGGGTTTGTTTCTTTAATAGCGATATTTAGACATGTGCAACATAAGTGAGGATCAGGTTTCCCAATGGACAAAACAAGATAAGCACTTTTCTATCCTTATAACTGGTTATTTTGTACCTTGGCACAGGGATAAACAAACAGTCATTTTATGAGGAATCCCAGGGACAGGGGACGGAAGATTAGTTGTCCTTAATGTGAGAATAAACTGGCAGGTACTTTTGATAGTCTATGCCAGTTTATCCTTAGATCCGGCAGCTGCCATGCTTCCACAGGACCACGATCCCCCCTGCTTATCCCATGCAAAAATGAGGCTCTCTCTTTGCACCCTCACATTCTGCAGACCCCAATCAGACAGAGCGAGTCCCTGCTATGATTGGTTGTGTGTGTCAGCGACAGCCTGTAACTGTTGTTTAAGGTACACATCAGGTTTTTCCATACTAGCAGGACATTTTGTGCAACCCTGGCTTCCTCCAAGAAAGCCTGGGTTAAAAAAAAAAAGAAAGGTTTAGTTGTCCTTTAATATTCAGCTTATAGTGAACAGTCCGTAAGCAGGCAATGAAGGCAATTTTGTATTTGCATATGATCAAAGTAAGTATTTATTGAAGGAAATCCAAGGGTTTCTCCTGATGAAGCACTGAAACAGCGATCCTTAACCAGCAGTTCAGCAAACAAGTGTCCGTAATAATCCAGTAATAATGTTTCAAAGACGTAATGCCGAAGTGGCATTTCACTGTTTAAATCCTGCTTGGGTCTTTTATTTCACTATGAAAGCCAAAGTAACCAATGATAGGAGATGTGCTGCTTCCTGTAGGGCTTATGTTACTGAATGTTGCTTCAATAAAGCTGGGGCCAGTGTCCTATTCCATTTTCTTCTACCCTGTCTCTCCTTATTGGGGTTGGGTATCAGTTTGGGGTAGTTTGGGGGCATGCTCAGCAATCACTGAGGCACAGATGGGCAGGTAGTGGGACAATCGGACAAGGAGTTATATAGAGGAATATTGGGTGTAGTTATTGAGGACTATGCATGGACGTAAGGCAATGGGGAAGAGAGATGGGTGCTTGAAGAGACTATGGAAGACAAAGAATACAAATGGATGGATAGCAGTAGATGTGCAATGGAGATGAAAAGAAAGGCACATTAAAAATAGGGAAGAGAGATGGATGGAGTTGAGGAATCAAAATGGAAAACTAAGTCTTGAGAATAATAGCAATAAAGAAGAAATTGCTAAAATAATGAAATGTTTGAATTAAATATTATTGGACAGTTTGCTGAACTGTTCCATTGTGATATCCAAAGACCATCATTACATTGTCTGTCTTAAGGTCCAACAATGACCAGTATGAACAATATTGGTGCCTAGCCCTGTTCCAGAAGAAAACATTTTTAATTCTAGTACTGTGCCCAAAATACATCTAATGGTAGTCCTAAATATAATAAATCTATTATAACATGGAGAATTACGAGCCTGTAATAAATTAGATAGGGCATAGCAATTGGCATACAAGCACTATGACACGGGAGACCACACTGGAAAAAAAAGAATTTACATTTGAGGTTTAATTCCATTGTAAAAATAAATGAATATATTAGTCTTCTTGTCAGTCTGATTAGATCCCATAAAATGTTATTCATTATTTAAATTATAATCTGTAATGCAAAGCTTAGCATTAACACAACATTTTTCAATATGAGAAGAAACGATTATTGATTTCAAGGTCGTAGTGATATCAGGATACCATGTTTCATTGTTATTCCGACTCTAGGCTGTAAATGCTCATTTGTACTTGCCTTCCTTGATTTGATCACATTATCTATGACATTTATTGGGAAGATATAACGTCAATAAGAATTAAACCACACTCTATTCCATTCTTAATGGTGCTTTTATTGCCCAACAAAAACAGAGGTAAAAGATATTAACACATTGAGCATCAGAGCAACGTTTGCGGTTCGAGCGGAAGCCGGTCAACTGTACGTTTATACTATGAATCCCAATTCGTTTATTTCAATATTATTATGGAATAGTGCTAATTCTGAACAACTGAGGGTCAGCCTTTTAATTCAGAAGACATTTTGTTTTATTTAAAATATTAATACTTTGTGTACAAAGCACTGGTGAGACCTCACTTGGAGTATAGTACTCCAGAATTCTATAGATACTTTGGCGAGAGTTCAGAGAAGGGCTACTAAACTGGGTTGCAGGATAAAACTTACCAGGAAAGGTTAAAGTATCTTTCGTCAACACATTATTTAAAAGAATAGAACCTACCACAACAAGAGGACATAGTCTTAAATTAGAGGGGCAAAGAATAAAAATATCAGGAAACATTACTTTACTGAGATGGTAGTGGAGGCATGACATAGCCTTCCAGCGTAAATGTTAGAGGTTAATATAGTGAAGGAGTTTAAACATGCATTAGACATAGGATAAGGCTGATGTAAGTATTCATATTTTTTTGATGTAGACTAGATGGGCCGATTAGCTTTTTATCTGCAAACACATTCTATGATTATATAATTTAATTTAAAAAAATGTTGTTATTAATAATTAAGGTCCTATATTCCGGTGTTATTGGTAACAAGGTCTTTAGGTCAGTGTGCTATTTTCATCTTATGCTACATATCATATAAGCAGTAGGCGACATAGTGACCATCCAAAATGTTTAAGGATATTATAAAAGTATTACTTAAATAGGTACTTTCAAAATGGAGAGATATCTCTCGATTTGAATTATTTCCCCATATAACAGGACATCCTTCCAAGTGCCAGGCAGTTATAAAAGGGCAATCTTGGGGAGAAACTGTTCATTTGTTCCAAAAGCTATTTGATGTGTATAAAATGGAAAGTACTCTGTAACCTCTGCGGAGGATAGATCATTTTAAAATTCCCCTTGTATATATCCTTATTCTGTGGGTTACCTTATTTATAGAGTAATCTTGCACTATGTCATTTTTGAAGCCGTTCCACTTTACATCCTTACATCTATATCGGTTTCTTTGCAGAGCAAAACGTTTAGTTTTCTTCCAAAAAATGTCAGCTTTTATCACCAAATGCATATTTATTTAACCCCTTAACGCATGTGGACGTATATATACGTCCTGAAAAGCATGGTCCTTAAGGACCATGAGGACGTATATATACGTCCTCCGTTTTCATGTAGTGTTGCGCTCATTAGCGCAACACTACATGTCTGAAGCTACTCTCAGAGGCTGCTTCGGATCCGAAGCAGCCTCTGAGAGGGCTTTCAGCCCCCCCTCGACCCCCCCGCGCGCATACGATCACCGCGAATGTGATCGTATGCGCGCTAACACACATAGGCAGTGAAAGCTTATCACTGCCTATGTGTGAGAGTGTTGCAATGATGCCTCTATCGAGGCATCATGCAACACAATCTGTGCCCTCCTGGGCACCGCGATCACCCGGTGATCGCGGGTGTGTGCTGTATCGGAGGAGCATGCTCCTCCGATACAGCGTGCCCAGAGGAGAGCGACGGAAGAGAGAAAAAAAAAATCTCTTCCGTCGCTCTGAAACCGCTACTTGACTGCCCCTACAGGCAGTTAGGCGGTATTACAGTTCAAAATAGAAAATTAATTAAATAAATAAATTAAATAAATAAATAAATGGAAAAAGCTAACCCTTGATCTACAGAACCTAGATCTAGGGTTAGGGTCCAAATAGGGTAATAATTAGGGTTAAATGGGGGTTCGGATGATTACAAGGGTTAGATTAAGGGGTGGGGGTCAATTTAGGGTTAGATTAAATTTAGAGTTGGGGTAAATTTAGGGTTCGGGTTAAAAAAATCACTGTAGAAGAAAATGGTTAGAAAACAAAAAAAACACTAATATTGTTTATTGCCCTATTACGTGAAATAAAACATAGACAAACAAGGAAACATTGATATTACTAAACTCAGGACAAATAATAGAAATATATAGACGGGGTCTTTTTTACCATTTGTAATTGTGTAAAAAAAAAAATCAGGTCAAAGTTGGAAAAAGTGTTTTTTATGGCATATTTTCATCATATTTTCTATTTTTTTAATAGTAAATGATATCATATGATGAAAATAATAGTATCAAATGAAAGCCCTATCTGTCCTTTAAAAAATGATATATAATTTGTGTGCGTGGACTGAACACAAAGAAAGAAATTCACAGTTCAGTAAACGTATGACAAAAATAATGGAATTCTGGTCTTCAAGGCACGTCAAATGCAACATAGCACTCGGTCACTAAGGGGTTAAGCCCGTAAGGACCAATTTTGGGTTCCTGGCCTGATCACACAGGGACCAGGAGCTTGAACACAGTGACAGAGTCCCAATCAGGGAGTGGGGGAGGAGGCCAGGGTGGCAGGATCACCCTGCTGAGTGGGGAGATATGCAGGCAACTTAAACTAGTGTGGGGCAGGAGGTAGAGGTCAGTGGGACCACCAAGCCAGAGAAGAGACCTGGTTCATCACATGGCATGGCTCATGGCACCTCAGAGGAGGAGGGTAGACCACATCAAGGAGAAAGGGAGAATTCTCATAGATTGTCCTATGAGAACTTCCAACCGGTGCATCAGATAGTCAGGTACAGCGATGTCCCATTTGGAACAGGTGACTCCACAGATGCATTTCAATACTTTTATATTTCTCTAATGTATGTATTTGCATTCAACTCTGATTAAACTATGTATGGGTCAGTTATTCCTATCTATATTCACACTGTGATTTTTTTAGGTGATGCTGTCCCTTTAACAGTTTTAGTTACAGTTCACCGAGTACTGATAATGATTACTTCAATTGCGTTGTTTGGTTTAACTTTACCATCTGCATTTTTTTAAACTCAGACCGGATCAAAAATTCCCATTATCGAACTAATTAACGGTTACGGAAGCTCATAAAATCAATGGTTGTGCAGTAATTTTCAATGTTTTATAACCAGGTGTGGTAATCTCATTGTGTGTATAGGGAGTTTTTTAACGGATTGGGTCATTTTTATCAGGTGCGGTAATGTTTTATATCGATTGTAGCTCACACGTTAACCTTTTTTAGCGGCAGGCATTGAATACAAAATTGCCAAAACAAAAATCCTCTAAAAGCACTTTTCCATTTAACTGGGGCAGTTGAATCTAGGCCACTGACTTCAAGAACTAGATCCAGCACTCCGAAACATCCAATTAGGAATGGTTCATTTATTGTAATAAATCATGAAACAACCAGAACTGCACTGATACGTTTTGAGGAAACGCAATATATTTAAAGGGTATCACTTGTTCAGTATGCTTGTGTGGGGTCCATGATTTAACACAATAAACTATATCTAGTTCGAAGTGTTGGAGTGCCGAAATATATATTTCTGGAAGACTAATAGTTTGCGCAAGGCAAAGGCGGTACCACCATGCCACCAAGAGATATAGTGATAACGGTGATTGCGTTTCTAAATTCATCTTTACACTTTACAGCGCAGGGAAAGAACCTCCACCAACCAGTTTAGCGGCAGTTTTCCAAAACTAATCATGCACTTTTCAGCAACTGATTTTTTTATACATGGGCTGTCTATACAGTGCTTAAGTATTACGATTAAGGGCTCATTATAATTTTGCAATTTATTTTTTAACCTATTATCCAAAAGAATTAGAAACACAGGATTCTACACTTACTAAAGTCTGTTGAAGAACAGTTTCTTTTTTTTTGCTACAGTCATTTGATATAAAGAATAATTCATCTGTTACTCTATACACCTTCCCTAGATTTGTCCTACTCTATTTTTAGTCGTAAGAACCCCAATGACATTAGCATTTCTTATTTGCCCTATAAAACAAATGATTTCCCCGAAGATTGCTGAAACACAGACAACTAAACTAGCAACTGCCTTGGGACCCAAAAGATCCCCGGTGTTAAAACGTAGCTCGCTGGCTTTTGTCTGCAAGAATATGACATCAAATAATATATTAACCAATTATACAGCTTACAGTCCCAGACTCTGCGGTAATAAATATGGTAATAAAAGTATTCCAAATCATGTTTTTTGATTATCAATCTGTCATGGAAATTTAAGACATATAAAAAAAGACTTACATTATTTGCATTTTTGTCAAATTAAATTTTAGTTTAATTTAAACAATGCTGTGTAACCAGGGGTAAAAGCACTTACAAATTGAGTAATCCGTCTACCTCTATAAAGTTCACAATAATTTTAAATTAAAATGTTTACTAAATGGTTCCATTTAAACCATGGCTAGCCGGTGTGATGTAGCCTCCCGAGAGAGACTAGGGGAAAGTCTTTCTTCACCGAGTGCGGAGTGCGGCATGTTAGCCCACTGGTTTGTGTGATTGTGGGAGGAGCCTGGGCAATTGATGTACGCTGGGTTATACACATATCAGTGAACACAAGAGTGATGAATGTGGTCAAACATGGAATAAATGGTATATGCCCTCACACTTAAATATACATGATTTATTGTATTTCCATTAAAAGAATGACAGCGCACATAGCTGAAGCAGCAACACGCTAATCCATCCGCAAAAGGACTAACACCTGACACATTTTTTCATTGATACTTAAAATAGGTACTTTTGATGGAAATACAATAAAGAATTTACATTTTTTACCGGCAATTACTTTAGATCAGTGATAGATTTATGCATATAAATAGATAGTGATATATATATATCAGGCAGCCATTTGAACAAAATAGGTTCCCTACCTGTTGCCTCCACCAACCAGCCCTTACTTCTTTTCCAGGACTTCTACAAGAATGGCCACAGCCTTGTTGGAAACTTGTCGGGCATACAGGGGAGTTTAATGGAACATCAGACTGGTGGGAGATAAACAAGACACTGGTGGGAGGTTCGAGTGGGGACTGGTACCTCATTGGAGATTTGCCCAGAACATAGTATTTATTTGGCAGTCACCTGGATACCCATGCTTGCTTTGGTGGTTTTGTTAAATGATGTTAAATGGTTATATGTTAGTCCTTGTGTTATATTGGAAATTACTTGAAATGTGTATGCCATTGACTAGTTTAGTTAAAATAAGATGTGGCTGTGGCTGTTTTCTAACCCATATTTTGTGATTGTCTCTAGCTGTTACTAGGCAAAACATGGCCCAATGATTGAAGTATTTTTTTTAAATATATATATATTTTTATTCATAAATGTATCAAACTTCTTTTTTTTAACACCAACGTTAACCTTATTTTATTCAAAGCTCCATGAGTATGATTTAAAAAATGAACTTTTAACTACAATCACACCATGTGCTATTAAGCAAGGTATTTGCTTCAAACTATGAAATTTTATATAAAAATACTAATGGCACAGTGTACAGTACAATCCGGCTTTTCAAGGTCTTTTTATTTTCCCAACAAACCTGTTGACATCCATTGAGCTAAAGTGGTTTTTAGAACAATCAAAATAAAAAACAGGTAATTAAAACTCTATTATTCTGAGCGTAATTAATGTCCAAAGACTAAGATTCATTGATATAACATATATATATATATATATATATTTTTTTTTTTTTTTTTATTATTTTTTTTTTTTTTTTTTCAAGCACACGGCTGAGACCATTTGTTCAAATACAGGTGCACACCACAACTCAGATATGATTGATGAACAAATACACCATAAATAACTCTGACCTTTCTGTCAGAATAAATGGCTTTATAGTTCTTGTGTGTTTATCAGGACAAATATCATACTGGTACCAATATGTCAGCACAATGCAGTGATTGCACACTTTGGCCAAAGCTAACATAGCAGTGGAAATCATCCGTCATAATCCGTGAAAATATATCTGTATTAAGGTTTCCGTTAACGTCACTCTCCGACAGTTGTGTTTTCACAAGTACCTTTTCTGAAATGACCAATTATGTCGCAGCGGGCTATAACGAGGGATGGGAGGTGTATTTCTGGGTAATTGCAAAGAGAAATATAGCAGGGAAAACCACAACAGGGATAGGGGATGCAGCAAGGGTTATGCACCCAGGCCCTTTAAGTTACATAGTTACATAGTAGTTTTGGATAAAAAAAAAAAGACTTGCGTCCATCAAGTTCAACCCTTTTCCTATTTCATGTTTACTGCTGTTGATCCAAAAGAAGGCAAATAAAAACCCCTTATTTCCGAAAGGTCGTATTCTGCTTTCAGTGGGGGGAAAAAAAATCCTCCTGGACTCCAAATGGCAATCATATTTCTCATTGGATCAACAACCACTAAATAAATATTAATGCCAATACTAACATGCATAGCCCTCTATGCTCCGGCTCATTAAAAAAAGTATCCATGCCGCTTTCAAAGACATTGAACGTATTTGCTAGAACCACTTCTTCAGGCAGTGAATTCCATATCTTAATTGTCCTTACTGTAAAAAAGTCCTCTCCACTGTCATATACTAAATCTCCTTTCTTCAAGTCTTAGCGGCTGACCTCTTGTCCTTTGGGGGCCAATAACAGACACTCTGTCTAACCTCAGACATATTTTTCTTTATATTTGTGTTTCAGATTATTATTTTTTTAATAATATAAAACATTTTATATTTAATCTTCCTATCGGAGATGAATATATAAAAGGATATAAAACAGGATGCAGTTAATTCTCATACTAAGGTGAAAGCGTATATTATTATTGTTTTTAAAGATATTGCAATCACAATAAAATTGATATAATTAACGCTTCCAATGAAATTCGAAAAGCATGTTTTTTTTGTTTCAAAATCTTGTTTTTTTGCTCCGGCAGTATTCTTTAACTATCCCATTAATGGGAACTGTCTTCACTGACAAATTGACTGATCTTTTGCCCAAGGATGTATCAGATTTAACTCAAGGTGTAGAGATAAATGTAAGGAAATAGGATATAGGGTGATGGATTATTAGCCCACAAATTTTTGTTTGAGGGAAAAGATAAGGCAAAATATGCAACATTTGAATATAGGTGACTGGTTTATAGACAGGGCCACGGAGAAACAAGGGCGGTCTTGACCCCTTACATTGGGGAATGAATAATCCAGTTAACCTTAAAAGTGATAGAGGGATTGGGTATAGTTATTTTCTGCACACCCACTGGTGGGTGGGGTATAAACTATGGTGCTGCTTTTATGTTTAATCCTGATTTTACCTTTAGTAAAGGTTTTGCCAGCTGTGCCGGTAAGGTCAATTTTTTATACCTGTATATAAGGTGTTTGAGTGGAATTTATACACAGAAACAAAGTAAGAGATTTGTATTCTTAAATTGCTACTATCTGCAGTGCAGCGAACGATTGAAAAGTATTGACGTAGAATTGGAATGTAATGAATTAATATAAAAACAGCAACATTAAAAAAAAACAAAAAACAATAATTAGATCACTTTTATATTTGGCACAACCCATGCACAGTTAAACCTATTTATAGTAAACTTAGAAAGCTAGTATAATATTATCTGAAATGTATTGGTTTATAAAACAGATAACAAGTAAGGTTAAAATGATACTTCTTTTCCTACGACTAATACAGTTCTACTCCTTTAACTATCTAAAACAGCTAAGAAAGCAGATACAATGGTTGTGCTATTAGGCAGTAATATTCTTTAAGTAGCGAAGGGTATCTATGATAATATATATCATTATTAATATATAAAATCCTTGGAATGTGGTTTGTCCATAATCGCTAGCATCCAGGACTGGGACCAAGCAGGGGTCAAACCAGAGGGTCAGAGTCACATGACATCACACAATCAAGGATAGGCAAGGTTTCCATATAAGGACAGGAGCGTTCATGCCCAGGTCTTCGAAGGTCCATAGAACATCATTAAATTGCACGTCACAAGGACAAGTGAATGTTCATTAGGGTCTCTGTTGGTGCCTAACCCTGCACAATACCTTGTGTAACTCTTTCAAGATTGAGTTCCCATGACCTTTATTGGCCATCTGGAGCTAATAGAGGTGTGGTTTAGGCTATGCACCTCTTAGACATTCATAGATTTAAGAGGAATTTGTTTGCAGCATCTAATTTGATGAGTCATCACACCAAACAAGTGGACATGTGTGTACATCCTTGGCTTTTGACTGGTGGACAGACATATTTCATTTGCCACAGACTTTCCAAAAATATGTATTTATTTGTTCGCTAGATAAGTATAACTGCATTTTTTCAAGGTTAAGCAATGTATAGTGTTCCTAAAGGAATTATTCATAGTATTTCATGACCTTTTCTATCTTTTAAAAATTTCGCTGCAAAAAGTATTATCAAGTTATTTTTCTGGACCCAACCTCTATGATTAAATGTCCCTTAGAGAATTAGCCTTATAGCCCAATAGGCATCACTGGTCCTGGTACCCTGGATTTGTATCATTAGCAGCCATAGAAAAATGTGAGATCTCACTTTGATCTATAGTTTAAAGTAATAAATTGATCAAAGATGTTAAATGCCTTTATTTAATACATAAAGACTAGATTCCTTCCAGTATTGCGGGACAGGACACGGATATATTGAATTTCAATTAAATGGCATATAATCATCAGTATGAATATTACAATAAAGTTAAGTAAAATGATTTCCTGGAAAAGTCAGTCATATCATGCTTTAAAGGGTGTTCACATAAAGAGAGTGATAATCTAGCACTGACACCTGCCCACATGGGTTTAACTTGAGCTCTGCCTCTCAGCATTTAGACCAGGCTGAGCTAGTCTAGATGCTCAACCAATTAGAGTGACAGCAGACCACTCTCGTCTGATCGGGATATGTTGGGTCTGGTGTTTTTTAAATGCAACTGAGAGGACCAAGCTAAGGACACAAGAGACCCCTGAGAATTTCCCGGGAAGCGCCATGGCTGCCACCGGTCAGAGGATAATCTGGCATGTACCTAGAACTGTACATGTCCATTCCTGGGGAAAATAAATCTGTATTTGCCCATGCCTGGTTAATTATAAAAACCTAATCTATAAAATACCGATCAGTCCGCACAAGAGATTCCGGAAAATGAATTCGGCATAAAAGCGACATAATATAAATCTGTCCTTATTTGCATTTAATTGATACTCTGTTACGTATAATACACCTCTTATATTATAAATTACATATATGGCTCCTTCACTTCTCTGTATTTCTGTAGGAGTCCGGCATGAGGCCCAATTATAAGAACACCTGGGGTTTATTTCAATAAAAAAGTAAACCCCACGCTACTGTTATATAAAGGTAACGTAACTAGTCAGAGTATAGTAGCGAAGTTAATGAAAGTCAGGCCTAAGTCCGTAAAATAAAAATGTAATTTTACAAATTGCAATGTAGAATAGCAGACCTCTGGATTGAATACAATCACTGACATTTTGAATCGTCTAGCAATATTCTGACATATAGTACATGCTTTAATGCATGGAGCTGTTTGGACAGTTACACGTGTGGTACATTTGCTGTTGACATGGTTAGTGCAAGGGTTTTGTTTTTTTTAATTAATAGTGGGTTATGAATTATTTTGTTTTAATTAATAGCATATGAAATTTGGGTAGTAGTGTTAAATGCCATACAATTACCTTATTTTACAAGCCAATGAGATGGGTCAGTGAGTTAATGCACCACCTGTGCACTATGTTGAATGTTTGTGGGTTCAATTCTTTGTGTAATTCATTGTGTTAGTAAATCAATAACTTATCAGATGTAGTAATACTCCAAGGTGGCAGAACAAGGTACACATGCCACTTTGCACACCACCATCACATTCAGCTTCCCTTTAAAAATAACAATTAAAATGATAATAATGTGGTAATGCATACATTGTGGGTGGATCACTTTCAGTTCTTGACACTTTGAGGGGATCGGGTTCCCCAGTCAGAAAAGCTCTGCTTAGTTCACATGGCACAATCCCAGAACAATAGAACTGAACTAGTAGCCCATGCACCTTGGACTAATAAATAATAGCATCTCATAAAACACAGGGAAGCACAGTCCTGATCCCTACAGAGGCTTACAATTCACTTTTCCCAGCTTAATAAATAGCGAGGAAAAATCATCAGTAGATAAGGCAATAGATAACTTCCAATATCTTCAGCAGGAAAAAAAAACAGACTTAAAATCTGTCCCTTTCACAAAAGCTGTATCTGTACCGAGCTGTTAATCTCATTAATATTGTTGCCTGAAAATAGCTTACTTACAGTATTTGTATCAGTGTTAAAAGTACAGATACCTTCAATTCAGTATTTACTTCACTGCCTGCACATCGCTTGTGTATTTAATGACAGAGTCCCTTTAATGCTGAGTCTCAAGACAGTCTAATGTTTTTTACACAATAAAATAATGATAAATAATAAAGTATTTTTTTCCTAGAAGGATACATCAGATACTTTCCCCATTGATTTTGGCATGTCACTATTGGAGTAGCCATTTTGTAGTTTAACTTGGTATTTGGTATAAAGTTTTTAGTTGAAGGAAGAAGTTGTGCTGTGTGAATTTCATTTTTACATCAGCCCCATGATACCTCTGCCAACCCACCATAGAGCCAACGCCCTGAGAAGACTGAGCAACTCCCTGTCGAGACCTGGGGTGCCAATACCCGAGTCAGACCCAGGGAGATTGGCGGGGAAAACTAAAGTGCCAAGTCTAAAGGCTAAACCCGCTACTTGTAATTGAGATCTTCTTGAATTAATTTTAAATATATTATCAAAATATATTCATATTTTTTTGTATTATAAATGTTGGGTTTTGATTTACGTTTTATAATACAGCACCTTATAAGTACATTTCACTGATATATTAGGGAGAAGTAGTGTACAAATACTCAGGAGCACTGTAATTGACATGTGAAGGCTTCCTGGACACAGAGAAGCTTTATAACGGGAGAGAAAAAAATATATTTTATCTAGAAAACTTTGAGCAGCCTCGTTCGTGCTGAACAACTTGACGGTCATTTCAATTAATTGAGCGAGCTCAACGTTTTAGAGGCCTTGTTAGTGAAAGATAAATATAGATCTCTTCTAGACAGGAATATGCAATAGCCTTCACAAGATAGCTTTTAATTGAGGAACTTCAAGAACTCTGACTGTATAATACCTTAGTTATCTAATTCTCCAAGCCTCCAACATCTGTTTCAAGAGACGATAGAAGCAGATTCTTTTTTTAAAAAGCCCTATTGATTATATTTACTCTGTAAGAAAGCTAAGTGGCCGTGGGCTACAAATAGGTAAGAAAAAATAGCATTGTGAGAGAACAAATCTATTCATGTGCTTTTATTACCATTTTATAATAGACGAGTGTGGAACATTATAAAATGTATCTGTGTGTGAGATGTAATAGATACTTATGATTTGGATATTCAATTGCATAATACTTAATTTAATACAAAGTTTTCAGTGGAGCTTCCTTGCTCATCCAAATTTCACATGAGTATTGTGATTGTAACATTGACTACTGCATGGGTCAATATGTCCACATTAAGGCTCGGGGGTTATTAGGCTCAGTCATATGCTCGCCAAAGGTCAGAATTAGACCTCTGTGCTTTCTCCCTTATCCCCAACACTAAACTCCGCTCTGGTTTTAAAAATGTGTTTTAAATGGCGCAGTTTCTTATTCATGACATCCCTGTGTGGCAAGGAATGTAATGTATTTACATATAGCGCCACCAGGTCATGTCATTCATAAGCAACAACCCAGGCACACTTAAACAAATATTTTTCTGGGTTTGTAATTCTGTTATAGATCATTTTTTAAGTGAATGATAAAAGGTTTGACACCAATTGAATTAGAGAAATTATATGCACCACTGTGGGGTGGGGTGAAGGGGGGGGTTGTTTTGGGTGTATTCGGGAAGTCCCATTTCGAGACCAGTGAAGATCTCTTGCATGCCCCCATCTTCATGAAATATAAGACATATTCTTTATTTAACACATTTGAGTGACTTATTTGGCAACTTGAGCACTCCATTGTTTTTTTCACTACATTTTATTTCTAAGGGGTTTTAGGGGAATCTTCACCTTTAATATTTTGAGTTGTTTTTTAAAATTTGTAATTGTTTTAGTGCTTTAATAACATTCTTTTAATAAGGAAAAAGGTCCATGTGACCCCTGTAGCATAATATTAAGGGGGTAAGGAAGGGAGATGATAACAGATATAAACTACGTGATATGTGAATATTTCAGCCTTCTGGATATTATTGTTCTTGGTAATGATGGTACTTGTGTGATGGACATATTTATAGCCCAGGATTTTAGTTATGCTCTTACAATTAAATAAATCATTAGACCCCTTTTATCACCATGAGGTAATGTTGTTGACAGTGGTGACCTGCTTTTTTGAGATCTTTAACGGGGAGAATACAAAGACTCTGTGCTATTCTTCAGTCGAGATTCATTGCTGAAGCAGACGCCACTTAGAAGCCAGTTCCGGGAAATGATGACGACCTTTAAGTTCATGGAAAACATTCTCTGATCATCTTATTCTTACTCTCCATTTCAACCTGAGCCAAGCCGCTATCATAAAGAGGCTGTAACCAATGCTACGACTGAATGATATAATAGAGAGATTCTCCTTGGGTGCAGGGCACAATACTAAATTCAATGAATAAATTTGGCACAAGCCAGTGGTTTAAAATTTGGCGGGTCTTCATACTGCATGTGCTAGCATTTTTCATTTTAATCTGCGTGATGTAAATGGGTGGCATTGTAGGTGATATAGCTGCCCATTTAATCGATTCCTGGAGAAGAAAGATATGTGATCCAGTGCTTTCCTTCTGGAAATCGATTTTATGCAGAATGGGAATATGGAAAGAGGAGATAGCGAATCTTCAGAGATGAACAGTGATATCCGGTGCACAAATACCCAAATATGGGCATGTCTCGGCACATCTACTGCCTAGGGTGAAAACATATCAGCCTTTTATTCAGACGCGCTTATGACGAATGCATACTCCAGGTAATACGAGATCAGTCTATATTCCTGGAGAGGAATACATAAAGTCCCTACATAAAGTGACAACAGGGTGACCCTACTGCTGGCTATAGAGAATGCATATCTATGGATATAGATCTAATGCTCATGTGATAAGAAACCTGTGTCTAGGACAGTTCATCACAGTCAGAGGTTAATGGCAGTGCAGCCATTTAATTACAAATACAGTAATAACCCCCAAATGCATTAAACCCACTAAAACTAACTCAGAGATATAATAGCAAATGTAATACGAACCCCTAACCCCCGACCCTAATACTAACTCCAAACCTCAATACTAACTCCTAATACTAAGCCTAAATACTAACCCCGAACCCCATTACTAATTCCTAATGCCAAGCCCTAATGCTAACCCTACTAATAATCCTAAACCCTAACACTAATAATACTAACCTTCCATGGGATCCCAAGATGAACTGTCCTGCGATGAACCGTCTCCCGCGATGACCAGTCATGCAATGAACCGGCCATCGCACAAGAGGTTGTGGTGAAGCGGCCGCGATGAACTGTCCCATCCCCGACACCTGCTGGATAAATTTCTACTAATCTCTAAGTGAGCCACATGATTGGCTCAAATAAAGGCTGACAAGAAGTGGGGCTGTAATCAGCCCTGCAGAGAAGCTGCAAAAGATTGACAGACAGAAGTAATTATTGAAGATATTAAATGAATGACTGAATGCATACATTTTTAAGTTTAATTAAATCATGTTGTTAAGAATAAAGTATCCCTTTAATGTTCTTTCACTAACTGAAGAATTGTCTTTTCTTTTTTAAGTATGTTCTTTTCCCCCCTTTAATTTACAGTGATAGGAATATGATAAATGGTAAATCATTATGAAAAGGATGTTTTTCATTATTTTTCAGCATGGGCAGCTGTGTTTTTTTGGGGATAATAGTTGAGGTGTTTCAGGTATTTCATCATTTTTAGGATTTTAATTTCACACTTTAATGATTTTATTCCAACTTGTTTTATTGCAATGAAAAAAAAGTTGTCCATCGTTAATGGGAAAACACCCTACCCGCTAACCTCGGTGAAGATTTCTTTTTTTTTTTTTTTCTTTTTTTTTTAATGGCTCCTCTTGTGTAAATGATATAATTGCAGATTTTGCTCACAAGTAAGAGAGCAAAGTTGTTCTGTAAAATTTAAAGGGCAAAGTTACGTGAATGTATAATTAACAGGCAAAAAAAAAAACAAATACGCAGAAGGCATACAAAATAATACTATGACAAATTTGAAGCATTTTTTAATGTACAGAAATGTATAATGGTGATTGTGCTTTTCATAAAACTCCTGACACTTTGCAGTGTGGGTGTTATTATATATATATATTTATATATAACCCCCTATATCTCACAGGATCTTAACAAATGTTGTAAAAACATCTCCTGCCTAAAAGGAACAGAAAAACAACAACACATTTTCAATTGCTGCTGGAGAAGAGGTAATTGGCCCACACCAAGTAAAAAAAAAAAACATTGTAAATGTATCCCTAAGCATCCATTCATATTAATCACACTTTCTGAATTGCTACAGGTTTCTGCCATTAATATGAATTGATCTTACATTAGCTCTTCCTACTTCTGATTCCATGGATACGTACATATGTCTGGCTATTTGTAGGACTGACATGCCATTTTTAGTTGCTGCTTTGCACAATATCCAACTCATATCTTTTCAGATGGAAAGCATTTAATCCTGGTAGTCCCTATGGAGGGGACATCCAAGGTTTTTCTGAAGTTTTTTGATCAAAAATCAATATGTGGATTGGGCCATATTTAATATTTGTTTTGTAATGGAGAATAATAATATCAGAATAATAATGTTTAGTTGTTTATCAATAATAACAAGAAGTCCATAAAGAGTTTAAATCCCTTCGAGCTCAGTAATGACTAATTATATGAATAGGACTAGTTAGAATTTCTATAGTTACGTCAGTTGGGCAGAGCCTTACTGTCAGATGGGCCACATTTGGCCCAAGGGTCATATGTTGGACATTCCTGTCCAATGGGATCCACTCCTTGATTAATTAACTGGTTCCCCCTGGACACACTTGCAGTCTACATTCTGCAGGGGAGCAGGTAAACGTTATATGGGTCCAAGAAAGTGTCTAACCTGGCAAACCTTGCCATACCTACAGAATCAGGCTGGCACCGAATCAAGAGAAGCCACTTTAAAGAATAATACAAATTCAACATAGTGTAATATATGCCCCTGTGCATGTCAACACTTGGGGTGGTGCTATAGGGGGCTGTGTTTCATTTTGTGATGTGCAGGTTGAGTGTCCCTTATCCGAGAATCCATTTTCCAAATGACCCAGTGTCTGAAAAACTCTTATTGGATAAGGGTCAGTTCAGATAAGGGATACTCACCTTCTGGGAGCCCCATTGTGAAGCTCCTTTGTTCCACCCTGACGTGCACCATAGGTATAAAGCAAATTGCTCATGTTTGGATTTAAGAAATGTAGAACATTTATCTGTTAACCAAAAGTGTTCATTATCCAAAAAGGCTGCTGGTGTCACGTGTCACGCAAGAATCAAAAATCAAGAATAAACGCTAGATCAAGCCACAAGGAACTATCTCAGGCAAGGTCTGAGTAGGAACTGAAGGTTTAAATACAATTTGGGCGGTAAAACCCGCCCCTAATAGGTCCCCAAAAAAGTATAAGTATAGCCCTTTAAGGCTATGCTAATTTTCTGAGTGTAGCGGTACTGCGCATGCGCGCAGTTTCGGTTTGTTACGCGTTCGTCGAGGGGAAGTGGTGAGCGCGTCTGCAGCCCTGGAGGGCTGAGATGCTGAACGGAGCCTTCGCTGTCTGTCCACCCTGCCTGCAGGGGCAGCGGCAGCGGAGGCACGGACCTCGTGGCGGCGGGTAAGTTTATTTTTTATTACAGCTGGATCCAATCATTTTGGATAAGGGGTGCTCAACCTGCATTTCATTGGTTTCAATTTTAAAAAGCGGGGGAAAACTCACTAGGAGTGTCCCTCAACTCCCCTTATCTCACCTCCAATCACCTTCAACTCACCTTTTAGTGAATAGTCCCTACTATCTCCAATTCTACAGCATCAATCCTGATTTCATCTAATGCCCTAGAGTTCATATAAAATGGACCCCAGAGTTCACTAATGTTAAAAAAAGTACTGGAGAGCCCCCTCCGACGTATGTGTCGAGGAGTCTGAATGGTAAACCTTACTCTACACTGATCCAGGCCTACGTTATAAGGATGAATGAATTCCTTATTCAATTGAACATGGCATTATATCTCTGTATTCCAGAAAATAACATTAACCCAATTCTGTTTAAACAATTGAATACAATGATACTTTGTAATATTTGTTTGTACCAATGCTGTATAATTTACTAGTATAATAGCCTAACCATTAATTATACACAAAGGTTTGCCCGGTTAAGCAAATAATACATAAAAAGGCACCTTTTATTGATGATGATGATGATGTAGTTTAATAATATGTAGCATTATCAGGAGTACATGATATGAAGGCATTTGTTGCACATTATACTGAAGCTAATAAACTGTAAATGTGAAACATAATGTTTTTATTATACAGTATGTAAATGGATAATATGTATTTGAACAATTAGGTGAACCACAGCCTGAATAGGCATTTCATGCAAATCGCTTACTGTGGTATTATTAAAACATAAGAACTGAATATTCTTTCATTTCTTTTTTTCATGCAGACACACAAGTTTGGAAAGTCAAATGACTTTTAGTGAAGTACGGTAATTGTGATCGTCTACTAGACATGTGCAAAATTAAAATTTTCGTTTCGTTTTCGTCCATTCGGACGAAAATTTTATTTATTTCGTCTAAAACGAATTTCGTTCATTACTGCATTCGTTTCAGACGATATTCGTTCATTATTTTCGTTTCATTCATTTTTATTCGTTCGTTTTATAGAATACAATGTAATACTATTGGCTTTCTATAAACCGAACGAGAGCCCCATTCATAAGAAATTCTTATGAATGGGGCTCTCGTTCGGTTCATAGAAAGCCAATAGTACTACATGTTTTCTATAAGCCGAAAGTCTATAAACCGAACGTTCGGTTTATAGACTTTCGGCTTATGGAATACATGTAATCCTATTGCTATTCTATAAACCGAACGTTCGGTTTATAGAATAGCCAAAGGATTACATGTATTCCATAAGCCGAAAGTCTATAAACCGAACGCTCGGTTTATAGGCTGTCGGCATTTAACTATACAGAGACAGAGTCTCCATTCATAAAATTATGAATGGAGACTTTGTCTCCGTGTAGTAAAATGCCGACAGCCTATTAACCGAACGTTCGGTTTATAGGCTGTCGGCTTATGGAATACATGTAATCCTATTGCTATTCTATAAACCGAACGTTCGGTTTATAGAATAGCAATAGGGATACATGTATTCTTGGTCCTTGGTGTTTGACTTGTCAGGATAAGTTAGAATTTAGCTTCTATTTAAGCACCTTAAAAGTAGAGCACCAAGTCCATGAGAGAAGTACCAGTACTCAGAGGTGTAATAACAGAGGGAGATGGGGGATATGGACTGACTCGGGTGAAAGCCTGCCAGGTTCAGCACATAACTGATAATGCTTCCCGTTTCTGATGGGTAGGCGGGTGCCACGACCACTGACAACTCATCTTAGGGGCATGTCCAGTGGAGGGGAGGTGGGGTTAGGCATGCAGCTGCCATTAACAGTGTTCACCTAATCACTGACCTTATACTTATATATATAGATTCCATACTAAAAAAAAAAAACGTGATTTAGAGTCTAATCTACACTCACCCCTAACCCTGATAAACCCATTAATAATAAAATATAATCTGCTTCAGCAACATATGTAGAGGTCCATACAGTAATTAGAGTATATCATCAAGTAAATTTGGCACAGAAAACTAGATTCCAAATCGACCATAGAAACCTGCTCACAAGCTTAAACTCTAAAGAGAGTGGCGGGCAGTATCTGGAGAAAATCCCAATGTTCCAGATGAAGATGAGAGCACAGCAACTACTGGTGGGATAAGAAGGGGATTGGAGTGGTGCTAGTTGGAGAAGATGTATAAGTATTGGCAGAATTTTTGATTGAGAGAATGAAAGAGAACGAGAAGTCCTGTAAAAGTATCTGAGATAAAAATGAAGACCAAAGAAGTCTTGCAAAGGAGAAACCCAGTTATCATTTACCTATAAACAGCATAACATTGTGTTTTTTTTTTTTTCTAGCTGAAACAAGGGCACATTTTCGGTTTAAAATCTGTCTTTCACCCAAATATGTTTCAGACGCATCTTTTGGAATTGTCATCAGATAAAAACCTTTGATGCCACTTCAACGCCCTCTATCAATCCTTGCTTTGTTCTTGTCACATTGCCTCTTTGTATTGCAATGATTAACATGGTGACATTCAACAGGAAACATTCTCATTTTATTTAGACACAAACAAGGGACATTAAAATTTAATAAAAACATCTTCTCTGTAGTCATTTATGCTCAGTAATCTATTCAGATACTCCTGCGTTCCCCAGCTGCTTCTATCTCTTAAATGTATCTTGTTAAGCAAACCTGTATTTTCTAGTTAACTTTCTTTCTGCTCATCTGTTTTCCGTACCGTTCAACAGGGATCTTTTAATTCCACCACTGGCCAACAATAAAGATACCTAAATGAACATTCCGTATTTCATGAGCGTACTAAAAATTAACTCATTTGTTGATACGGATACTCAAGATGGAAAATTACACAACGCAGATGTTCAGTAATCACACCAAACAGTTGCATCAGCAGTTGATCACATTTCAGAAGGTACAGTTTGTCTGTTTTTTGCCTGATTAAAAAGTCAAAGAAGGAATTTCTCGTTACGGAATGTGGTGAAGGACATGCTTTGTTGTACCAGCGGAGAGTCCAAGCAGATTCAGTAGAACTTAGAAGTTCTGATGCTACTGGAGAAGAAAATGTTTAATTTATGTTGATGTAACCTGTCTATTCAGTTGTGTTTCAGAATTACTTCCCCTCTCTTATTCTGTCCTATTTTTTCAGTCACTAAACCATATCGTCTACTCAGCTAGATCCCATTTTCTCAAAGAAAATCCGAGCTCTGAGTTTTGGACCCCAATGGATCACATTAGCTTCATGCTACTCAGATATGTGTTCCCAAATCGGCAAAAAAAAAAAAAACGGTCCATTGTGACAATTTTTATGTAGAAATGTTGGCAACCGAAACGGTGGCCTCGGTCCTTCTAATAGACTTCTAAAGGACCTTGGCTATTGCAGAAATAGAGACATGCTCCCAAAATGGATTTGAAATGGGCCAAATTAACTAAAAAATAAAATGGTAAAAAAGTTATATCAATAAAATATATATATAAAATACTGATCATTAAGTAAATTTAAAGTACATAAAAAAAATTTAACAATCATTTTGTGTAGAATATATATTATCTATAGCATTAAAATATTCATGAATCATTAATTCCTGTTACAATTTGCTACAAACACTGATTGAACCACTTGGGTTGTGGCACATGAAAAAAAAAACATAGAATAAAAATAATTGTGGTGCACATGTTTGCCAAATCTGCTACTTTTGCCAATGTCATTGCACTCCAGTATTGAGAGATTAAACCCTAATTAAAGATTGGAATTTTAGGCTTCTTGAATTCCCCAGGGTAGATCCAGAATTGTGTTCGTTTCAGTATAGCTATTACATTCAGAGTTCAATAAACATGCCTTTGATGTCTCAAAGACAGAATTTTGTATTGATAAAAATATCGTGGAGCAGAATTGTAACATCACCTCACTCTTTAAGGTCAGAGAGTCACTCATCCGAACACAAAGAATGTCTGATTTCCTCACTTTCAGAACTTTGACTTCGAATTATTATCTAACCCTACTGCATCGTTCACCCCTCTTGCAGTCATGTACAACATTTACAGTGTAGAAATTTAAAAAAAAAAATGTTTAGCAAATATTAGTTTAATCTAGATTATGTCAATATATAAACAGAAACAACTATGAGGAATGATCTTGCACTGATGCCACCAGTAGCTGCTTCCCTCTCATCTTCACCTGGATCATTGGGTTTTGCCAAATATTTCCCGCTACTCCCTTTAGATTTTAAGCTGGGGTGCAAAGTCCTCTGAACAATGCATTCCTAGGGGGTGATAAAACTTAAATTTGACACAGAGTGTCCTTGATGGGTGTATGACTGTTCTTTGCCATGCTTTCACAGCAGCAGTTTCTTTTTTTTTTATTTTTTTTTTTTTTTTATTTTTTATTTTTTATTTTTTGATACCTCGAATGAGGCCAACATAAGACGTAAGTCGACCAAGAAGAAAAATAACAATATACATCAACACAGACCATCTCCCAAGTTGTTATACATAAACATTCTGCAGTTGGGAGAGAAACATGTAGCACAAAAACAGAAAACAACTTACATATTAGACAATACATTTTACAAACTACACAATACACTATATGCTATAGCCGGGAAGGATCTTTGGAGTAAAAGTGGGGAGGGGAGGTAGGATTTAACCGTTTCTGCTATCTCCTTAACGTCCGTCTTTTGTTCTCTTTCCCTTTTTATTTAATCCGGGACGTATAATATCCTATGTCTATGTCCTTCTGTGTCATTCAGGGTCTTATTTCATTTGTTTATCCATTTATATAATTTTTCCAGTTCTCCCACGCCCTTTTTTGTATTGATTTCCCTCTATCTTCCATCTGAAGTTGGTATGTTATCTGGTTTTTCAGTTGCTCCCAATTGGGGATTTCCATTTTTTTCCAATTTCTAGCAATTAGAATCTTAGTAGCTATTAATACATGTGTCACTATATATCTATTTTCTTTCCCATTCGCAACCAGGTCCAAGTGCAGGAGAGCCATCTTTGCAGTTGGGATAGTGTCTATTTTGACCATATCCCTCAAAATTTCAAATGTTAAGTTCCATAATTTTTGAATTTTATTACATGTCCACCATATATGTAAGTAAGAACCTAAATGGTTTTTGCATCGCCAGCAAAATGGGTCTTGATTGGGGTACATACTGCTAAGTTTTGATGGGACCAAGTAAGTTTTATTCATTAGTTTATATTGCATTTCAATGAGGTTCAGACAGTGTACACTTTCTTTGATATTTGGTATTATTTTTAGCCATTGAACTATTTCGATTTTATCCGCTAGGTCTTGCTCCCATCTTTTTAAGATTGGATTTAAGTCCTCGTATAACTCTCGTTTGGGGCCCCTGAAAAGTGGATTTTTTAAATATGTGCTTATTTTACAATTTTGGGTATACATTAATTTCAATCCTATTATCTCCTCGTCAACTTTACTAGTCTTTATTTTGGCCATTATATAATTTTTGATTCTTAAATATTTGAAAATATCTGCCGTTTTTAGATTGAACCTTTGGGCAAGTTCAGGGAAAGGTATAATATGTTTTTGGTCTGTCAAATCTAAGAATGTTCGAATTCCCTTTTTCTCCCACTCTGTTATATTCATATATTCCATGTTATATTCTAAGAGCTTTACTGGACCCTCGATTCGCAAGATATTGTCCCAGTCTAAATTGTAGTCACTTTTAAATTTCTCCCAAAATTCTAGAGATTCTTCTACTATTTTATTTCCTTTAATCTTAGTTTCTTTTCCCATAGTTATCCTTTTTATCCAGGGTAATAAGGTGAGGTCTTTAATTTTGATCATATTACTTTCAATATTCCACCATCCTTCTGAGCTGTTTATCCCGTTTAGCCACTTACTTAGATGTTTTAAAAGAAAAGCATCATGGTACTTTTTGACGTTAGGTAGGGCCACCCCTCCCTCATTTATATCCTGATAGAGTAATTTCCTTCTAATCCTGTTTCTTTTTTTTTTCCAAACAAAGTCCAAAAATAATTTTTGCAGGTCTCTCAATTGTATCTTTGTGGCGTAACATGGAAAGGATTCAAAAATATACATTAATTTTGGCATAATGTAAGATTTGACTATATTTATACGACCCCACCATGAGAGTTCAAGTCACAGCAGCAGTTTCATCATGGACGCTACAGCGTTGATAGTTCAGTGTGGCCATTTTGGCACAGAACTGTTAGTGCCGATGTATAACCTGAACACCTAAATCAAATACTAACCCTAGTGCTAACCATAAAAGTAACCACTAACCCTAATAATAACCCAAGTACTAACCTTAAAAGTAATCTCTAAGCCTAAAACCAACCCATAATACTACACAAAGTACTAACCTTGAAACTAATCCCTAACTCTAAAAGTTATTCCTAACACTAAAACTAACCCTAGTACTAATCCTAAAACAAACCCTAAAAAAAACCTAATACTAACCCTAAAAGTTATTCCTGACACTAAAATTAACCCTAACACACTAACCCTAGTACTAACCCTAAATTAAACCCTAGTACTACCCCTAAAACAAGACCTAAAACAAACCTTAGGACTAACCCTAAAATGAAAACTAACCTTCAGTCCAGCACACCGTTACAAATCGGCCATGCTGAACTTTCATCTACTGAAACGACTGTGATGAAACCAAAGGAGATGAACAGTGCCATTCTGTCCTTGCATTGCTATATTTACCGTCATGAAAATCAACAATAAAAGTAAAACAGGGAAGACAAAAAGTTTAGTGACATATAGACCCACCAGCCGAGCAAAGACCTGTCAAAATCAGAACATCCTGCACCAATCTAGAGTGCTCCCAGGTGTCTTTACAAACTAAAGAAGTTCATAGAAAGCAAGCAATCAACAGTTAATGCAGGTAGTTTAGTTTAGGAGATAAATACTAAAGATTTGAATGAAGCACAGACAATACTATTACAAAATACAATACATTAAGGACCTTTACTTACAACTGTCTAGGGTTTCATCTGAATTATCTGGACAATCCTGCTCTCCGTCACACAGCCAGGTCTCTGATACACATGTGGCATTATCATGGCAATGAAACTCTCCAGGATCACACAACTGGGGCTCTGAAAATGGAAAATGTGTAAAAAAAAAAATCAAACAAACAAAAATAAAATTAAAAAAATAAATAAATAAGATGGCAAGGCAGAAAATGAAGCCAATAATTCCTAGCGCTAGATATAATAAATCTATAACCAGAACATACAAGTTGAACAACTTCAAGGTTATCATTTATTAAAGCAATCTTAAAGTTGCATTTAGAGAGTAATATATTACAGCCATTGCAAGGTGTGATGAGAGTTAAAAGGCACAAGGTATTTTGGAAAATGGGGGCTCTTGGTTGACTGATGTAGTGATTTGGAATAAAAAGGATTACAAATGTTCTACTAAACCCTCATAAAATCATGAAGTAGAAAATGATTTTAAGGATTTAAGGTGTCCTTGTGCCGGCAACAAATGGGAACTATTTTCACAAATCTTCGTTATTGTGGTTTCATACAAAAAAAACAACAAAATGCAGTTCATTATGGCAAAAATAAATATTCGGAAAGGAGATGATTGGATCAATGTTTTTAACTCTTTACAGAAATGGAAAAAGTTTTGCTGTTTTTTTTTTTTTTTACATTACTTCCACTCCAAGCGAGAATTAACATTTTTTGTTAGAGATTTGGGAACCTTTGGGAACTGATAAGAGCATGGCATCTGTAGACGATAATAGAGGCTTTTCAGCAAAACAGAACTAACAAATTAACTGCAAAAATAAAAAAATAATTCTAACAATGAAAGTGGAAACAGGGGAGTTGAAGAATTTTTCCAACACTATTAATGCTATATTATCACAGGTCGATTCTCATTTTAGTTTCATTGCATAGTCTCAATGTCCTCATAGTAAGAAACCCGCATCTTAAGGCAAAATTGTTCGAGGGTAGAACGCGTCTTCAATTTTCATCACTGCTCCTATCACTATAGGAACTTCATTCAGCCTTTATTCAGGAAAAAGTGAATTGATAAGTGAATTTCAAACATAAGGTCAAAGCAGCCGAGCTGGGAAAGTTCTCCAATTCCCCTGAATTGTAATTCCAGCTTTCATGATAAAAGTTAAATGCCTTGTACAATCCACAATTCATGTGATAATAGCATACCTATGCATGGACTTTGAGAGCTTAAAGAGTCTTCTAGTGGCATCATGCAATCCCTATGACATCACGTTTATGTAAGTTAACGTAAATGTGAGTTGGCTACTTCAGTAGATAATCCAATTTCAGATGGGGTCAAACTTATTGGTGTATTTGGCTTTTGTGCTGCCCCTAAGTCTGACTTAGCACATGCACCCCCAATTGTCATTTGTTGCACCCCTTCATCATATAATATGTATTCTTTTCTAGATTTAACCCACATCTCTTTCCACAGAGCTATATAGCTCCCTGGTTATCTAGTGGGGGCAGCCTGGATCTCGGAGCAGGCAGTGAGGGAGGAGATACCACGAACAATGGTA
Source organism: Pelodytes ibericus (assembly GCA_036172795.1). Lineage (NCBI taxonomy): Eukaryota > Metazoa > Chordata > Amphibia > Anura > Pelodytidae > Pelodytes > Pelodytes ibericus. The sequence goes on along the minus strand of CM069864.1, from coordinate 10,726,623 downwards.
GCAGTGACTCTGCTGCCACCCCGCTATCAGTCTGCTGCTGCCCATTCCAGTCTGCTGTTGCTCCCCTCTAATCTGCTGCCTTTGGGCTGGGCCTGATCCCTGGTTATCTAGTGGGGGCAGCCTGGATCTCGGTGCAGGCAGTGAGAGAGGACATACCACGAACAATGGTATCAGTGACTCTGCTGCCACCACGCTGTCAGTCTGCTGCTGCCCATTCCAGTCTGCTGTTGCTCCCCTCTAATCTGCTGCCTTTGGGCTTGGCCTGCTCCCTGGTTATCTAGTGGGGGCAGCCTTGATCTCGGAGCAGGCAGTGAGGGAGGAGATACCACGAACAATGGTATCAGTGACTCTGCTGCCACCCCGCTGTCAGTCTGCTGCTGCCCATTCCAGTCTGCTGTTGCTCCCCTCTAATCTGCTGCCTTTGGGCTTGGCCTGCTCCCTGGTTATCTAGTGGGGGCAGCCTTGATCTCGGAGCAGGCAGTGAGGGAGGACATACCACGAACAATGGGATCAGTGACTCTGCTGCCACCCCGCTGTCAGTCTGCTGCTGCCCATTCCAGTCTGCTGTTGCGCCCCTCCAATCTTCTGCCTTTGGGCTGGGCCTAGTATATAAAAACTGCATCTTCTAATCCATGCACTTCTGCTAATACAACAATTCCCAATGTAAAAGCTGCTTAAGTAACAAAGTCCTAATCAATGTTACACCCTGTTCTGAAATTGTAAAGCCACTAAACAGAAGGTACATAATAACCACTGCTTCTAAAGTCTGAACGCACTGCACTTAAGCTTTCACTAACTTCCTCTTCCCTATTGTGCAATTTGGCAGCATTAGACCCTGACTCAGATTATACATTATAAACTCTGCCAAATGTGAGCAGTCTCAACATGCAATGTAAACTGGTGCCAAATAGGACTGGTGTGGGTCGATTGTATGGGTTGTTTAAGAAAATGTAAAAAAAAGGGAAAACAGCAAAAATGGTACGTTTTACTTTCACTAGTGGAAAGATGTTTTTACGAACCCAACAATTGCAAATTCGACTTGGTTTTTTTCTTCACCACTATTTACTTCTTGCAGGCTGCATATTCAATGTCACAATGTAATCTGTTTTTTTGTAGATGGGGTTATCTTGTTTTTTTTTTCCATATTTAGTAAGGTAGCGGTGGAACAACGTAATCTCCTGTACCTGGCACCATCGAGATTAAACCTATCACTATGGCTCACAGACAGAAATTGGAATATGGTGTGTCACATGCTAACTGAGAGCGACAAAACCCAGTGTGGGAAAATCACTGTCTACAATGTTATGTATTTTATTGAATATACACGCCAACTATCAAACCCTATTGCAAAATTAGTATCTTACCTGATGTGTATTTGAATTTTTAAATGTTGTTTTTAGATTAAAATTGTAACAAGGCTTTTATGGGTCCTAGTGCAGAGACAATTGTTACCCCTCCACCCCACAAGCACCCCCTTTCATAAAATACATATACAAGAAAAATAATAATTTCAAACTTTATAAAGAATACAGTAGTTTTCAGTATATACACAACCGTTCAAAAGTTTGGGGTCATTTAGAAATAGTCTTGTTTTTTTTTTTAAAGAAAAGCTAATTTTGTTCACTAAGATAATATGAAATGGATGAGAAATACAGTGCAGACATTTGTTAACTGTGGCTGTCATACTGGAGAGTTTGTCTGTCATGGACCCCCTTTAAATGGATGGGATCCATTGCATTGCACCTGATGCCACCTTTACTGTTGCACCCTGCACTGTAATCCGAAACAGGGCTTGGGAACCGTTTCTACAGTAGAAATAGATTAACCAAATCCCCAAAAGTTGTAGCAGGTATATATGAAAGTCACCAACAAATATCCCTAACAACAAGCACTCCCATAGGGGATGTATAGATCTTTTTTTTTTTTTTTTAAACACTTAAATATCAAACTCTCCATCATATCCATTCCTGCAGAGATGCTATAGCCAATTAAGCACAGTGTCAGCATTTATGTAAAAGAAATGTATGAATTAAATCTCTGTGATTGCACCTTTTTTTCCAAATCAATTCCCAACACATTGCTCTGATTATCACGTCTTGTACCAGTCATGCTATTGCATCCATAGGCTGAGCATTGTTTATGTTGTAAATGCCTGTTATAGTTGGAAACAGAATAATTTAATTTAATATGTACATGGGCGACAGCGGCCCACTGTGTTAGCTAATCCAGTTTATCACCTTTTTGCAACTCATTTGATGTATGATTTCATAGAAAGTGACCCCAAACCTTTGAACGGTACTGTATATTGTTGCTATATTCCATATAACATTCCATGTATCAACTCGTTTCCAACCCTGATTGGTTGTATAGTACCTGCACAAACATTGTAATTTGCATACAAATGTGTAAACCGGCTGACATCCAAACCATGCAAAAAAATATCTAGACAACAAAACACTGAATTTCTATGTGATTTTGATTTACAAATTCATTTTTGTTTACTGATGGGAAAAAAACACACAGAAAAAAAAAAAACAGAAAACAAATAAGACTTTTACACTTTAAAAATAAGATGAATAAATATACTGTAGATATATTTGTTTGTTTACCTGGATTTTGGCAATTCTAAAAAATAGTATGCAAATTCCTTTAAGATTGTTTTAAAATAGCACATATAGGTCGCTCGACTGTAGATGTTTGTAAGCCACAGGTAAATTAAAGGGGCAGTGCTATTGTCTCTGAAAATGTATTTTTAGATACGTGTCTGTCATGTAAAGTAGAGAAAACAAATTGTTGTATTTTTGTTATTGTCAGCAGTTTTCTTCTATAAAGGAAGTGTAACATAGTTTCTGCTGTTGCTCTAACAGTCCAGCCTATCTCTCCAAGTCCCTCCTTATTTGGCTTTCAAAGAATTTCGAGGTCCCAATGAAATCATTTAAAAATGTCAGACTACAGACAAACTGGAAATTGTTTTAAAATAAAAATAAGCGCATTTCATGTATATTAAAAACATGTACAACATACAATAAATCGATTGTCCGATGCAATAAATACATTGTCCCATACAATAAATAGATTACAACAAACATTAAATAGAATGTCCCATGCAATAAATAAATTTCCCCATACAATAAATAGATTACAACATACAATAAATAGATTACAACATACAATAAATAGATTACAACATCCAATACGTAGCTTGCCCCATACAATAAATAGATTACAACATACAATAAATAGATTACAACCTACAATAAATAGATTACAACATACAATAAACAGATTTCACCAAACAATAAATAGATTACAACATCCAATACATAGCTTGCCCCATACAATAAATAGATTACAACATATAATAAATAGATTACAACATACAACAAATAAATTATAACATAAAATACATAGATTGGCCCATACAATAAATAGATTACAAGATACAATACATTGATTACAACATACAATAAATAGATTATCCCATAAAATAAATAGATTTCCCCATACAACAAATAGATTACAACATACAATAAATAGATTACAACATTAAATACATAGATTGCCCCATACAATAAATAGATTACAACATACAATAAATAGATTACACCATACAATACATAGATTACAACATACAATAAATAGATTCCCCACACAATAAATAGATTGCAACATGCAATAAAAAAATTACAACATCCAATACATATATTGCTTCATACAATAAATAGATTACAACCTAAAATAAATAGATTACAACATACAATAAAAAATACTGCCCCTTACAATAAATAGATTACAACATACAATAAAAATATTTTCCAATACAATAAATAGATTACAACATACAACAAATAGATTATAACATACAATACATAGATTGGCCCATACAATACATAGATTGCAATATACAATAATAACATCACTAGAGACTATATATATACTGCCCCTCACAATAAATAGATTACAACATACAATAAAAAGATTTCCCCATACAATACATAGATTACAACATACAACAAATAGATTATAACATACAATAAAAAGATTTCCCCATACAATAAATAGATTGCAACATACAACAAATAGATTATAACATACAATACATAGATTGTCCCACACAATAAATAGATTACAAAATACAATAAATACATTGCCCCATACAATAAATACATTACAACCTACAATATATAGATTGCCCCATACAATATATAGATTGCCCCATACAATAAATAGATTGTCCCATATAATATATAGCTTGCCCCATAAAGATCATTAAATATATTGGTCGTATAATGCTAAGCGAATGATCCACATTTGCATGGATTCATACAGTTTTATCTTTGTCCAAATAAACCAGCTCACGATGCCAACAGATGCAGCCAGAAAAGACACAAAACCTGCATTATGAGCTCTGTTTCAGGGTGTAAATGGCTCTTTAGTTTTAGCAAACCAGAAGGAATACACAAACAGACAAGCAGGGCTGTTTTATTAGTCTTTAAAAAAATAAAAACCAAAGGCCAGAAGAAAAAAAAGACTCAATGTAACTGATTCCAATTTTTCAGGTTTTCAAATAACAACCCATTTGTAATGATATTTCATCTGCATTATAATTGCACGTTCAGTGTCAAAGCTCTTCGATGAGCTAAAGTGTGACTTTCAGTTTTGCAATTAAAATTCTGTATTAAAAGCAAGCCTGTGGTTCTGAACTAGCCATGCTGATCCCGTTAAGAATTATATTTCTTAACAAAACAAAGTATAATTAGCATTTTCTGTTTGTAATGATAGAAAGGGGCTTATCACAGTTTGTCTGCATTAATAAATCCCCTGCCAAAGATGACATTTTGTTCCTGGTTTTTACAAGTGGCATTGAGTCCAAGAATAGGATTGCCTTGGGACAAATGTCACCATCTTGCTCAGGTGCTGAGATATGCTAACCACAATTTCAAAACATCATTATGTCAAATTTAAAAAAAAAAGACAAGATTATGAATTTCTGTTGAGTTTCATGGAGCAAGAGGTTTCATGTCAAGCGACCAAGAAGCCTGTCTGTGTAGGCTTCCTTGATGACAGCGCTTTGTGGATTTAATGCCGTTAAAGCCGTCAATAGGTTCCGCTTTGAGCTGATAATTACTTCCCTTTTTTCACGGTTGTTAAAGTCAAATAATTACAAAAAAGAATATGCGCTTGTTACAATTTTATATCTGCATTCTAAATAAGTTTGTTTTATGCAGAAACATCAGGCTTCCACCTTCTACAGATCTTCCTACTCATGTCTCTGCATTTGGCTGGAGTCGGAGGAGGGGAAAAAAAAACACAAAGCATAGTTGCCAACCAATCCAGAATTTGTCAGGAAAGTCCTGTTGTGTTTATGGAACAGATAAAGAAAGTAGTGTCCATAAAGGTGAAGGTGCTTTTAATCGATGAATAGGTGTTTAAGTACAAAAAAACCTCAAGGTGGGGTGCAGAAACGAAAAATACTTAACACATTTCGCATCATGGATGATGCTTAGTAATAAGTGCACTGATTAAGCATCACCCTACCTAAACAGTCTAAATGTGACTAAATGAGCTCCAGACATCCGGTATCTATAATGAGTCACCTGGCGTGGTGGGGGTCAAGCAACACCGAGCAACGTCACACGCATTGCGTAGGCCCATCTGTTTAGGCTCCGCCGATCTAATGATCTCACTAATGGATCTCACAATAATACATTTCTTTCTGAACACATGCTGCAGAGCATGTTCAAGTAACTGTCTCTAAATAAAATGGTGGAGCATGCATCCATATGCATGAATACACATATGCATGCAACCAGAGGTAGGAGGAGTTAAGGTAAGATCACTTGAGATCAGTAGTAAGGAAACACTAGCCATTCAGAACATTTGATTGAGAGGGATGGCAGCGTAGGGTACAAGTAACAAAACAGTGGATTTATGTTTGCTCGAATTGAGCCTTTAATGAGAATATATCTCCATTCTGGAAAAAATCTCCTTGCTTTGCAGCCATTCAATTAAATGTATTTTGACAACAATCCATCATATCTTTTCTTATTTAATTCTTGAAAAGCTAGAATTGTTTCGGCTATTTATTTCTCAGATATACCAGGTTGCAAATTAAATGTAGGGGTCTTGGAATGAGATCATTAGTTGAGTGTTTCAAACCCTCCCTCCCCCGTACCTCCATTTCACATATTGATTTGCTATTGTTCCTCAGTGTGGTGCCTGGGAATAGTTTTCACATATGACTATAAAATATAATATTGATAGATTATTTTGTTGCCATATGCTCATAAGAAATGAACATTGATTGGACGCTTGTGCCTTTGTGTGACAAAGTAAATGGCTCTATAAAACGTAATGGAACAGAGAGCTAAGGCCCTTGATACATTTAAAGGCAAATTATAGAGATTTTTATGGTATTTTATTAGAAGGTGAATAGTAAAGTCATGGGGGTTAAGTATATTTTTAGCCACATTAAAGAGTAAACAAGGTATAGGGAGATTTATAGGCCAATATCTCATCACTATACAGTGCACATCCAAAGGTATTAAATCTACTAAATCCGAGCTTCAGTCGAAAAATTCCTTACTACAGAATATACTAAGTCTCTTCGTTATTGGAAACAAAGGTTCTGGTTACTCTTCTGCCTGCACAATGTTTCAATTGTTTTCTATAATGTCTGAATTACTAACACAAGAACTGAGCATCTCTTGGTGTGCAAAAGCGGGTGAAAAAGCTCAAATTATAGATTTGTTTTTTCACATGACTTTGTATACCTTTAAGGATGCTGGGGAGGACTGTAAGAGAGTTTATATTTACTGGAGAGTATTATGTGTTTATTTCGTTGATATACTTAAGGGTCAGTGAGTTCACACACACAGACAAATGTGAGTGTTACCAGAAAATTCAGATATGCCTTAAGTATCCCTCTTTTGGAGAAACTCAAATTCATTTCTTCCCTAATGACTCTTTTTTTTCTAGGAGCTCAGAATATATGATGTGTATATATGTATCACCAAGTTCTATAGCTAGGATAACAACATGTCCCAGGAACAGTCACACAAAGGGACTCTTTGTACCTAGTCCCAGGCAGCCTCAATCCAGGACAATGCATTGACCTGGACTGAGAGCTCTTTATTGAGAGACTTCCTTCACTGAGATCAGTGTAAGCTGTAGCATCCTGCCTCCAAGTAAGAAACTGAGTGTGTGTATGTGACAGTGGGTGTAATAGATGGTAATAGAAGAGTTCATTCTCAGAAACTGTTCATGTCTGCTTATAGAGGGGTTCATTCTCTGAAACTTCACATGTCTGATAATAGAGAGGTTAAATCTATGAAACTGCTCATGTCTGATACTGACTGCATGCATATTTCAACTATATATTAAATCTGAAATCTACATGGGTCCAATGGCTTCCTAATACTTTATATAATATAAAATGTATTTTATCTGTATGTAACATTGCGTGCACATGTGAATCTGCTGTATTATCTCTAATACCAAATAAGCAATGTGCGTTGTGAATAAAAAAGCCTGAGTGAAACTGAAGAACTAATAAAAAGGAAATAGTACAATACATCATTCCTGTCTTAACTCAGGTTGGGAATTTGGTATAATCTTAGCATTGGGTGTCCATAATGGTTTTGACGGTAAAAGGAACTCTGGCAATGTTAAGTTTATGGCAAATTAGCCTACATCTTCAATTTGAGAAGCAATTAAAACATAGAATGACTCACACACAAATACCTGGACCTCTTCATAGTCTCTGCAGAATCGTAGGTGTATGGGAAGAAAGTATTCTGTATGTTGAGTCATTGAACAGAATATTATCTGGTTAATAAACATGGGTTCCTCTAAAAATGCAACTTAGCATGTTCCACTAATAATTGGAAGCAAATCCATGCTTACAAAACATCAGTACGTCAAAAAGAGCCAAGAAACTGAATATTTGTTGAGGATTATGGAGCATTTCAAAGAAAATGGAAAACCAGCCTATGTAGGTTTGCTTCTTGACTTACACACTGATGGCATGACATCTTAATTGTCTATACAAAAATGTAAATGAATAGCTGTAAAGCATTCAGTTATGGAAGTGAAGCTTATCTCTTATATAAATGTGGCTCCATAAAATGCATCTTAGGTGTCAATGTTATGCTAATTCCTCCTTTTAACAAGCTTAATGTTCACTTTCAAGATGTCTGTATCTTTTCAAAGGGACCTATTCACTAAAGGTGAGGTCTTCTGCTAAAAGTGAGGTGCAGGTTAGATGAACATGAGAAGTCACTGACTATACATTGTGCAGGGCCAAGATTGAGGAGTGTCTTCTGCTACAAGAGCTCATTTGGCCATGGATAATGCAGAGTTATATCTTTTAAGAGTCTCACTAATAACAATTATTATTATGCAGGATCAACTCTGTCTTTCTTGCAGGAGAAATTCATCAGGTTTGTCCCTGCACAATGCGTAGTTAGGTCAGTGAGATGAAATGTCATCTAACAACGAAATCAGTATTGGTTATTGCATGTCATGTCCTCTACCGAGGTTCATATTTGGTTATCTTATTTCTTGAAGCGGTGGACAGAAACACACACACACAGCTTTCTCCATGTAGAAGAGATTTAATTATGGGGAATATTTACCCTTATGATTCAGTTTAAAGGGACTAGTTAATGCTCTTTAACCCCTTCCCACTTGTTAGACGTTCTATGCCGTCCTACTTTTTAGTTTTAGAGGCTAGTAGGACAACATAGAAAGTCCTGCATTAAACAGCTAATCACGGCCCACCGCGATGAACTGTGTGCAGATCATAGGATCCCCTATGTCAGATGAGGCCACTCAAACCGAGCGTCTGCTACATTTCCGGCATCCCTGCGTGTCCAAACATCTGGGTTGGGGCAAGCATCACATGATGTTACAAAGTATTCCGGGATGTCGGCAGGTACCGACAGGCTCTCTGCTCGAATACAGGATGACCCTGATTATAAGACGACCACCCAAAACGTTGGATACACTTTTTAAAATAAGAAAAAGTATGAATATAAGACTAACCTATAGGAAACACTTACTTGTAAATATTCACATGTAAACTATTTTTTTCATGCTGCCGGACATCCTCCGAATATCCCTGGTGGATAGTGGTGGAAGCCGGTGGATGTCTGTGCGATGCGTGCAGAAATCCTTTGATGCTGCCCGGCACTTCCGTTTTTTATGACAGACCGCCGTAAGGTCACATGATCTCCTGGCTTCCGTCACAGAATCCCGGCAGAAGTGCTGGGCAGCAGCGGAGGATGTCAGTGCGCTTTACGATTTGAGGTCTGATTATAAGACAAATCTCAAATGTAAGAATGTAAGAAACTCGTCTTATGTTCGAGCAAATATGGTATGTTCCTGGCAGCTGATCACGAAGACGCCGGTTTGGGGCTTTAGTCGTTAAGGACCAAAGCACGCCCGGCGCAAATGGGTTAATATGCATGTTATTTTATCCATTCACCAGCAGACTGTATGCTTTAATGTCAAACATGGAGGCTGATATGGTCGCCGACCATTACTTCCTGCTAGCATAATTAGAGATGTTCATTTTTAAAAAAAAAAATTATAATAGAAAAGGCCAGATACCGGCTGCTCTGATTTTAATGTATCTGTATATATTCACACTGTGTTTACAATGAACAAGAGCCAATAGGCTTTGTTTAAATAACAAAATCATAGTCTAAAAAAAACGCAGACAGATACAATCCATGTGTTTTTTGTTTGTTTGTTTAACTCTACTGTAATTACAAACAAAATAGGGCTGTCCAATGTGTAGCACAGAGAGATAATACCCATTGTTTTGCCTGTTTTTTTATTTTTTCTTACCTAGCTGAGACTAGGCCGAGTCCCCGGAGAGTCGGTAAAGCTGATGAAACTGGCAGGCATTCCTATGATAACACAGTTCTCCTGATACAGTCATTATTCTGGATATGAGTCAGTCTTAGCTACTAGCAAAAGAAAAAGCTTGGCCGCATTACGATACTCTGGAATGGATGCCATCCAACAGGGAGATCTGCTGACAAAGTTGGATTACATTAAATTCTCATGCAAACAGACTGAAAGGAAGAGGATATATATATATATATATATATATAAATATATATATATATATATATATATATATATATATTGCATTTAATTAACTAATGCTTAGCTATGCTGAGCACTGTCAAGAAAAAACCTCCCATACGTGAAATAGAAAATATATTTGCATAAAATGCAGAGAAAATTGTCCCAAAGTATAAGTAAACATAATGAATAAATGATAGAATTGTGCCTTGAGGCCGAAGATTATAATAAGATTTGTACCATGTGTATTTTTCTATGCCCAGAAAAAGAGAAAAAGATGCCGGGGAGTACAGAAACATTTGGCAGAAAATGGGCCGGAAAAAAAAATGTAATTGAGCATTTATCTGTCATATAGGAGAGGTAGAGGTTGGGAAAACAAGTGAGGCGTTTATACGAAAAATATTAAAAGCCTTTGTTTTCTCATACATTTTTGTAGCAATTGCACAGCTATTTTCTCAGCATACCTTGAGCCGTAGGCTTTGGGAAAATGCGCGATTTCTAAGAAGATCTCATATGGAACCGCCTACTCATGACTCAGATTTGGATATTTGCCCTCCCCTAGGCTAAACTTTGTTATTTTATGTTATATGTGAATTATTGTGGGCTCCGAATGAGATCCACTGGAAAGCAGTGGTGGATATCTGTCGCTCACTTTTTTTTAGTGTATTAACTACATATTTTTAATGCAATGCTAGCTGTGCTTAGGGGACAATAATGCAGAGGAAGCCACACATTGATGGGACAGGACCTCCAAAACAATTCATAAATGGACTGTTTTGGCAAATCCAGAACTTCTGACAACTTGGCACCTATGGTAGACCTCGACTGTTTTGCACAAGTCCAAGTAGCTAAGTGTTTAGACGATAATACACAGAAACAGAGCATGTTTTCAGGAAGAAGTATGAAGGTTGGTAATAGATTTGTCATAGCCCCAGCCCAATAAGAAGGCTGGCCTTGCCTTAAAGTTACAAACTTTTCATGAAAGGGACACAGATTAAACTGCTGGGAAACAACTTTTGTTTAATTGAAAGATTGCATCAAATGAAGATGTTTTAAATAGAAAAGCTTTAATGAAAGAATACATAGCTGTATAATGGGGCGGACATGTTTTTTAGAATCATGGGTCAGATCTTCCTTCATCTGACCCAAGATTCTAAACAACATGTCTGCCCCCTGCTAGAGTTCTAGAGAGCAAATAGGTCTCAATAAAATACTTTTTTATGTATTCCTTCAGTTAAAATAAATTAAATTTTTTTGCTCGTAGTTGTCCTTTCAGGTGTCAAATATTAACCTACCGGTAAGATACAGTAAATTACCAGGCGATGTTTATAGCGCTATGTATCTTAGTACCATTTTATCTAAAGCAAAACTAAAACAATAGAGTGCATACTATATATTTTTTGCAAAATCCTTTCAACAGGGGAAAAAATAAGCTTCACGGTGTATATATTTTATATTTTTTTGCTGTGCGAAAGAAATAGCCTTGATTTATATTTGATATTGAGGAAGCTGTAAAATTTCATTAGTTCCTCAATCTTCAGTTGTATCTGCAAATCATTTATCGTTGGCTCTAGAATTATATCCAGTATTTTAGCTATGTAAATCTTTGCTATAAGATTTGCGCACACCTCAAGACTTTCTATATGCCACCCATTTACATAATAGCATAATCCAACAAATATGCCTGCTAGCTTTTTATAGCCAGTTTAATAAGAGGCTACATCTATTTTTCTCTTTACACGTAATGAGGCAGAGCATATGATAACATGAATATATGGTCGCAAAATGCGTCTGATCACATAATGAGCCTGGAACGCCTATAAAATGGTTAAATGAATATGTAATGAGCTAGGAGAAACCATTCACTTAGTACTTTGCAAGATTTACAGTAATTGTATGGGAAAAGAGTTATGCAATGCATTTTTTGCTGACAAATCTATTTGGTTGGGATATTACCAGACACAGCAGGCCAATGTTTTTTCCCTTATCACCGCCGTAGAACTTAAACAGGGCTAAGGTGTGGCTTTTTGTTTTTTGTTTTTTTTCCAATTTTTGGCATGTTACTAATGCAAGTCAACTCTGGAGGTGGAGAAGGAATGAGAAAAGTTCAAGGTGGAGCAGTCCCCATGCCAATTGATGGAATGTTGGGCTTCTAGAATTTTGTCCCAGAATGTTTAGTCTTTATAAAGAACTCTATCGCGTCTATTCACTAAAATTCGACTTTGGAGGTTGACTTTCGTTTTGAGACGGCACCCTAGTTTGACTTAGAGCAGTCATGTCCAAAGTCCGGCCCGCGGGCCAGTTGCGGCCCGTCCTTTACTTCCATACGGCCCCAGAGACACGGCTGATCAATGTCTCTCTCTCAAAAAAAAAAAAAAAAAAAAATGTTTTTTTTTTTTCTAAGTCCAATTCTCGCGAGACGCGAGATTTCGGCCGTTTCGCGGGCTTTTCTCTGCAGGGAGGAGGTGTCCGTCCAGGGACACGGAGCAGCAGCTACCAGGTAAGTGATGGGGAGGAGGGTGGTTCCTGGGCATCTGAGAGGCATAATATTACTGGGCATCTGAGAGGCATAATATTACTGGGCATCTGAGAGGCATAATATTACTGGGCATCTGACTGGCATAATATTACTGGGCATCTGAGAGGCATAATATTACTGGGCATCTGACTGGCATAATATTACTGGGCATCTGAGAGGCATAATATTACTGGGCATCTGACTGGCATAATATTACTGGGCATCTGAGAGGCATAATATTACTGGGCATCTGAGAGGCATAATATTACTGGGCATCTGAGAGGCATAATATTACTGGGCTCTGACTGGCATAATATTCCTGGGCATCTGAATGGCACACTATTCCTGGGCATCTGACTGGCATAATATTACTGGGCTCTGACTGGCATAATGTTCCTGGGCATCTGACTGGCATAATATTCCTGGGCATCTGAATGGCATAATATTCCTGGGCATCTGACTGGCATAATATTCCTGGGCATCTGACTGGCATAATATTCCTGGGAATCTGACTGGCATAATATTACTGGGCTCCGAGTGGCATAATATTCCTGGGAATCTGACTGGCATAATATTCCTGGGCATCTGACTGGCACAATATTACTGGGCATCTGACTGTCATAATATTCCTGGGCATCTGACTGGCATAATATTACTGGGCTCTGACTGGCATAATATTACTGGGCTCCGAGTGGCATAATATTCCTGGGAATCTGACTGGCATAATATTACTGGGCATCTGACTGTCATAATATTCCTGGGCATCTGACTGGCATAATATTACTGGGCTCTGACTGGCATAATATTACTGGGCTCCGAGTGGCATAATATTCCTGGGAATCTGACTGGCATAATATTACTGGGCATCTGACTGGCATAATATTCCTGGGCATCTGAATGGCATAATATTCCTGGGCATCTGACTGGCATAATATTACTGGGCTCTGACTGGCATAATATTCCTGGGCATCTGACTGGCATAATATTCCTGGGCATCTGACTGGCATCATATTACTGGGCATCTGACTGGCATAATATTCCTGGGCATCTGAATGGCATCATATTCCTGGGCATCTGAATGGCATAATATTCCTGGGCATCTGACTGGCATAATATTCCTGGGCATCTGACTGGCATAATATTCCTGGGCATCTGACTGGCATAATATTCCTGGGCATCTGAATGGCATAATATTCCTGGGCATCTGAATGGCATAATATTCCTGGGCATCTGAATTGTTTTTTTTTCATCTGGCCTTCAGATATGAAAGGCAGAGTGATTTTACTACTGTTTAGAATTGTCATTCAAATCGTTTGCAATAAAGTTTGCATAAAATAGTTCATTTGTACTTAATTTTAACTGTCAGGCAAAATGGTCGGCCCTCACGCATGTTCACTTCATCAAGTCTGGCCCTCTTTGAAAAAAGTTTGGACACCACTGACTTAGAGAGAAAAAAAAAACAGGTTCAAATCTTCCCCATTTAACGTAATGGGGGGTGAAAGGATAGAAGCTATTTTTAAGACTAAGTCAAACTCAGGTGCTCAATTTGACTTAGTCTCAACATGAAAGTTGACCTCCAAAGTTCAATTTTAGTGCATGTACCAAATGTGTGTCTGTTAATATTTTGTTAGGTGTATCAACACACAAGATTCTGGAGCCATTTTAAAGATACTCTGTCAACCTAACCATTGCTTATCCTGTGAGAGAATAAAAACGAAATTTCATGCAATGCATGCAATAATAGAAATATAGGTTTTAAACGTGTCTGTGGTTTTCCTTTGTATGGCATCCCCTGTGGCTTGACATGCAAATCAACTACATTTAATGGGAATTGTGTAATTTACATATCAAGCCACAAGGTGATAGGTGATGTTATAAGCAGTATAAACCATTTACATATTTAAAACACATATTTCTCTTATTTGATGTATTTTCAATGTTGCTAACAAAGTATAGATAATTTTGAGCATTTTTGATGCTCTACATTGACAGTAATGTTATGGGTTCCTTTAAACTGACACTGCTCTCCCTTTTTATTCCCAGGGGTAACTCTGACTGACAAACAAGCTATTGAAACTAGAGTTCCTTTTTATTACATGTACACATACATACACACAGACAGACACTAACTATTTCACATAAGCCTACTGGGAGAGAGAAAGGGAGAGAAAAGGGTACCAAAGGGTTAATATATTAAGATTTGCTATGTTTTGCTAGCAAGACTGAAGCAATACAATGTACAGGCTCTTACACTACTTAAAGGACAATTGTAGCAAAACAAAAAAAAGTTCTGCTTTATTGAAAGATGGCATCACGTGTAGCCATTTTATATAAAAATGCTTTAATGAAAGAATACAAATAAAGTACCTTATTGAGCCATCTTTACTCTGCATAGCTCTACCAGGAGGCAGCCATTTTGTTTAGAATCTTTGGTCAGTTGGGTCAGATGTTTGTTCATGTGAGCCAAGGTGAGTGAAGATCTGACCCAAGATTCTAAACATGTCTGTCCCCTGGGAGAACTATATGGAGTAAAGAAGGCTCAATAAGGACCTTAATTAATATTCTTTCATTTAATAATTTCTTTATAAATCATCTACACTTGATACAATCTTTCAGTTAAACATAAGGTCATTTTTGTTACAGTTGTCCTTTAATGTGAGTCTTCTAAAGTAAACGGTCTCACTAGCTGAACATTGAAATAAAAGTAATATTAAAGGAACATTTCACTTTGTTTTAACCCTTGCTTCCTTGATGGAATAAATGGCCATCCTTAACCCTTTGAAGTAACCCTTTGAAGGTGGCAACCCAGCTACAAGACACATTGTCAGTGCCTCTAATCAAGGTCCTCTGCAGATATTTATATGCATTAAAAACAGACATCAATGCCATTTTTATGACAAAGAGTTAAAACAGCATTATTTTCCACAAGCATTTCTCGCTGAGAAGCAAGGATGTTTTTCTATAGCATTTTCAACATTTGTATTCTGAAGGAGGCAATACCTCATTTACAACACATAGAATGAGATGTATATAGAACGGGCCCAGGAAATATATGTATAATCAGATTACATTTCATTCTTCCCAGCATCCACCACTACTCTTTGAAGGAGCAAAACCTTTGCGTGTGCTGCCGACATCAAATTAATACCATTGGACACGTGTACTTGGCTAGCTTTTACTTGCACAGGCAAGTCTTCTGGTTCATAATACTGATAACCATGCCATCCTACTTTTTAGTGCCAAGATTTTAGTAGGAAGGCATGGAATGTCCTACATTAAACAGCTCATAGTGGCCCCCCGCGATGAGCTGTGTGCGGACCCTGCCGCAGGGACTTGCAGTGGTGTCCTCACTGTCAGGTGAGGCCACTTTGAGTGGCCTCACTCTGACACAGAAAATGGAGCTGACGCTCAAAGTGAGTGTCGGCTCCATTTTACAGTAAAATCCTACATGACGGCATGGACTGTCCTGATCCCGCTGCAGGGACTTGAAGCGAGATCCCCAGTGTCAGATGAGGCCACTTTTGAGAGTCTGACACAAAAAAATTTACCGAGCGTTTATCCCGGCGTGCTTGAACTTACGGGTTTGGGCACGTCTCCTTGACATCACGCGTGTGAAGTCAGCACACACGGGATGTCAGCAGGGACCGACGGGGTCTATAGAGATCCTGATCAGGTCCCTGCCTGCTGATCACAAAGTGATAGGCGACCAGGAACAAAAAGACGCCGATGGTGCTTTGGTCGTTAAGGACCAAAGCACCATCAGTCGTGAAGGGGTTAGGCAGGAAAGCCACATTGATATATTTGTTTAAAAGTAGTACCATAAAATATTACATCACTGACAAGATGGTGGATGTCTGGAATAGCCAAGCCGGCAAACCAAAATATTTGAATTTCACAGTCGTTAGAAATATGGGCAGACTGGACGGGTTGAATTGATAACAGTCAATGGTTCTTTTTTTCTAGTGTCCTTAAAAATGATTAAAAAACATTAACAATTGCTCACGAACCACTAAATAATATACATAGATTGTATTGTACTGATAAAACCAGTGCTACACTGATTTGGTCAATAGCATAGACCATCATTTTTGAGACAGTATATCAATCTAGAAACCAGATTCCTGACGGAAGATCTAACTCCAGTTTAATCCAAAGACTGATTTGCAAAAAGATTGATGTTGAACTTTGTTTCGCATCCTAATAAATTGGTTTTGGACAAAATGTAAATGCCTCTTATAGCTAGCTTTAAGGTTTTAACCAGCAATGAACAGGATCCAGATGCTTTCTGCATTATTTAGCTCCTGGTATTAAAATCAGCAATAAGCATCTTGTAGGGTAGATAGAATAAATAATGTATTTGGTAAGCTCAGTAACATCATATATTATGACATATTTCAGATGAAAAATAGATTGCCTGTATGTAATTTGCTTCTTGTCGTCTGTTCTTACAATGGAAATGATTGATGATTCATTAGCAAAAAAACAGATCTAAAACCTGAATATTTGTCTGTGGAAACAGAGAGATATCAAGAGCTATTGAAGCAAGTATGAATGCACTAAAATGTACTGAAAGAAAATTAAAAGCAGGATTGAGCCATGCTGCAAAAAAAAAATAATAAATAAATAAAACAGAGAAACAACTAAAACAGTCAACACACACTCTCTGCGTGGCAGAAACAAAATCATTTTACAGGATTATTTTGAAGAGAAACAAATGGCCACTGACTTGCCGTACTGCCTGAGGTCACTGTAGGACACTCAGGAATTGTCGAAATATTTGTTCCAAATGTTTATAAATACGGACTTTCCCTTGGTCTTTCCTGTTCCCAGCAAACTCGAACAGAGACCTCCAATCACTGCCCTCCACCACCCGATTTACTTGTGTTACTTGCTTTGTCACTTTAGATATTGTCAAAGCAGCTTTGTCCTCTGGTTAGTATCTAACAAACTGAAATAAGAAGCTCTTCAAAGCCACGTTTTTAAGTGTTTACCAATAACTCCCGAGGCTTGGACCCAATAGGTCTGTCAGAAAGGGCACTCTAGGCATTAAACTTTTGAAGTTAAAGTTTGAAGTATTTAACAGTGTCTAACCTGTACATTATTTATACATTTTTGTTTTCCATCCAACTACATGAAGTCCATAAGAATCTCTTTAAAATATTCATGCTATATCCCTCTGTCCCTGACTGTATTGTAAGAGGACCTGTTTACTTTTTTAGCATGTGTAGGGATTCGATTTATTCAGAAGTTTGGTCACTGATTTTTTCTTTTTTCATATAGACTGCTGTGATGGTGTGTGCAGGACAGGCGGTGTAATAATACTGGTGAGGTCACTGATATCCTGCACATGTAGAGGGGGCATCGCCATGCAGCTTTCAAGAAATGCTGTGGTGGGAGGTTCAATCCCCTTAAGAGAGCCTATAGAAGGCTGGTTTTCAAGATACATACCACAATTGAGAAGGATAAAAGGCTGAATGTATCCTACCATGAACTGAAACTGTGATTACACCATGTGAATTACTCTTACCATAAACATCATAAATGGTACAATTGAAACAAAAAAAAAATAGATTTCTAATGATCCAACATGTATATACATATTTACTTTATTTTTCAAATACAATATAATGTGTAGGATCAGTTCAGCTGTATAGACATGTTTTCCAGGCATGCTGTACACACATACAACCCAGAGTTGACCAGTACAGAGAGGAGCTATACATGCAAACAGACCTCAAGGAGCTTGATAAATATGAAATAGTTCTGCCATCAATATTAAATACAAAGGGGACCAATCTTTCCAGAAGAAAGAGACCTGTATATCTGCACTGCATGTATCATCTATGTGCAGAAGAAAGAGACACCTGGATATGTGCACAGCATGTAACATCTATGTGCAGAAGAGAGACCTGGATATGTGCACTGCATGTATCATCTATGTGCAGAAGAAAGAGAGACCTGGATATGTGCACAGCATGTAACATCTATGTGCAGAAGAAAGAGAGACCTGGATATGTGCACAGCATGTAACATCTATGTGCAGAAGAAAGAGAGACCTGGATATGTGCACAGCATGTAACATCTATGTGCAGAAGAAAGAGAGACCTGGATATGTGCACAGCATGTAACATCTATGTGCAGAAGAAAGAGAGACCTGGATATGTGCACAGCATGTAACATCTATGTGCAGACAGGGAGAGAGCCAACAACTCCAATTATATTTTGTGTTTCATATTTTCAAGGAAATCTATAGCTAAGATACAAAATGCTACAACAACAAAAAAGTGCTAATAGATATAATAAACTTTCATTTTATTTTATTGCTGAATTACAGAGGAGCCTACTGGAGCCGGAACCATACCTATTATAAAAGGGCATCTGAATTGGGTTAGTTATGTTTTGTGGCTTAGATGTTATGACTTTGTCATAAAAATGTAAAATCTGATTAGCAATTAAAAAAGATTTTAACAAACTTGTATATCTTGTAATTTAATCTTGGGCATGATGATTATTTTGTTCAAGCTGTGATCGACAGACAAGAGAAAAGTTGAGTTATTTTCTGGAAATAGCTTTCGAACAGAACTTAAACTCATGTGCCATTTATTTAGCAGCCCTTCCACTCTGCTCTTTTTAATCCCCAGATGGTGGCCTAATAATGGTTATGGTGCTCTGTATGGCCTCGTCCGCAGAGGGGTCTACATCCTTTTTTTCCCTGGTTCACTGGCAAACAAAAACAAATAGACCATTCCACTAACCACAAGAAATCTATGTTTGCATGATCACATATACTAAATACATTCACAGTATCAATTAAAATGGCTGGCCATCATTGTATAATAAAGATGAGTGAACTTTTTACTACTTGAAATGTCACTCCCTCTGACATTTACATGGTATTTAAAACTTAACTACAGCAAGATGTTCATTTTTTTTAATTATCATTTTCATTAGCATTTTAAAGGGAGTTTCACCTCTGATTTTGTTTTTAAAAGATTCCAGGAAATATGGTTTAAATGACAACAAAAGGCTTATAAAATGGTAGTGCTAAACTGGATGGCACATCCCTCAATACCTTGTCAGCCACGTGGCTTGCAGGGGCCCACGATAGTCACTCAACATCTGAAGGACTGCAGTTCAACACTCCTGTTGGGTCATTATTGGTGTCATGGGATGAAACATTACCTCCTTGCTTACTCAAATATCAGCAACACATTAAATGTAAATGAAAAGGAAGTAACAACTCTGGGTTCCAATACTAAGTTGCCTCACCCCCTTGAATTATGACAAATCACTGGTAAAGATGCACAAAGTATTAATATCTGTTAATTATCACCTTTATTGTGATTGTACCTTTTTTTTAAATTTGGAATTACTCCATGGTATGGCTGGGCTACATAGACCCTGTTTTTATGCATCAGTTGTATTACACACGTTCGGTCAAATCAACTTTACACCAAGATTTCGATCACTTATTTACTGTGTATGTTTTTTTGACACTTTTGATAATTTTGAACATTTTTATAGCACTTATTAAAATTTATTAGACATAAGATTGTCTATTGATTTTTTGCTGCAAGAGTTTTGTGATCACCTTATTTAATCACGTCTATTTACACTTTCTGATTGTCCATTTGGAGTTGCTCATCCCTATCATTCCTTTAGCACAGTGATCCAAGGTTTGCAGACCCCTTACCTTCCTACACAATAAAATATTCGACAAAGTGGCCAACACATGAGTTCTAGACACCCTGTACCTACACTATGTCGAGCAGAACTCACCAGTGTTTCATGTGATATATTATGTAGCCCCACCCACAATAGTCCCCACAGCGACCCCAGACCCCACCCATAGATGAATGTCTTTGCATGTACTTGGTCACTAGTGCCAGCAGATGGACACTACATTCCACACATGTTGGATAATGAAAATAAACACATTGAAACAGCTCAGAAAAAATGTGTCTTTTTCCTAGCCATTCCGATCACAGAATTATTGCCTTTTTTTGTGAGTCATCTGTATTACACAGAAAGCCATTGTGTTTCCAAATTGTTTTCCTCTATCATATCGGAATGATCTAGCACATCTTATATATCAATAAAGTACAGGGCTTGATGCATTGATGTCTTTTCATCTGCGTCAACTGAAAAGATGCTGAAAACCTTCTTAAATACTCAGTGGGATGGAGCCGTGATATATATATGCACAGATAATATTTCTATTTTATGGCATGTCACATTCGCTCATTGAAGTTATGTACTTTATTGACAGTGGGTTATATCATCTAGTTATATTTTCGAGGACAACACGAAAAGGGTTTTGCCAGAGGACGCAGTATTTTCTGAATCAAAATTATAATATCTATATATATTTAACGCTCGGGCTTATCTTTTATTTTAAAAAAATCGAACTATTGCATATATGCAACAGTCTAATAAATTTAACTTTAGAAAATCATCAAAACTAAACGACAAATGATCAAATCCCAATTCACATAAAATGGCAGTTCTATTATAAATTATATTTTTTTCTGTTCAATCCTCAGGGCTGCAGACTCAAATAAAGATGAGGTTGACAGATCTCATATGCATTCAGAATATATTTTGTACTATTTGGTACAATTTAACCCTCATAGAGTAATATCTTGTGTTCATTCATGTCTATTTTTCTCTTGTTTTTTTTTTTTTTTAGAATGCAATAAATCTACTAAATGTTAGCATGGTCAAATACTTAGTAGTTCGTTTTATTCTTGATTTTCTTTTTTTATTATGCAGCACTATTTGTTCTGTTTTCCTTTTGAATGCAAAAACATCTATTAAAATTGTAAGTATTAAAAAACAAAAAGTTGCATAATAATAACATCGCTTGGAAGTTGGGCAAAGGAACATACCTAATTTGGTATGCCCAAATACATAAACGTACAAACAGTAAGCCCTTTAAATAATAGATTTTAAAAAAATAAGTAACATTTGTTTTTACATTTTCATTATTTCTAATTTCCACAAAAAGATCAATCAGTTGAAATAATACCAGGAATTGGTGTGTTTACACTTACAATTTAATTTATTTATTTTTTCACACTCCCACTTACACAGATGGCCATGGTAGTGTTCAAGCATGCTCTTTTCAAGAGCAGAAATATTCTGCTAAGTAAGTAAAATTGTACAGTATAATGATGACAGGATAATTTCTTTATACACAAATGATCACAGTTAAACAAATGCAATTGCCTTCTGAGATAATTGAGAAAGCAGGTCACTTACTAAGGATGCATTTAAGAATGTACAATTAGGAATTTTTATTACAAAACAAAAACAAAAAAATCGAACTCACTGCAATTTCGGATGAAATAATACAATAAATTCATCTCTTTTTACTGACTTGACCTGTTCAGACGGATTTCCTCCGTGCTACTGCAGTAGGAGCTGTAATAGCAGTGACATTTCACTGTTTGTCTTGTCATTCTTCATTATCATTTGTTTGTTTGCCATTATTTTTATTAAATGGGAGACGGCACTAAGTAATGCAGGAGCCGCTCAATGTGCATGTAAAACGATCTGATCTTCACCAAAAATATATATATATTAGCTCATGAGTTAATAGCCTCAGGCACCCAGCAAAAATGTGCTTTAGTAAAATGTTGGGTTTTTTAAATCTGTGGTTCACTTTAGCACTATGAATTCAAAGTAATCAAAATCTACTGTCTGATTGGAGGGGCATTTGGGTGCATTGTCCATTACAAATAAAATTGACTATATAAAAGGTAAGATAAAGGAGTAAATGTGGGTGTTATTTGATTGAGTATATATATTGTCTTTATATATGTATTTATATATATATATATATATATATACATATATATATTTATATATATATATAAATAATAATAAAAAAATATATATATATGTATATACATATATAACACACAGATACATTTAAGACTCAGAAGCACTGTTTGCACAGTGATCATGGACTGGCATTGGGTGTGCCAGCAGTTCCCCTCCCCAAAAACACAGGATGAGCACAGTAAAACCCACATCATAGCCAAGTCATTTAGAGAGCATCGCAGGTCAACACAAGGCATCCTCATCGGGAGATTTCCAAAAAGGCATTGGCCAAACCAAAGGAATGGAGGAAGTGCTGTCTCGGGGTGCCATTAGAGTTAAGCAAGCCACTGCTGTCACCTACACCTTGCATGTACTGCGAAGGTAGAGAATATAAAGAAATATCTAAGTGTTGTATTAGCACAATTGCCTGAAAAAGTATAGATTAAGAGAGAAATGTAACCAATAGGGGGATAATACCCTTGTCCGGAAGTGGATATTTACTATCGCAGAGGCACTAAGATATATACTGAATAGAAAAATATGTTTTAATTTGGATCTTGATTATAGTTAAAAGAGTAGTACTGTTTTAGCCATGGAAAGATAGGAAACAAGTAGAGTTAAAATGATATAATTTATTGGCTGAGAGTTTGTTTGCAAGCTTCAGATACCAATGCCTGAAGAAGGGACATAGCAACTGGGTCGTGAAAAGTTTGCAATCAACCTCAGCCAATAATCATTTTAACTCTAATTGAAGTGCAAATTACACTTTTTCCACTGAAAATATGTTAAGAAATTGAAATTGCAAAATAAACCATTTTAAAGCGAATTACTTTCATTTAGGAATAGTACACAAATAAGTTACCAAGCAATATTTTAAATGTTCTTGAATATGTATTACTTTATTGCATTGGGTTATTATAATAGTGGAGAGTCTGTATTATCTAGAAGAGCACAAAAAATAATACAAACACCTACCATAACGTTAACTAGCCAATGATAATATTAGTAATAATGACTCAGTTTGAGCAGCCACTACTATCTTTTTTTTTATCTTGTTTTCTTGAGATACAAAGAAAAATAATAAAAACAACCAACACCGAGAATAACATTTCATGTCACTTGTTCTCAAAGTTATTTGGGAAGATGAAAGTATACAAAGATGTTTCAAAAGTATTGTAACAGTGACATAGCGTCTGAATGTATGAATAAACACATTATCATTATAAAACCCGCCAAGGTGACAGTTGGGTAAAAAAGAAAGAAAAACATATAATTAGCATCTAAGATTTTGTTGTCGAGGTATACGGGAAAGTTGCAGAAATTTGCATTTTTTAGATCATTTTGTTTACTGTAAAACTTTGTTCCATCAATGTTAGCATCCCTACATTGTTTATATATATAAAATAAAGTCAGTCGCTTGACATTCAGCTGACATCATGTCAATTTGCATATGAAGCCACATGGTGATGTCATTCAGGCTTACAGAACAGTCCCTAATATGAGGCCTTGCCTCAATGACTCTCCAAGCTCTACCTCTGTCCTGATTTTCAGGACAGAGGTAGAGCCTTCATGGGACAGTAGGATTTGGGACTGCAGGATCTAATTCTCCAGTCTGGGACACCAGAGAATGCATCCTGTGAATGTGTGGTAGCGATGACATTCGGCCACTCAAGCTCCGCCTCCGGCATGCCAATTCGCCATGGGAAGAAAGTGAGATTTATGGTAAAGTGGAACATAGGTTCGGTGAAAAGTGGGCTTGGTAAAATAGGCAAGACCCTTGCTATGAAATTATAGAACAGTTGTAACTCTGACTTTACCTGCACCTCCATTAAGTGTCCAAAAATATTGCATATACGGTAATATTTTTAATTATTAATGTTCTAAATTTCTTTAATTTGTAGAAAGCTGTGTATTAGGCATTATTCTAACACAATAACATATGCTTAAGTGACAAACAAATGGAGATTACTGAGAAATTTCAAATTCCAAAATAATAAAACTGTCTGCGCTTAGTAAATGTTTACAATATGTTTTTGTAAAATATACAAAAAAATAATGTTATCCCACTGGTTTTTCATAGAAAGTGTAATATGTATTTAAAAGCTACAAACTCCCCATAGTTTGGATGAGAAAGAGAAAATAGCTCAAATTAAACATGTGCTTTGCTTCACAACATTTGGATATATAGAAAAGAAACCTACTCCACTGACATAGAACATTTTAGAATTGAACATTTTTATAAACATGTTACTTTGAAGCTTCTTAAAAACAGATTATCTATAAGATTGAAGATTTTTTTTGTACTGCCAGCCAACTACAATTTTAATCCACTTTGATTTTATAAACACAATAAATTGATATAACATGTTTTTTATGTGACTGGTACATTTTGTCACAACCGCACCAAGTTTAAAACATATGATGAGCAAGGTGGGCTAAAGAGTCTGAAAAGGGGATTTTTTTTCGAGCTCACCTTTCAAACATACACAGTTCAAGGGCAATGCTGTCTGTGTGTACTAAGAACTATACATAAGTAGTAAAAATGGTGCAAGAGACTCAACTGTGACGAGATAGGACCCAAAAAAAACAGGACTATCTGAGCATTTTTGGGACTGTTTGCAATTTTGCTGTGGTCTAATGAAATACAGTATTACAATCACAGTGCTGTGTTTACAAAAGTGCCAGATAATAAGCCATATTATGATTCTTCTTCAAGGAAGGGTTAATTGGTTTGAGCCATATATTTAATTCAATATCTAGGTTATCCATGTGCCCTTGATGCTCTCTTCAGATCCTAAAGTGTTAATTCCTCTCAGCAATACACCTTCTTACAATGCCCCTAAAAAGGTGGTACTCTATCAACGGGTATTATGAACCAACCCCGTATTACACTAGGCGTTGCTTTAATATTTATCTATTGTATATATTTCAGAAGTAAGATCTATTAAAGAGGTACTAAACTTTCCTTCATAACTTTTTATCAGGCAGAAATCTCACTTCTGTCTGACTAAAATGGCTTTTGAAAGATGCTACTATTGAGAAATACAGTGGAGTACATCTTCTTATCTAGATTATCTGGGAGAATTCTGGGTTGCGGCTCTGTGAGAGGCAGTAGTGATTGGTTGGCAGCAGAGGTGGGGGACTGACTCGTGCACATCCCAATGGCAAGAAAGCATGTTCTTCTAACACATTAAAAGAACAGTCCCACCTAGTTTATTTTTTGTATGATACACATGTTTGTTTCAAACAATTTACAGTGTTCCTGTAATTTTACATTGAAAATCATTTTTCGCCGGGGCTTTGAAATTCAGTGATCTCTGATAAGGAGGGTCTTGGGGAGAGATAGGAGGGGCTTGGAGAGATAGGTTGCTGTAGCAACAGTAATATATCTATTACACTTTATGTGCATATTTTGGAAATAGCGTGAGTCGAAGATCTGTTTAGATCTCTTTACTTCACTGCCCTGCTAAAAATATGTTAAGATTTATTTTTTTTTTGTTTTTATTTTTAAACAATATTGGACAAATTAGATACATTTTTAGATCCTATGTCACCAGTCACAATATTCTCTTAATACTATAGTATTAACTTTCATAAACTTAGAAATTGCCATCTGCTGCTTCACTGACTTTCACTCAAAAACTAGAGGCTTTTAAAGCAGCTTAAGATAACCATATTAGCTTAAAGGGATTAGTAGGTGCTAGCCTTGGTGCTGATTTTACCAGCAGAGATGAGTCTAGGCTTTCTATATGTTCATTGCATAAATCTTTGGTAGGAAAACGTTTCCAAGCCTCTCGCTATCAAACATTTCAGGTTTAGAGTACTTTTTTTTTTTCTGTATGGAACACAAAATAGAAAGTATATCAGATAGTTGTAATGTCAATATGTTTTTTTTCTATTTGTCTTATCATTAGTATTGGAGTACAGTTGGAACTATGACTTAGGGATAGTCATTGATTGGGATAAATGAACCAAAAAAACACATATATTGGGTGAATATAGCCACCGTTTTAATAAAATATAACAAATCCTGACACAATCATACTCATAAAATAACCACGGCAATGTCGCTCAAAAGATATCAGAGAACAACACAAGTTTGCAGAAAATTGGTCAAAATAAACATAACTTATTCTGAGGAATCAGCCAGCTCGAAACCTACAAATCTCCAACCAAGTTACCAACCAAACTTATTTAAAGTGATAAAATGCCTTCTCCAGATAAATGCCTCTGCAAGAAACACCAGAACCACCTGTGAAATAAAGAACCCATAACTGTATAATAGGGCAGAAAGGTACGAAGACCAATGTGGTTGTACTTCTATAAAATGGCTGATATATTAAAATGGCACCTGCCATTTTATATTGCTGGCTACACTTCATAATCAGAAACACCAATCAGCTAAACTTAACACTGAGCTCTACCTCTAAATATGTCAAGGCTAATTTAGGCCAGAAGGCCATATCGAGGTTAATATCGAGGCTATACGCGCCACACGTGTCATTAAAATCTAGTTGAATTATTTTTTCAAAAACATTCGCAAAAGCCTTAATTGTTCACACAGTGAAGTACAATCCAGTAGCACAACCAGAAAAACACACTAAAAAAAAACAAAACCCAAGAGGCGTAAAACAGAAAAGCCAATTGCAAAATGCTATAAATATTCAAAACTTGATCTTCATTAAAGTTTCAGGCCGGAACTCACAAGGTTTCTCTTTTGCCCTGTAATATGATGACTGAGATCAGTTCCATGAACACAAAATCTAATTTTTTTTTGTTTTTTATTAATCTTATATGAACAAAAAAATGGATATTAAACTTTTTTTTTCCACGTGTAATTCTTCTAAGTATGAGTTAAAAAGTTTAGTGTCCCTTAAGGTGTTAAGAAAAACAAAAAAAAAAAGTTTGGCAACCTAATATAATGCTTCTTGTTGAAGGCGCTTTATTTATTACAACGCAGAGAACAACAATCAGTTAAACTTCATTATCTAATAAACATAGCAGCAAACCACTAAACACCTCAATAAAGTAATTTGGCAGGAAGAGAAAGCGTAATTAGGTTAAATTGATGGCAACATCAATTTGACACATTCATCTGATTCCAGACACAGAGTAAAACAAGAGATAGAGACTAAGCAGGGGAAAGAAAGACAGTTATTTCCATTCCAAAAAGTCTTGAGTAAATAATGATGGTAAAATGTTTACTTAATTCATCAAAGAAACTAAAGTAAAAAAAAAAAAAAAAAGCAGATTAGCTAGCTACTTTATTTAGCGCCTCTACTGGTTTTCATGAGAAACAATGAATATATTTGATATTGGAGTCCGGACATAAAAATCATAGACTTAAAAATAAGAATATCTTCCACTTTTACTTCTACATGTTACAGGTAATATCATGGCCAGGATTTGTTTTAATGAATGAGTGGTAACCCTAAACCCACATCATTACGCTAGGGTTATATCTGTGGGGCTGATTAGTGATTTATATGTCAGAGGTTAGGGCTGGAGTAGGATTATGGATAGCGGGATATTAGGGTTAGTGGAAGGACCAAATCTATTCACAAGTAGCAAATACCATGTGCTGGGCTGTAGCCGGACTCTGACTCTTCTAGCAGCCTTTAACCCTTTGTGACACTAGGACGTTCTATACCAGCCTCCCCACGATGAGCTGTGCTCGGATCCCACTGCAGGAACTTGCTTTTAGTGGCCTCATCTGACAGGTTTGGGCATGCCTCCGTAGGTATCGCAATACTTTGGCAGGGACCCACAGGGTCTATTAAGACCCTGATCGGGTCTCTGCCATAGTGTTACTGACTACCGATCATGGTCTTTACATACCATTTGGGTCCCTGTCAAAAGATCTTGTGATGTCGCAGAGGTGTGCCCAAACTCGGATATTTGGGCAGAGAACAATATAATGGATGTTCACTTTGAGTGTCAGTTACATTTTTCCCTGTCATACACTCAATGTGGCATCATCTGACAGGAATGAAGCAGGGCACACAGAATAGCTCATTGCGAGTGCCTAGAACGAGCTGATGAACAAAGGACATTCTATGTCGTTCTATAGGTGTTTGAGCCCTGAATTTTAAGAAGGCAATGCCCTATGGGCTGATGGTGTGAAACTTCAAGGAAGGGCCAACCAAGCCCTCTAATTTTCATTAATTTATTTTAAAGTACTGTTCAATGGGGGAACCAAACATGCAAACATATAAGTAGGGGAATAAATCAACTAGATAACTTTAAATGAGGTTGCATGCTCACCTAATATATATTCTGATTGAGAAGCTGGATATTATTATTCTTATTATTAATAATAAAAATAACAACAACAGCAATAAAGGGGGCTATTTATAAAAGTAATTTCTGGGGTAAAGTTAATAAAGTGGTCTAAACAGCAATACAATTCAAGTAGTTTCCATGGTGACTGCACAAGGAATGGAACATTCAGATATTCTCTAGTTTATAGAGTTGTCCTATTTTGCCCAACACCCAGGGGTTATTGCTAATCTTTGTTGGAAAGATGGAGTGTTTACTCAACTCTTGTAATAATAATAACTTATTTACCCAGGAAATGTATGTTGGAATATAATTTTTCAAGTACATATTGAGCCTTTTACTATTACCCAAATTAATGGTGCTCATTTTGTCCACTTTTTAAGGAACAAGGGCTGTGTCAACCCCACCGGGAATTGAACCAACAAAACTTTTTCAGGGGTTAACAAATTATACAGTTGACATAATAACCCATCAAGCCATCTCACAGGCTATTTTAACATAGCTTTTTAAAATATATTCATTCTGCTTGAACATACATTAGTAAGCGTCCATGATTAACAAGATCTGCCTATCTATATACAATGCCCTTATAGATCTGTGCAAAGCACTTCACAAGCAAAACACTTTCATTGCCTCTGTTCATTATCCTCACCTTATAATGTATTGATTTTAAGTCAATTCAAGCTGACATTACAAGGAGCACAGTGAATAAGTCATTAGTCCTCCAAAAGAATAAGTATATTTACATGAACAAAATAACCAACTTAGATAAACCACAGGGAAAATGAATGATATAATAACGATCAAAGAAAGCTGTTCAGAAGAGATCACGTCATGGAGGTAAATATGTTATAGATTGTGCAAAAGAAATCCATTCATTTATCAAATATGAATTAATTAAAGAGTTGGGAAGGTTTCTTTATGGGGAAAAAAATTGTAGTTCCAAGTGATTTTGGTGGCCTTATTAGTAGGAGTCAAGAGGTGAATGGATCTCGGTAACAAAATCCTCCACGGAATTAATTAATTAATAGCACAGCCTGCAAGAAGTCTTGAAAGCTTGCACTCTAAATCTATTTAGTTATCCAATAAAGTTAACTTGTATCCACTCGCCTCCTGTATTTTTATGGCTAACATGGTACGAATTCCTACCTAGAACCATCTCAAGCTGCAATTGATAATCTAGAAATCAGGATCAGAGGTGAACATCTGTGATATGTGCAAGTTGGACATGTTTAGGCTCCGATGCTATATTTTTGCTGGCCCTGCCCCTTCATAACCTTTTTTTAATATTTACCACTCTTTATTAAATTTTAAAAAATTACGATAAAATTGCATATAGCATCAACAAAGTGTTATCTAATAAGGAATTAAATACATCACATATATTCCTTTGCTGATACTTGGTTTTTTTACCACAGTAACACGAAACAGTCTTTCAAGCAAGTATTTATCTAAATTCTAAACATCTACTCACATTCACACTAGCAGCATACATCACACATACCTGCGGCAACCGAAAAGTAGGAGGGGAGGGGGGGGCAGGGTTGGGGGTTCCTTTAGTCTGTATCGACAATCCCCAGGAGTGTGCATAGGGGGTATAAAGGATGGTACTCCAACACTAGGCATGTCCTTTTTTACATAAAACAAGTAAAAACATATGGAAAACACAAATTATATTGTGTGAAACAGATAAAAAATAAAAAAGCCATTCAAGTATTCAATTATTGCACTTGATCCATAAGGAAGAAAGATTAACTAAAGGCAATACCACCCAGGTACAAAAGATGATAGGCGTTTATGGAAAAGGAACTTGGGTTGGTTTTCTCAAGCATTTTTTTTTTAATATAATGAAACAGTGTTAAGTGTCATGAGGGAGAGTGAACGCGGCTATTGGTTTTGATGCCAGTAAAGAACACCAGCTTGATTGTTATTGACAGACATCAAAAGGAAATTAATTCCATCAGAGCTGAGCCATTCATTTATTTGTATTTCCAAGGGAATTTGAAGAGAAGGAACATTTGAGCGGAATGCTGGCATGCGGCAGAGATCTGTAAAAAGGTATATTGCAACAAAACAAAAAAAAAACACATTTGGAAAATAAAAATCTCAAAATGCTCAAAAGGGCACAGATTAAAATTTCAGACAATCTGATAGAAGATGAGAACATTGACCATAAAAGTACCACTTCCCTTCCTTGACATTAAGGCACTGAAGAAACAGAAAGGTCTGGGCAACACTGAAGCCTACAAGGAACATTAAGAAAGTGCCCAAGTATGGATGCATGATCATGTTATCAAGTCACATGAAACGTTGATGTACAAGTATTGGCCAGCAGGCAATATGGGGCCCTCTAGGGTTTTTATACATCACCTTTTGCAAAGAAAAGTCCATAGTTCTATTGTATGGTCTAGTAAAAGTAATACATTCAGCCCCCAAAGATAAGCTGTGAAGCCCTCCAGATGAAAAATCAAGTTCGACTAAACTGACAGATTATAACAACCAATGGGCCTGTGTCAGGTTGAAATAAAAGATGTAGTTACTAGAAGTCTAAGTTATTGATCATGAATTTACAGATAAGGTAATAAAGATGTCTGCGCTTGGAATCTAGGTTTAATTTAGGGCACTTCTATTGGCCGGGTTTGTATAAAACACAAACACAAAACACAAACTCATCTGTTGAAGAACGATCTGACTCAATTGATTTGTATAAATAGGTATTCAAATGTAAAACTGTTCTTTAACTTATCTTTGAGATAATCAAAATAATATCCTATCATATTTCTAAGGACACTGGGGTCTATTCAATGACCTGGGTTAGTTTATCTCATATCCCTGAATCTCATAGACTGCAGTAGACAAATCAGTAATAATTGATATTTTCCATCATCAGGTCCATTGTCAGTACCATTTCCACCCAACTTTTTTGGGGGGCTCACTAAGGGATAATGGCTTTAATTTATTTGTGATCAATTGCTTTATTTCACTGCCTTTACTTTATATTTTACCTTTATGAGTTCAAAGACTACGCATATCTCTATGTTCCTTTTTATTCATGGAGACAGGAACCAGTAGGTGGTCTCAAAAAGCTAGTCTTCCTTTGTATTTCTGACTGATAATGTTTCATAGACGATACAGAAAGTTGGTTATGACAAGTCACCCCTTTGTAACTCTTTTATATGCTTTTCCTTTTAGAGATGTCTGCAATTACAGTACATTTTTTCTTGGCTCCTTTTGTAGAAGTGCTAACCTTAAGCTTTAGAAGCTTGATGTCATGGCTCCTTTAATAAAAACCATAACTACATTGTCATTCTCCTTCTTTACCCAGGAATGCTTTTGCCATTAAGTTTTCGTGCAACAATATCTCAGTGGACTACACCTTATCTCAGTTGGAACTTAAGACCTACAAATGTCTATATGCAAATATAACGCTATCATGCCCAGAATCCTGTGTTGCACAGATTCAAACAATACACTACTTACATTTTTGTTATTGTTAGTTTTTTTATAAAAAAAAAAAATGAAAAACTTCAGAAATAGTAGGTACAACGCGAAATGATTATCAAGCCCCCCTGAAGACACTGGTTGGGAAAAGAATTATCTGTACTTCTTTTAAGATTGTTGTGTTGACTGAGATGTACCGTGAAAGGAAAAAAGATTGTCATTCTCATTTTATCAACTCACTTAATATTTCTCAATAGCTAACTCAGCTTCAGGCTAAGAACAAAAGAAAAATTAATAAGCGTGCATCTTGGCGACCTTGTCTTTTTTTCTGCAGAGACGGTATTACGGTATTTTGTTATGAATTGTTTTATTGAGCAGAATGGGATGTGGCATTAATGTTTGTTAATGTATAACACTGGATGGAGGAGAAATCCGTCCAGTGAACTTTATACTTTCAGGTTCTATTTATCTTAGCGGCTCTAAAAATGTCCCGTTGGTTAATTCACTACAGGCCAAAGTTGGACAGTAGCTACTCAAGCCAAGATTCATCACCTATCTAGTTATAATATAATTACTGAACGTGATTTGATAGATAAACTCGGCAGCAGCCCCTAAACACTGCCAAGTGGAGCTGGATGGTGGAGCTGGATGCGTGTGGGTACTTGTGCCCAAGGTATCAGTATGAGGCCAGTCCTATTCAATAATTCCTCCCACTAATTTAAATTGAGTGTGCGTAGGGAAATTTAGTAGATTTTCTTGAGTTCTAGGGTGTTAGGTTCAACTCTTCTACGAAGATATTTGGATGCTTCCATGTTACATGGGTTTAATATTTTCCTCAGTTCAACTTAAAGGGATTTGATCACCTAAACATTATTCATAATGATACCCTTTTACCTCTGCCCCCCTGTGCCCCCAGAAGACCACCACAAAACGTTGTCAGGTTTGAATTTAACATACCAGGTGCATCTATAGTAAAGGATGTGTGTAAACGCAAATAAAAAGTGTATTTTTTCGTGAAAAACACTAAAGGATAATGCTATTGTGAATTATAACAAATATTGCCAGAACTGTTAGAAGCGAGCAAAGAAAACCTAATAGTCCGTAAAATTGGAATTGCCTTCCATACAAATCAGAAACAGAAATCTTCTATTCTCCATAGTGAGGATTAAACGACTGTAAATAATGTTCAGATTGAAGGGACTGCACACAATCTTTATTTGCTTGTAAGAACAATGCATTGTTGCCAAGATAATGACTTTTTTATTTTTTTTTAAATGATATTGTGAATAACTGACCATATCTTCCAATAATCATGTAAATATAATTATTGCACGGCCCCATATATACATAACTAAATGGGCTTTTTGTTGCTACTGGCTCCTCATGTTCACTTAACCGATTTGCGCTGGATAGTGGTTTGGTCCTCAAGGACCAAAGCACCAAACCGGTGTCTTCAAGATCAGAAGCCAGGAACACACAAGCAAAGACCCGACCAGGATCGCTATAGACCTTGTGGATCTCTGCCAACATTCCGTGATATGTCATGTGCAATGTCGCGGAGGCGTGCTCCAACTTCCGGGTTGCCGTAAAAGGCCACTCAGAGTGGCAACATCTGACAATCAGGATCTTGCTGCAAGTCCCTGCAGTGGGATCCACAGCACAGCTTATGGCAGGGAGCCGCGAGAAGCTTTTAAATGCAGGACGTTTTATGCCATCCTACAAGCCCTTGGGCAATAAAAAGTATGAGAGCATAGAATGTCCTACAAGCAAGAAGGGGTTAAAGACTCATTCTAGCTAGCTGGCTTTCTGCCTGTTTACAACTTACAGTTCTCTCCTGTAGTTTTACATTTAAAATAATTTTACCGGGACCTTTAAATTCAGTGACATCATGCTGCAAACAGAAGGCGGGGTTGGCTTCCTCTGCAGTAGCTTCTCTGCTCCGCTCTCAGAGAGTCCTTGCATTAACTACTCCTGTGAAATAAAACCTTCTGCTGGTCACAGCTTTTTCAAGTGCTTGGCACGCATTGGTGTGCGGTCTGAGCCTGATCTGTATAATGCAACACAAGAAACAGAGCTTGGAAAGATAGGCAGAATTGTTGCCTAGTTTTTAAGAGATTTGAAGAACTGATGAAAAAGCTTATCTGTTTATTTATTTAATTTAAATCAGGTCATTCTCAAACCAATCCTCATGGCCAAGCAAACAAGGCACTTGCATAGGGCGACACTTGCCAGAGGGTGTTAAAGCACAATTCTGGAGCTCCAAAATCTGCTGGTGCTTCAAAACATTTTTGCTCCCTCCCCTGGCCAGTAGCAAGCTTTAGTAATGGGGTGATTGGGCATTTAATGTGTGTGCAATGTGGGTGATGGGGCATGTCGTAGGTGTGCAACGTGGGTGGGGGGTGCCTGAAATTTGTCTGCCTAAGGCAGCACAAAACCTAGATACACCACTGCTCATGGCTCCCCAATGATCCATGACTTAGGGTTTACCCAGAATATGTATAACAGTCGGTATGGTTCCCTAACCAGTCCTCAAGGAGCAACACCCTACCAGGTGTTATACATATTCTTATTTGAAACAACTGCATAGTCCCTAAATCCTGCACCATTAGGTCGGGGCCAGGAGGACTGGTTTGAGAAGGACTGCATTAAAAGGATATGGCACTTGCCTACAAATAAATTGGATACTGTAGGGGGAGCTAACACTTTAAAGCAGTTCATGTATACAAATACTTCCATATACATAAACTAAATGTAATTTTATTTGTCCCTACTGCAAATTTTAGTGGGTGCTTTCTACCAAGCCAATATTAGATTTTTGAAAAATAGTGTAGGATAACATTATGCAATCTAATCTAAACTCAGTTAATTTCAGGTTTGTAAAATGTTACCTATATTCCGACAAGTCTTTTACAGAAGGCTACATCTGCTTCAAAACAAATTTCAATGTGTATGGTGCATCAGTTGTGCAGCATTCCCAGAAGCAGAGACAACACAGTCTTTTAATCTCATGGAGCATAGCAGAAAGAGACTGGCCCATGACTGTTGCTGTCAGGGGAGAGCTGGCAACAAGAGATTGTCAGGCAGACAAGACAATTGGACAGAGGGATCAAAAATGGTCACCGACTGGGCATTTAAAATTGGAAAATGGTGATGCACCAGCACATCGAGAGAGGTTAAAGAGCAGCCCAGTGGGCAGTTGCCCCTTTTTTCAATTGTCCACGACATGGAAGTCCCTTTTTGAGCTCCTGAAGAATCGCTTCTGATTGGTTCTCCATGCAAGCATCAATAAGATAGATGCCATTTTAATCAGACAGAAATTGCCTTACACGAAGTTGCTATCTTTGTAATTTTACAGATCATCAGGAGAATTTACACCTTCTTTAAGGTTGTACAGAAAGAAAAATATATTGGTACTTGTTGTTTTCTGGATAATGTCCTTTTTAATTGTACTGCTGGAATTACTACCTGCTCTGCCACCATTTTGCAGATACAGTCATCATTTGTGACTTTCCTGTGACTCCTCGTTCTGACTCACACACATACACAGAGCCGGAACTAGAACGTTGCATGAAAACCATTTCTCGCAACGCCTAATGTATGCAAATACGACCAAAATGAATAGGCATCCGCACAGCCGCATGTCTCACGATCTGCCAAATATAATGCATTAAAAATGTTGTCAGCTTTATTGTACCAAATGACTCGTGGTAGCACATTACAATATGTGACTTTCGTAGACAAACATTAATTTCTGGCAGAATGTGCAGTATCTAAATGTGCCAAACAGCTGCTCGTCTATCAGCAGAAGGTTTGGTAACACTGACTACATCTGCATAGTTAGTTATCGCTGATTAGATCTGTGTAAAGCCCGAGCCAAAACTTACCTCCCCACTCCCAAGACTTCAGTTTCAAACTCGTAACCCGTAAAACTCACTATCTTTCATATCTCTTCCATTCTCCCGACTGTCTCACAACCGTACATGCATGATATATGCTAAAATACAAAATCCGATGCACTGTAAATATGCAAAATGGGAAGTAAAATAATGTTAAAGGGATGCACCCATTTTTTTGGCATATTAAAACTAGCAATAATAGCTTTAAAATGCATATTTCATTATTAGGTATGTAATTAGTGATTTCTGCAGATATTGTATTTATAAAAAATAAAAGTAGTTGAAGCCCAACCTTTAAAGCTATTTTATTCTAAAACTGGTTGGCTTTGTCTGCCAATCAAAGTGATAGAAAGTTACATTACAAATGTATAAACACCAAAGTGTTTGTGGGGTCAGCAGATGAGCCAACAGTCACTTTCTGAGGATAATCTACTATTATCCCTCAAATGCATTAACTAACTATAGAATATGGGTCACCTTACGGCTGCATGATCAATTCCTAGCAGGGTTTAAAATACTTTATTATTAATCGTAATGATAATGTGGTTAATTTAATTAAAATATATACAGTCATTCAGTGGCTTGGGAAGCTACATCCCTTACTTTCTTTGTGGCGCAGATTGTATTTTTATGACTCTGGAAAAACATTAAGAAACACATACAGTTGAATAGAAAACAATTCTAATAAAAATAAAATCTTATAAAAAGTATTAATCTAAACCAAAAGAAAAAAAAAAAGAAAAAAATAAGTTGATATGAAATTAACAAAGTTTTAGCAGAATGGAGGAAAAGATAAGTAAATAGATAGAGTGCCAGGAGAGAAGGAAAAAAAACAAAAATCATGTGTTTAATGTTGATTAAAATGGAGCTCCAACTGACGGAAGTGAAACGTTTAATTATTTTAATTTGTATGTAGGTGGGTGACGTATGACTGTGAATTGCAATGTATTTAAACATAATAACGTCTTAATCATGTAGCTGGTGCCAAGTGATTTGTAGGGCTATGAGTTTGCAGGAAGGCATCCTCTGTCAGCACAATACCATGTAACTGAGGCAGATACTCCCTATGGCCAAAAAGAGTGTGAAGCAGAATACTTGGATTAACTTTCACACAGACTGTGACCAGCAAGTGTTGAAATATTATAGCTGGAAGAGATTTCTAACAGGGGGGTGCCTTTCCTTCCTCTGATATGTTCCGACAGCAGAATTTTAATGTAACATTACTCTCATCAGTCAATGTTTGCATATAATTAAAGATGTGAATTTTGATTAGTGTTTTTATTTTTTAGTACATGTCAGTATTTGTAAAATTGCATGATGCTGCAGTGTCTGTAAATGAGAAAGAAAATTAAAGAAGTAAAAAAACATTTTAAGGACAAGAACTGCATGTTTAATAAAAGTGTTCAGCCAATGTAGATGTTTTATATTATGAAATACAAATAAAATACCCTATTGAGCCCTCTTTGCACCCTAAAGCTCTCTCTTCGGACAGACATGTTTAGAATCTATGGTCATCTGACCGAACATGGAGGATGCCCCCTGATGGGATCAAAGAACGCCTAGTAATGTACTTTATATTTATTGTTTCATTAACCCCTTTGTGACATGAACTTTTGTCATTGTCTTTCCTTTGGTGACATGGGCGGTTTTGACATCTCTGGGGTGTTTAGCTGGGGTGTTTGTGTTTAGCTGTAATTTTCATACTGTACCCACACAACATATATACTGTTTTTCAACCATTATATTAATCATATCTTATATTTTACTACACCAAAAAAAATCATAAAATATGATAAAAATAAAAAAAACACTTTTTAAACTTTGACCTAAAAAATGATTTACACAAATGCAATCATTAAAAAAGACCCTGTCTAAATAGTTTCTAAATTTTGTCCTGAGTTTAGAAATATGCATGTTTCCATGTTTTTCTGCAGTTTTTTGAGAGTTATAGGGCAATAACCAAAAATAGTGTTTGCTTTTCTTTACCTATACTGATTTTTTTAACCCAATTAAAATGTAATGTGAGACCCTTATGCTAACTCTAAATTTATTTTAATTTTAATTTAATTGTAACCCTAATCCTTATGCTAACTCTAATTTAATTGTAACCCTAACAATTATTCTAACCCTAGCCCTAGATTTTTAGCTAATTAAGTCATCTTTTTACAAGTTCACTTCCAACACTCTACCCAGAGCATGCTGCTCTTCAATATGGCGCTCGCAAATAACTCCGTGGAACAATCATGGGTGCCCTCAGTAATGGATTTCGGTGTTGCTTAATTTCTTGACCTCGAGGCACTAATGCATCAACGCCATTCTAGAAGTGCGATCTTAGATCACAAACAGGCTCGTTTAACCACAGGACGAACTAGGTCCAACCAATGCTGGCAACGCTTTGCCAAACAGGACAGACCTAGTTCGTCCAATGTCGGCAAAGGATTAAAGCACTTTTATATAACATATCTAAACATGATGCAGTCTTTCAATTAAACATAAGCTAATGTTTTTTCTTCTGTTGTCTTTTAACAAGAGTCCTACATTACACAAGAGCATGTTGTTGTCCTATAAATTATTGTGCTCTGACATATCAACCTTGAATTATTGGCTGCATCCAATAAATAATGCTAAAGTGTTTAACCAGGAAATGTGCATTAATATAATTACTCATTTTCAAGTATGTCCTGGGAATGTTACTTTTGCTCAGCACCAAAGGGATGTTACTATTACCTCATTTAATGGTTCTCATAGAAACCTGCCTGGAATCAAACCTGCAATGCTCAGGATTAAAGTCATCCGATGAAACTTTGTAGGTGCTATCATCCTAAATCAACAGACTCAAAGACGTTTAGCTCGGGGAAGGCATAGTCCAACTGGTTCATCAAGTTTACCCAAAATGAATGCCAACATGTATTATGTCCTCTATGTACAGTAAATTGTGATGATAATTGGATTCCTTTACCGTACAGCCTTGGAAGGCTCTTATATCGCCTACTGTCTCTGCTGTCTTCACATAACATCTTTTACTTTTGAATATAATTCTTTTGTACTTGCATTTTATTGGAACCACAGAGCCAGGGTTGATCTATCTCTCCTTTCAATATACATAATTGTGCTATAATGAATATGCATGTTTAGATTGTGTTTTTTTTTAATTATTATTATTGTAGAAAACGTTGGCTGTTCATACATCCAGGGAATCCCAATGGAAATCAACAAAATCATAATGACAAGACAAATTTATTCCACCGTGCAGAGCGATAGAACTGCATGCAAAATAGATAGATATATATTTATGATTACGGTGCATTTTTATGAGTATGGGTTAATTTGGGATGATATTTTTAGTACAGCTGCTCCGTGCACAAAGCATCAGTATGTGACAAGAGTTATTGTTAAATCATTTTCGGCAGATTTCTCTTTTTTTTCCCATTAAAAGAGACTTGTTAGAAAGACTGCTTTTGAAAAAAGTAAGTGTTTCTAAAATGAACAGCTTGATGCATTATCATGTAAAAGGCTAGACACATATGCTACTGATAATATTCAGCGAGACAAGATAAGGTCAGCTTTGATAGACATTTCAGGATAACAGAGGATATGCTGCACCGTCTATAATTGCCAAGTATTGCAGGAAAGGAATTATAGGACTTCCCAACTTTGCATTATGAAGATAATCAAATCTACGGAGCGTAATACAGCTACTCACCTGGGCATCTCTATCAATATACAAAGAGTAACATAACTAGTTTCACATGGCTTTGAATTTAGAGAATAATAGAGCACAGTAACATGCAAAACTACTCATAATAAAGGCACTCAATTAAAATATCCCATCTAGACCAAGTCCAGACTCCCAATTAATAAGCTTTCTTTTATTTTGTTTGGTCTGGTATAGCACAATATAAAATACAGGATGGTTCAGCTTATATATATATATATATATATATATATATATATATATATATATATATAAAACATGGAAAAGAGATTCAGATTAACAGGAAGGCAAGTCTGGGTTTAGACTGAAATTTTTTTATTTCTTTTTTTTCAGCTAAATAAATGAATATGTTATCAAAACAGTGTTGCTCATATAGAACAATTGTTTTAGAGAAATTAAGAAAATAAAAATTAAGGGTCTACTGAATAAAGAGGGACTTGAGACGTGAGATTCAAACTTTAGGACAACGTAGCTGAGTTGGAAGATTTTTTGATAGACTACATGCTCTATGTACTTTGAGTTGGAATATGTTTCCATCACTGCTACTTTGGCCCAAAGTTTAAAAGTCCTGCAATTCTCTCTTTATTGAGTAAACCCTTTATTTTGATTTGGTATTACATTATATTAACATATATATATATAATTTAAATAGCTCAAGGTACAGAGCATAAAGGTAAGCTAAGAAATGTGTTAATGATGAATACAAATAAAGTACCTTATTGAGCCATCTTTACTCCATATAGCTCTACCAGGAGGCAGACATTTTGTTTAGAATCTTTGGTCAGATCTTTGTTCATCTGAACCAAGGTGAGTGAAGATCTGACCCAAGATTCTAACCAATATGTCTGCCCCCTGAGAGAACTATATGGAGTAAAGATTCTAACCAACATGTCTGCCCCATGAGAGAACAATATGGAGTAAAGATTCTAACCAACATGTCTGCCCGTGAGAGAACTATATGGAGTAAAGATTCTAACCAACATGTCTGCCCCCTGAGAGGGGGACTCTATATGGAGTAAAGAAGGCTCAATAAGGAGCTTAATGTGTATTATTTCATTAAATAGTTTATTTATAAATCATCAACACTTGATTCAATCTTTCAATTAAACATAAGGTCATTTTTTTGTTTTGCTGCAGTTGTCCTTTCATGCCAAGGCTCTTCTGTATTATCAGGAGCATTATACTAAATATCAATGTCTGCTTCATTTTAAAATGATTTATTGATTATAACATAAAAATAAACATTTTGGCTCTCAAAGAGTTACTAATGAAATTAAATAATAGTGCTGTAGCATATAAAACCACATTGCCCCACTGCTTGGTGCAGGACCCAGGCTGTACCAGGCACTGTCAGAGCTAAATAAATAAAATCTGGCATGATGTATGCCAATGTGTACTCATTGGTTCACAATCATCATACAACCAGTGTTTTGCTTTTAGTTATTTATCTTTCAGAGCTGTAGGACTCAATGATGAATAACACAGCAACATAGAGACCTGAATGATTAAATGAAGCGAGCTGAGAAGATGAACATTGTAAATTCACATTTATTGGAAGAGATACAATGGCTATTGATGTCAAATGCTCTTATCCCCCTCCTGCCAAAAAGAGTATCTACTGAGCTGGTATTTTAACACTAAAAAGTAATGTCTCTCTAGAATATTGTTAGCTTATTCAGGGTCAGCACAATAGTTGCTGATTTTGATTCTTTGCGTCCTCCCTGGAGTGTATAGCCATTAAATAGAGTAGACATGGGTTGCTAGCTTTCCAACCACAATAGAAGACATATGCTGTGGATTCATTATAAGGTGAGATGCTATTCAAGGACATCTCTGTACATTTTTCTCTGATTGGTCAGAAGAAATAAGTGAGGATCCCCAGAATGTCTAAAAAAGCTAGGGGGAGCTATCTTCATATTGGACAGCGCAGACTGTCCCTATTCCTCAATCATAGGTTGTGGTGAGTTTTGGGAAGTAAAATTTTACAAACCAGGCAAACAGAATATGCTCCATTTCTCTCATTTATGGGATGGGAAGGTAATAGATAAAATTAAATTAGGCATATCCAATATATGTTCTTGCTCAGCCTTAGGTGGTGCCATATGGTGCAGGGCCATGGTGTCGGGGGATTGGCATAAAGAAGGTTCCAACTGGTGCAGGATAATATGATTTATCTATCCCCCAGTTTTTGGTCAGCCACAAAAGGACATTTGTCTTCACCCAAGAGGAAGACAGGTTGTCCACATAAGGAGGGTTTTGACAAA
Source organism: Pelodytes ibericus (assembly GCA_036172795.1). Lineage (NCBI taxonomy): Eukaryota > Metazoa > Chordata > Amphibia > Anura > Pelodytidae > Pelodytes > Pelodytes ibericus. The sequence continues at coordinate 10,684,590 of CM069864.1, read as the reverse complement.
GAAAGAATGTCCACCATGTCCAGGTCTAATTATACACACCCCTGTCTGACCTATACTAAAGACACCTTCTTGCTTTATTTGCAGGTATACAACATTATATTAGTACCTAATTTTATTGATTTATTATCAAATAATGTACACACTACTCCAGTCGTCTAGAAAGCAAAGTGGCCACTCCCTCAATCTACTAATAATACCTTCCTCGTGCATCTTAGCAAACAAGAATCGTGCCTGGCATTCCGTATTGCTTGGTTGAGCTGGCTTCCTACCTTTAAGTCATCAGAAATAACGACTTCACAAATTACACAATTAATCATGTATCTGCTATTGACATGAATTTTCGGTGTCACTTGCAGGAAAAAATTGCCCTGATTAGCATTTTGCATTGTGCAGTATTAAAGGATAAAGCAGTCTATATCGTTATTGTAAACAAGAATCAACGCACATCAACAGATATTAGCGTCTTTGTTCCGAATAGAATGTTATTTTCACATAAAAAGGATTCATTTTTCTTTTCTTTTTTTCAAAGGCAGACGGAGGTTAGGATGATTTACATATTCCCTGTAAAATTATCAAATAAAAGGAAGAGATAACTTTTTTCTGAAGAAAGCCGTAAGAACTCAATAAGGAAGACATTTCTATGCCAAGTCAAAGGAAATTGAAAGTAGTAATCTGATGGGCCCATGTCACATTGCACTGTCGGGTCTATGTGCTTAAATGAAGGATAGAATGATGAGGTTACTGCAGACAATGACGTACAGGGAACTGTTTAGATAATTAGATGCAGCTGAAAATATTCATTAGAGAGATAATGCAACCTAATATTAACTGGGCAGTACCTTCAAAGTTATATGCAAAATGCAGTTGTTTTTTTTTTACTTTAAAATAAATTATAGATCTCCTGTAATTTTACATTGAAAATATTTTTACTAAGGCCTATAAATTCAGTGATATGAGTGAGTGATAACACAGGAGGCAGACTGATGGACCGACTTCCTCAGAAGGAGGTTTTATGCTCCCCTCTGAGAAGATGAACAGTTCCCGGGATAGTCCTTTTTTAAGGGTACTGTCTTGTAAAATTTGCCCTGGCTTGCCTGTTGTCCGTAAACAGTTTATTTTGCGATGCACAGGCAGCTTTGCATTTGAGTACAGGGAGGCTGGAGCTCCATCTCATGGGGTTACTGAACAGTGAGTGACGTTCCATGGTGTAATTTAACCCCACCTCTTTTGGCTCTGCCCCGACATGCCCCCAAAGGGTTTTTTCCCATATTGGCAGGCATGAAATTGCTGTCATTAGCTATTACTGTATAGTTGATCTGTTGAACTCAGCTGTGCGTGGAAAGTATAGCCCTGGATTTAAGCATTACGGGAAGGGCCCCATGACTAAGCCCAGATCAAGGAGTTTCCCACTAGACAGTTTTCAAAGGGGAATTTTGTTGTAAATCATCAACCAAGGTCATGGGTCCCCCCTGAGCGATAGCCAGGATGACCAATAATGTTTCCCCTAAAGCGGTGGTGAAAAATGTGTCTCCCCATGGTCTGCTCATTACAATAATTTTACACAAGCTGATTTTCACTCCCGCCCTTCCCTTTTTTGGGTTTCAGGTATTTCTTTAGCGTGGCATGTGCTCCTAAGAGAATTTGCTGGAGAGCAGGAGGTAGCCCTCACATTATTATCTGTTATTGAGGTAATGATACCACCGGCTAGGATATTGCAGCCGATAGTTTCCCTAACATCTGAATGCACTGGTGCTATTGCGACTAGGCCAATGGTCACAGGATCTCACCAAGTGTAGGCTGAATATGCTAATAATATGTTAATGTTATGATGATATTTTGCTTAAGTTAACTAATTATTAAGGATGTTTTTTTAAGTAATATATATATATATATATATATATATATATATATATATAGGTTAATAATGTTTATTAAAGAATTAGAATGCGTTAGAGTATGTTTAGAAATAAATACTCTGGCCTTTAAAATCCAACCTGTGTGTTGAGTCTTTTCTGAGATGGAGGTGAGGGTGAGTTACCGGTGGGTTTCCCTAAGTAGATGGTCTAAGTCATGTAGGGGGTGTAGTTTCAGCCATGAAAATGGGCTATTTGTGTTTTATTTGTTACCATTTTTCTTGTCCAGTCACTTTTTTGATTGATAAACACTGGTTTCTGATAAAAAATAAATAAATATATATATATATATATATATATATATATATATATATACACACACACAGCAACAAAACCCCCAAATATAGGTTTTATGGATCCTAAGACATCCCGTTGAGTAAAAATAATAAAAAGAGGAAACACATTGTCATGTCTGCCTTGAATATATCACGGCAACTGGATAAAACTGAGCAGTAAATTCCTTTCATTTTTGATAATTTGAAACCGCTATGTAATGCAGATCTTTTGGACACATTTGAAGCCCCCCTGCTGCTCCCACAGAGCTCCTTTTATCTGAGGATTCCGTTACCTCAAATTGACTAAAAGCTGCTCTACATCTTTTGAGTTGGAATTGACAATGTCCTTTGGGTGCAACGTAGAAATACCCCAAAGTGTTCTCAACCCTCTGAAAACATGTCAATGTTTTGACAGCAACGTTTAATCCAATAGTTATTATTTTAAAGCATAAAACGGTTTATATATAGTATCTTATGACTGTAGATAATGTGTTTCTTTGTTCACGGTCTCAGCTTAAAAAAAGAAATTGAACAATACAGAAGTTCAGACAATATTTTTTGTCAGCGTTGTTTGGGATAATTATAGGTAAATTTCATTTTTACCCTCTTTCATGAATTTTTGTGTGATAACATGCTCCCCCTAGTATTTTATTCTGGCTTTCTTAGCATGACAAGAAAATTAGTAGCAAACTAATTGTTTAACAATTCCAAGGATTTTTTCTGAACTACCCATGAACTAACCATGAGTTTAAACAATTTAAATTCTTTTCCCCAAACATTTTTAAAAGGAGGTTTAATATTTGCACATCAGGGATACTGTACCTAAGTCTACCCAGGTCATATGTCCCCATATCTTATACTACACTTAACATCATCTTGGTCCCTCTGTCACGCTCAGTGGCGTCGCTAGGGAGTGGCTACTGGGGCTGATGCCCCAAATCTTGCATCAATAGCCCCGAGTCTTCAAACCTGTCCAACAGCCAGCCGAGATTTTCTTATTTTTATTTTCTTTATCCACGCACGGAGCTCTCCTCCTTCCAGGACAGTGTCCCGGAATCAGAGGTTCAGGCTCTCGCGGGGGTGAGATAAATAATGGTGGCGCGGTGATGACGTTCTGGGATGTGGTCTTACAACTGCACTGTGTGCGCAGACCACTCCCACAGCTGAAGATGGAAACAGGAGGGTGATGAGCTGTCCTGCAAGCTGCTGCACTAAAAAACTAAATAAAAGTGTGACAAAAATAAAATATAGGGAGGGGGAGCAAGTGACATCCAAAATATGCCTGGTATATTATTGGGCAGAATATCACTGGCATATTATTGGGCAGAATATCCCTGGCATATTGTTGGGCAGAATATCCCTGGCATATTATTGGGCAGAATATCCCTGGCATATTGTTGTACAGAATATCACTGGCATTTTATTGGGCAGAATATACCTGGCATATTATTGGGCAGAATATCCCTGGCATATTATTGGGCAGAATATCACTGGCATTTTTTTGGGCAGAATATCCCTGGCATATTATTGGGCAGAATATCCCTGGCATATTGTTGGGCAGAATATCCCTGGCATATTATTGGGCAGAATATCCCTGGCATATTATTGGGCAGAATATCCATGGCATATTGTTGGGCAGAATATCCCTGGCATATTGTTGGGCCGAATATCCCTGGCATATTATTGGGCAGAATATCACTGGCATATTATTGGGCAGAATATTATTGGGCAGAATATCCATGGCATATTATTGGGCAGAATATCCCTGGCATATTCTTGGGCAGAATATCCCTGGCATATTATTGGGCAGAATATCCCTGGCATATTATTGGGCAGAATATCACTGGCATATTATTGGGCAGAATATCCCTGGCATATTATTGGGCAAAATATCCCTGGCATATTATTGGGCAGAATATTATTGGGCAGAATATCTCTGACATATTATTGGGCAGAATATCACTGGCATATTATTGGGCAGAATATCCCTGGCATATTATTGGGCAGAATATTATTGGGCAGAATATCTCTGACATATTATTGGGCAGAATATCACTGGCATATTATTGTACAGAATATCCCTGGCATATTATTGGACAGAATATCACTGGAATATTATTGGGCAAAATATCCATGGCATATTGTTGGGCAGAATATCCCTGGCATATTATTGGGCAGAATATCACTGGCATATTATTGGGAAGAATATTATTGGGCAGAATATCCCTGGCATATTATTGGGCAGAATATCCCTGGCATATTATTGGGCAGAATATCCCTGGCATATTATTGGGCATAATATCCCTGGCATATTATTGGGCAGAATATCCCTGGCATATTATTGGGCAGAATATTATTGGGCAGAATATCCCTGGCATATTATTGGGCAGAATATCCCTAGCATATTATTGGGCAGAATATCCCTGGCATATTATTGTGCAGAATATCCCTGTCATATTATTGGGCAGAATATCCCTGGCATATTATTGGGCAGAATATTATTGGGCAGAATATCTCTGACATATTATTGGGCAGAATATCACTGGCATATTATTGTACAGAATATCCCTGGCATATTATTGGGCAGAATATCTCTGACATATTATTGGACAGAATATCACTGGAATATTAATGGGCTAATATATATAGTGGATATATATTTAATATTCATCCAGGTCTTTTCACTGGGATGTACAAATGCAGACCTCAGGTTTAACTTGTACAAATATGTGGGAGCAGATCCCATTAATAGAAATGTAAAAATCTGAAATAATACATGTGTGTGTGTGTGTGTATATATATATATATATACACGCACACATTATTTATATATATATATATATATATATATATATATATATATATATATATATATACATATATATATATATATATATATATATATATACACACACACACACACACCTATTATATATATATATATATATATATATATATATATATATATATATATATATATATATATATATATATATATATATACACACACACATGTGGTTATTGTGCATGTATTAGCCTGGCCAAGCATGTGAGATTCTTTACGCCACTGCTATCAAATCTGCTATGGGCTCTAGCCCCGGATCTTTTGGGGACTTATCAACGCCCCTGGTCATGCTCCCTCCACTTTAAATACCCGCCTTGGAGTCGGTCCATGTATTTAGCGACCCTCTCCATTAATTAAAGTGAGGGACTATATTGCTTTATTTCCGCACCACTTTATTAATTATCCTTCTCTTCTCCGCCCCCAGTTATATCTCATTTTGAGTAGCCTATCTCTCTACCTCCTCGATGTCACTTCTTCTTTCGAACACTTCCCATTTTTATCCTCGATTGTCCACTCCTTAAGCTAACCCTCTTATTTGCAGATGACCATCTCTACCGTACTTCTTATTATCTATTTTACATTTCCAATCTACTGGGACACTTATTTTCAATTCAGGTATTCAGCGCCCACGTCCATTTGAGCTCTTCTCCCTCAGTCTAGGTGCCGCACTCACTGGTAATTGTGGGCTTCTTATTACACTTAATCCAATTGGTCTTCCTTTTTGCAATGGTGATGTCAATGGCATGTCTCCCAATATGGGAGGCATGTCTTACTATATGGGCGGCAATCCCGGGTTTCAGGCTGTGTCCTGCTCTTCAGGACAGAGGTAGAGTTTAGTGGGACAGCAATCATCCAGTCCTGATCCTATTCTCCCATGTCCGAGACACTGTAGAAAGCTTACATTCAGGTGACATCACTTCCATGCATGTGAGGTAATACATACTAATACAACATGTGTATCACCCATATATACATAGGGTGATATTTATAAAAGCCAAATCTGGGGCAATGATCTAAAAGCTGTCACCATGGAAACACATACAGTATTCCTGCATTTAGATCACTTTGATCCAGAATTGGCCTTTATGAAAAACTCCTATAGTGCATGGCTTGTATACTTTAAGCTATACCCAACCCCAATTTTTTTTTTTTTTTTTTAAGAGATGACCAACTTTCAACTTGAACCTGGACATCACATTCATTATATCTATGAAATAAAGGCTATTCCTGATGGGTAAAACATATAATAATATCAATAATACAAAGATTGCATTTGAATATATTATTTTTTTCCCCATTATTCCTCCCACGTATTATTTTGTAATATATTCCTACTGCACTTGAATATTAATGCAATATGGAATTTGTCCAAAAAGGCTCCTGTTACTTATAATACATCTTAATTATGTTCTTTTGGGGACCTCGGGGCATCGTGCTGTATAGGATAATCCAAAGGGACCTAATGATCTTTCTTTTTATTCTTAGAATAACTAGTTCATTAAAGGAGGAAAATAGGGAAGGGAGCTTCTCCCGTGTGTAAAAATGTCAAGCTTGGACTAATGAAGATGTTTGATTAACATCTGCCATTGTTTGTCACACTAGAAGTATGCCCTCTACATACAAGCCTACATTTCCTTGGTTCTAGTGAGCAAAATTCCTCACTTTATTTGGTTTATTTCATTTGTCAACTGAGGACCCATTACAAAGCATTACATATGAAAACGTCAAACCGGATTTTAAATAATAATGACAGTCGCACAGATTCTCCCGATGAAGAGGGTCATTTTGCTAAATACGTCATTGACTAATTTGATTGCCAGTTTTCAATATCAGATTATTTTTATTCCCCCTCCCGACTGTCGCTTCCTGTACAGTGGAATGATTTGAAGTATTAAATAAATATGTGTTATTTTTAACAAACCTTGATCTAAGTAGAGCCGGGTAAATGTGATAGATTGTGAAAAATCTATCAGACAAGCACGGTAATAAAATCTTGCTAGACTCAATAGTCTGTTTATTAACCTTAACTTGCCTTGCCACGATAAATAGATCATCGTTTTCTTTTTATTATTTATTATTTATTTTGAGCGTTTGGGATTTTCCAAACAACATATAGGAAAACCATATATATACCAACCCCATTGCAGCTGATTAATTATATTTAAGGACAACTGTAGCAAAAAAATTAAGTTCTGTTTAAGTGAAAGATGGCATCAAGTGTAGGCAATTTATTTTAAGAAATGCTTTAATGAAACAATAAAAATAAAGTAACTTATTGAGCCATCTTTACTCCATATAGCTCTACCAGGAGGCAGACATTTTGTTTAGAATCTTTGGTCAGATGGGTCACATTTCTATTCATCTGAACCAAGGTGAGTGAAGATCTGACCCAAGATTCTAAACAACATGTCCGATACAATCTTTCAATTAAACATACGTTGTTGGTTTTTTGGCTACAGTTGTCCTTTAAACATTAGAAGTGTTGAAAACAATGACCATTTTAAATGTCTGCTGAAATAAATTGGGTAGTTTCCCCTAGCTTAATATTCTGTATGCTGCACACATTTCTAATATAAGTGAAAGGCAAAAATATTTTTACCGGGCTCTTATAATTCAATTGGAGAGACGGGCTGGATTGTTGCTATGGAAAGAGCAATATATCAATAACACTTTATTTGCAGTTTGTAATAGTGGAGGAGAAAAAAAACTTATGAGAGCTCTGTTTGTTTGCATTACCTGTTCAAGAAGAAAACAGTATCAACAGTCTCAAAAAAGGTCTGCCTGACTTTTAGGGGATCTTAAAGGACAACTGTCTGCCCAAACAATTTAATTGAAAGCTTCCATCAAGTTTAGGCATTTTAGGATAGATCTCTTTAATGAAAGGTACCAAATAAAGTATCTTATTGAGCTCTCTTTTTGTTCCATCTAGCGCTATCAGCGAGCGGCCATGTTGCTTCAAATTTTGAGTCGAATTATCTGACCTAACATGTCAGCCCCCTGCTTGGGCAATATGGAACACAGACGACTCAATAAAATACTTTATTTGTATTTGTAATTTATAGGCGTATTTCAGACCTCCCTACCCTGGCGAACTGGGAGACCAGAGGGCGAAGCTGGGGATGTCGAGTGTCAACATGAACAAAAATCAGGAACAGACCTGGCAGTTTACTTCTACGCATTTTTGTTGGGATGTAGGGTGTCAGTCAACCCTGAAAGAACTATTACGCATGCACAGCACGCTCTCTCTAGTGTCCCAAACACCAGGGCATGGGATCCAGACTGCAGCATTGTGATCTCGAATCCCGCTGTCCTCCGAGCTCTACCTCTATTCTGTGCAAAGCGAGGGACAGTTGGATGGCATGGTATTTGTATTGATATTTACATATCTATTTAAAATCCCTTTCCTTTCTATTTAAAATCGCTAGACTTTAAGTGAAATCTTCTATCGTCAACCTCTTAGGGGGTCCATAAGAGATTACAAGACTGAAAAAAATACCTCTTTTTGGTTGTAGTAAATCAAGGTGAGTGGTGATCAGCATCACTGTTACATGGTCCGTGACCGCTGATCTTTGCCTACATGTTATAACATTCAATTACTTGCTGGGGTAAGAAAAAAAAAAATATTACGAAAAATGATGTTGTCTCTATTTTTCACTCCGCAGACTAGATAGCCATCCAATTATCTAGGTAAATAGAAACGGATGCTAACTGGATGATAAGTAATATTAAGTGACAGGTACTAGAGAAGAAAATCATACCTAATTTTACAGGAACAAGCAGTTAAGTGTAGTACTTGTCACTCAGAACATTTTCATTATCGGGTTCCTGCTTGTAATTATATGCATTTTTAATATTACATAATTAATTGCTCATGCAGTGTGCACACTGCTGTAAGAGTTCCTTCCCTCCCCTAACATCAGAACAACACTACCAAGAAACTGGTAAACAATAAACGTCAACAGAACCTTTTAGATGTTACTGAACAGTGGTGATGGCTAGCCATGGCAGTGCAGGTGTTTAGCAACTACCTATCCCATGATAGTCAGCAATATTACCAACTTAGCATCATGGGATATGTAGTTCCCAAACATCTGCTATGCCAAGATTAGCATCCCTGTAGGTCAGCTTCATTTTCTGAAACCTAAAACCAGGAGTAGGCAAACTTTGGGACTCCAGATGTTGTGGACTACATCTACCATAATGCTCTTACAGCCGTAATGCTGGCAAAGCATCTTGGGAAATGTAGTCACAACATCTGGAGAGCCTACCCCTAAACAGATTATTTTACAACGTGAACATTTTTTTTGTCAATGGCATTGATTTAGTGTTTATCTAATTCCAATTTTCTATTACAAGCAATTCAGTTCATTTCTACCTGGCACATATAACCATTTATAACATACCGTATTTTCCGGCGTATAAGACGACTGGGCGTATAAGACGACCCCCCAACTAAGTCATCTTATAAGCCGGAAAAATCGCATCTATATTTTAATCTTTTAGGTTAAAATATAGAGTTTTCCACCCTCCTCCCCCTTTCCCCAATCCCCAATCCCCAGTACTTACCTATTTTCTGCTCTGTCTCCCGCTGTTAAGCCGGTCCGTGGCTGCGAGGGAAGCGTTGTGAGCTCCCCTCCAGCCACGCGGTCAATAAAGTTTTGTTTAAAAAAAAAGTTTAAACAGACTTTATTATAGCCGCGCGGCCTGAGGGGAGCTCACAACGCTTCCCTCACAGCCACGGACCGGCTTAACAGCGGGAGACAGAGCAGAAAATAGGTGAGTAAATCCCAGTACCCGGCGTATAAGACGACCCCCCCCAACTTTTGAGAAGATTTTCAGGGGTTAAAAAGTCGTCTTATACGCCGGAAAATACGGTATTTATATTTAAGGACCCGTTTTCTGCCTGTTCTGTCCCTTTAATGATAGTTTTGAAACATTATTTTTGTGATATTCATGGTAAGAATTTACATGCTTTAAAACTTATGATTGCAATAACCTTACTGAACTTAGCTTGTGGCTTTTTTGCTGTCAATACACTGAGGTTTTTATGTTCACAAAGATGACCACAGACTTGATTAAGATATTAAACTGTCGGAAAAAATGAACCTATGTTTAATTGAAATATTGCTTGGAATTTAGGCTTTTTAAATAGATTAAAATACCGCTTTGAGCCCTGTTTTCTCCATATAACTCAATCAAGGGAAAAGTCAAGTGACAAATGGTATCTCCCTGGGAAAAAACACTAATGACTAGGATTTAGGAATAATTGTGGACAGACATAGCAACAGTGGTCAATGCCAGTCAGCAGCTGCAAGGGCCAATAAGATATTGGCATGTATCAAATTGAATATTGATTCACAGGAAGAAGATATCATCATGCCTCTTTACAAGTCAATGATAAGACCTCACCTTGAATATGCAGTACAATTCCTGGCATCAGTCTTTAAAAAGGACATTATGGAAGTGGAAAAAGTACAAAGGAGGACTCCAAAATGAATACGGGGTTGGAGGATCTTAGCTGTTGAGACTAAAAATGCTGTGTACACCAGAAATATGGCATCTTAGAGCGGATATTATAACATTATATATAAATATATGCAGGGCCATATAAAGAGCCCTCTGATGACCTGGTCATTAACAGAAATGTACAAAGAACAGGATATTAAGGTATGGGACTGCCAAAAGAGGTGGTGCTATCAAATACAATACATGCCTTCAAAAAGGGTCTGGATATTTTCTTGCGGGAAATGTGGGACCTACAGAGCTATCAATAATAGATTATTATATATTTTAGAGCTTCTTGATCCAAGGAGAAATCTGACTGTCTTTTGTAGCCTAGAAGGAATGCTCTCAAACTGCATTATCAACATTAAAGCTGTGTTTTTTTACTTTTCGAAAATTTTGAGAGTTCAAGCAAACTTTGCCCCTGCGTTTCTGCCTTTCCATTCAGCGTTCCTACCAATATTTGAAGATACTTTATTAGAATGCATCCATTAAAGCATCTCTATTTAAAACATCCATCCTAACCCTAATTTAATATAATTAAATTGTATGCCGACAGTTGTCCTTCAACACTTAAAGGGCAGCCTCACCTATTTTCGTATGCTGTTTATGCTTTTGATAGATGGGAAAAGCATTTATTTAATGTTTTCCTGTAGATTTACACAAATAATAAATCATTTCAAGGATATCGTTGATAGTCAGACTTGCCGGGTAAAGAAATCAAGCATTCTAACCTAAGAATAATTATTATAGAACACTTTTTTTTTTTAAATCGCAATATATATATTTGTAATATAGAGCATCCCAAATATATTCATCTTCCTACACATCTGTCTGTACATCTACCAGATTAATGTGTACACTGACAATTCCAGTAAATTCTGCACAGATTTAAAACACACACATATCTTTTTTACATGTAATTATTCTTTATGAATTCTCTGCTTGACCATTCTAATTTTTTTTTACCTTCTATTAATTAATTAAGCGGAATGTACATTTATTATTCATTGTGATAGCTCAAGTTCTTTAAGAGGGAATTTACGCTTGCCGATTAAGGCCTACATATGCGTGCGTGATTTATTAATACAGTATCTAATGGTTTAATTTCTTGTCAGATATTGTATTGCCAGCAATCAGACCTACTTAGAAGATCTTTGCCCTGGGGTTAATGGCATACACAGATAATGGGAGTCATATTTGTTTAATGTCAGAAGATGGATTATGAAGTGGATAGGGAAATGAGACAAGATATATGTTGCTGTCCCTTTAACCTTGAAAAGATTGAAATATAATATTGTTTTTTTAAAGTGCCACACTGCAAACAGCTCCCCGATCGTATCTGACTTTGTGTTATTTTATCACATAGAGCAAAGTCATTTTTGCTGATGAAAGTAGTTTTGGCATAGACTCTAATTATAATATCTCACGAGCGGAGCCATCAGTATTATTTATATCAGACTAAGTGGTCTAATTACTAAGGTGCTGATGTGATTACTGTATGTAGCAAAGTAGAACTTCTTCCAGAATAACCTTCCAGTGGAAGAACAGGGCAAAATAGAACATTATAAAAGGAATTCAGGAATGCCTGGGATATGCTTTAGAGATACTCAAAGAACAAATAAATGGAGCTTTCTTTGAGGGATCACTAGATATTAGGTTTTGAGATCAAGAAAGTATGCAATGTAATAAGTAGCTAGGCTGGACAGTGATGTTACCCAATAGGCTGAGACCCCAAACTTTGGTGAACATAGTTCATAGCTCAGGATCACCTGTATGCAAGCAGGAATCAAACCGTCAAGGAACAAAGAAAATGTACCATTTCCAAGACTCTGAAAAGACGTTATCATGAAAGTTTTTATCTGTCTGTGAATGTGACATACAATCAAGTTGATTATCCAAATATAACATCAAACTGAATGTGATGCATCTAATAGTGTCTAACCTGTATATTATAATATAAGTGCATTCAAGGGATCCTTACAAACTCCCTTTCAATGTCTACTGCTGTAGCGCTTCCTTTCAGATAGATCTAGAAATGAATGAACTGGAAATTAATAAATAGTAAGAAAACCAATACAACACCATTAGTTAAAATAAATACTATTGGCATGGTTGGGCATAAAAAAAACACTCTTTATAGATATGTGCACATAACCACTTAATAATATACTACTTTTTTTTACAAATAGATGGTTGTGGTCAATATTGTTTGCCCCCAACATTTTCCAATCATGGTATCAACACATGGATGTAAGTACTTAATAAGTAACAAAAAAAGGGAAGTCTGTATTGAAAGCAATAACATATCTATACTTATAAAAGCCCACATTATATATAATTCTAAAAATTAAAAAAAAAAAAACAATGTACAAAGCACTGTTCTTCAGGAATATATTTTAACCAAAATAATGCAATATCACCCAAGTGTATAATCCCCTTTTCCACCAAGGGTGAGCAGGGTCGCAGACATCTAAGGTGAAACAGATCTCCTGCTCCACTGATAGATCACAGAATACAGCAGACTTCAAAGGCCAAACCCTGAAATGTTAATGTGTAGAGGTTCAGTTTTCTGGGCCAATTTCCCACACCCCTTTGAGATAAGGTTACAACTTATTTGCAGCTGTTTGAATTTTTGGGTCATTTAAACTTTCTTTGCAGAAATAGGACATGAATTATAAAAAACAGTGCAAACTAGCCCTCCTCAAGTACGAGTTGGAGAATTATTTAATTCCTGCAACTACCGTATTTATCGGCGTATAACACGCACTTTTCCTCCCTGAAAATAGGGGGGAAATGATGTGTGCGTGTTATACGCCGATATAATGAAAAAAAGAAAAATCTAAAACTTACCTCGTTCCTGCTCTGTCCCCCGGTGCTCTGAAGCTGCGTGGCTGTGAGGGAAGCATTGTGCGCTCCCCTCCAGCTGCGCGATCAACAAAGTGTGTTTTTTTTAAACAAACTTTATTGTTCCGTGCGGCTGGAGGGGAGCTCACAACGCTTCCCTCACAGCCACGCAACTTCAGAGCACCGGGGGACAAAGCAGGAACGAGGCAAGTGCTGGGGTCTGGGGAAGGGGGGGGGGGGGGGGAGTGTGGCATAACGAGCATACTTAGGGGCAATATCCTGGCATATTGGGGGCAATATCATAGCATATTAAATGGCATATTGGGGGAAATATCCTGGCATATTAAATGGCATATTGGGGGCAATATCCTGGCATATTAAAATGGCATATTGGGGGCAATATCCTGGCATATTAAAATGGCATATTGGGGGCAATATCCTGGCATATTAAAATGGCATATTGGGGGCAATATCCCGGCATATTAAAATGGCATATTGGGGGCAATATCCTGGCATATTAAAATGGCATATTGGGGGCAATATCCTGGCATATTAAATGGCATATTGGGGACAATATCCTGGCATATTAAATGGCATATTGGGGGAAATATCCTGGCATATTAAAATGGCATATTGGGCTTCAAAGTTCTTTATTTGAAATTTAAGTTTTTTTTCCTGAAATTTCCTTCTTAAAATGAGGTGCGTGTTATACGCCGACGCGTGTTATACGCCGATAAATACGGTAATTAATATAGTGCCAATGATTATCACAGCTATTGGACAGATCCAGGCGGTAGACACCAAGTTTTGATTCGTTTTTTTTCCTTTCTGTTGGTTCCCTTTGGGTCAATACTAGAGCAATCGTCAATTCTTTATCAATACAATGTCATTACACATTAAAAAAAGATGTACCGTATATTTAAATGTACAACCACAGACTTCCTTCATAAATTGATTTTATACACACAGGGGTTTGGAATAAATGCACTGATTAGCCAAAACCAATAACACAGGCCACAGTTCTCAATATATCAGTCATAGAGATAGTGCTTTTGTATTGCTCCCATTTCTGTCTAAATCATGTATTAATCCACTAAAAAAAAATCTTTGGTAAGTTTGGACCTTTTCAAAAAATCCCTCACGAGACTTTCAAAACAATACAGTTATGAATTGACTTTAATGTATTGAGATGCTGCCACTCCAGTTATCCAATCTCCTATTCATGTCATGACTTGCTAATAAATCTAGTAAAATAGGATTCTTCACGTCTGCATCACATGCATATTCAGCTTCAGAGCATCATCTCGAAATCAGAGCTGCTGGTATGTAACATACCCTAATTCTAGGGTGTGAAGTCTCTTCACAAGTGGATTAGAAGACATTGCAGCATGAAGGCAGTTCAGAGAGAGTGCACAGCTGGGAGAAGCCATTTTTTAAAGATTGCTCTTTTTGTTGTTGTTGTGCTATATTTAGCGTAACAGACATTTTTTTTTACTGAATATTTATAAATCCCTGTGAAAGGGCTGCAACTGCATAGCTTGCACGTCTTAAATGTAAGTACGGTCTCCTGTCAAAAAAGAAAAAACTGGTGTCAGGAATAGGAAACCCAGATTTAGGAACCAATCGTCCCATCTACTCTGACCAGTTTCTCAGCTTTCTACCTAATAACAAGGCTATTCCATGCATCCACTACCCTCTCAGTAAAGTAATACTTCCTGATATTACTTTTAAATCGTTGCCCCTCTAATTTAAGACTATGTCCTCTTGTTGTGGTAGTTTTCCTTCTTTTAAATATACTCTCCACCACAGACACATTTAGAGATGTTTGTCTTAATTTTAAATCATTTGTAAAGCAGAAATAACTATAATTGTCAGTACATACTACTCTATCCCACACAACCTGCCTTCTAATTAAATGGGTGCACAAGCTTTGTGTACAGAGTCACACCCCACACCCTGCTTAATTCTCTGTGGCCATCAGTGCCCTTCGATATCCTGAATGGACTTGCATAGAATAAGCACACAATGGATCCAGCCAGAGTTGAACGATGGGTGCATATCATCCATTGTAGCAGATTCACCAATAGGTCATATGCATAAAGGTCAGTCCATGAAAATCCTGTGGATGACGGTCTCCTTTCACCTTCGCGGGCCAGTAAAACTGGATAAACTCCATGAGTGGCAAATACAGCAGACAAACTATATCGGAAAACTATATAGGAAAATTGAAAAAAGTAGTACAAAGTACTGTTTTGCGGAATGTATACAATATTCTCTAGTCACAATACTCTATGTATATGGTTAGAGGCTTAAACATTATTTGGACTGTGAATGAACAGAAGACAAATACGATGTTGGGGGGGGGGGGGGGGGGGTTATAAACGGAGCCAGAAGCATCGAGAGAGTGAAAAAAAGGTGCAGTGGAGGTAATCCTAATTCTAACAGTTACTGCAACTATTTTATGCAACCTGACACTTTGTTTCACCTGAAATTGTGACTATTTTTAGTGCAATTTCAGAAACGTGTTTGCACTTTTTTAAGCAAAGCCACAAAAAGCCCCTGAGCCACGTGGGAGTTTGGAACCAGAGCAGGAAGAGCCAAATCACAAAGTTTGTCAAGATGTAGTGCCGTACTCTGGTGCACGCTGAGACTGCACAATGTCTATGTGTTCCACGTTTATACATCCCCCACTATATTAGGTGGATTACAAGACAAAGGTGTTTAAAATGTGGACCATGTCTTTCAAGGCAAAATATGGTACAATTAAAAAGAGACATCACAAGCATTGTTCTCTTAAAGGGACTGTGCCACCTGAACATTGATTTTACTATTCATGTAAAGCATTAAACAAATATTGAAAATGATCTATATATATTAGATCAGCATAATTGCAAGTAAATGTACAAATTAGGATACAAATGTGTTTTAAATGTGTGTGTGGGGTCTACTGCTTATGTCATCACCTGTGGCACGGTATGCAAATGAACTGCTTTTCAGTGGGAAATGTGTCATTTGCATACCGTGCCACAGGTGATGTCATAAGCAGGGGACTCCACAGACACATCTAAAACACATTTTTTTTAAATTTAGACATTTCTTGCAGTTTTGTGAACACAATATATAGATAATTTGTAATCATTTGTATGCTCTACATGCACAGTAAAACAATGTATTCTCAAACTTAGAGTACACACAATGTCCCTTTAATATTGCTGAAAACATGTAATCTCCCAAACATTTCCAATCCTTTAAAAGAAGCAGTTTCACTTTAGAAGTTCCAGATCATGAACCATAGTATTTTTTCCCCAAGGATTGCTATAACGTTCACATCTTGTACTGAACCACACACTGAATCTTAGCATCCCAGTGAAGCAGCATGATATTGACATCTATGGCTGTTGCTAGGTGCTTTTTTTTTTTTTATTACATCACTTTAAGAACTCAGACTCCCAGAATGGGGTTTTTATAAATAGAAACAATATATTAGAGGATGTGCATTGGTTTTAACATGTATAAAGTAGCAGTAGGATCCTTTATGGTGTGTTGTCACAGTGAATCCCCTGCCCCCTTGACTCTAAGTGTAACAAATAATAATAATAATAATAATAATAATGTCAATGTATGCATACATATTGGGCAGGATGCATACAGATGCATACAGAGCAGGACATAGTCTTAAATTAGAGGGGCAACGATTTAAAAGTAATATCAGGAAGTATTACTTTACTGAGAGGGTAGTGGATGTATGGAATAGCCTGCCAGCAGAAGTGGTAGAGGTAAACACAGTCAAGGAGTTTAAGCATGCGTGGGATAGACACAAGGCTATCCTAGCTATAAGACCGGGAACGGGGGACTAATAAAAGTACTCAAAAAAAAAAAAATTGGGCAGACTAGATGGACCGAATGGTTCTTATCTGACGACACATTCTATGTTTCTATGTTTCTATGTAGAGCATACCTTGGTCTAAAGTGGCCAGTTTTGCTTTGCCACAACCTTTCCATGCTCCATAGTTGCCATTGGCTATGTTTCCAGGGACACATATTTGTTCCACATGCTGCAGAAAGAGCATGCAACGTGCAGCCCAGCAGTATGTCAGATGCATATACGCACAGACAGAATATATTATTAGCCTAAAATAATGTCCTACATAATCTATTTTCCGAATAATCTCCTAATTCACACGCGCACACAAGGTCTGGATGTCACCACAGGACTTTTCTGATACAGTCATGTAGTGCAGAGCACACTGCCTCGGACTGTGTACTGCACACTGCCTGGTGGGATACAGCAGACCTCAGCGATTGGATGGGCAGTGAGGGCTGCAAATGAAATATAGGTGCAAACAACTGCTCTGTGTGGTGCACAGGTACATCATTATATGCAGGGATGCTTATAAACTATACACACTCCAGGGCTATGTTGGGTTCCATGTAAACGGGTCTGTAGACATCATAATTTCAAATGCAGCCCTGGAATGTGTATATTTCAGAAACTGAATAAATATTAATGTGGTCACCGCAGGGGTGCTTCCATAAAAGCATGGGGGGGGGGGCGCTAAGCAAATAGATCCCCTCAACCGGCGTTTAATTATTTTATGTAGTAGCACCAACACATAACTCCCCTTTTAGTGAATAGACCATTATACTGGGGCGTTTACAGGCTGTACAGGAGCCAGAAACGTTATCACTGGTTCTTGACAACAGGTCCCAGGAATGTAAATGAGCGGAGTCTTAATCAAGCAGGATTACATGAATTGGAAGACTGAGCCCCAACCTATCTGGAAATCATTTACTTTCATTATGTATGTGTATGTCAGCTAGACATGCACGATTTAGAAATAATGCTACCTGTGCACAGTGTAAGGCGGAACAGGACAAGACCCCATACAACGGGACTCTCCTGGAAAATCCAGGACTGTTGGCAAGTCTGGATTATACAATGCTGTTTCTATTGTTGTTTTTTTAAATACATTTATGAAATATCTTAATCAGTGTTAGCTTATTATTTAACCTATATACCCAAGAAAAGACCTTGATACGTCTATCCCGCATGATTTTCTCTGCCATTGTATATCCAATCTAGTACATTATTCCGCTGGATGAGCGTTGGATAACAAACGCAGGACGCCGCAGACTGCGCACTCCAAAATATCATCGAACGATCCCCGGATCCCAATTTGGTTCAGCTGTTTTAACTGATTGCTCCACTAGAGATTCATTTGTTTTTAATCTAAAGATATTCTATACTCTGCATTCGCTCTCGTGCCGGAGCAGTTATCTAAATTATAGATTATACCCCACTGAGTAAGTAAAATGTAATCCCGTACTGCTATTCAAAATGTGATTTCTGCACGTTAATTTATTCCCCCAGCGAGTATTTTTTTCATGTTACACTCCTAACGACAACGACTGATTGAGCAACGCTTAATATATAGAGAGATATTATTTAATCTCCCAACGCATGACTAGGTAACAAGGCAAAATGGCAGACATTAAACTCCATTATACATTAATAATAATAATTAAAAAACCTACCAATCGCCTTGGTTAAAGGTACTCACCTAAACATTGTTTAAACCTTGAATGTAGAATTTAAAAAAAATATCAAAAATAATCTACACACTTTTTTGCAGAATTGTAAGCTAATACCTATACTAAGAGATATATATATATATATATATATATATATATATATATCTTGGTCTGTGCACTCCAGACACAATGAGGTTGATGCCCTAGTGCTATCCCTGCAGACACTGTAGTAGTTTGGAGAAAGTAGCACTCAGGGGACTTGATATCATGAAGAATCAGAGATGTATTTTACAAAGATCACCGTTTCAGTCCCACACAGGGGTCTTTTATCAAGACCCAAGAAGTGGATCCTACAGAACCACGTTGATAAGTTAATTGATTTCCTTCTGGTCACATTTGATTTGCAGATACTGCAGCCTGCAAATGTTATTTGTGGCCGATATAAAAAATGGCCTAGGTGGCAACTTTGATGGCATCCCCTTAATAGTATACACATATGGGAATATAAGGCAAACAAATATATTTACACAGCAAATTTACAAGTATATTCCAGTCTGTTTTTTTTTTGTAAATCACATAGTGCAGAATGAAACATTCATTTATCCCTAATTTTTTTTGTGGGCGTATGTTCTCAAACAGGGTTTTTTTCATGGTTTGGCCGTAAGCCTGACATTCTTTTCTCAATGCCCTGCAATTCTCTTTCATGAATAGCGCCCTTAGTTCTAAAGGGTCTACTAAAAAAAAGAATTACCTTGAATTGAGATGGAAAATTCAAATGTAAGGCCAAAGTCGCTGAGTGAAGATTATTTTCCAATTCATCATTGGCCTAAAGTTTGAAATTCCCATCTCAATTCCTTGCAATCTGTTCTATATTAGTTTTTGTAAGTGGAAGCATGCACAAACTTTAACTCCATCCCTAGCTAAACTTTGAAAATCCTGAGTGTACAGCTGTATGTTTAGTATTGCACAAGTTCAGCTTTTACCTCTTTGAAAGTAATCCAGGAAGCTTTAGACTTGATCGGCCATTAATATAAAGGAAGTCTTCCAAAGTAAGTGTTTGTGTTTATGAGTAGCTGTAAAGGTGAGTTTGGGGAAGCACCATTCAGCACATAATCATTGAACCTGGACTGGCCCTTTTGGAAAATAAATATGTGTTAAATGTTTTATGTCTATGACATCACACTGTGAACTCATGCAAATTACATGTTCCATTATATCCGTGTATTTGCATATGGTGCCATTGGATGAGTTCCTAAATAGAAAACAGCAGAGACACTTTAAAAAAAAAATGTTTTATTATTTATCTATCTATTTGCTATTCAATTCTTTTAACACAATACATAGATCCTTCCTTATACTTTACATTCACACTGCAAACAACATTTGGGTGATGGAGTTTTTCAAGTCTATCTTGTATTTAATCTTTTACCTGTATTTTTGGTTTTCTTTGATAAATATTATAAGCAAAGGATGAATTATGTAGACTTTTATAGAGAAATTCGATTACATAAGAGCTAGAAACCTACAATCTGAGCCGTTTGTATAGCAGACACAGGATTGACATTCAGGAGCATATGATATGGGATCTTGATCCAACTTTTATTATGCACTCAAGAGCTCCCATAACTGTGAAGTACTGATAAACCAGAGGAGGCTCAAATGGAAATGTTAATTCACAGTTTGTATAGTCACTCAGTACTATCACATTCTCCATGGCAGCTCTATCTTTCAGGCAGGAGATTGAATGGGTGAAATGTACCTACGAAAGCACAGAAATATCAGGAATAGCAATGAAGGTGTAGGTCTTGCTAAGGTGCAAAGAATGAGGCCAAAACTATTGGAAAATGTTTCCAATTCAGCTAATTTGGCCTTATATTTGGAATTCCCTCATCAATTCCTCTTTGATGAAGAAATCCTTCAGTCCCTGATGCATGACTCAAGGGGATGGACCCTCAGACCGGGTGTTCCCATAGTTATGTGGGCAAGGTCTGCAAGAGTCCATAAAACATCATTAAATTGTCAGTTGTCCAGTAGATGTCCTCCATGAGCACAGTCGGCCCCAGAAAACAGGACAATAAAATACGGAAGTGGAACAGCGGGTCATTGGTCTTCAGTATTACCCCATATTGCCTCCAGGTGGAGGAATGGAATGGGTAGATTTTGGTGCACATGAAAAAAAAATTATATTCTAACACCCTGTACATTACGAAGACATTTATATGCAGTGCTTTGAGCGATAACTATTTACTCAGCATAGTTTATTGGTTTATTTGTTTACTGTGTGTATTTTGGATGGAGATTCACATGGAGTTTTTTTGCAGTAAAGTATTTTTTTAGCAGATCCGACTCTCTCTTTTTTTCCCTGCCATTAATTTAATTTTCCCTCCCAGTTGAGTAGACTGGACCACTGAGCACAAATAACGAATCTTAAAAGAGCAGTAGAAAATACAGGTATCTATATTTAATTAATAAACAGAAAAGATGGAGTCCCGGGGGTTGGGTATCTCCATCTATTGGAGTGATATCTTCAACCAAGAACAAAATATCATATTATTATTTTTACTTCCCATAACTTCCATGATGGCACTTTGTCACACATATCTTACATAAACCTATTCATATTTTAACACAGTGCTCTACCATCCATGAAATACTCTGTTACATACAAGTGCCAATTTGCAAGAAAATCTATTTTTATGACTTCTGCATTATTTAAGCAGTATTCTTCTACTCGTATATGAATTTACACATCTTATCTCTCCATCCCCACTCCAAATCCTATCTAGAAACACTTTAGCGTAGTTACAATCACATATGAATGTAATTTCTGTCTTATTCGAGGCATCATTATAGAATGCCTTGCATATCGATCTCTCTCTGTGAAATACAATCTATAAGGTATGGAATAATTAAGAAGACAGGGCTCAACACAATGTTATCAGTAATACTACAGGTTAAAAATGATATATGCTTTATTTATTTGTGTAGAAACAAAGATAAAATAAATGTAATCTCAATTTAATATCAATTGGAATTCCTTACCCATGCTGAAATCATAAATAAAAGTTATTGTGTTTGAAACGTAGTTGGGAGAATGACAGAATGGTTATACTGTAAGCTTTTTAATCAACAAAAAGTTTTTTTTAAATGTAACAAAATGCAAAAAAAAAATCCATAACAAGAACAAAAAAATATTTTAAATGTGTCTGTTGTGTCTACTGCTTATGACACCATCGTGTGGCTTTATATGCAAATAAACTCAAGACTCAATGAAAAAATTGTGCAAATGAAACCACAGGTCCACTTTGAGTGGCCTCAGTCTGACAAAGATAATGTGGGAGCGGCAACTGCATTTTACAAAAAAACCTGCAGGATGGAATGGACCATCCTGACTGTAACAGCGCATTGTGCCTCCCCGCAATGTGCTGTGCTATGGATCCCACTTTCAGTGGCCTCAGTCTGACATACAAGATGTAGCTGATGCTCAAAGTGTCGGCTACATTTTTGGCAAGTCTCCGTGCCCGAACTTCCGTATCAGCGCATGCCTCTGCGACTTCCCATGGGACGTCGCAAAGTATCGCGGGATGTCAACAGGAACGCACCGGGTTTGCAGAGAACCTTATCTTGTATGTTCCTGGCTTCCAGCACAAATGCACCGGTTTGCCGCTTTGGTCGTTCAGGACCAAAGCACCATCTGGTGTGATGGGGTTAGTCTTTGCATTTGCATTTTAATTCTGCTAACCCAATGTATAGATAATTTTTTATGATTTGTTTTAATCTGTACATTCAGAGAATTAACAATGTGAATTATTTTATATTTTTCTTTTTTGGGGGGAGGGGGGCCCCTCAAATTTCAAACACACTGGTTCTTTTCTCTTTTTCTATCTTTTCCACTTACTCCATTTCGGTGGTGATCTGATCCTTTGCTTATAAATGGCCATTCCAGATTAATGTACATCTGTACAATGATGGACTAAGCTTTTTTTTTTTAGTTACTATAATAATGGATTGCTCAGGACTACTTTAACAGATGTCTGGAAATACAAATACTCTTAATTCTCTTGTTTAACCGACCCATTTTAGATGCAGCGTAAATATTATATGTAAATATTGCTAACATACACATGTGTATTTATAGTTTCCTTCATGGACTGAAATGTCCTCAAGGAGTTCCACAGCTACATTTTAATTGTTGTGGCAAAAAGATCTGATTATCTGCTAGGACTGAGCATGACAAACTGAAATAAATGTTTACTGGATCCAAGGAGAAGAGATTAGACAGACATGTGTGTAGCGAATGGAAGAAGGACTCTCTGCCCCTCTTGCTTCTCATTGGCTGCGCCCAGCATTCTAATATAGAACACCGGCATTTACATTGTTTACTGTTGTTTTAAAGTCGCAGTGAGGCTGAAATTGATTCGGGTTGAATTTACTAAATTCAAGAAGGTAGCAGATGATTTGAATACTGCTCTTTTAAACGTCGCATTATTTCAGGGGGGATCTGGCATCTGAACAATGGATGACAAGTATAACCAAACGGCTGACTTGCCTTGTCTGCTCCAGATCTGAAATTCTGCTCAGTTTTAGATGTTATTTCATAGACAACTGTCCTTGTATAAATGAGAATTACTCTCTAACGCTAGCATTTCGCAGCAAATAAAAGAAGATCATACAGTAATAGCAGCCACCCGACCATTATATTTTCAGCAGAAAATGTTGGTCTTGTTATTTCTGAAGTTTTCTGCTCTGGTATTGGGATCTTTAAGGAGCAGATTATGAGAGCAACATGTCATTGGTCCTCAAAGGGTTAAAAAGAGCTGGCAGCACTGAATTCTAAAAGAGTAATGATATGGAGACTTAGTATCACTACATGTATTAAACGGCTTACTTTATTTATGCAGTGTGAAAATCAGTTGCAAATTTAGAGACAGATGTAACAGAACCATGGCTCTGTTACATGGTCTGTAATTCCGTTGTGTTTTATTGTACATGTTATGTTTTGCATTGTATATTGTGGTTTATGTTGCCCTTTGAGTATGTGGCTCTAATGGGCCTATTCACTAAGATTCGACTTTGGAGGTCGACTTTCATTTTGAGACAAAAATTTAAATGCGGCACCTGAGTTTGACAGATAACATTTAATCTCACCGGTTATACATTGTGCATGGATAATCCTGATGAGAAACTCACCATGTTTGTCTCTGCACTATGTATAGTTCACCTTTTAGTGAATAGCACCATTATTCTCAAAAATATTGGTGATCTCCCATTACTCCCATTACTCCCAATGGGGAAGATTCAAACCTGGGTTTGTCTTTCTATGTCAAACTAAGGTGTTGAATTTAACTTGGTCTCAAAATGAAAGTTCACCTCCAAAGTTGAATTTTAGTGAACAGACACATAAGTCACTGTAGCTCTAGTTTGCCTAAGATATCAACAGACGGGGACCAGAGCAGTAGGGTTTCCTAACTGAATCAGATTAAGGCAAGAGTCACTGTTGAATGTATATACAGAAATTGATGTTGGGGCAGGATCACACTCTGTGGTTTATATCTGTTTTTTTTTTACATTCTCTCAACTATCTACTGTAAATATTTTAGACCTTTTCTATGTCTTTGTGGTTTGACTCCTGTGAGCTGTTTCCCTGATGGGTCACTCTGCTTGTGACATCCCTATATCATGTATCTGTTTTTCCCATTAAAGAGAGTTTTTGCTCCTGTCAACTGGGGCGGTGTCTTCTTTGAGTGGTGTAGAGTGTCCAGCTCAGGGAGAAGACCATGGTTATGTGATTGAGGGGGCTAAGCCATGTTATCCACCCTACAGGAGAGGGAAGCCTAGAACGGCAACCAGATAGCAGTCAGGTATCCAATTATAAATTTGGAGACACACAAGTGCTAAAAACAGTCCAATGTTTAATCTATAAAACTATGCAAAACATAATATACAGCAGGAATGCAATGAATTTAATTAATATTTCCAAATATTATTTTCACTTTTTCCATTCACAGAGATGTATGATTTCCTTTTTTTTTTAATACGGTATTATCTAAGAATACAATTATCTGTTGCAAATGGGAATCTCCTCTTCTATAGGGTATTAGATCCCCTTTAAAAAATATATTATAATTATTTTTTTCTATGCATTCATTCAAGTAAATATTTTGCCTCTAAAAATCTTAAAGATAATGACACAACTTATCAGTCCGACTAAAAGCATCTACTACTGATACATGATTATATTAAATGGATCCTATCAGCTAGCATTAAGCAGAATAAAACGAATAAGTGAAATGATCTATTGGGATTCTTCAAAGGTGGTCTCAATAGATGACATCATGTCTCCCAAACATTAATCCTACTGGGGTATTTTGTCTTTCATTGTTTAAAGTATACATTGTTCTTGTTTGAACAAAAGACAATAAAAACAGCATGTTTCAATACAATACATCTTTGTACAAAATGAATAATAGCAAAGTGTTTAACCGATATTCAGATATTGTCTTGTTGTGAACTACATTCTAAGGATGTTACTATTGGGCAACATTCAGAGGATGTTACCTTCATCCAACTTAATGGTACTCATTTTATATACCTCCGAAGGATGAAAGGCTGAGTCCACCCTACCCAGAACATGGGGTAGGTACCAACATCGTTCAGGGTGGACATTTACTGGACAAATTAATGATATTTAATGGAGCTACACAGAACTTGCCACAGACATTGGTGACATTGATACGCCTGCCAGGAACTGAATCTGCAACACTGAAAGTTGAACAGATTCTATAGATGGTGCTTTAGCCCAATGAGCTCAGCTACCTCACTGATTAATCGTGTGCACAAAGTCTCAGCATCATGTACAGAAGAAAGCAGTGACTATACAGCACTGGACACACCACGGGAATTCTACATAAAATCAGTCAGCTTATATGGTTAAACATGTATGTGTCTGATGTAAGAAACCAGGAGAGAAGATGAGTGTTCATTAAATACCGATACTATTCAGTCTGTACTATAGACGTCTCGGAGGTTTAAAGTACTTATTAATGTGCTTTTCTGTAAGGACAGAGTCTAAAATAACAGAAATACACAGTTTAGAGTCAGAGGGGAGTGTGTAAAGTTAATCATGACTTTAGCAGATACATAACCTTTCTCTCAGTGCCTGTCACACCCAATTAGCTTTGCTGATAATGCCAGCATGCTTTGTAGCGATGGAAGAGTGACAGAGAATCACGGGAGATGTAGTTCCTAAACACCTGCAGTGCCAGGGTTAGCTATCGCCGATATCCTGCAAACTGAAGCAAACCCGCTGTGGATAAAAGATAAATCTGCATCTTTCTAAGGTACTGTATATTTAGGGGCATGTACTTACTTGTAAAACAGGGTGTCTGCTTTTTGTAGTTAGTGTCACTTGAGATGAGTACCACTGTAAGTATACTCTCTCTTCTCTCTCTATCTAAATAAAAATTGATCACTTTGTGACATCATATGCTAATGAACTATTTTCAGTGATGTCATAAACAGGATAAGCCACAGTCAAAATGCTTTTGGTATGCCACTCTATGTATCTACTTGTAAGGTAGTTACAAGATGTGTTTTATCTTTATTATCTTTATGTGCCCGGTACAAACAAGGTTTAGTTGTTGTTTAACTTTAAGATATAATCCGAAATCATTTGGAAAGATATTGCAACAATTTAGTCCTAATTTACTAACCTGCAGCCCCATCCCTAGCCATATTTAATATAGTCCTACTAGGTAGATAAGGATGCTTCTGGTATATATATTCACCCAATTACATAAGAAACGGGGGGGGGGGGGGGGGAATCAGCCAATTTCTATTCATCAAAGCTTCTCAAAGTACAAAATCAAACAACTCCAATCAAGTAAAGAACCAGGAAACAAATGAAGTAGGATGTCTTCAGATAATTGATTGTCCATAAAATGTGCTCAATGACTCAGAAAGTTTCTTTGGTAAATAGCGGGAATGACTTATATCTCAGACACACAATAAAGTATCGGCTTCATGATCTAATTGGCGATTTTCAAAATCTCTATGTTGCATTAATTATCCACATCTTTAAGAGGCAGAAAGATATGCAGTTCCGAGCTCAGTTTTTTTGTGAATATTAATCATATATTATAAACCGTGATTACCCACAAGCCACACTATTCTCCTAGTCTGTTATTAAGATGAATTATTAAAATCCCAGTGTTATTTAGCGCACTTTAAAAATAGCCTGGTTGGCATCATCGGTTAATTCTCTTTCTGGATTGTTTACATTCATTATCTTTGACTCATCAATGCTTAGAAGTGGTCTTCAGAGGCACTCTCTAGGATTTATCTCACAAACAAGTAAAGAAGACACACAATACATCTTACAAAACCGAAAACCAAAAAACTTGAAAGTGATGTATGATTATGTTAAGGGGACTAGATCAACTACACGAGACCCCAGCTCACTAGGAGGTGATGCCAAAAGATATATGTCTACAGCTTATGACTAAGAACCTGGTTCGGGTTCAAAACTCATAAGACATTCTTGTCTGCTCTTACTTCACTCTTCATTGCATTGGCTCTTTGTGTACAAACCTAAATAAAAAAGCATTTATAACTTGGCTACGGAGCAACACATCATTCAAGATGGCGTCTGGGCTTATGTGACACATCATTACATGATGCACTGTTGTGCTTCACCCCCGAGGGTGAGATAATCTTCCCTGTACAAGAACCAGGTGTCTGGATTTCAATTCTTCAACATTTAGACAGTGTATATGTGATAAACACTATTTTAATGCAAGTGTTCCCTGTGCCTAGGATTTAGGCAGCTGAGCCGAGAAAGACCCCGAAATTGTTGGGGCTAACTCCTCACCCAAAATGGGACTGTGCCATAAAATGC
Organism: Pelodytes ibericus; assembly: GCA_036172795.1. Lineage (NCBI taxonomy): Eukaryota > Metazoa > Chordata > Amphibia > Anura > Pelodytidae > Pelodytes > Pelodytes ibericus. The sequence continues at coordinate 10,656,780 of CM069864.1, read as the reverse complement.
TGATGGTAACATTGTAGAGAATAGAAAAATAGGAAAAAAGAGCTGTACGCTATCGCAACCAAATGCACAATTCAATAAAGGAAAAGTGTTCTGTGCATATCCGCGATGTCTCCTGTTTATGACATCACTTCTGGCTTGACATGCAAAAAATGATTAAGATCGAAGACTCGAAACGCGTCAAGTGTTTCTGTCCATTTCTCTGTTGCGTTGTTGCCCATGATTAAATCACATTTGTTTACCACATGAACTGGAGTGCCAGCGATTTTTTCCTTGTTACCCTGTTATTGTACCTGCAATCTTGGCGATTTCCCATCGGCTGGAGCACTTTTCTCAGTGGCAAGGTAACACTCCTCCTCCAAATTTGCCAGCTGCAGGAGCCAGGGATTCTTCTCCATCATGGGAATTTATGGTTTGACATGGGATTTTCAATGGCAAATGTGTAATATGCCACAGAGCAGGTCATAAGCTGGATACAGCACACACACACACACACACACACATTTAATTCTGCTAACACAATGTATAGATCATATTCGATAATTGTTTTATTCTCTAAATTTAGGGGGAGTAGCTTGCACTTGCTTCAGTCTCTTCATAGCGTCCCCTGAAGCTCGCATCAAACCAGTGGATTTTATGATGAGAGGCTTCTAATGTCTACATTCTGCATGGGGCTATTCTCCAGACTGTTTTTGCTGTTTTAGCCCAAATTGTGGGCCCTTCTACTTTGGAAGTTGCTCCAATTAAGGAGGCTTTTTATATCACCAACTGTACTGCTCTATGTGCTTTTTATTCTTTCTGTACAGAGACACCATCTCCAGATACACTGGACCACTGTTTTATTGATGCCTGACACTCACCTGGGTTTGTGAGTGTGATTTTATACATTATCAACACAATTTGTATTTTACTTATTACACTATGATTTTCTTTGTGTTTATATTGTTTCATGTGTAATCCAGCTCTGCTCCACTTCCCTACCTATCACTATATATAAGTACCGTGAGGAGTACTTGGAAGCAGCTGCGTTTTTCACGTACAAAAAAAGTGTATCTATTTATGATAAATGATGGCTTTTATGATAGTGGCACCTGAATTTATATTTCCAAATTACCCAATGTTTTGTCAGGTGAACAAGAAGCCAAAATCAGTTGCAAAACGTTTGAACGGCTTTCTGCGCTGAGGTTCACTGTTGTGTGAGAGGCTAAGTTATAAGTTAATGCAATGCCCTATGGGGTTTAAAATGTAAGTGGTTAATTTATGAATGTTCTTTGCAGGATCCGGAGCTGGCCAATTCTCGTCGGAATGTGAGTGTTGTATGTAGACACGTAATACTCTGCTAATTTCCTGGCACTGTACATTACCAGACGTGTGAAGGCTCATTATGCAAATTATACCTAGCCACATTTGCATAAGTCATAGGTCATAGTAATTTATAATAGGAGGGACAGCAGCATTGAGAATTCATTCAGTGAGCTGAACTGGGAACAATAGATCTCACAAGGTTTATTATTGCTGGGAAATCACAATATCATTTATTACTTTGTAAAAGTATTTTTTTATTTTTTATTTTAAAAGAATGTATAAGTTTTTAGACACAATCCAGCGATCTGGCTGCTACACATTTTTAGACATTAAACCTACTCTAATGCCTTTGTTTAGGTCCTTGAATTCAAATTTAAAAAAAAAAAAAAGTGTCAGAAGAGGCATAAAAATGTCCGATCGCCGTTTGCTTTGTATAAAGGTGATTGGTCCTTTTCATAAATCCCAACAATTTTCAGGGTGGGAGAAGGACGTCCACCAAACGGTGTTTGGAGGATATTCCCTGACACTAATCATGCGCTGTTGTTTTTTTTAATTTTCTTACACCAACTGCGAAAGCGCGATTAGGGCCGGCACAACCAAACAGTACGCAACCGCAGACTCCCAAAATGTGTCTGCACCAATAGCACCATTCTCATGTCGTTTTACGGTGAAAATTACTTCTCAGGGGCTACTAAATTAATTCGCATTCCAATAAGGAGGGGCTTAGAGAAATAGGCAGGGCTGTTACTATGGAAAAAGCATTAATTCTATTACACTTTATTTGCAGTTTTGAGAAGATAGGAATTGTTAAAGGAAAAAAGAAAACTCATACTGCGATCAATATACACTTGCAAAGCAAATGTTAACATGTCCGAGAGTAAACAGTTCAATCTTTGTTCAAAAGAACATCCAGCCTTGTAGAATAATCACATTGTATAATCATTTGCAGCACAGGACCGCAACAAATGAAACTTCTTGCCGATCATAAAACACTTGCCACTCTTTTCTGGAGTGTAGTATTCGGTTTATTCATCCAGTGAAGCAATTATCAAAATATATTGCTAAGCTCCCGACCAGTTTGGGTGTACGTCTGGCCATTATCAAGATAACAATGTGATAAAAGTTGCTGTGCAACTGTTAATTGATTGCATTGTGACTTATCACTCGAAGTTCGATTGATTGGCAAAAGAGGAATGTATAAGATGTTGGCCCTCTATATATAAAACAAGTGCATTCTGGGATAGATGCTCTAGAGAGAGAAAAAAAAAAAAAAACTCATTAGACGGATCTGTTTCTCTTCCTTTTCCTTTAAGTGCTATAATACCTATCTAAAATATTTTTGGGGAACATATAGGCGGAACTGCTCTTTTAAACGGACTTTCTTTTTATATAAACGGATAAAATTGCATTTATAAAATAAGAAATAATACAAATACGGGAGAGCAAAAAGATAATTTTCTTAATAGCTTTCATAGAGAGTTCAACCAAACAATTACTACTGAAGCTTACAAAACTATTGTCTGCATGATTAGCTTAAAAGGCTGTACGAATGTTCAAAACTATATAGCTTAAATGTGGCATTAAATTAAAATGTAAATGGGCTCTAACTTATTCACCGGAATTTTATATCCTTTGTCAGATCCCATTCTTTTGTCATCTTGTTGATGCAAATTAAAATTTACAAGGCTGATTTTAGGAGAATGAACTGTGTTTCACTTTGGAAATTAGAGCATCTTCTAGCGGTTTCCGAATAATCAATGGTGCGGTGCAACTGGCCAGAGCTCTGATTCATCTTCACTGTGCTTTAAGTACCCAAATCCCAGAGGCTTCCGCACTAGCCAGCATAACACGTCCAGAGACAGAAACTCTGACTGAAAAGCTATTTTTAAGCAGAAATAGCCATGAAGGCCAAGTTAGCTGTGTGATTGCAAGTTTGAAGGTAAATATACAGTTCTTTTGGACTTATATTATTAAGACGACAGTCGATAAAAAGTTACACTTAACTGAAGGATGCATGCAATTATAATAGAAATGATTTAATGAAAGACTATAAATAAAGTACCTTATTGAGTCATATTTGGTACATAAGCTGTATTTTAACATATCAGATTGAGCCATTTAGCCCAGGATTATACTTATTCCTAGAAATGTCACTTGCTTATCTCTAAAAATGATATATGTATTCAGTAGCATTCTTAAAGAGGTGGAGGTGGGAAGTCTGCCAGGGGCACCAACAAACCGGTGCTAGATTAGTTAACCCCTTCGTGACGTTAGGACATACTATGCCATCCTGTGTTAAACAGCTCATCGCCGCTCCCCACAATGAGCTGGGCCTCGGATCACTCTGCAGGGACTTGCAGCCGGATCCTACCTGTCAGATGAGGCCACTTTGGGTGGCTTCAGTCTGACAAGGGAAAAGTAGCCGGTGCTCAAAGCAAACACCAGTTACATTTCTCTAAATCGCGCCATGCCCGAACCTCCGTCTCTGCCATAGTGTTCCTGCTTACTGATCACCTTGTGTTCGGGGCCCAGTAACAAATTGTGAGGTTTTTGTCGTTTGGGATGCAAGCACCATGCATCACGAAAGGGTTAAGTAGATTTCCCTAACAGAACCTGCTTTGGTTGCCAACTGGCAGCTTTTTAGACCTCAGTCAAGTGTGTGAGTTTAACATAGCAGAATGCTCGGTTGTATATAGAGGTATTAGCAGAATGCTCGGTTGTATATAGAGGTATTAGCAGAATGCTCGGTTGTATAGGGAGAGGTATTAGCAGAATGCTCGGTTGTATATAGAGGTATTAGCAGAATGCTCGGTTGTATATAGAGGTATTAGCAGAATGCTCGGTTGTATATAGAGGTATTAGCAGAATGCTTGGTTGCATAGGGAGAGGTATTAGCAGAATGCTTGGTTGTATAGGGAGAGGTATTAGCAGAATGCTCGGTTGTATATAGAGGTATTAGCAGAATGCTTGGTTGCATAGGGAGAGGTATTAGCAGAATGCTTGGTTGTATAGGGAGAGGTATTAGCAGAATGCTTGGTTGTATAGGGAGAGGTATTAGCAGAATGCTTGGTTGTATAGAGAGAGGTATTAGCAGAATGCTTGGTTGCATAGGGAGAGGTATTAGCAGAATGCTTGGTTGTATAGGGAGAGGTATTAGCAGAATGCTTGGTTGTATAGGGAGAGGTATTAGCAGAATGCTTGGTTGTATAGAGAGAGGTATTAGTAGAATGCTTGGTTGTATAGGGAGAGGTATTAGCGGAATGCTTGGTTGTATAGGGAGAGGTATTAGCAGAATGCTTGGTTGCATAGGGAGAGGTATTAGCAGAATGCTTGGTTGTATAGAGAGAGGTATTAACAGAATGCTTGGTTGCATAGGGAGAGGTATTAGCATAATGCTTGGTTGTATAGGGAGAGGTATTAGCAGAATGCTCGGTTGTATAGGGAGAGGTATTAGCAGTAAAAAGAGGTACGTGTACATGCCATTGTACAGAGCAGGATAAATCTTACCAGGAAAAGTTAAAGGGTCATAACATATTTAGTTTTGGAAGAAAGATGATATCATTTAAATGCATTAAGAGAAAAAACACACAAAAGAAGGAAAGGATATTTAAAAACAACCACAACAAGAGGACACCGTCTTAAATTAGAGGGGCACATATTTTAAAGTAATATCAGGAAGTATTAGTTCATGGAGAAGGTGGTGGATGTATGGAATAGCCTTCCAGCAGAAGTGGTAGAGGTTGTGAAGGAGTTTAAGCATGCATGGGATAGGCATGAGGTTCTCCTATATATAAGATAAGGCCAGGGGCACACTCTAGGTTTCTATGTCCTGTTAGGTAGGAACACAGGGGAGTGGGGGAAAGGAAAGACTGAGGGGAGAGAGAGACAGACAACATAGGATGGAATAACATTAATGAAGGTTTACTTTAATGTGACCTAACTAGCACTGGAGATAGGGAAGCAATCTAGCAATGCTTGAGCATCATTATGTGCTAAAGATAGACTGGCTAGCTCGCAGTATGCATACTCTTTAGTGCTGTTTAAAATGGACATAGGATAAATGGAGAAAGCATTCAGTCTTTGAAATTAATGATACCATTACTGACCATTTCTTTTACTACAGATTAAAAAAATAATAATAGTTCTAAATGTATCTAATAAAAGCAGGCTCCACTTCCAGACTTTGGCATACTTCCTTACATCCTCTGCAACAAAGTTTCTCCTATTGTCTTCATATCTTAAACAATATTGGGTTCACTTCAAAACTGCGGGTTTCTTAACCCTTTAAGGACCAGGGATTTTCCAAGGCCAAGGACCAGAGCGTTTTTCAATTTTTAATATGCGTTTTTTTAAACATAATTTTCCTCTCTCTCATTTAACGCACCCATACAAGTTATATGTTGTTTTTTAAAGGACAGTTAGAGCTTTCTTTTGATACCCTATACATAAAAATTATTTACATTTTAGTATTAAAAAATACGTATAAAAGAGGAAATCTTTTGGGAAAAAAAAGTTTTTCCCCATTATTTTCCCAATAATAAGCTACACAACTAGTGCAACACTAACACACTTATCCCCCCTAATTAACTAACTAATAAAAAAGAAAAATATTGGTTCCCAAACCCCCCTAAACAAAAAATACAGAAAAAAAACTCTGAAGAGTGCGATGTCAGATCCATAAAAATCACGCAACAGACATGCAGGGGTTACATTTTATTAAATAAATATATTAAAATTACCTTTATTTATTAAAAAAATCTTTATAAATTGCAAAAATAAAAAAAACTGTACAAAAAAAACTAAATGAGGGCCATAAAGTGGAAAAAAACTGATCACAGTTACAAACTGTGATCAGCATTGAAAGGGTTAATTTTTTATTCCCCCCCCCCCCCCCCTCTTGCTATGTTCTTTATTTATTTATTTTTATTTACAGGTCACTCTCTGTGCTTCACTATAGGAACGTGAAGCACAGAGAGTGTTAGAGGCAAAGTCAGTGTGTGAACACATTGACTTTGCATCTAATTTGCATGTTATTGCGGTGATCACTCAATCACCGCGATCACATGCCCGGATATCCACAGATCGGGTCTAGGAGCTTTGCCTCGGGTGCGAGGCTTAGTCCTGGACCCATTGCAGACTGGCTGGCGGTGCGCACGGAGCGCACCGCCGGCTAGACTGCATGACGAGTTAACTCGTCGTAAGGTCGCTAATGCTGCGGCTCTTATGACGAGTTAATGCGTCATAAGGTCGCAAAGGGGTTAAATGCTAAATATTGCAGGATTCCTAAAGGCTAAACTCAGCAGGATACACATACCTGAGAGAGCTGTCTGAGTTCAAAGTATTGCCTTGTACTGAATTCCTCCTGAGTTTTTAATTATTTTTTTTTGGGGGGATCAAGTTGTTAGCTTGGCAAATAAACCATCAAATATCAGGTTAAAACATCTCTCTGGTTTATATTTTGCTTTATATGACTATATAGACCTACTATAATACGACATAACACGTTGAGTGCCTACACAATGGAGATCTAAAATTTCAATTCAAATTGGTCGCTGACCAGAAAATTCTCAGCTGAGAAAACATTAATGGTAGTCTCCATGGATGCCATAATATGCTGACTTCCATGACAAACCGCTGACGTTAAAAGCTATATTTTTCTTTCACTTTCTATTTCTCACACTTTCTTAAAGAAACTTAAATAGACTTAATTACATGGTAAAAATATATTGTGAATTAGTATTACTATTATCTTATTTTTTCATTTTCAATAAAGAACCCATTATTACAGAAGAAGCTTAGCACTGACCTGTGGCAGATACATGAGACTTCGTTTGGTTTATATGATGGGTTCTCTTTACATATTTTAGTACCGTGTTATAGTTTAAGTGTGAATTTCCACCTAGCTTATTTTCTGAACACTGTATATGTGTTTAATATGTTTTAAATGTCCTTATCATTACTATAACGTTAATTTTTTTTGTAATTCTACATATAATATTATTTTTTATGGTCCTCTAAATTCTATGAGATTTCCTACAGACTTTGGCTGACCACAATGGTAGCCTTGATCCTCTCCATAAACGTATATGGGATGACTTTGGGTTATGTTGGGGCCCTTTTGGGAGGACCTTGGCTAATACAGAAATTGCCAAAGTGCTCATCAAAGTCAATAAGAGCCGAAATAGTCCAACGTCCTCCTGAAATAGGCCAGAGTTTAATAAAATTATTACAAATAATAATTAAGAAAATAAATAACATGATACATACACTAAATAAAGAACAATAAAGTAAACTAACATCAAATAATGTAAAGAAAAGTTAATAAAATGTAAAAATGCATATATTATTGTAAATATACTACTATAATATATAACATTAATAAATTATAACTGTACATGAATATTGTTGTGTTTTAAGATTTGTTAACTTTCATTCTTGCACACTTTTATGTTCGATTATCCAACTAAAATCTGGAGAAATGAAATGCCTGAATTTTTTTTTTTTTTTTTATTATTTGGGCCATTATTTTCCAGCCCTTATTGAGTAAGTTGCCAATTCCGGATTCGAATTCGGCCACACTGAGTAGCCGATGTACGGAGAATTCTATAATTCAGCTAGAAGCTCCTATCTGGCTCTATTTCACGCCTGATCAGCCTATATTAAGTAGACCTTTACAGATAGAAATGTCCATTCCAATCTTTTAGTGACTAAGTCCTGGACTTCACTCGTGAAAGAGATAAATTGCAGGCCATTGAGAAGGGAGATTTCAACTTAAGGCCAAAGTGGATGAGTTGGAAAATTATCCAAATAGGAGTATTTTTCCTACTCCTCTACCTTGGCCTTAAGTTTGCAGTTCCCTTATCAATTCCCTGTAATTCTCTTTTCTGCGAACACAACTCCTGCTTTTAAGATTTTTTAATACACTTTACATTTTGAACTTGCAACAATTCTAGCGTAATTTAATGTTTAATTTTGATTTTAAGTATTTGCCACTTTCTTACTGTAAAATTGACCATGTGTGTAGTTTGTTGACCCATTTGTTAAGCCTTTATTTCTAGAAAGGGGAGCTTTCTCACTGCATGGGACTTGGAGTGCGAGATTTGAGTAAAAAAAAAAAAAAAAAAAAAAAAATTAAATGATTCCTTTTCAATCACAAAAATGTCAAATCTTTCATTACAAATTTTTATTCAGGGCAAAGCTGAGACTCTTTTCATTTAAAGTGAAACAGATACAAGGAGGTAAACATGATTCCCAGCAGGGAGAAATGGCTTTTACTCAATTTACATAGATTTCGAATCCTCGCAGCTGCACGGATAAAAGGCCCATCTTCCATGGAATTCAAAAGTATAGCAGGATGTGGAAAATGTAAATGTGCTATGAAAGTGAGAGCTTTTTATTTACAATACTAACCTAAAAAAATAAATAAAAAATAACTATTTTTATTTCGGTATGCAAAAAATATAAATGAAAAAATTAACACATTAAAAGGTCACGCTTTGAAATAAATGTGTGTCTGGGGAAAGTGTTGCTAAGTATGCCCTAGATTAATAGTTGGATAATTTAATTCACTTTAAATATTTTTTTTAAATATATTCCACTGAGGGATTGGGCTTCGGGCATAATCCTGGAAATAATCAAAAAAACAACAGCACGTATGGAACATGGACATGCTTATGTGTCGGATTGAAAGCTATACTGGCATTATTGAAGCCAATGTCAAGTTTTTAGAGGCAATAGCTAAGGAGGTATTTTTTTTATTATGTGCTTCTCTGTATTTCTCCTACTAATATATGTTTATATGTATCAATCTGTGTAGATGTCTGCCTTTCACTCTCTCTCTGATTATATAGCTACAAATATCTCCGTTTCTTTGTTTATATATCTATTATATCTATCAATATCTCTCTCTCTCTCTGTAGAAATAGTCATGCTTTGTATGTAAATTAAACACATTTTGAGTATAAACTACCTTGTTTTCCATGAAAAAATAAATCACATAAAGTGCATAATGAACAGGAAATACAGTCAAAACATTGACTTTTAAAATGATAAACTTGGATTAGCTAACACAGTGATGCTGCCGATAATGGGCCTCTGTCGTCTACATAGAGATTCCATTAAAAATCAGCCATTTCCAGCTACAATGGTCATTTATACCATTTAACAATGTCTACTCTGTATTTATCATCCATTGTATGTTCTTTTAATGGGCAGGAATTGCTTTTCTACATAAACAAGAACATTTTTAAGTGACCCAAAACTTTATAAATATATATAAATATATATAATTTTTTACTTTTTTCATTTTCATCACATTTTCAGATTTTTTTATATATAGATAATGATATATGATGAAAAGAATGGTATCTTGAGGAAGCTCTTCTTAAAGGACAACTGTAGCAAAAAAATGAAGTTTTGTTTAATTGAAATATGGCATCACGTGTCAGCACTTTAAATAGAAATGCTTTAATGAAAGAATACAAATAAAGTACCTTTTTGAGCCATCTTTACTCCATATAGCTCTACCAGGAGGCAGACATCTCGCTTAGGTTCTTTTGTCAGATCTGTGTTCATCTGGACCAAGGTGAGTGAAGATCTGACCCAAGATTCTAAACAACATGTCTGCCCCCTGAGAGAACGATATGGAGTAAAGATTCTAACCAACATGTCTGCTTCCTGAGAAAACAATATGGAGTAAAGATTCTAACCAACATGTCTGCCCCCTGAGAGAACTATATGGAGTAAAGATTCTAACCAACATGTCTGCCCCCTGAGAGAACTATATGGAGTAAAGATTCTAACCAACATGTCTGCCCCCTGAGAGAACTATATGGAGTAAAGATTCTAACCAACATGTCTGCCCCCTGAGAGAACGATATGGAGTAAAGATTCTAACCAACATGTCTGCCCCCTGAGAGAACTATATGGAGTAAAGATTCTAACCAACATGTCTGCCCCCTGAGAGATCTATATGGAGTAAAGATTCTAACCAACATGTTTGCCCCCTGAGAAAACGATATGGAGTAAAGATTCTAACCAACATGTCTGCCTCCTGAGAGAACTATATGGAGTAAAGATTCTAAACAACATGTCTGCCCCCTGAGAGAACGATATGGAGTAAAGATTCTAAACAACATGTCTGCCCCCTGAGAGAACGATATGGAGTAAAGATTCTAACCAACATGTTTGCCCCCTGAGAGAACGATATGGAGTAAAGATTCTAACCAACATGTCTGCCTCCTGAGAGAACTATATGGAGTAAAGATTCTAACCAACATGTCTGCCCCCTGAGAGAACTATATGGAGTAAAGATTCTAACCAACATGTCTGCCCCCTGAGAGAACTATATGGAGTAAAGATTCTAACCAACATGTCTGCCCCCTGAGAGAACTATATGGAGTAAAGATTCTAACCAACATGTCTGCCCCCTGAGAGAACTATATGGAGTAAAGAGTCTAACCAACATGTCTGCCCCCTGAGAGAACTATATGGAGTAAAGATTCTAACCAACATGTCTGCCCCCTGAGAGAACTATATGGAGTAAAGATTCTAACCAACCTGTCTGCCCCCTGAGAGAACTATATAGAGTAAAGATTCTAACCAACATGTCCGCCCCCTGAGAGAACTATATGGAGTAAAGATTCTAACCAACCTGTCTGCCCCCTGAGAGAACTATATAGAGTAAAGATTCTAACCAACATGTCCGCCCCCTGAGAGAACTATATGGAGTAAAGATTCTAACCAACATGTCTGCCCCCTGAGAGAACTATATGGAGTAAAGATTCTAACCAACATGTCTGCCTCCTGAGAGAACTATATGGAGTAAAGATTCTAACCAACATGTCTGCCCCCTGAGAGGACTATATGGAGTAAAGATTCTAACCAACATGTCTGCCCCCTGAGAGAACTATATGGAGTAAAGATTCTAAACAACATGTCTGCCCCCTGAGAGAACTATATGGAGTAAAGATTCTAAACAACATGTCTGCCCCCTGAGAGAACGATATGGAGTAAAGAGTCTAACCAACATGTCCGCCCCTGAGAGAACTATATGGAGTAAAGATTCTAAACAACATGTCTGCCCCCTGAGAGAGCAATATGGAGTAAAGATTCTAACCAACATGTCCGCCCCTGAGAGAACTATATGGAGTAAAGATTCTAAACAACATGTCTGCCCCCTGAGAGAACTATATGGAGTAAAGATTCTAACCAACATGTCTGCCCCCTGAGAGAACTATATGGAGTAAAGATTCTAACCAACATGTCTGCCCCCTGAGAGAACTATATGGAGTAAAGATTCTAAACAACATGTCTGCCCCCTGAGAGAACTATATGGAGTAAAGATTCTAACCAACATGTCTGCCCCCTGAGAGAACTATATGGAGTAAAGATTCTAACCAACATGTCTGCCCCCTGAGAGAACTATATGGAGTAAAGATTCTAACCAACATGTCTGCCCCCTGAGAGAACGATATGGAGTAAAGATTCTAACCAACATGTCTGCCCCCTGAGAGAACGATATGGAGTAAAGATTCTAACCAACATGTCTGCTCCCTGAGAGAACTATATGGAGTAAAGATTCTAACCAACATGTCTGCCTCCTGAGAGTACTATATGGAGTAAAGATTCTAAACAACATGTCTGCCCCCTGAGAGAACTATATGGAGTAAAGATTCTAACCAACATGTCTGCCCCTGAGAGAATGATATGGAGTAAAGATTCTAACCAACATGTCTGCCCCCTGAGAGAACTATATGGAGTAAAGATTCTAACCAACATGTCTGCCTCCTGAGAGAACTATATGGAGTAAAGATTCTAACCAACATGTCTGCCCCCTGAGAGAACTATATGGAGTAAAGATTCTAACCAACATGTCTGCCCCCTGAGAGAACTATATGGAGTAAAGATTCTAACCAACATGTCTGCCCCCTGAGAGAACGATATGGAGTAAAGATTCTAACCAACATGTCTGCCCCCTGAGAGAACGATATGGAGTAAAGATTCTAACCAACATGTCTGCCCCCTGAGAGAACTATATGGAGTAAAGATTCTAAACAACATGTCTGCCCCCTGAGAGAACTATATGGAGTAAAGATTCTAACCAACATGTCTGCCCCCTGAGAGAACGATATGGAGTAAAGATTCTAACCAACATGTCTGCCCCCTGAGAGAACGATATGGAGTAAAGATTCTAACCAACATGTCTGCTCCCTGAGAGAACTATATGGAGTAAAGATTCTAACCAACATGTCTGCCTCCTGAGAGAACTATATGGAGTAAAGATTCTAAACAACATGTCTGCCCCCTGAGAGAACTATATGGAGTAAAGATTCTAACCAACATGTCTGCCCCTGAGAGAATGATATGGAGTAAAGATTCTAACCAACATGTCTGCCCCCTGAGAGAACTATATGGAGTAAAGATTCTAACCAACATGTCTGCCTCCTGAGAGAACTATATGGAGTAAAGATTCTAACCAACATGTCTGCCCCCTGAGAGAACTATATGGAGTAAAGATTCTAACCAACATGTCTGCCCCCTGAGAGAACTATATGGAGTAAAGATTCTAACCAACATGTCTGCCCCCTGAGAGAACGATATGGAGTAAAGATTCTAACCAACATGTCTGCCCCCTGAGAGAACGATATGGAGTAAAGATTCTAACCAACATGTCTGCCCCCTGAGAGAACTATATGGAGTAAAGATTCTAAACAACATGTCTGCCCCCTGAGAGAACGATATGGAGTAAAGATTCTAACCAACATGTCTGCCCCCTGAGAGAACAATATGGAGTAAAGATTCTAACCAACATGTCTGCCCCCTGAGAGAACGATATGGAGTAAAGATTCTAACCAACATGTCTGCCCCCTGAGAGAACAATATGGAGTAAAGATTCTAACCAACATGTCTGCCCCCTGAGAGAACGATATGGAGTAAAGATTCTAACCAACATGTCTGCCCCCTGAGAGAACTATATGGAGTAAAGATTCTAACCAACATGTCTGCCCCCTGGGAGAACTATATGGAGTAAAGATTCTAACCAACATGTCTGCCCCCTAAGAGAACGATATGGAGTAAAGATTCTAACCAACATGTCTGCCCCCTGAGAGAACTATATGGAGTAAAGATTCTAACCAACATGTCTGCCCCCTAAGAGAACGATATGGAGTAAAGATTCTAACCAACATGTCTGCCCCCTGAGAGAACTATATGGAGTAAAGATTCTAACCAACATGTCTGCCCCCTGAGAGAACTATATGGAGTAAAGATTCTAACCAACATGTCTGCCCCCTGAGAGAACGATATGGAGTAAAGATTCTAACCAACATGTCTGCTCCCTGAGAGAACTATATGGAGTAAAGATTCTAACCAACATGTCTGCCTCCTGAGAGAACTATATGGAGTAAAGATTCTAAACAACATGTCTGCCCCCTGAGAGAACTATATGGAGTAAAGATTCTAACCAACATGTCTGCCCCTGAGAGAATGATATGGAGTAAAGATTCTAACCAACATGTCTGCCCCCTGAGAGAACTAAATGGAGTAAAGATTCTAACCAACATGTCTGCCTCCTGAGAGAACTATATGGAGTAAAGATTCTAACCAACATGTCTGCCCCCTGAGAGAACTATATGGAGTAAAGATTCTAACCAACATGTCTGCCCCCTGAGAGAACTATATGGAGTAAAGATTCTAACCAACATGTCTGCCCCCTGAGAGAACGATATGGAGTAAAGATTCTAACCAACATGTCTGCCCCCTGAGAGAACGATATGGAGTAAAGATTCTAACCAACATGTCTGCCCCCTGAGAGAACTATATGGAGTAAAGATTCTAAACAACATGTCTGCCCCCTGAGAGAACGATATGGAGTAAAGATTCTAACCAACATGTCTGCCACCTGAGAGAACAATATGGAGTAAAGATTCTAACCAACATGTCTGCCCCCTGAGAGAACGATATGGAGTAAAGATTCTAACCAACATGTCTGCCCCCTGAGAGAACTATATGGAGTAAAGATTCTAACCAACATGTCTGCCCCCTGGGAGAACTATATGGAGTAAAGATTCTAACCAACATGTCTGCCCCCTAAGAGAACGATATGGAGTAAAGATTCTAACCAACATGTCTGCCCCCTGAGAGAACTATATGGAGTAAAGATTCTAACCAACATGTCTGCCCCCTAAGAGAACGATATGGAGTAAAGATTCTAACCAACATGTCTGCCCCCTGAGAGAATGATATGGAGTAAAGATTCTAACCAACATGTCTGCCCCCTGAAAAAAACTCTTGAGAAAAATCTTTCATTAAAGAATTTCTTTATAAACCATCTACACTTGATACAATCTTTTAATTAAACATACGTTCTTTTGTTTGTTGTTTGCTGCAGTTGTCCTTTAAGGTGATAAGAACAGTTTGCAACACTACATGAAATGAGAACGAGGAACATTATAGCTAAACCATCCTTGGTCCTTAAGGACATTCAAAATATTTTTACCGTGGCCTCTGAATTCAGAGACATCCAATAAGGAGGAGCTAGAAGAGATAGGCGGGGCTGTTGCTACAGCAATGGCAATAACTCTGTTGCACTTTATCTGCCATGTGCACGATATTGGACGTGTTTTGGGGGGGGGGGAGGCCAAATTGAGGGAACTGTAGGGGAACTGCCCCTCTTAGTGCCTTTTTAAATACAATATGGTCAGTTTATGGAATTTATTCCAAACCACAATAATATACATTAATGCAACCTGTTACTTTGCAATGTAAATGTGTGTTGATGTGGTTTTTTTGGGGGGAAATGATCTGGTTCTGCAGTCGTCCTCCAAGTTTTGTGAAGTTTTTCTATATTAAAATTGATCTCAAATTTTCCGAATGATGGTCTGGCAGACAGAGTGTAGTGAAAACGGGATAATGCAGTATTGATGGGATTATCTTTGAGATTCCATTAGACTATTAAACAACGAATCACCATAGATTGTTCTAAAGGTGAACTCTCTGTGTTCTTTTCTATCTCTGCTGTGACATTCAGGCTTGGCACAACATGTACAGCCGTAGGGCCTTTCTGTGTGTTTGAGGGTAAAGTGTTTTTCTTTTTTTCTTTTTTACTATTTTAAATGTCTAGATTAAAGTTGGACATTACCAGGAGGCAAAATAGGACATCATTTAAAAAAATATATAAATAACTGACGGTTTGCTTTGAAAAACACAAAAGTGCTATCTAAGACAATTGTGAAATTCAATGCTTGCTGTAATATTAACTCCAATGTCATCATGAACACTGCATTGTAGGTTTAATTCTATCTCTTGTAACAAGTAATAGAAACATAGTGAAGTGTGATTCTTTCTAACAGTATGTAAAGGACATCTGTCAGCAAACAAATGTTTAACTGAAAGTTTATCATGCTTTACTGCAAGAATATAACTAAAGTACTTTATTGAGTCCTCCTTCCGCGATATATAACTGGGAGTGGACATGTTGTTTAGAATGTTGGGTCTTTTTTCTGACCGAAGATTCTAAGCAACATGTCACCTCCCTATAGACTATATCGAGCAAAGAGGGTTTAACAAACTTCTTTATTTGTATTCTTTCATTTAAACATACATTTTGCTTGTAGTTGTCCTTTAATAAAAATCCCTGCATTTAGTACAATGCTTATTGTATTATAGTGTTTTCTGGTCACTTGTCCAATGTAAGCCTGTGAAATGTGTCTTTCCATTATCAGTTTAATGCTGTTTGTATGTATCAGAGTTCCAGAGATATTAAAGATTTAGGGATTTCCACATTGCTGATGCCATTAGTTATGTCTTCAGGCTAGTTGGGCTTGGGTATGATTAAAACAATGACACACTCTTGCAATGTATAAAAATGTATGTTTCATTATGACAAAAATGATATTGGGATGTTAGAAGAGTAAATAATATGAGGGTAAAATGTTTGGTAAAGTGAACCAATGCTGCACAAACAAGTTGTTTTAAACCAATCTGTGTCTCTTTAATACAAATCTAAATGGAAGCCTAGCTATGACTCTACAGTGATCAGGGGTCCACCATACAGAGAAATGATGCAGATAGGAATGATTAGGACTTGGCACAGATAGTCAGTAAGAGACGAGATAGGGAGACAGCAGCTTGTCAAAATGGAATGGAAATCAGAGACAGGTCTGCAGCACTGAGAAGAGAAAATGGAAATGAATCATTCACAAATGGCAGATTATGGGAAAAGGGTAGAAAATAATAATAATGAAAATGCTTTAAATTCTCTGTTATAATAGCTCTCTCTCTCTCTCTCTCTCTCTCTCTCTCTCTCTCACACACACACACACACACACACACACACACACACTCTCTCTGTCTCTCTCTCACACACACACACACACACTCTCTCTCTCTCTCTCTCTCTCTCTCTCACACACACACACACTCTCTCTCTCTCTCTCTCACACACACACACACACACACACACTCTCTCTCTCTCTCTCTCTCTCTCTCTCACACACACACACACACACACACACACTCTCTCTCTCTCTCTCTCTCACACACACACACACACACACACACACACACTCTCTCTCTCTCTCTCGCTCTCTCTCTCTCTCTCTCTCTCTCTCTCTCTCTCTCACACACACACACACACACACACTCTCTCTCTCTCTCTCTCTCTCTCACACACACACACACACACTCTCTCTGTCTCTCTCTCGCTCACACACATTCTATCTATAGAATGTACGAATACATGATAAAAATAAGAGAGAATGATAAAATAATGTAGAAGTAAACTGATCATTTGCCTTAGTAACACACACACACACATATATATATATAGCCCTGTCCCTTTGTCACTATATATATATGTATTTCTATCTATCTATTTACCCATGTCTGTCTTTTTGTCCCTCTATCTGTCTCTCCATCTAGCTATCTCTCCCCTCTCTATCTATCTATCATCTTGAAAGCTTGCAATAAAACTCTCAGTTAGCCACTAAATGGTCTAATTTTAACTCTATTTGTTTCCTGTTTTTCCACAACTAAAGGATACCCCCCTTTAAACTGTGTCTTCATCTATCTCAGTCTCTATCAATCTATATATCTCTCCATGTCCTTCCCTCCCTCCTCTCTTGCTCTGTCTATCTGTCTGTCTGTCTGTCTGTATGTCTCTCTCTCTCTCTCTCTCTCTCTCTCTCTCGCACACTCTCTCTCTCACTTTATCTCTCACTCTCCGGGTTATAGCATTTTTTTGAGAATACGAAATGTAAAACGATCGTATTCAGATAATGAACAGGTTGATTATTGGCTTTGTCTGTAAACTAAATCCAGCAGAACACATCCCGTCTGAATATAATCTGTTATAAAGATTCTGAAGATCCGTATATAATGTGATGAAAGTTGTGTAAGCATAATCGTACCCATGGATTAGTCAGGAATGCTGCATAGCGGCTACAAAGCTCTGTAAGGATTGTGTCCAGGTCATGGCTGAAGTCCGAAAACAAGGTAAACCATAGAATCCGAGGGTCATTAATCCTCACAAGAAATGGCTATAAGATAATATATATATATATATTTAATAATTATGCCACTTTCTAGTGTAGCTCTCATCAGCAAGCGAGTCAAGGCTTCTGGAGCTTCTGGAGTCTATTGACAGGAAGAGGAAGCGTGTGATTAAAAACACTGGGTAACAAAAAAAAATCAAGACTCAAAAAAATAGGCAGTCGAGATGGTAAGACTAGGATTAAATGTATAAAAATGACCATTCAATAGCACCGCAGTGCGTATATATAGTAAATAAAAAATATATAAACAGGAAAGATATAACATATAAACACCGATAAAGCTGACACTGTTTTTTGTGGGGTTAAAGTCACACGTCTGAACCATGTCAGTCTATTAGAAACATAGGACTTTTTTTTTTTATGAAAGAGAGAATAGCAGGCAATTGAGAAGGGAATTTCCTACCTAGCCAAGTTGGAAAAATGAATGGGACTGATTGTCAAATCAAGGACTGGCAGCAAATATGACAATTCATATTGGGAAAAAAAAAAGTTGTAAAATAGTTGATTTTTAGAATTTTTCTGACTATTTTGACATAGTTTTTGCAAATCTTTTGTCAGTTCACCGCAGTTCACTAGTTTTTAAATATACACAAAATATGTATACAGCTGTAAACAGAAAATATACAATATCTAAACATACATAGTGAAAAAGGATGAATAAATACAGATCTAGTATTAAAGGTTTGTGAGTAACTTTAAGTGACTTGTCACTTAACAGATTGAGGCATGTGATATGATCTGATATTATACCTTTATGCAGAGGATTATTGTATATTACGCTATTGCATTCAAATATGAAGCCACATCCCCCCCCCCCCAATTACAATCATTAAATTGGGGTGCAGTCTACAATCAGAGTTTAGTGGGGAGAAATAATGTGCACTGCATGCTAAGTCTGTTTGCACTACCACTGCGCGAACAGACTGCGCTTTCAGTGGGACTGCATTAGAAGACGGACCACGCTACCGCCAGAGTTCCGAGTGCTTTGCCGAGTCTTTTCACACTACCACTCGCCATCCTGTATGATGTCCATCATGTACCCAATCATTGTCTGCACCATTTCCCTTATTTAAATCATTAACTTAGGGGTGTGGCCTATAATCGGGATAATACGGCATATTAGTAGTCTGTGTTACTTTTTTTTTTTTTTTTAAGTACAAATAAAAAGCATCAGTAATGAATACTATAACATGAAACAACTTCAACAGTTGGTTCTTCAGCAAGAAACAAAATGCCAAATATGGCTTTGGAATATTAATTAATTTTATAAGGAATCAATTTGGTAATAGAATTAGCTCTAATCAATCAAAGCTCCCAATACCAGGAGACACAGGATCATTTATTAAAGTGACCCACGTGCAAGCCGAAAGGATTTTGTAAACATTTTTAAATCCCAGAGGAATATTGATTGGCCAAGACATAACATTAGTTCACTGTATATGGATCTGTTTATTCTTGATAAAATTGGGTACATTTTTGCATGCTATTTTTCGGAATGAGTTGAAGATGGATACCTACCACTTAGAAAAGAGATAAATATATATTTACCACTTAGAAATGTCAGGTCTTTTTTTTCTATCTTGTGCTCTCTGGTTCCTTTATGATAAATGATCAAAATACATTTTGCTAAAATCATTTCAATCCTCTTTAACAGTTATTATAGTCCAGATCATTTACTGGCCCGGTTCCTTTTCCCTGTGTCTCACATGGATTGTCCTTTTTTTGTTTCTATAATGAAGTCCTTTTGAAGTCTCATTGTTTATTAGAGTTACTATAGGGACCATAGATATATTGTCCATAATGAAGTAATTTGTATCTAATGGTTTTAACATTTTTTTTTTACACATATATAAACCCAGAAAGCAAGCTAAATAAGTTGGTTTCTATGTCAAGACAAGAAAAGTGCCTCGAATGAGAGAAAAGAGAACTATAAATGTTCTCCAACTTGCTGCCATGGGACAATGGATCTCCAGTGCTTGGTGAGCCATCTCCAGTGCTTGGTGAGAAAATTAGCATCTGCCAATTTCACATCTAAAATGCTATTATCTCATGTAACAATTCTAAATGCAAAGGGGTAGAGCCTGAGCCCCCTACTCTGCCCAGTGCACAGCATCATTTTGCTGAGTGACACATGACATTCCCACCATCTGGCTGCTGTGGTAGCATGTGAGGGATAAGAGAATACAATGTAGGAAGGACACAGAACCCACCAGACCACCATGGTCAAATAATGTAGGTAATGATAAACAATACGTTTATCTTTTGGGAGGGCAGCTGGGCACACGGTGATGGGCAGGGCAACATAAGTGATACTCGCATGGTTTGATGAAAGGTCCCATTTTTATAGTTCATGTCCTGGGCCTCGCAGACTGCCAAATACTAAACCTGTAAAAGTACGACAAATCTCTTGATTATTAAAATAATCCACCTTTAACATTTAACTTTAACCCCCATATCTCTTTTCTACCAATTCTGTCCCATGAATAATCCTTCCTAACCATAAACCATCAACTTACAAATGTGATGTGTCAATAGAGACTTTCCAACTGTATCATCTTCCAGCATCAGACAGGTCTGTGTGATTGTGTTTTATTTATTTTTTTGAAATGGCTATGACCTTATTACACATCCATTTAATCATTATAGCTCTCACAACTAATTAGACGTGTATACATTGTTATGGCAATCAATAATCTCGGTGTCACTGCACGGAGTTTAAGGATCCTTGGTTCTCTAGCTTTAGTTACCTAATTATTCCCTTGTTCTAAGGGTTCCACGGTTTAGAGTCTTTAAAAAAAAAGCCATAACAGAAGGACAAAATATAGCTTACTGTCCAATTAACAAATCTAGCGGCTTGGTCTGCCACTCAGTGAATTATAATTCTGTGGTCATAAATCAGACCGAGCAGTACTTAAGTAAGCACCTTGTAATCAGCACTACAGAAACTGGCTTCCTTCCATCTATGCCAGCTCTAAAATGTGCAGTGTTATTTTATCAAGTAACAAATTAACACAATATACAACCATCCTCGTTGTTTTAATGATTTAAATGGGTGCCTGCAAGAAAAATGCAAAAATAAAAGGTCGGAAAAGAAAATTCTGTTTGATGCAAACCCCCCCCCCCCCCTTAAATAACATACTTTTAATAAAATATCAATTATCGAGACAATGGCTTATTTAACTTTTGTTGTAATTTTTAGGGTGTGGGGGGTGTATTTTACTGAGTTATTGATATCGTAGCTCTAGGTTCAGAAACCACCATCTGTAAAATGCTGAGTGCATAATTCACTTTTTGTGGGTATGTTATATCACTCGCCTCTTTTTCTCTGTGTTTGATCAATATTATGTGTGCTAGTTCTAAAGAGCACATTATTGCTCAATTTCATGTTAGTGTTGTATATATTTTGGCCACATCCTGCTTTAAATCTTTATTTTAACCCCTTAAGACCAAGAGCCTTTTTGGAGATTTTTATACGTGTGATTGTATTTAACTGTAATCTCTCTCTTTCTAAATTAGTGTCTATATATTTATATATACATAAGCTCTTACTTATCATTATAAATCAGAATTTAAGTTTTTTTTTTAAATTGACAATTTTCCTGAAAAGTCTTGTGATAATAAAATAGATAATAACTGATAACATTTATAAAAAAAAAAATGAGGGTGAATAATGTTTTTCATAATGGGTCAAATCAATGAAAAGACATAAATCCATGGTAAAATTGCAAAAATAATAACCCGATCTCTAATAGAATGAGCTTGAGATGCACCATTAACTTCATATCATGTTATTACAGCTTCAGAAAGTTCGCAGGAATCGCTGGTACTCGTACAGTTAAAAATCCGCGATTGTGAATATGATACGTAGATGCCTGGAGTGGAAGACAATTTATTTTGCTTGTCACATATTGACAGGTGTCACTAAACAAACATGCTTCAGACAGACAAACCAGCATTAATATTCTCTCACTAATACCCTGTGACCTGCCTTGGCTGCTAAACCTGGCAGAGAATCGTATTTGAGAAGCCTGCGTTTGCAGGGATTCTGGATGCCAGACTAAAATATGACTCAATCAAATATTCTTAAATACTTGTAACTGTTTTTTCTTAGAACACATCCCCGATATACATTTTTTGGTGAGCTGCCCTGCACTCAAAGTGTTTGAAACTAAGTCTACCATGCTGGCTGACCACCCCAGTTATTGGAAAGTAAAGTTCTCATATTGCACAGGTCCACAAGTGGCTACTACTACCATATCATTTTCCTTATTAATGGGTAAACTAGCATTTGCCTCCCACCAGGGAATTTCTCTCCTGAGACAACAGAGCTAGGCAAGGGGGAGGAGGTGAGGAGGTACTGGGATGGGAGAGGGGAAATGTGGTGAGGCTAATTTGCCTCCCCCAGAAAAAGACCCACGGACAAGGGTCTCTCCTTGCAGTAGCAGAGAGACAGTCGCCAACCAGACCGGGCTGTCTGCTTCCCAGGGAAACTTGGTAGCTGCTGTTCAGAGGATAAACTGGCATGAACTGAATCGTCCATCAGAAGTACCTGCCAGTTTGTCCTGACACTGGGGACAAGCGACTTTTTATTTGTGCTTCTATATTGGTAGCACACATGGAACATAAGGTTTAGTTGTCCTTATAACAAGGAGAGATCCTAATTTCTGTGTTTGACAGGACAGGACCCCAACACCCGCAAAAAAATAAGGACTGTCCTGGCAGATTTTGGAATGTTGCTGACAATGTATAAAGGCAGTTCCACCTAGCCTATTTGGTGCATGTTGTATATGTCTCTAAAATATGTAACTTATATAAAGTAGATACATTTTGCCTGTGATTTTACACTGGAATTAATGTCACAGAGTCTTCTAAATTCAGTGACGTCCAATGAGAGGGCTTGGAGAGATAGGAAGGAGGGTTGCCATAGCAACAGCAATAAACCTGCTAGGCAGAGTCTAAAGTTGCACAACATTGCCTCACATGATGCTGCGCTGCATGACCCACACGGTCACTACAGGTTTCATGGCTGTGTGTGTTTTTAGGCTGTGTGTATTGTTACGCTGTGTGTGTTTTGTTAGGCTGTGTGTATTGTTAGGCTGTGTGTATTGTTAGGCTGTGTGTATTGTTACGCTGTGTGTGTATTGTTACGCTGTGTGTGTTTTGTTAGGCTGTGTGTATTGTTAGGCTATGTGTATTGTTAGGCTGTGTGTGTTTTTAGGCTATGTGTATTGTTACGCTGTGTGTGTTTTTAGGTTGTGTGAGTTGTTAGGCTGTGTGTATTGTTATGCTGTGTGTATTGTTAGGCTGTGTGTGTTTTTAGGATGTGTGTGTTTTTAGTTTGTGTGTATTGTTACGCTGTGTGTATTTTTAGGCTGTGTGTATTGTTAGGCTGTGTGTATTGTTAGGCTGTGTGTGTTTTTAGGCTGTGTGTATTGTATGGCTGTGTGTATTGTTTGGCTGTGTGTGTTTTTAGGTTGTGTGAGTTGTTAGGCTGTGTGTATTGTTTGGCTGTGTGTGTTTTTATGCTGTGTGTATTGTTAGGCTGTGTGTGTTTTTAGGCTGTGTGTGTTTTTAGGCTGTGTGTATTGTTAGGCTGTGTGTGTTTTTAGGTTGTGTGTGTTTTTAGGTTGTGTGAGTTGTTAGGCTTTGTGTATTGTTAGGCTGTGTGTGTTTTTAGGCCGTGTGTATTGTTAGGCTGTGTGTATTGTTAGGCTGTGTGTGTTTTTACACTGTGTGTGTTTGCAGGACATACACAGTTGAAAGTTAATGCTGCCTGTGCACACAGCAATGCACTGTGCCTAGGCAGTATCAACGTCGGGACAGACTCCAGGTTAATGGGACCAGATGCCCTCCCAAAAAAAACAACAACAAAAAAACAGGACTGTCTCTGCAAATTCAGGACTATTAGCATGTATGCAGATTTTGAATTACTTTATATGACACAGAACTTACCTAAAATATATTTTGAGGACACTGGAGGTGAACTTGCCCCTTGGAAGCAGCAGATGATTCTAAAGTTGAATTTGTTTGAAAGCACTGCGATATTTAAATCGATTTTCCTTCAAATCAACCACTGTACAAATTCTATAAAGCTAAATAGACTTTGCTGAACTCGGACACAGGGTTTCAGTGCAGGGACCCATCTGTGATCTGGTGTCTTTATTAGCAGATAATGAGTAGAATATGCGCGCTGGAAGACTTCATGTCCCAACCTCGGAAAGAAAAAAAAAAACACTATACTTTCACACATCACAGTCAGCATGTGCAATATGAAGGTGTTTATAGACATCGCAGGTCACAACCTTGAGATGCTGGTAAAGTCGCAGTCACAGATACTGCTTAAGATGCTACTTTCAAATCTGAGAGTCAAGAAGCACAACTGCAAATAGAATACACTAAAAATGCTACTTGTTACATCTAGCTGTATTTATACACATTTTATTACAACTCAAATTAACTCGGACTGAGAACAATGTTGGCTTTAAAATAAGAGGACAGTTCTCACAATAGAACTGAACCTTTGTGTCGATGTTTGCCTGTCGGTATCCCAAAATTTTTTAAAGGGGCGGTGTCCCCAATTTTTTAGGTATGTAAAAAAAAGATCCGTTTTGTCTCGTCAGTTTTATGATTCCGCATATGAGAGCTCATTCTCAGAGGGGATAGCATGTAACCTGCTACACAGGGTATTCCTGTATACTCCCTGAATACTGAGACCCAGAAATAACAAAAACATGTCCGACAAAAAGATGAGCTGTTTCAGTTATGCAAGTGTTTATTGTCTGTAAGAAGCCCTTGTAATGCAAATAAATAAAGTGAAAGAGAAACATGTGATGCAGGTACAAGGTGTCTGTAGCTCAATCCGTCAATTTAAACAGTGTATGTGTGATAAAAATACACAGTTTGAACGCAGCTGATACCTTTGCATAGGCTTCAGGCAAGCTGTGACAGACCCAAATTTTGCTGGGTTAAAAACTTCCCCAAAAAATGGGACTGCCCCATCATATCCGGGACCGCTAGCAACTACGACCTAAACTGTAATTATTGAATGTGACAATATCCCTTTAATTTAGATAACACTGACATCCCCGCTATATGACTGAACATGAGATGATATATCAATGTACCCTTCTTGGTGAAATACTTTATTATTCTAATTATTATTATTATCATCATTATTATTAAAATATTTGGAGAGATATCTACTTTCTCTTAATGCAATTGCATTAGAAGATGAAGATGATAAATGCAAGAGAGATACAAGTGAAGACAGTACATTAACATGCTAGCCGCTCTAATGGGAAGATGTATTTTCATTGTTGTTTTATTTATAAAGTATTTTACCTAGACATAAATAAACACATTGATAGATCCCTAGTTTGGACCATGTGTCCCATCGAGTAGATTCTAAGTACATCTTCTGAATAGTGACACATGTTATTAAATCTGCAAAAGGTTTTGTTTTTTTAAACTCCACTGGCTTTTTAATGGAGGTGTATGTGTTTTAATTAAATCATTTTACAATCACATTCTCTGAGCTTTGAAAGTCGTTTAAGCCTAGATTAATTATATATACATAACTAGTTATGGTTTAATGTATCTTTTGGCATCACTGCAGCATAATGCAGTTTTAGAGGGATGTTATCTATTCAAACTAACTTTTCTTGATAATATGATTTGATATGATTGCACTTTTTGGAGGAATACATTTTGGCTAGAAATTGTGTTACTAAAAATTGCTAGCAAATGTTTAGGTTTATTGATATATTAGCAAGCGTATTTCTTTTTTTTTCTATTCTATCAGTGTACGGATATAAATTAATTGGCTACACAAGTGATTCCAGAATGCAGATCACCTGGGACCCCTGCAATGCATTCTGGGATACTGACAAGTGGATCATACACTCTCTCTAGCACATGACTCCCAAGTGTCCTTATTCAGGCTAGATAGTCCCTATATGTGCCCCAAATCTGTCCCTCTTTCTCCTCTGTTGTCTCTATTTTTTAGGTACTTTTATATGTCTCACAGCTCCCATCATATAGTGTGTTTAAAATGCATTAAATGGGTTTATACGTTAGTTTTTGTGAATAAAATGCATTATGCGTATTCTAAAGTGCTTACTGAACTACATAAAGACCTCTCAGTTGGCCACAAAGTCAACATAAAATGCTCCGCCCATAGCCACACCTTCAACCACTCCCCCTAGGGGGAAAATGCCCCTATTTTGCGATATAAAATGTTGAGAGGTATGCTAGTATAAAAAGTCAAGTTTGGATATGGATATCATCTGAACAAAAAAACTAAATATTTTTTTTCAAAATCGGAATATTTGCTAACAGTCTCATTTTCTAAGGCCCTTTCATGACAAATTAGGGTCTGTCCCCAGATTACTGCATCACATCCATGTAGCGTTGCATTTAAACTGTATAGGTCTTTAAATTGGCGAGAAAAAAAAATCCAGTTGTGTAATTTTTCATGACCCCTTTTTGTCACTGCCTACGTTACTTCCAATGATGTGGGCAAGTATGATATAATATAGCTGACATGCACATCGTTTTGAATTGTAAGTATTTTTTCTTAAATATCTATTTATCTATCTATATATAATTTATATAATTAAAATACATTTATATACATATTAAAATATAATACATTTGCAAATCTCAGACCAAAATAGCTATGTTGGGAAAACAGCTGAACTGACAAAATTCTTCTAACTTGTCATTTGTGATCTCAATTTTGCAATTGACATTTATTGTCATTCGTGTTTTTATAATCACAATTTGAATTCCATCTGAAAAGCTTTAAGCATTTGCTAATACAACCCACATCTGAATTTTTATAAAATATAAAGTTCTACTGTGATCAAACAACAAACTTTTATTACTTCAACATTTGTTCAATTCATAAACAACATTATACAACTATAAGTGTTATCATTATTTAGCCGTTGGTGTTAAAATAATTCTGTCAAATTGTAACAGTTCTATTTTTCCATATTCTTAGAAAAAAAAAGTATAATGAAACAAAAAAAAAAAAAATACCAGAAAAACAAAAAACAAATCACTTTTGTACAGTAATTGCATAATAAATGGCTCCGTAAAAGCTTGCTTCCAGCATTTTTCCAATATGCCTCATATATGTGTTCAGAATTTGCAAGTTCGTAATGCCAATGTTTTTAGTGCATTAATTATACCTCATTGAAGTAAGCTGAATTTGCATATGGAAATGCATATCATTTTTTATTATGAACAAAGCATTGTCTGAACAGAGCTGACCAGTTACAGTATGCCCTAAAAGATTCATATAAAACAATACATTACTCTAGAGGAAACATATTTATTTGTAAATTTTAGTTTCCATTTTTATAATGCTGGGTAACTAAAGCACAGGCACAAAAAATGTGCTGCTATAATATGTATTTTACAATACAGTTTTTAAAAATATATGAAAAGTACCTGTAATTATGATAACAAAAATATTTACTGATACACTATGTACTTTAAAATAAATTCAAATATATTAAATGCTCCAGTGTCAAATATGAAAAAAAAAATATATATATATTTTAAATAAAGATATACATTTGCTTGCACTATCAAGGTAGTACCCAGTAATCTTTATACTAAAGACTGTATCATAGCCCCAAGTAATTGTCGTAATAGGACATTCCAGGCACGAAACCAACGGTGATGTTTCTAGTAGTGTTTAACATGTACATTGTGCAGTTTTTGTAGCATACTAATGAATTAAAGGAATCTTTAGACTCTTTTTAATTTGCTGTCTTAGTCCCATTTTATTCATATTTGCTTTTGTTAACATTACAAGAGGATCAGTTCAGATGAGCAGTGTCCAATTTCACTGACCATGTTCAGGCATTTTGTGGATGATAACTTCTTTCTCTGTTTTTGAGAGCTGTTTTTTGGCGGGCTGGACAGGTGTGTGATGTCAGTGCTGATATCACTGTAGTTCTGCACATGTGCATTATATCTGTAAGCATCTCTATGACTGGCTCACAGGAAATGCATGGAGATGCCCATTTTTTAAACAACTTAACAGCTTAGGACAACTGTAGGCAAAAAAATAACTCCAGTTTAATTTAAGCATTACATCAAGTGTAGGCATTCTATGTAGAAATGCTTTAATGAAAGTACACAAATAATTAACTTTATTGAGCCCTGTTTAGTTCACATTGCTCCAACAGGGGGCAGACATGTTCTATAGAATCTTGAGTCAGATCTGCATTAACCTTCATGCAGATGAATGAAGATCTGCCCCAAGACTCTACACAGCATGTCTGCCCCCTGTTAAGAGCTATATAAAGGAAAGAGGGCTCAATAAAATGCATTATGTGTTTTCTTTTTTTAAAATATTTCTATGTATAATGCCTGCACTTGATGACATCTTTAAAATAAACGCAAGTTAATTTATTGCTATAGTGGTCCTTTAATATTTCGTGGTGGGATGCCAAATTCTTCGAACAAAAGCCTACAAAGTTAAATAAAAAAAACATTCCTAGCTGCATCTCCTTTTCCTGGTGGCTCACGCGAGAGAGAGAGATCAGTAGACCCTCACTCCTCCCTACTCTTCTCGTGTGTCTATGGCTAAAGGTGGCAGATAATGATTATATCTTATCTGGAGCTTTCATTAAAAAAGAAGAGTCATAATAAAGACAGCAGTGAGCAGGGCAGTGGGGAATGTTGATGATACAATACAGAACTCAACATTTTCCTAATAGCTCCCTGCTTGTTAGAATGACAGATCTGTTCAGCCTTCTCTTCAACTTTAGCTTTGAAACTCACAATATAATGAGCCTCTTCTTTTCTGCAAGAGGTGCCAATATTTTTTTAATGCATAATGTGCTTTGAAAGCCCTATGGGCGACGGAGACTTTTTTTTTTTATACTGCTGATAAAGCCTTAATCACCACTAGCCAATATACTTTTCCTATTTGGTTTTGCAAGGTCAGCAAGGTTCTGTTGCTCTTAAATGATGCTTGATTTACCTGTGTCTGGCTGATCGTTTCTGCAGGGCGGAACGCGTCGAGGCATGACATGAGATGCTATTATCCCACACTGATAGCGGGCTTGTTATGCGGTTCTCATTCATAGAAATGTGCAGCTTTATGCTCCTTTGTAGTGTCGCTCCATCCCTCAATGATGATCACAGCATTTTGTGGGCATTCATTGTGTAAGATAACATGTATCAGGGATAATGCATGCTCATCCCAGCCATCACCATCTCGGAACTAAGAACAGGGTTTCCAAAGTCAGAATAGCACATTTGGATGCAGAACCCTACAGCTACCCAGTACCTGTAACATATTTGAAACTGAAATAAATTTGGGAAAGTTGACTCCCTTATCACTTAAAGGCTCAGTCCCATTTACAGTCTACGAAAAAATATTTGAGATAATAACTAAATGTTTAATTCTTTGCCAAGTGATCAGTAATTTTTTTTTGGTTATGTTTTCTATTTAGAAGCAAGGTGTAACATCCAATCCTTGATGGCCCCAGTCTTTGACAACAGCAGAGAAGCCTATTAGTTAGGCTGAGGAGTGTATGTATTAGATAATTTGTTTTTGTCAGAAGTTTTGGCTAGTACCTGAGCAAGAAAGGTCATGGTACAAAACATACTGATAAATAATGAAAAAAAAAAAAACATTATCAATGAAAATAATGAAATTACACTCCAAATCAAAAGTCAGTTAGAAAGCAGCAGGTACACTTACAAAATAATTACTTTTGGAGAAGTACGACATTGTGTAATGTACAGAATAATAAACAGAGCTGTCCTATCAGCATTTCTAAAAAAAACTAGCATATTAAGTGTAATTGGGTTAATACCGTTGCATCATCCCCACTCGAATTCTGAGGCCTCATGGGAAATTATTTTCAATGTAAAAGTGCAAAAGAATTGCATATTGTTTTAAAATATAAACCAGCAAGCCAAGAAAATATTGGTGTGAAGCCATGATGAATTTTATGAAGCCAATAGTTTTTTATGGATCCAATAGTATATTTGACAAAAAAGGGGCAACCCTAGTTGAATGGTGCCTTGGTAATATTTTTCCCTCTATATCGTCGGAGCTAGCTATCATATATGGAGCGGAAAAAAAGGCTTTCTGCTTAAAACAGGTATATTTGCTTGTGTTGAGGCCAAGGTAGCGGAATCATCAACCTCCAAGGTATCGTCATCATCAGCATCCGCGTGGACGCCATCTTGTGAACAGGCCCCCAGAGATTTTCAAAGTATTTTTAACTTCTTTAGGCTACAAAGCCAAAGGTGATGAACCAAGATGCAGAACATACATGTGAAACACCAGAGATGAAGATTCAAGCCGAGGACAATACACGTGCCTTCTATTCGTTTTTTACAGGATGATGACAATATTGGTTCACATTTGCATGATATCAAGTTCAGTCGAAACCTGGAATATCCAAATTGCCACACAAATATTTCTCGATGATATTCAGACCACACAATTTGCCACAAGATGGTACTGCTTCAAAGTACCAAAACATTATGAACTGCAATCCCAACATTTTACATATACATAGCGATCTTTCGGAAGCAGCCAATAAATGCTGATATATGTGATTTTTTAACAACTCCATACAAAAGTACAAAAGACACGGATGGTCTACCAGTGCTGATACATTTTAAGAAAGACGAAGACATGTTCATCATATTCTCTAAGATGAATACAGATGTTCTTTATTTCAAGAAGAAGAATCCCCCAGCAATCATAAAAGAGAAAGAAAATGAGTATATTTTGTGCAAGAAAACATTTCCTACTGGATTCACCTTACATACTGCAAATGGCAGTAATGGCAGTAAGAAATTCCTGTCCTTTGAGCAGAACAATAGCAGAGACGATGAAGAGGTTATATTATTATTATTTTTTAAATATCTTTTTATTTAATATATTTAAACATTATATAACAATTTAAATTTACATCCTCAAAATATAAGTAGATATATTAAACATACGATAAATTAGTTTCTATGTTTTAAATATAAGTAAATATAAATAATCATAGAATAAACTAATGTCATATATCACAATAAATGTAACATATTAATTAAATTTTCAAACTTCAAGTTTAACTATTAATAAATAATAAATAAAATAAATATAAAAATTCCCATGCCTTCCCCTATTAAAATCTTAAATAAATAACTTAATAGTACTTAATTATTATCTTATGTTAGATCTATGTCACTCTATTTTATATATCAAGGTGAAATTGAATTTAATTAATGAAATGTTACATTTACTACCTTTATCATGTACATGGAATTCTACCACTTAATAATTGTGTAGAATACCATGTTGTTTCCTGGAATGTTGTCCGTATTTGTGTTTTATAAGTTTCATCTAGTGTGTCAATGAAAAATTCCCATTGTTTTTATTTGTTTTCCTGTATCTCGATCTTTATGTGAAGTGGCTTCCAGCCAATCCATTCTGAGAATAAATAATATTTTAGTATGAAATAGTGACATGGTTGGGGCTTCATTTTGTATCCATTTTTATATTATAGAGGTTATATTAAAGAAAAAAAGCTAGTAACATTGATGAAACTGTCATGGTGTTCATACAAAAGAACAGGACTTGTAAACGAGCTCATGAAGAGAAAAAAAAACCACAACTAGTATATGTAAATCTATAAAATCACTGCTACAGGGGACACACTGACCGTACCAAGCATTGGGTCAGTAGAACAGGGAAGATGGAGGAAGCTTGGTTCCTGCGCTGTGTATAAGATAATATGGGCAATAAATCTGCACATCAAAATAATAAAACATTAAACTGAATCTAAGTCCCTTAAATCAGCAAAAGTTGATAGAAAAAAATCAGAATTTTCCGCACATATGAAAAAGAAAAAACGAATCTAGTGTAATACTGTAACAAGAAAATGCAAATTTCCGTGCTCTTATTTGAACCCAGAGCAAAGGAAAAGTATGTCAAATCAATATTGTTTTGTGCACAGCTCAGGAGCCATCCTTTTTCTATCTTTGTTGTTCATACCAAGATGCAAGTTGAGTTAGATAAACTGGAGTCTCTTCACTAAAAGGCGAAGAACATGTATTCTTTACAACACATTACGCTGGGCAAATTGAGCTCTTGATTTATTGGTCCCTGCACAGTGCAAGTTTATTTAGAGATGTTCATTTCACCTCAGCTCACCTGTTACTTGCTGACTCCACACTTTTAGTGAATATCTATCTTGATTTCACCAAATAAACTATACATTGTGCATGGCCATACTTTGTTAAGCTTCTCCTGGGAAAGAATTACATTTAAGCCTTTCAGCTGAAGATAAAAGCTATGAAACACATTGTGCCTACATTTGTGGGCCCTGTGCAGAATATTGGTATTCTTGATATGTTTTGGGAATGTAGATATGGCCATTGCCAACTAATGATGAACATGACCTTACTATTATTGCTAAACTAATTATGTTGCAGAACAAAATGTTGTCTATGGTCTAAACCAGTGGTTCTCAGATTAGTTCTCATGCCCCCCCCCCCCTAACAGTCCACAATTAGGGGGGCATCAGTTGTGTTTAGATTCTAAACTTGACTTTTTGGATAGTGCCATATTTTACCCCTATGTGTATGGGGGATGAGACACTTCATCGCGGATGCATCTGCGCAGCCGCTTCACCGCTGTCTGTTCACCACGCGAGAGCTCGTCGTGGGATATTTCATCGCGGGACATGTCATCGCTAAAAGTGAGTTTTAAAGTGTTAGAGTGTTAGAATTAGAATTTTAGTATTGGGGTTTAGGGGGTTAGAATTAGTATTTAGGGTTCGGGTTTAATTTTAGTACTAGGGTTCGGGGGTTAGTATTAGGGTTCGGGGTTAGTATTAGGGTTTAGGGGGTTAGTATTAGGGTTCGGTGGTTAGTATTAGGGGTCGGGGGTTAATTTTAACATTGTGGTTTGGTGGTTAATTTTAATATTGGGGTTTTGGGGTTAATTTTAGTATTGGGGTTTGGGGGCGCACTTTGGGGGGGATTCATTTATTAGGGGGGTTATTTTATTTTAACTTGTACGTTTGTAAGAGCTGACAGCTGAATTGTCAGCCCTTACATTGCCGCGTCCGTGATGAAGCGGCCGCGTTATTCTTCATTGCTGACAGTTCAGCGTTCTAACTGCCGCGCTGAACTGTCAGCGATGAAGCCGCCGCGCAGAAGTACTAGACCCCTGGAATGTGCACGTATATATATATCTGAACACCTTTACATGCCCTATAATACTGGCTCATTATGAAAAAAGAATTCACTACTGTATAGACTACCCATCACCATGTCTTGTATATTTTATATTCAACTCATTCCCATTAGGACACCATTACAAATGCATATGAGTAATCTAAAATTTCCCTTTAAAAAAAAAAAAAAAGACTAGGAGATTATATATAAAAAAAAAAAAAAAATCATATAGTCACATATGTAATTATTCCAGTTTATTAGTATCACAATTATCAGTCTGCATGTAAGCACTTTATAGTCTATCACCAAACAGATATCCCCCTTGTTCTGTAATTATAAGCTGTATGATTAAGCTTTTATCCCTCTAACATTGCTGTCTTTTGACAGTCACCTTGTAAGGCTGTTCTAATTCGTTTGCCATAGTCTCTGTAATAATGCATTATTATTTTTTTCTTTTCGTGCTCCAACTCCAAGGCAGATTAAATATTGTACCTAAACAGACTAATTAATGGGTTAGGGACTGTGAACCTGACTCTGAAAAGAATAACCATTACCATTAATCCATTAATCAGGATCGGTTTCGAAATGCAATTTCTTCCAAACTGCAATCTATTAAGAGCATAGAAGCTTTTTAAACATTTCTACATAATAATAGTAATAAAGTGTAACTCTTGGGCTTGATTAAATTAAATCCTGTGATCCCAGATACAATGCAACAATTATTCCAATGCTCTATTTTATTTCCCTTTGATATACAATCTGTTTTACCTATGTTACACCGTGTTTATTGTTATAGCTGCATTCAGTATTTTATGTACATATTTCAGTTACATGAACCAAAAGAGCGGTTGTATATAAAATTGGCTGGACAGCGCCAAGTAAAGATAAAAAAAATGGAACTTCGCAAAAAAGTATCTAAAATTATAACACAGTTGAGAACAGAGGGCTATGTCTAGCCTGTAAAACATTATAAGATTACGTGTGATTAAATTCAGCTTACACTATGAGTTCATGGTATCTTCTTTTCTATGTACACTAACTATTGATTATTACCTACAAGTTACACTTCTACAATCAAACTGATCCTTTAAAGGGGCACTGTCCCATTCATGCAAAGTATCCCTAGAGAAACGTTTTTGCTCAGATCCACATGAGTGTGACATACACCATCATTTTAAAACATCATCTTCTTTAAGTGCAGTTTTTGGTGGTGCACTCAGAAGTGAGTCACTAGATAAATACCCTCTTTTGACTGCTTTATCCGATTGTATTCTTTTTTTTCCCCACAATTTAGACCCCTTTGTTTGGAAGTTTTTTTTATTACAATATACAAAATATGCACAACAACACTGCCTTTGTTTGAAACTCCATTTGGGAGACATACCCACCTCCCCAGTGCTCTATAATGATCAAACCCATCTGCTACATTTCTCTAGAGCTAAGTAGAGATGTATGTTGCAGTCACCTACTTTGCACATATATCTTCACTGGAACTTGGCTGAGAACTTAACAATGCAGCGGTAATGCTCATAATCTCTTTAAATATTGATGAAAGTGAAACTGACTGTTTTACAATCAGCGGAACTTTGTAAAAGGTTTTAGCTTCTCTTCCCCAAAACTCTGAGATCCCTAGAGTTTTTCACTCTCCACAATTTGGACTGTCGCAATAGTGACTTTACAGGGGGCGGTGCAATGAATCTTCACTGATCAATTTTGATTGAGTTTGGGTTTAAGTCAGAGGTAGGTATTAACATTATAGAAACAATCCTCTCTATGACCTTTTAGTCGCACAGAAGTACGTTTTTGTGTGATTGACAAGTCTTCTGAAAGATGCTCCAATGTCATCACTGTTTGGTGTGTGACATCGATGATAGTAAACACATATCCAGCTGGGAAGGAGATCATCTCTTCTGTCTTTGTAAGTGCGATTGACGAACCAACCAATCACAGAGATGGGCATGGAAGCCCCTTAGTCTCTGCTTCTGCTGATTGGAGGAGAATACACTTAGAATTTATACTGTAACAAGGCAGAATTGGTCTTCTGCATCATTAAAAGAAAATAATTTGGTTTCCTCAATCTTTAATGATGTTCCGTGGACCTTAGCAGACCTTGCCATGGACACCACTGGTGTTGTATGGACATGTTGTATGGACACGTTGCTTATCTCTGATTGCACAGCTCATGAAATGCAGCTTCGTCTAGCACATAGTACACCTTTGAAAAGATCACCATCTCCTGAGTGACAAAACCTTTCCTACCAAATCCTATTTAAGCAGGACCCTTGTAGACAGTAGAGGCACAGATACCCAACTTACATACTTATCAGGAAAGATTTCTAATTAGGTAGCATAAAACATACTTGGATCTCCAAGAAAAAAAAAGATAAGAGTCCATAACTTTAGTTGAGGTGTTTTTTCTGTCGCTCACAGTACGATGATTTATACCTAAGGACCATACATAATGTATACAGTATGCACTGAGCCTTTGGAATAGACTAATGCAGGAGTTTCTATATAAGAGTGATTTTGTTGCCAGTTTTGTCACTTCACTGATAAGTGTATTAACTTTATTATTTCTATACCAAATTGTGTCAATATGTATGTTTTGATTAAATAATGTGTATTGGCACCACTTCTTTGGTCATCTTATTTTTCAACGTTTTCTATTTTTATAACATTTGAATAAATTATATATATCTATCGTGTGTTGCTGCTACGATGGTCTTCCTTTCTTTTCTTGGTTTATCCATCATATCATACTTTTTTTTTCTATAATGTAAATTATATCGAAAGGGAACACAGATCCATATTTAATATTAATATTAATTGTCCTAATGGAAACTCGGAAGACATGTTTATGTTTAATCCAGTTGATGTGATGTCCCAGGTCTTACACTTATTACAAATAATCACTCTATTGTATGTTTTGTCATGTCTGGAGTTAAACAAGCAATGCATTGTTAAATATATAAATTAGGTTAGTGACACTGTAATTGGCTGTGTAGTTGATTGTCCAACACTGTATTTCACTGGTGTATAGATCATACTAAATAATTCCCAGTGGGACAATTGTAAAGCAGACACTCCACTAGATTTGGTTCTGCATAATAGAACCTTAATTCTATTGGGTAATTTATTGATGAAAGAACAATTAAGAAAATACAGCTCATCTGTTTCTCTTTTCACTATAACAGTAAGCTCATTGATATATTAAATCTCCCATCGCCAAACTATTATTAATTTAGCTGGTGGTGTTTTATGTCAATTTATCAGCAAGTTATGACACCATTAATGGCTAAACATGAATAAAAGTCCCGGTGATGCCTTTCCATAGATAAGGTACATCAGGCAGACTCACATGGCATATAATCTGCTTAATGCAAATATCTAGGCTTCTCGAGTGTAAGAAATCCCTTTCATGTATGAGAATTCTACACCTAGCTGCTCGGTAATAGGTCTCAACCCTAAATGTAAGGCTATATCAGCAGTATCTATCCTGGTGTCACAAATATTATCTCCTTCATATAACACAAACGGAATAGTAATTTTTAGATATTTGGTGTTTAAATATGTATAAAAAGCTTACAGGTAGTGCTAAAAATTCTAACGAAGGACAGAAAGAAAGAAACTGCGGTATAAATAATTGACTCATTTGTAATCAATACTGTGTTCTAATTTGTTGACTGGAGCACTGAGCCAATAGAAATATAGCGAACATTAAGACGAACCTCAACTATGCTTTGAATATTTAACAGAGCGTTTGGCAGGATCAAATCTTGTATTCTTACAGGAGAAACCCACCAGCGTTCTCTCTGCACTATACAACCATAAATCAGTGAGATGAAATGCACTTAGTGAATAGCATACAAAGTGTCCATAAAGGACACTATGTCGACGTCCATAACACATCAGAAAGTCCAAATAATGCCCACCATGAACAATGATGGTGTTGACCACAGTAGCGAGTTGCAGGTAAAATGATGATGTTTCATCTCACTGACTCAACTATACATTGTGCAGAGACAAACTCCTGCAAGAAGAACAAAATTGGCCTTGCAAAATGCAAAGGTAAAAAGTACGAGTTTAACATTTGACTATGCATTATCCATGTTCAGTTGACCTCCACAGGAGAAACTCACCAAGGTGGATCTGCCCAATGTATAGTTGAACTGATGAGATGAACTTTTCTGCAACTCACCTTTTCACGAATAGACCCTACAGTGACAGCAGTGACCTGTGGTGAATTAACTATCAAGTTGAAGAAAAAAAAAAAGACCAAAGTAAGTGGCAAGTTAGAGAATGTTTAGCCTAATTTTTGCAGCTCAGTCATCAACTGACCACAGTTAACTCGTTAATGAATATAAGCCCTGTATTGTTGAACAAGAACTTGAAGCATTGCTGTCTCTATTAGAGAGAAGAGCATGTTTACAAGAAATTAAAAGTAGAGGTGACAATTTCAACTCCATGTGTCAGATTCCCGTAGATGTAATGACAATAGTTAAATCGATTGAATGTGAGTAATGGTAGCAGTTAGATGTTTTATTCTTAGTGTACCATGGGCAGTTTCTGCATCTAATTATACTGGATGTGGTAAATGTAAATTAAAAGTATAGCAAATGATGCCCCCCTTGAATTTCAATGACTTTTGAAATGGTTATATAAGAAAGGCTAATGTGGATCTCTCAATAGTGAGATTAGTGTGTGTTTGTAATGTCATGACAACTTTAAATTACAGGTTGAATTAGAGCCAGTTCAGACAATGTATTTAACCACTTTGGAGCTTTATGATGATGTGATAAAGGGGTTAAATGACAAGAATAACATGCTCTGTATGGCTCTATCAGGGGACAGACATGTTGCTTGGAATCATGAGTTAGAACTTTCATTTAATCTTTTTGTAAGATGGAGGAAGATCTGGCTCAATATTCCAAACAACATGTCCGCCCAATGATAGAGCTATACAGAGCTAAGATTCTAATCAATATGTCTGCCCCCTGATAGAGCTATACAGAGCAAAGATTCCAAACAACATGTCCACCCCTGATAGAGCTATACAGAGCAAAGATTCTAAACAACATGTCCGCCCCCTGATAGAGCTATACAGAGAAAAGATTCTAAACAACATGTCCGCCCCCTGATAGAGCTATACAGAGCAAAGATTCTAAACAACATGTCCATCCCCTGATAGAGCTATACAGAGCAAAGATTCTAAACAACATGTCTTCCCCCTGATAGAGCTATACAGAGCAAAGATTCTAAACAACATGTCTGCCCCCTGATAGAGCTATACAGAGCAAAGATTCTAAACAACATGTCTGCCCCCTGATAGAGCTATACAGAGCAAAGATTCTAAACAACATGTCCGTCACCTGATAGAGCTCTACAGAGCAAAGATTCTAAACAACATGTCTGCCCCCTGATAGAGTTATACAGAGCAAAGATTCTAAACAACATGTCCTCCCTCTGACAGAGCTATACAGAGCAAAGATTCTAAATAACATGTCCGCCCCCCGATAGAGCTATACAGAGCAAAGATTCTAAACAACATGTCCGTCACCTGATAGAGCTATACAGAGCAAAG
Source organism: Pelodytes ibericus (assembly GCA_036172795.1). Taxonomy (NCBI): domain Eukaryota; kingdom Metazoa; phylum Chordata; class Amphibia; order Anura; family Pelodytidae; genus Pelodytes; species Pelodytes ibericus. The sequence goes on along the minus strand of CM069864.1, from coordinate 10,618,128 downwards.
ATTCTAAACAACATGTCCACCCCCTGATAGAGCTATACAGAGCAAAGATTCTAAACAACATGTCCACCCCTTAATAGAGCTATGCAGAGCAAAGATTCTAAACAACATGTCCGCCCCCTGATAGAGCTATACAGAGCAAAGATTCTAAACAACATGTCCTCCCCCTGATAGAGCTATACAGAGCAAAGATTCTAAACAACATGTCCTCCCCCTGATAGAGCTATACAGAGCAAAGATTCTAAACAACATGTCCGCCCCCTGATAGAGCTATACAGAGCAAAGATTCCAAACAACATGTCTGCCCCCTGATAGAGCTATACAGAGCAAAGATTCTAAACAACATGTCCGTCACCTGATAGAGCTATACAGAGCAAAGATTCTAAACAACATGTCCGCCCCCTGATAGAGCTAAACAGAGCAAAGATTCTAAACAACATGTCTGCCCCCTGATAGAGCTAAACAGAGCAAAGATTCTAAACAACATGTCCACCCCCTGATAGAGCTATACAGAGCAAAGATTCTAAACAACATGCCCGCCCCCTGATTGAGCTATGCAGAGCAAAGATTCTAAACAACATGTCCACCCCCTGATAGAGCTATACAGAGCAAAGATTCCAAACAACATGTCCCCCCTGATAGAGCTATACAGAGCAAAGATTCTAAACAACATGTCCACCCCCTGATAGAGCTATACAGAGCAAAGATTCTAAACAACATGTCCGCCCCCTGATAGAGCTAAACAGAGCAAAGATTCTAAACAACATGTCCACTCCCTGATAGAGCTATGCAGAGCAAAGATGCCAAACAACATGTCCGCCCCCTGATAGAGCTATGCAGAGCAAAGATTCTAAACAACACGTCCACCCCCTGATAGAGCTATGCAGAGCAAAGATTCCAAACAACATGTCCCCCCCCTGATTGAGCTATGCAGAGCAAATATTCTAAACAACATGTCCGCCCCCTGATTGAGCTATGCAGAGCTAAGATTCCAAACAACATGTCCGCCCCCTGATTGAGCTATGCAGAGCAAAGATTCCAAACAACGTGTCCGCCCCCTGATTGAGCTATACAGAGCAAAGATTCCAAACAACATGTCCACCCCCTGATTGAGCTATGCAGAGCAAAGATTCCAAACAACATGTCCGCCCCCTGATTGAGCTATACAGAGCAAAGATTCCAAACAACATATCCACCCCCTGATTGAGCTATGCAGAGCAAAGATTCCAAACAACATGTCCGCCCCCTGATTGAGCTATACAGAGCAAAGATTCCAAACAACATGTCCACCCCCTGATTGAGCTATGCAGAGCAAAGATTCCAAACAACATGTCCGCCCCCTGATTGAGCTATACAGAGCAAAGATTCCAAACAAAATGTCCATTCCCTGATTGAGCTATGCAGAGCAAAGATTCCAAACAACATATCCGCCCCCTGATTGAGCTATACAGAGCAAAGATTCTAAACAACATGTCCACCCCCTGATTGAGCTATGCAGAGCAAAGATTCCAAGCACCATGTCCCCCCCCGATTGAGCTATGCAGAGCAAAGATTCCAAGCACCATGTCCCCCCCCTGATTGAGCTATGCAGAGCAAAGATTCCAAACAACATGTCCACCCCCTGATTGAGCTATGCAGAGCAAAGATTCTAAACAACATGTCCACCCCTTAATAGAGCTATACAGAACAAAGATTCTAAACAACATGTCCACCCCTTAATAGAGCTATGCAGAGCAAAGAGGGCTTAGGTACTTTTTTATTTTTAAAATATATGCACTTGATACAAACGTTAATTTACACAACAGTTACTATTTACCTCCAGCTACTGTTTGATATATAAAAGGGTGCCAGGGCAAAATCGTTTAGTGAGTTTCCAAATACACACACTAGTGACCATGAGCCAAAGTCAGGTTGCTATAGAGAGAGACTGTGCATTTACAGATAATGTTTTCTGGAGGAAAGGGTTTATAATGGTCGGGTTGACCACCCATTGGAACGCCCCAGTTGGTGTTGTCATCGGGTGAATCTGCAACACCATCCTGACAGACAGAAATCGTACACTACAATCGTACACTACATTTCCATACCTATCGATTCATAGTCTTTATTGTGAGTGATCCTTCTATATAAAACAAAAACAAAAAAAAATCAATATTTATAAGGGGAAAAGACAAGACTGGAGTATTATTAAAAACAAATATTATGGTTTTTACAGAAAGATCAAATTAGAAATATTAAAAACACCCCCATGTAATACAATGCGTGACTCCTCCTACTTCAATTATTTGGATTTATTCGGTTGGATAATGATTGATTCTGGAAATGTGCTGCTAACCTGACTATGTCAAAGCAACCGTTACAAATCCACCTCCTATTCATTAAGCAAACACTTGATACATAGAATAAATGGGAGGGTTTCTGTGCATATACTGGCAAGTTCACATAATAAATATATAGTATTCTGAGCATATTTTCCCAGTGACTATGGTAGTATTCCTGAAAATACGACAAAAGGTAAACTTTAATTTTCCTCCAAAGTACTAACAGGTTTGACCTCCAACCTCTAGGAGGGTATTGTTAAGTTTGATACATGGTAAATGCATCTCTCATAATTACTTTTATTGCACGGTTTATGGTCATCAACCACAAAATGATCCTCAATGCATGCAAACAATATTGTATTTTTTATGTAGCATGATCATTTGATTTTTACTGATAAACATATCCCATTAACTTTTACACAGGTTGGAAACACTTCTTGTAGTAATGAATCAATTTTTATTGGATCGGCAATTACACGTGATGCATACAGGCACAATTTAGCAGTATGTGTTAACTAAGTGTTCATAGTTTCTAAATACGGAACACTTGTTATAAAACAATATATAAATATTGTGTACCCAATAAACATGGGGAAAAATGCATTAATATGCAAGGTTCATATGCAGATATTTAATAGAATTAACATATTCTGTGCTTTGTGCTCTATACAAAGACAGCAAGATAAATGATAACATTAGAGGTCACTAAATTCTGTAAAATAAATTCATTTACTCGCATTAACGTGACATCAAGAGAAATGGACCGTGGATTCTGTAACCCTAGAATGTAATAACAAGATACAGTGGATTCATCATCAAGGATCTACAAGCGCATGTTAAATAGATGTCTCTGGTGGTTTCATATGTTTTCACCAACATGCTACGGCCGAAAGAGCAATCTATCTTCTCGACTGGTAACAGACCAATCAAATGGCTAGTTGGCTGCCACTTTAAGATAAAATCACTCATGAAATGCATATTCCGTGTTACCCTGAGGTGATGTAACACCCATTACTCGCCACTCATTCCTAGTACTTTTTTTTTTAACATGGCGTGAGGAGGATTTGATTCATTAAAATATGTTAATACGGGAATTACATGAGAGAACTCCCATTCCAATTAAAATCACTTAAGCCACTCAGCGTATCCATTATTCTTAATGGAACTTGATAAATTTCCCATTTTCAATGGTAAAATGGCCAATACTAAGTGCTTCTTGCTTTGTAGACTGGGGGCGGGGGGGGGGGGTTGGGTGATTAATACATTGGTCTATGTCTGTATTTTAATTTGTAATTTAAAGTCATATAACCCCAACTGCGGTGGTACAATTATTATTTTACAGCTTTTTTTATATATACACATTTTATATACGTAAGGTTGTATCTCCCTGTTTTATATCTTTTTGAACGGCACTGTGACTTACCATTCAAAATATATTCCACAGTCCTTGTCTACACAACAAAGACAAGGCCGGTAAGCAGCAGTAGTGGTGTGTGTCTATGTAAATCTTGTAAGCTAGATGGGAAGAGAGTATTTGCAAATGAGAATATGAATGAGCATGCAAATGAAAATGCTAATGTGAATTAGTTAGATCCTGTGAAGGAGGAGGGGTTATGTAGACATCAAGAAGAAGGGGGAAGACTGAGCCTCAGAGAAGTTACACATAATGTTGACATTGTAGAGTAGGAAAACAAGCAAAGGTTATACGGGAAGATTCATAGGTAAGTTGAAAAGTAGAAGGTGAACCGTTAAATATTCCTGTTATTTTTTTAAAGACAGATGTAGTTTTTATCTTTGAATTTGCTCTGCACAATGTGTTCTTTTATTCTATCATTCTGGTACCTCAAAAGGTACATTTGTAACTTTATTTTTCAATGCATCCGCATGAAGCCTTTTTCCGGACATGTTGTTTTCCCATCTCTGTAAACCTACGGGAGTTTTATTTTTGAAACAAGTGTTCAGCTTTTACTGAATTTCCCTAGGAAAACATAAGTTTACAAGAGTACATCAATATCACAGGACAAAGGGCTCCAGCAGTCACAAAATATAGACCAAGAACCTCAGGTCAATCACCGGTGTGTCCTCTTGAAAAGAGATAGTAGACACAAAGGAGAGAAGTCAAACAACAGCACTATGAGCCATGTCTCCTGATTTGATCGTCACCTAATTAATTAATAGATTAATTCATTTCAACCTAGCTTATTTTTTGTTTGTGGCACAGGATTTTTACTACAGTGAAATGCACTGTAATTTTACTATAAATCAACACAGTAACATGTTTCTTTATAGTAATATTACTATTACTGCTTCTCAACCTTGTCCTCAAGGACCCCCAACTGTCCAGGATTTAGGGATTTCCCAGTTGTGTTGAAATAAGAATATGCCTGGTGTGGTCTCCTAACCATTACGGAACCACACCAGATGTCACACATATTCTTATTTATACACAATTGGGTTATCCCTAAATCTTGGACCATTAGGGGTCCTTGAAGACAGGTTTAAGTAGCACTGGCTTAGAGGTAACAAGCAATTGTTGTTCTGGTGAGGCTGAGAAACTTGACTAAATATCTAGTAAGGGTTTGAACTCAATGGAGCAAAAACACACTCTCCACACCAGCCCAAGATCCAAACAAAAAGAATCCACTTTGTTTGAGCATATGTAAAAAATATCGGCAGTGATTTTTAATTCACGTTCAAATATGTATCACAAATTACCATGGTGTAAATAATCATTTGTCAATTTAGAAAATTCTATTATGTGAGTATATTTTGTAACATTTTAATTCAATGCTTTAATCTTCAGACGGTAAAATAAAAATAAAATAATTAACAAAAAAAAAAATCAAAGCTCTCACAATGTCAGTAGAGTTTGAAAAGTGAATTGTGCATAAAAAAAACTGTAATTGAGACAAAAACAATAATAATAATAAAAGGAAAAACAATCCCAGCCCCCCCAAAAAATAACAAGATGCAACACATGTCTTGCATCAGAAAAAGACGAAACCCATAACTGAGTCAATGATTAGTTCGTGTTTTTAAAATGAGGTCGTTTTGGGAAATTGAATGCCTTCGGTGGCTGAAAAGAAGACGATGAAATGGGTTTATAAGTAAGTACTCTTCTATAAATATGGGAGATTGTAATACAGATGTGCACCAAATAATGTAGATGCAATCAGCCAAGATTACATTTCGGGAAAGAGTGTGTCACATTTGTGCTATTGAAACCTCCGATTACAACTGGCCTTGATGTTCATGGAATCTCTAAATGGCTTGCACAATTTTTTTTTTTTCTGTTAAAAGAACATAAAACGGACTGATTTAATGTTAAGCACAGTTTGGCTGATTATACAAAATTACTGTCTAAACTGGCCCCAAACGTGTACTTATTAGATGGATTTTAGTCAGGATTTTTAAGAGCAGATGAATAACAACCAATGTATCGTAGCTGTTAAATAACCAGCATCTGGATAGCTTTCTAAATGTTATAAAATATGCACCAAATCAAATACGGCTTAAAGTTGGACCCAAATGGATTTTTATCAAATATTCTGAACAAACGATTTAGAATGAAAGAAACATTACCATTCTTACGTTAAGTAAGTTGTAATATAAATTGTTCATGGGTTTAAGTTTGTATTATCTTTATCTCATTTAGGAAATGAATTGTATTAGTTAAAAGTGACCAAGCGTATTGTTTAAAAGGTTATTTGTTTTCTAGAAAGAATGGAGCTTATTACTAGGGGTTTACATTGGTATAGAGAGGAAGGACATTGGACGTACCACATATTTTTCTGAAGTGATTGTTTTAATTAAGTTATTAAAATATGACTAATCAATTGCATCTAAATAATAATTATAATAGCAGTTAAAACATTTTTTTCAAATGTATTTATTATTTGGTGCAGTTTAATTTCCTTTTCACACAGACATCTCACGATCAGAAGCCATTTTCATTAGGAAATATCTGATTTGTTAGTTACACCATAGCAAATCCATTGAGATAGGTCTAGAATCAATTAGTGTAAAAAAATCGGTAGAGGGAATCTATTTCCCGAAAAAAGTACTGAAGAGAAAGAGGTCACTTCAAACATACCACCACATGGGAGATACACAATGGGAGATCAGATTTAATGCAACAAAAAAAAGTGTATTTTATTCAACTGACTCACGTTGTAGGAAACAAAATAAAAAAAAAAAAACTCATAATAAAACAAGCAGAAAAAAAGTAATAACAAACAAACAACAAATAACATATTTTTGCCACTTCTAGACATTGTTATAAATATTCTCTTTAAAGATATTGTATGTTGCAGGAGCAAAGCCACTTCCTTACATTGATGTGTCCCGGAAGGGTCTAAACATTTTTCTGTTACTTGTTTGTTTGGTTTTTTATACTTTTTTCACTTATCTCAGGATTTGCTTCAAAGTATGTGTTAAATCCCCCCCGCCACCAACAAAACCTACATGGAGTTAAGGAACTGTGATTATGCGGAAAGAGGAAAATGTGATATATATGAAGCATCTCATTTGCATGACACAATTTATAATCCCCGGCTTCTGCTGAAACGCTTCTATGTCAACTTTAAAATTGCTTAAGACAAGCAAAGTCAGATATTAGTCCCTTTTTTGGGGGGCTGCTTATTTATTCAGCTCGACATGTCATTTCTCTCTCTCTCCCAAAACTTGGGTAGACATTTTGTCAAAAATGTATTTCTAAAAAAGCCTTGTCACCTCCTGCTTCTAATTCAAACTAAAGTTGATAATGTGTCATTGTTTCACTTCGTTGTTGAGAAGGAAATTCTAATGGTCCCCAGTGGACTTCTATATTATAATCAGCGGCCATGCTAGGCTTCGATACACCCTACAGTCATAGGAAATGCCTAAATATTCAAAGAGACGTAGGACTCACCCACCTAAAACCAACCCTTAAGAATTCAGTAGTCCTACAACTAGATAGTTTGTGTATGCCAGTTGTTTTGGCCTGATTTTAGCAATTGTTGCTGTTTAATGAATAAACCCAACTAAACAATGTAGCTAACCTATATAGTTACCAAAGGCCTCTTTGATACCTTCTCTTACACTATTAAATTGTAATCTTGCAAGCAAGGCTCTTCCTACCTTCTGTATCATTCTTGTTAAGAGCGAGTGACAGTCCTTAGTCCATTTGGGTCAACTTTCTCTTACATTTCATTATTAGCCAAAACATTACAAATATGTTTGTTGGTTTGAATACAATTTTGCTTTTATATTATCACTCAGAATCCACATCAGGAATGACTGTGTTATTTTGTGTCCACATCTTCTGTATTCCTCACTATTTACTTGGATGTATCTCATATTTAAAAAATGTCTTTCTTGGTTTTTTTGTACAGTTTTTCACCATACATCGGCATCATTATTTTAGACTAAGTGCTTTACTGTCAAATAATCTTTAATTTCATGCAGAAAATAATATAGAACTAATCTAATAAATTCCAACATAATAGTATTTACTTTATAAAAGCATCACATGCTACATATTAAAGACTTAATTTTGTTAGTTGTAATTATGTGCCATTAATGATTTGCATAATAATCAACAAACCAGACATTAATTATTCATATGTATATTGAGCTGTTTATAACAGGAATTGGTAATGCAAGTTGTTACAGTTGTTGTTTTTTGCAAGTTTATTACTCACAAATTACTCACCCACTATATATATTGCTTGGGAAACTGACAAATCTGTATCCAACAGTCAGTACGCCTTTGATTCTTCAAACTTTTCATATGAGAAGTAATTATTCCATTATCAAAAAGAGCAAATTGCAGATCCTTCAGTGACTGGTTTCACATAGCTGCTTTATGGAAAATAATTGGCATTGTATGACTACGGAAAAACGTAATGGTTGACTGTTGGCAGCACATGGAGAATTTGAAAGAATTAAAACACTTTATAGAATTTAAAAAACACTTTAAAGAATTTAAGACACTTTAAAACACTTCAATGAATTAATGAGTAGCTAAGAAAATAATACCAATGTAACATACAACTGGGATTCTCTACTAGTTCCTCATTTGGTATGCTTCCTCTTCAAAGAGGGTGGTGCTAGATCAGGAGATCTGTGTAGGGTGTTTGAAATGGATGGTACTGTAACAAGAATAAGCACCCCCTTACTAGATCAACACATTTCACTCTAAGAGCAGCAATGGCTGTCCAACCAGAAGACTTTAGAGCAAATCCAACCATCTACAACATATGGATATCATACATTTATAAACAAATTATATTCACTTAAAAACTGTACTGGCAACACAGGTTTTACAATCTCATGCACTAACAGAAAGAAATGTCAGTTTATTGTAATTAAAAAACTCTGAAGATTAGAACAAATAGTAATGGTGATTGAGGACATCCCTAACTAGTCTCAATATTTTCATTTTACACAATACACAACAGTACTATAAATATAAATTCAAGCTAAGATAGATGTTAAGAAATGTTCTGCTATTTTGTAGAACAAAATGTTCAAAACTAGAGAGCATTAACATCCATAAGCTTATGGTATTAGTGTAAATACAAATGTATGTATGAAGGATATCACCTTGTATAACCTCCATTGCTATATATATAAATGATAGATGATGCAATTCAACAAAATTGAGGAAAAAAAACATGAGATCTATCTCTTATTAGAAACAGTGAAATATAGAATATGTTCAGACCACAGCCCTCACCATGTCAATCTTCTCATTGGCTGCAGTCTTGCATACCTTAGACTTAAAGGATGTTGGTTACTCATCAACTATATGTGAGCCTGTCTCCATAAAACCACTACACTCTGAAAGTGCTGAAAATGAATTATGTAGTACCACAGACTGTATAAATGTATATATTCGGAAAGTTTATAACTATATATACATACATATATAAACATATATATATGTGTGTGTGTGTATGTGTGTGTATATACACACACACACACACACACACACACACACACACACACACACACACACACATATATATATATATATAAATATATATATATATATATGTGTGTGTATATATATATATATATATATATATATATATATGTGTGTGTGTGTGTGTGTGTGTGTGTGTGTGTATGTGTATATATATATATATATATATATATATATATATATATATATATATATATATATATATAGATATGTATCAACTCACTATGCTTTATCAGTCAAGTGCAGATTGCAAAACTACCATTTTATTGATATAAAAAAATTTAAATCACCAGGTTCTACACATAAATATTTAATATCCTTTTCTACTTTAGTTATGTACTTTCACAGTGAGGTTTAGAATCGTTATTACAAATCGGTTTGTTTTTCTATCGTTTAATGTGTGCTATTATTTTTTCTTGCCGCATTAGCCAATAATGTTATTACTTATGACTTACGAGGTTTCTTTAACATTCATAAATAACTATCTCTAAATTAAGATGGCTGGCATGTTTTCTTTTACAATGGATTTGCTGTTAGATATTAATCTCGATTTTTACAGCCGGTTCCTTTTTAATTTGTTCATGTGCATTTTCGAGAATAAAAGAACGAGATATATGCATTACTTGCTCACAATCTAAATAAACCTAACAAATAAGAACACGCTGTAAGCAAATAATTGCATCTTATAAATAATTGATCTGCTATTGCGTTTAAATAATGTGAAGCGTTTTAAGTGAAAATCAGAAGTTCTCTAGAAAGCTCACATTTGTTCACAGATATATCCCATGTAGCAAGCGTTATTAGCCAGCAATTCATGCAATAAAGCTAATTTGACAAACATAGCACAACAGTATGTGTTGCCCAGGTCTTGTTGCCACTTAGTGCCAGCTGCTAATTGGACGCAAAGTTAATTACCATGCCCCTAACATGTTAACATCTGCAACCTGTTCTGTCTGTCAGTCTCTACACCTTATCTGTCAGTATATCTGTCTATCAATCTCAGTACCTTATCTGTCAGTATATCTGTCTATCAATCTCAGTACCTTATCTGTCAGTATATCTGTCTATCAATCTCTGCACCTTATCTGTCAGTATATCTGTCTATCAATCTCTGTATCTTATCTGTCAGTATATCTGTCTATCAGTCTCTGTACCTTATCTGTCAGTATATCTGTCTATCAGTCTCTGTACCTTTTCTGTCAGTATATCTTTCTATCAATCTCTGCACCTTATCTGTCAGTATATCTGTCTATCAATCTCTGTATCTTATCTGTCAGTATATCTGTCTATCAGTCTCTGTACCTTATCTGTCAGTATATCTGTCTATCAGTCTCTGTAACTTTTCTGTCAGTATATCTTTCTATCAATCTCTGCACCTTATCTGTCAGTATATCTGTCTATCAATCTCAGTACCTTATCTGTCAGTATATCTGTCTATCAGTCTCTGTACCTTATCTGTCAGTATATCTGTCTATCAGTCTCTGTACCTTATCTGTCAGTATATCTGCCTGTCAATCTCTGTACCTTTTCTGTCACTATATCTGTCTGTCAATTCCTGTACCTTATTTGTTAGTATATCTGTCTGTCAGTCCCTGCATCTTATCTGTCAGTATATCTGTCTCTCAATCTCTGTACCTTGTCAGTATATCTGTCTATCAGTCTCTGTACCTTATCTGTCAGTATATCTGTCTATCAATCTCTGTACCTTATCTGTCAGTATATCTGTCTATCAGTCTCTGTACCTTGTCAGTATATCTGTCTATCAATCGCTGTACCTTATCTGTCAGTATATCTGTCTATCAATCTCTGAACCTTATCTGTCAGTATATCTGTCTATTAATCTCTGTACCTTATATGTCAGTATATCTGTCTATCAATCCCTGTAATTATCTATCAGTATATCTGTCTATCAGTCTCTGTACCTTATCTGTCAGTATATCTGTCTATCATTCTCTGTACCTTATCTGTCAGTAGATCTGTCTATCAATCTCTGTATCTTATCTGTCAGTATATCTGTCTATCAATCTCTGTACCTTATCTGTCAGTATATCTGTCTATCAGTCTCTGTACCTTATCTGTCAGTATATCTGTCTATCAGTCTCTGTACCTTTTCTGTCAGTATTAAACTGAAGAGAGAGTAGTCAGCCAATGCCAGGGTCAAAATGGAGAGAGATTATTCAGTCAATGCCAGGGTCAAACAGATGAGAGAGTAGTCGGCCAATGCCAGGGTCAAACAGATGAGAGAGTAGTCGGCCATTGCCAGGGTCAAATAGGAGAGAGATTAGGCAGTCAATTCTCTTCACAGGAAGCCAAAAATAAGCAGCAGGGAACATAAATGCAAAGGCCCCAATTACAGTCATAAACAGGGTTGTAAAGGCAGTGCTGCAGATAACTGACAACCTAGTAAGGCTAGGTGCAAGGTTGATAATCTCGATAATCTGGAGCAGAAATGTCAAAGACCCCCAGTGGCAGCAAAAAATAATCAAAAGCCATAGTGCAAATGAGACAAAACTCTTATTTTTCTAATTTTATAGGCTTTCAGAATGGGTCAGAGAGCATTGCAGTGGACATGCATGTACATGAGCTGGCAACATGTGTGTACATGAGCGGGCAACAAGTGTGTACATGAGCTGGCGGCATGTGTGTACATGAGATGGCGGCATGTGTGTACATGAGCTGGCGGCATGTGTTTGCAAACTCCAGCAGTGCACACTGTCTATTCTATTGAACACTCTTTCTTTATTGAAGAATCAGAAAGAAAAGCTAAAATCATGTGTATCTGTCATTAAAACTTCACTTAGGCAGTTGCTCAGCTTTTAATGTGATTTATTAGTCTTTTAGATGGTTGTTGCGCTGAGCTGAGGCTTTTAATTATTAATTTGCATCATTGTAGCTAATTGCAATGGTGGCAAAAATGGGTTAACAAAGTAATTTATAAAACAGTTTAGCTTTAGAGAAATGTGTAACAGACAGTTTGTCATTCTTCTGCCAAGGTTACAAGAGATTGGCTTCTGCTATATGAGCCTGTTATGGAGGCTTAATGGCAATACTAAAATTGTCTTTTTCATGTTCAAATTAATTGCATTCCTATTCAATCCACATCCATGTGTCTTCCCTTTCGTTGGATTTAGAGGCTTTTAGAAAGTTTATATGGAAGTGATGTCTCCTACAGTGTTTTTGCCCATAATTTTTGCCCATATTTCCGAAATAGGTGAAAGAGAAAAAAAAAAAAAAATTCCCAACATATAAAGAAACATATAACTATGTTAATTATCAGCAATCTTGGTTTATCCAAAGAAAAAGAAAAAACACACATGGTTTCATACAAGAGAGGTTTTTTTTTTTTTAAAGAGAGCTTTCTCCTGTCGCTCCTGATTGGTGTTAATTTTGATGGCACATTTTGATTTTGTTTTAGTCATAGTCGTTTGACTAAAATGCCATTTTAGTTTAGTCGTATTTTAGTCCTCTAAATTGATGGGAGGGAAGAGGTCTGAGAAGGCTGTTACACAGTGTTAAGTTATCTTGCTAGGGAGATTGGAGAGAACAGGTCTGAGAAGGCTGCTACATAGTGTTAAATTAACTTTCTAGGGAGATGGGAGGGAACAGGTCTGAGAAGGCTGTTACATAGTGTTAAATTAACTTGCTAGGGAGATGGGAGGGAACAGGTCTGAGAAGGCTGTTACATAGTGTTAAGTTATCTTGCTAGGGAGATGGGAGGGAACAGGTCTGAGAAGGTTGTTACATAGTGTTAAATTAACTTGCTAGGGAGATGGTAGGGAACAGGTCTGAGAAGGCTGTTACACAGTGTTAAGTTAACTTGCTAGGGGTATGGGAGGGGAAACACTCACGTGACAGTACCAGGGGCATCAGATGGAGGAGTATCCTCTTCCTCTGCAGTTTGCAGGACATTGTTCCAGGGGGAAGACAGGCACAGGGAGCCTGCATCTCAGCCAATCCAGCTACAGATAGAGTCAGGGGACGGGGCTTTGGCAGAGGTCCATGGGAACCAGACGTCCAAGTAGGTAAATGCACTCTAACATTTTAGTCAGTTGACGAAAATTGCCTTGCATTTAAGTCATAGTTTTTATCTAGTTATTGTTTAGTTTTAGTCACTGAAAACAAGCAGTTTACAAAAATGTTTAGTTGACTAAATTAACACTGCTCTAAATTAACACTGCTCCCCATGTAGGGAAGCTGTGCACATGAATGGTTCAGTTTCCGATTGGCTACAATGATGTCAAAATGATTCCACAGCCAACATGAGCTCTGGATCTAATACCAGTTTGTAAAAGGTGATCTCTTGTTTTCCAGGATCTATGACCCTGTTTGTTAAACTTATTATTTAACTTCCAAATCTTTTAACCATAGCTAGATTTAACCCCAAAATATTCTTCATAAAAGAAGGAACACGTCTAATGACTTTTCATTCACAATTTTCATTTATACATCACTGCATCTCTTTCCTAAATTATTAGATTTTTTGACATTTGTAAAAACATTTCTAAGGTATAGCTCTCAGAGGCACGAGTACACTCTCCTCTTCTCTGGTTACCACACCCCAAATTTCCCAGAATCCTCCATTCTCTGAGAGTTAAATACAGAGAATGAAGTCACTTATTAGGCTAATTTGTGGAACTGCTGAGATTGCTATTTTTTGGTGTGTGTTACATGGCTGCCAGTTTCACCTGTCTATTTTAAAAGTGAAATGTGATACAGGTGACAGGACTCTTTAAAAACTGACACATTGATTTAACATGCCCTCAATGTTGAGACTTGTTAATATGAACCCAGCTATCTGTATTGTTATAATTCAATAAAGAAAGAAGCGCATTCACTTTTTTCCTGACAGTTGTCAGGTGAAGGATAAGGTCCTGCTATGTTTGCCCTAGAAATATTAAAACACTGTAGCTAGAAAAGAACAGACACTGAAATGTCAGCCAGTGTCGACTGAGCTAAAATTCCGGCTTCAGTAAACAGATGCACATGTAGTGAAACGCTACATGCAAATAAAATGTGCCACACAAACTCCGAGGCCACGTTCAATGGAAACAACGGTTATTTCACAAAATAATGGGTTGTTAATAATTGATAATGTAATCTGAGAGCAAATTAGCATTTAAGGAATGGATACACTTCCAATGTCAAGTCTACACTCTACACTGACTGTCACTCATACATGGAGTATCCAGGATTAGATACAGGTGAAAATCAAGAATGTTTGCTGAATAAGACACTATAGACATGTGCTGGGGGAGGGGGGGGGGGGCAACTTTGCTCACGCACACCCCAATCAGAGCTGGAAGCATTTGGGGGACATTAGGCAGGAATAATTGTGCTGTAGCAAGTGATGTGAGGGAATAATGGCACTTTAGCAAGTGATTTAGGGGTATAATGACACTATAGTAAGTGATTGGGGAATGATGAAATTGAGTACCCATGGCTCCTAAAGAGGTCTGAGGCCCAGCCTAATCCCTTTGGGTGGGCGAACTTCTTGGCAAGGAAACAAAGTCTAGACTGCCCAATCACCTCCTCTGGGGACTCTGTGGAACTGCTGGTGGTTTGAAACTTGGCCATGACCCTCTGGAACTTTAAAGAGGTGTAGCTCGGGGCCCCAATGCCTGATGGTGACATATTTGGTCTAATGACTATGGGGACCCTGAGCTGAGTTCTGACTAGTGATTGGTGGAGTGAGCCATGATCCTTGTTCCTGGCTGGTGGAATTCCTGAGTGTTGTACTGGGCTAAGGGAGACCAGTTTGTGTGGAATACGGGTACCCGTCACAGCGTGTACTCTAGGAAACGTGATTATACATATTGAAATTCTATTTCTTTCAGTGTTCTTTAATCTTAGCTTGCTGTATACTGTCTGGGTCTTTACAAAAAAAATAAAAAATAAACGTGTAATCAGTGAGTACTTTAAACTCAGAATATATACTGTGCCTTTTCAAGAGTTCCCCTGCCAATTTCTAAATAATACACCTTTTAGCTTTCTGAAAAGTCAGATAATTCTAAAACACAAACATATAAAACACTAAGTATTTGGCTCGCCTGACAGTTCATATTGTAAGAAAAGCTCTCAGACTCAGCAGGAAAAATACTTTATGTTTATATAAAATAAAAAAAAAAGAGTTGGAATACAAATTATACATGTGCAGGTAGAATAAGAAGAATTGCAGAGGATGTACTAGTGCAGCAAATTCCCTAACTTCTGAAAAATAAATAAGTAATCTACTATAATTCATTAAAATTGTAAAGAGGCCATTTTATTTATTTATACAGAGATTTCTTTTCAATTATGTCCTAGGGGAGTACGTGTTGCACAATTTTACCTAGATAACATTTAAAAGCAATACAAGTGTGTATGTACAAGTAAGTTGTAGCAAGGCCATACACAGATGTACAATTATTTATGAATTGTAGACAGAAGTCTGGTATTTGACGGGACAGTCCTGTTCCTTTGTAGTCCTGTGTGAGCTGTACCGTTTTAGCAGACTGCTCTCTCTGCACAGTTTTTTCATTGTCCTTGTATTTCTTACATAGTTTACACAAGTAAGTGGTGCCCTTCATATAGCTAGTAGGCTGGAACTCGAATGCCACCTCTTGGCTCCTCCCCTGACATGTCCAGAGACCCAGTGCTGGGATGTTATTAGATATGTACCAATAAGTTGTAGATATACAGGGATGTACATATATACATAGCATAAATATAAGTATGTTTACAGAAGTAATTCTTCAACTGATAACTCTGCCGGTTAAGCAATCGCCGTCTGAACCGTGGTCTCCACATGACGTAGATAGAGCATCAGTTTTGTGTCACAGAAAGTTACATATGCGAGACAGAAATTGGGAACACTAATTGGGCTATTCACTAAAAAGTGAGTTGAGAGGAGTAGCAGGTGAGTTGAAGTGAATAGCAGGTGAGTTTATGTGAGATGAAAATTTTACCTCAACTCACATGCTATTCACTTCAACTCACCTCAACTCACCTTTAGTGAATAGTCCCATAAGTGTAAGAACATCTGTCAGGGATATACAAGATATTAAAAGATAAACCAGGAATTTAGGATCTGGATATTTACTAAAATGAGCATTATGTAACCCAATTTTGGAGCCAAGCCTGGCTCAATCATTCCCTACAAAGGTTAATAGGAGCTTAAGTGAGACTGCCAGATTCTAGACCAACTTAAGGTAGTTGGCTAGCTACTAATTTTTTTTTTTAAAATGGTCTTTTATTGATATTATTGTGAGATGTTTGGGTGATTTTTACAATTACAATAATTACACTGTAAATATCACTTTTCCTAAAATGGTTTTAAAGAAAATAAATACTATTCATGTTGGGAAAAAATGATATAAAGTTTTAAGTTCTCTAAGAGCTATTTTATTAATCTTTTAAATGACCCAGTGCAAACCCCAAATCTTCATAGATGCAATCGTTCCCATTGTTCCTTAATTCAACATACTAACCAATAATTGTTAATTACACAGTGATTAGTTATATTGCCTAGAGCCTAGCACTAAAGATACCATTTCTTGCAATAATACATGTTTTAATGTTTTAAACAAAAACAAAATACAAAATTCCTAGACTATTGTCTTCTCCATTTCCTGGAAGTGCAATTTAGCCATCCAATAAAGCATCCATCATTCTGCTGTTTCTGCCTTCTACGTTATATTTCCTCTCAAACAGTGAGATCAGAATGAGATGAAAGTGTAATTACTTGACAAAGAAAACCCTTATTATATATCGAATCATAAATCATGGCACACAAAGCATCCCTACGACAACAAAAAGGGGGAAGACATTATTAACAGCATAGGCCTGGTTAAATCAGTTGTTATCCTTACTCCCTGTTTTGGTGGGTCCGGACAGAAATGTTTTTAAAATGTTGGGTTTATAATGTAAATGTTGGAGACATGTTAGGTCTGTTTTTAAGTCCTGTTTATTCAGTATTTTCCAGTTTGGGGATCTAGAAACCAAAATCAGGTCTACCAAACTAGTCTAACAACAGAAGATGCTGCATACGATGTAGAAAGTCATGATCTACTAATGGCGAAGGATCCTGAACATAACTTGGTTTATGTGTATAATGCGATGTATAGTGAGATGATTCAAAAGAATTTGGAAATATTTCACACAATGCAGAAGAAGGGAAATGATGGTGCACATCTACCAGCGATAGACAAAATAAATACTAACTCTGCACACAGTGACACAAATACATTGGGATAATGTTTTTTTTTTTTTACAAATCACTAAAAATGGGATATAACATTTAACAAAATTGCAGTTTGTTTGTGCTTCTTATTTCATAGAAGAGTACTACTCTAAGTATTTTTGTTATGCTTTAGAATGTATTATTGTATAGTAAATTGTAAGTAAAAAAAAAAAAATTAATATCACCACTTTAACTTTGCCCAGGCTGATGTGGTAAAAGTCAAACTAGCATTGAATAACCAATCTTAGCTATAGATAAAGGCCTAGGCATGGCAATCTTGTGGGTGAGATCAAAAGTGTGTGGTGAAATAGAAGATAGAGGTTTTGTTGGTCTGTTCATTTGGTATGTGTGTTAAAATTGCATTATTGTGTTGTTACCTGTGAATAAATGCATTTAAGCATAGACTGACTTTAATGAACTAGTCATATGTACTTTCTGAATGCTTGATAGACGTGTTGAGTTTAAAGCATTTTTTAAATGTCTGTAGTTGTGGAGTATCTCTGATTGAACGAGGCAAGTGTGTGAGAACAGAATGCCCAAGAAGATGAATTTGTGTTCACTCTGGGCACAATAAGCCAGCTGATTAATGGATATACTAGTGTTATCTGTATTAAAGTTTGATAATAAAGCTGTTGTCAGTGCTGTTCACTAAATATTTCTGGTTTATTGTAGACTGATAAAAATTAACTAATTATTCAATATGAATACATGCTTTTACAAACCAACAAAGCACATACGTTTTCTGATCAAACCCACCATTATATATACATATTAAACAGGATAAAAATTGTTACACAATATCACAAATACATTATCACAAATAAACTCTGTATGTAGAATACATCTTTTTTCTGGTTATAATTAAATGTCTTTTTTTTAAACATAAATAGCAAGCATTTTTTAAACATCATTATTTACACACAAAAAAAAGGCTTTTTCACCATTATTTTTGATGTAGGTAGCTGATATCTCTTGATATGTATTAGCAGACCTGAGGGAATACTAATCTAACTTTTCCAGCAGATAAGACTGCAAGATGTAACTTAGGTAATATGATTTGTATTAATATCTCTAAAAAGTGCAAGATTTAATAATACTGATAAGGCAATGTGCTATACAGATGAAAATAAAGGAAGCCATTCGGGCACAGTGTATTTTGGTAAAAGCTTGAAAGTAAAGAAGACGGTTTTTTGCGTCCTTTGCCAACATCAGAGTTTGTCGTGATTAGAGCTCATCTCGACAACCAAACTCAGATAGTTTAGACCTCCTTCGAATACCCCCATTTCAACCTCAAAATGCTATTCAGCAGGAGATTGAGCAAGGTGGGAAGAGGAGGTTGAGTTTGAATTTGGGCTTAGTCTCAGAAACCGCCATTGTCATGTTTTTTCTCCCATTGAAAATATTGGGAGGTGAAGTGTGATTTAGAAAAATTATGTTTGGCCTAAGTCTCAAATTCTCAATGCGTCCCCCACCTAATTGGAATGTTAATTCAAAGCCAATCGGACTTACATCTCACGGAAGATTCTGGGGGAGAATCATCAGGTTGGAAGCTGTTCACTAAAAGGTGAGTTGAGGTAAGATGAACATTTCAACTCAACATGTTAGCTATACTGTAAGGTTCAAGAGTCGGGAGTGGGTAGGGAGTATGGATGGCAAAGAGGGAGTTCCAAAAGTATCACAGCAATAGGGTTAGGCAAAAGAGTAGTCAGTTCTAGTCCAAAAGGTCGAAGCAGGCTGTGAAGGGTCAAATATTGGGTTAACAAGTCCGAGGAGGGGTAACAGCAATTCAGTGTAATGCAAGGGGTCCCAGATGGTAATAGACCCTGAGCGCCCGAGATCAGGAGCTACAGTGCAGGGTGGAGACACAGGACCTGGTGCTGGGTAACTGCAATTGCTTGAACGTTTGGGACCCCAAGTCTTTGCAGCCACAACCAGGCCCTGTGAAGCAGCTGCTGTATCCAGGTACCAGGGCTAGACAGAAAATGGATAGCCAAGCAGAGGTAAAACAGAAAAGGACTGAGGTATAGCAGAACGGAAATACAGAGTGCAGGGCTACAGGACAGAAACAAGACATGAGCAAGATAAAACAGAAACCAACTAAGAATAAACAAGGCCTGGCAAGGCTCAGGGTTGCAGAAAACAACATAAGAATACGGCAGGGAACAGGACAAAGGAACACAAGAGACACATACATGGAATAAACAAAAATACAGGAACTAACCTAACACTAAAGTTGTCAAAGGTGGGAGTTTGGTTCAACAAATTGGCCAATTAGATGTTAGCTTGCCAACCACATCAAGGTATCCCACATAGGCAAGTCCCTAACTAAAACATAATATTAGCAAAGCATAGATAGAATCTAAGACACATAAATGGCATAGAACTTAACACCGATAAAATACCTATAGACTGCTGCAAAGGACTGAAAAGCAACGGGTGTGGTAGGGAAAGAGAGAAAACCTGGAATGGGACATAAGGACAGGCAAATGGACAGGCATAAGGAAAGGAAAATCAGAATTGGAAAAGAACAGTGAACAGAGAAAACATAGAAACTGAGAACAAGAGCAAGGTAAAACTAAGACAGGGAACAGGGCTAGAAACAGACAGAACAGACTAGAAACTGACAAAGGATTACATTTAAAGGGACAGGACAGGGCATCCCCCTGAAGGGACTCTAAGACAGGATATTCCACTGAAGGAATTCAAGACAGGACATGGGCAGAAGCCACTCTGGGGCCAACTGGGCAGGTGCCAGACAATAGCAAGACTCAGGCAAGTACAGGGTCATGGCTAGGCTTTGGCAGGAACCGGACTAGCTATCCCCAGTCGGGGATAGACATGGCAGGTACCGGACTATTGCTAGTTTCTAGGTAGGTGCTGCTCCATAGCCAGTCTTATGGCTAGGCAAAGGAAGGTGCCGCTATGGGGCCAGGCTAGGCAGGAGCCACTAAGGACAAGGACTAGGGAAATGCCACTACTGTGGCCAGGAACTAGGAAATGCCACAACTGTGGCCAGGAACTTAGGAAATATGCCACCATGTTGCCGGGACTAAGATAAACAGAACACAAGAATAACAGAACAGTAAAGAACCCTGGAACAAGAATAACAAAGAAGCAAGACAGAATAGCAAAATGCAGAAATGAAACTGAAAATCCTGTATACAGCTTGGAGCCTGAATATGGGTTGAGTCATGGCATTCGGGTAGTCCAGGGGAAAAATTCAAGATCGGTACACAGTAAGGCAGCAATCGATATAATTCAATTCAAAGGGGACCTCTCCCCTTTACACCGCCCCCGGACCATGTTGTGGATAGGGAGAAGGATTAGAGACTCCCCACCCTCTTTTCCCTATCCCTTAGCGCCTCTCGTGAGTAAGCCCCACCCCCTAAACCTCTTTGAAGTAGTTGCAGTCACATTGAGCAGGTGGCTAACAACTCAAGGCAGGGGATTCAGCCTAATTCACGGTCGCGTTAAAGTGCGATGGCTGTAGACAGAGACATAGGATGTATCCGGTCTTGAGGGTAACCTATGCAAGGTAAGTAACGGTCCTTGGACCTGACATATACATCGTGCATGGACAACCGTGGCATGGTCTTTTGGGGCTATTCACTAAACAGTGAGTTGAGGTGAGTAGCAGGTGAGTTGTGGTTAGTAGTCGGTGAGTTGAAGTGAATAACGGGTGAGTTGAGATGAATATTTCCCCTCCCCAACGCAGCTGCACATTGTGCAAGAACAAACCTAGTTAGTCCCCCCCTGCCAAGTGAGCTCATCAGGTTTTTTCTGTACAATGCTTAGCTGAATTGGGGAGATTAAAAGTGCATCTCACCTAAACTCACATGTGATTCACTTCAAATCACCTGCTATTCACCTCAACTCACCTTTTAGTGAATAGCTCCAATTTGAGAAGGAATGTTCCTCTCACCTCTAGTCACCTTCAATTCATGTTTAGGGAATAGCTGCCAATGTTTCAGAATGAAGAACATAGTAATTAAAATGGAGTTCTAGAATTTCAGAGTGAGATCGTGTGATATTGGAATGGACTGTACCAAGCAGGCAACGTGGGTTTGTAATCTCCTTACTGATTGTGAAGCAGCAATTATCTGCAGAGTGTCTAATGCCTGTATGCCTGTAATCACATAACATCCAGAAGATAAAAGGAGAGACACTGATGGAAGTGCATTGTTTAGAGTATATAATGACTGATAACTGAGAGGAGAACATAGTTACTTTCTCATTAGCAATCAGCAATTTGGACGAACATGGCTATTATTAGGGCTTTGCTATGCACCGTTGAGAAGAGGACCTTGATGAACAATGGGCCTTATGCACTGATTAAATAACTGTGTTCGTCGCTACTTGTACTTTGTAGTTATTTCAGTACTGTACCTTTAATAAAAGTGTGCAGACATTTCTGAGGTTACCCGCTAAACTTCCGTAATGAACACAGAGATGAGCGAGAGAGATGTAGATGATGATATCTGACATCGACCCATCTTTTCTGTCTACAACACAAGTTTTGATTTGTTTGTTCGCCAGGATAGCCTTATGCATATGTAAGTCATTTGTCATGTGCTTTACAGCGTTAGCCTTTACTACATTTGTTGGACACTGTTTCAATAGATCGATAATATATAATGTTGTTTTTTTAATAGTATTATTGTGTGCTTCCAACAAGAAGGAAAATGGAAATGTAGATCTTGGCATCACCTGCAAATCAAAAAGGGCCTCCTATGTTCAGATTTAACATCCCAAATGGATAATTGTCTACTCACTATCTTGGAACATGGACTGAAAGCAGTTCTAGCTGTCAACCAACATAAGATTTGGTCCTATCAATTGTGTGTGTGTTTTGTGTCTGTGTTTGACAGTAGTCTTCCCAGCCCATGGATAAAATCCTTATCTTCCTTGCAGGGAAATCAATTCTACCTATTGCTGTATATATATTTATATTTTTTACTTTTTTTTTTATATAGCCGCATCAGCTGGATGCGGTACACGAAAAACAAACAAAAAAAAACTGTCACTGCCACTGGATATGGCAGCAAGTGATATCCGGGGGCTGTGTTTCCCTCCTCCGTGCAGGAGGGAAGAAGCCTGCATGGAGGAGATGGCCAGGGACACGGAGCAGCCAGGAGTCCTACCACCTCCTACCACCAGGTATGGCCTTCCCCTCTTTTCAATATAGATGCACCATGGACCACAGTATCCTGAAGAAACTCTGGACTTCTAACTCAACTTAAACTGTTTGATTCCGCCTCCAAAAGTACTATAGTAGTGAATAAAAGATAAAGAAGTTCTTCTACAAAGCTGGAGACACACAAAAAAAGAGATTTTTGATGCAGAAAATTATACAGAAATGAAATTACTTGGCAAAACATGTTCATGGTACAATGGAAATTGCTAATAGATATTTGAATGTATAAACACATTTCATAAACCCTTCAAAACTTGGCATAAAACCTGAAATAGATTTCACTGCAAAACATTCTGACATCTGTATTTACCAAGCTATGCCCACTAGAGTTTACCCATGAATTCACAGACATTGTGTATGTCCCACAGTGCTTAGAGGTAGATCTCTCCCAGATAATGCATAGTCATTTTAGCTTAAAATGGTTACATGATCGTACAGTTGCCAAATAGTGCTGGGAAAGAAAAAGATTAATCAAATTTTTATTTCCCTTCATTATAAAAGTAATAGTGCTTTTCAATGAAGGGAGCACTGCGATATAACAGATTGCAATATTCCCAGAAATATGTACAACTAGCATTTTATTTTTATTTTAAATTGCTTTAAAATTCAGTAATGGAATAGACTGTTGTAAGAACTATACACCTAATGGAAATGTGTTTGTTTGTGTCATCAAAGCTCACAATATAATACAGTTTACAAAGGCATTGTCAGTCTTAAGTACTATATTTCCACATATGTATATGCTAAGATAGCTTGGTGGGATGATGGGCCAACTAAAGGGTTGCAGATTCAATTCCTGGCTGGTTCGATCCAGCCTTTTATCCTTCTAAGGTCGATAAAGTGAGTATCATTGAAGGCCGACTGTTGGCAACCCAAAAATGTAGGCTTCATTGAAAGATTGCATTAAATGTAGATATTTTAAATAGAATTAAATTAAATAAATAGAATGAAGTACCTTTTAGTTTAGAATTAGATAGGTCAGATTTTCCTTTAGACCCAAGATGGAGGAAGATCTGACCCAAGATTTCAAAACAACATGTCCGCTTTGATAGAGCTATACCGAGGAAAGATTCTAAACAACATGTCCGCCCTCTGATAGAGCTATACAGAGCAAATATTCTAAGCATCATGTCTGCCCCCTGATAGAGCTATACAGAGCAAAGATTCTAAACAACATGTCCGCTCCCTGATAGAGCTATATAGATCAAAAATTCTAAGCATCATGTCTGCCCCCTGATAGAGCTACACAGAGCAAAGATTCTAAACAAAATGTTTACTGATTTTGTATTGGTAAACATCCCAGGTTAAAATCCAGCCACACTGCACACATCACTCAAGTGGAGTAACCAGTACATCAAGATTCAACACTTAAAAAACGAACCTTTGTTAATCTTAAGATACAATGTTTCATCTTTCAATTCTAATATGTTTTTTTTTTAATCACCAACTGTAAGTTTATTAGCACTAAAAAGTTTAGTGATCATGAATAAAACATTTGTGGGTAAAAAAAATGCTTTAAATAATTCTGATTATACTAAATGGTATGAATAAAATATGAACTCCTGGAGACAGGTGGAAAAAAATATGCACAGTTTTTAATTTGTTTTAAACCATATTCAAATAATGAAAGGCAGCTCAACTAACTTAAATTTATTGTAAAGTACAAACAACATACAAGCATTTCCCAATGGTCAAACCCTCAGAGAAAACGCAAGAAGTAAACCAAAAGAAGAATACTATATTAAACATAAGTACTTAATGATGTGACTGAAGTAGAAGTTCCAATCATTCATCAGTACAGCTTACAAAAAAACACACAAAATCAAAATAGTGCAATACTCTCAACACATATAAATTAAAACAGAATTCTCACATTTACACTTGCATTTATGCCTGTTTCAGGATATAGGGCTAATTTGGCTTTACTTTCCCAATATCTTGGGAATTTGAAAATGGCATGTGAGCTTAATTATGCTTTGGCTAATTCACAAACCCAAAAACCTCTGATTTATATTATGTTTATATAATTGTTGCCAATTTTAAGTGCAGACAGTTTTTTGTTTCTTCTGAATTTAGAAATAAATCTACTAGTGCTTAGTTTCTCCCCAGCAAAGCCAGCTAAACTAAGAAGGATAGTGGGATTTTTGCTATTAGCCCTCCATGTTTATAAGTTAAAGGACATTTCTTGCCTTGCTTGTGAAAAGGCACTTTCTTTAATAAGTTGCACAGGAACTATTGCTTTACCCAGCCATTGTTTCTTAAAACTGTCTCTTAGAGAAATTGGCAAACTGACAGCTCCTACTGGCTGTGGTACAAAAGCCAACAGAAAAGAGTGTGTTGTAGATGGACCTATACAATACAGCACCTTGTAGAGAAACACTCTACAACTTCAGTACAAATGTAGCCACACTTGGCATTCATGATGGCAATCTCTTATCTGTAATTTCCTGTGCTAAATAAAAAAAAAAAGATCTTAATGCTAGTCAACAGAGATTGTAAAATAGTGGAAAATACATGTTTTTCATAAATGCATGGCCACATTAAGATGGATTTTCTTTCTACCATTGACCACTTACAAAATATTAGAAAGAATAGCTTTTTATTTAAGGAATCAGCTCCAGTTTTAAAACTAGTGCTGGGCCCAGAGAATGTCCCGACTTTCCAGTGACCTAATACAATGTTTCAATATTTACAAACTTTAGCTCACAGGCACATGTGCATCATATAGCGCTATACAATGTATCGTCCTTTGAGTTGCTACAGCTGTGGATATTAATACAATATTTGCCTCATTCATGAAAGAGGTAACTGCAGAGAATTGACCAGGGAATTTCAGACGTAAGGTCAAAGTAGCCGAGTAGGAAAAATTCTCCAATTCAGCTATACTTGATGACATCCCTGTTTCTTGATATGCAGATGAACTCATTTTAAATGGCAAATAAGTAATTAGCATATCAAGCTACAAGGTGATGTCATAAGCAGGAGAGACATGTGGACATGTTGTTTAGAATCTTTGCTCTGTATAGCTCTATCAGTGGCGGACATGTTGTTTAGAATCTTTGCTCTGTATCGTTCTATCATGGGGTGGACATGTTGTTTAGAATCTTTGCTCTGTATAGCTCTATCAGGGGGCGGACATGTTGTTTAGAATCTTTGCTCTGTATCGTTCTATCGGGGGTGGACATGTTGTTTAGAATCTTTGCTCTGTATAGCTCTATCAGGGGGCGGACATGTTGTTTAGAATCTTTGCTCTGTATAGCTCTATCAGGGGGTGGACATATTGTTTAGAATCTTTGCTCTGTATAGCTCAATCAGGGGGAGGATGTTGTTTACAGGTTTTTGTTTATATTTTTTTGCTCTCTACATTCATTGTGTAAGCGATGACTAGGTTTCCCTTTAAGAAACCAGCAATCACAAATAATAAAAAAAAAAGGAAGTCCAAAAAAGCAGGTCGGCGACTGTATCTGAGGTTGGCAACGGTTTCACTCTGTTGCTACCGGCTGAAGAGTTAAATGATCTTAATTCTCTAAACTATTGTGAAAATACATAAAAAACATAGTCTGGCTAATTGCAATTTTAGCTTTCATGATAATTGCAAATCAGCTTTAAAACAAAAAGAAGAAATGGCCTTTCAATGTACAATATGTTATGGAAAAATTACAACTGTTTTAAAATTCTAATTCTTGTAATTAACATGCTTTTAACCTCGGCCTTGAAAATATCTGAGAATATGGCATTAAAGAATATCAGTTTTCACTCTCTTTATAAATAATTAGTTTCTTAATTGAACAGAAAACCACAATAAAAGATGGGCATTAATGATAATAATTAAAAAAATTAAAAATAACAACAAACAAACAAATATATAAATAAAATTAGTCCTCCAGCAAATGTGTTATGGAGGTGCGGTTAGTATGATTGGTCATTATTCAGGAGAAGCTCAACGTAATTGCTGGTGTTTATTATTTAAAGTGGATTTTAACTAGCATTTTCAAAACAAGCATATAAAGAAAGTAAGGCTGGATCATGACATCTGTCACCAACGACGCTGGAAAATCAATTCCTTTGTAGAGAATTTGGAGGGTCATCCTACACTGCCTGATGGATTTCAAGAAATAAACATGGACTGAGGGCAATTGATTGGAAATGCAATTGTAGGAAATGTTTAGGTGCTTTTGATAAGTGCTAAAGTGAAAACGAATGAAAATGAGTTGCCTTGCATAGTGGGAGGAGGACTCAATCATAGGCCTGGCTTCTGTTCAGTTCCATTGGATGAGCTCACTTCTTAAAGACATAACTGTCTCCTTACAGATTGTATCATGTTCTGTCTGTTGCACCAGCTATTATATCTTTGTTTTAATACATATTAGTTGATGTAATATCACAGTTGCCTTTATAGATGCAGCAGACGGATATTGGAATTGACCTGTACAGCTCTTTTGATTAAGGTGTGCCATAAGGTGTGCCCCTAAGGATTTTCCATATTCCAAACCATTCCTGAAATCATGCACTCCTTGAAATCCCTTACCACAGTGTAATTACTCCTCAAATCACTCACCACGGTATCATTATCCCACAAACCCACTTACTACAATGTCACTATTACCCCATCACTTGCCACAGGGTCATTATTCCCCAAAATTACTCACCACAGAGTCATTATACCTCAATATTAATTACTACAGAGGCATTATTCCACAAAACCACTTGGCACAGTGTGATAATTTCCCAAACCCACTTACTACCGTGTCACTAATACCCCATCAATTGCCACAGTGCCATTATTCCCCCAAATCACCTGCCCCAGTGTCATTAATACTAAAAATCCTTTGCCACAGGATCATTGTTCCTCAAATCACGTAACACAGTGTCATTATTACCCAAAACCACTTGCCACGGTGCCATTATTCCCCCAAACCACTTGACACAGTACTATTATTTCCCCAAATCGATTTCCATAGTGCCATTATTTCCCCAAATTACTTGCCATGTTCCATTATTCCCCAAATCACTTGACATGTGCCATTTTTCTACATTAACTTGCCCCTTTTGCATACCTATTGCTATTATACATTCTTAAAAAACATGATCAGCATTCCATTGAAAAGTAGGCCTACCACGGAATAAATTACCACTTTTACACAGTGCTGGTCATGTGAGTGGGAAGATCGTGGTGAGATCTTGTTTTAGCACCTGTTTCGGTGAGCACCGGTGAGTGCCAATCCACACTACCGTCTTTTGGATTACAATCTTATGTCCAGATATGCTTGTTCCATACATGCCTTCTAGTGCTGCACTCCAAAATGCTTTACCACCTCTACTGGAAGACTATTGCATACATCTATCACCATCATCACTGTGAAGTAATACTTTTTCCGGTACCAGCCTCCAGCTCAGGCCCCATAAACTCTCAGTAAAGAGAGAATAAAGAGAGGACATTGAGATGGGAAGTTTCAAACTTTAGGCCAATGTAGCCAAGTTAGAAAAAATCTCTCCTGTGCAAGTGAATGGCAGAATATACCATCTCTGCTACTTAGGCCTCAAGTTTGACATTCCCACGTATCTGCAAATATCTCTTTATTGAGTAGATCCTTTTGAAAGCTTATAATCTAGACAGAAATCCCACCTATTAAGTCCGGTGTAATAAAAACAAGCTTTATGTTTGTTTGTGATTTATGGCATGGATTAGCATTTCAAATACTAATGTTAGTTTCTTCCACAAATTCATGACAAACAGAGCTTATTAATTCATTTTCATATCTGGAGACACATTGAGAATCATTGCTCATTAGATACTTTATATCCATACATTGTCATCACAGTATTATTTTTTCTAATGAGGGAAGACCCTTAAATTAAAGTCTATCGATTATTCAAAAAATAAAAAAAAAAATTCAATTAGCTATGCATTATTTTTGCAGTTTTATATAAAGACTGTACGTTTTGGTCATTGCATTATCAGTAAACTATGTATACTATACACCTTTGATTGTAGTTAACTTTTAAACTCTTATAGGGACAGGTGGAGGAGCCTGTATCGTAGAAGGCAAAGCTGGGCCTTGATTTTTCCAGGAGAGAAAAGGATTAAATTGTCACATTAAAGTGAAATATCTAGTTTTATATTAGTTTGGTTTTTGGCCAGAAGACAAGCTGACCAACAGTAGTCACAACCTCTGGCATATAGTTAGTACCCAGAAGAGCAAAGTGTTCCTACTTGGCATTATGGTGCCATTATCATGGACCGTTTGTCCGCAGACAGCTATGTAAGTTGGTAACAGATCGCGATATTTATATAGGAAGAATGACAAATTCTCTCTCGTATGTCTAAGAGAATATTTCTCAGTATACGTCATAATATTTAGTTATAAATTCCGGTTAAGAGAAGTTACATGAGATCTTCTCGTTTCAATGGCATTACAGAAGCTAAGATGGCTTATTCGACACTGCTCTGGAGTCCCAATTCCCAAATACACCTTGACATGATCCTTACTGGTATGCAGAATATTCTGTATCAAATTATATGTTTAAACTTGTACTCGTCAGATTCCACACAGCATTGTTACCCCCTTATTACCTGATGGCCTCTTTCCATATTGTGTATTTATGTTTCATTATAAGATTGTTGATTATTACCACATCAAATCTCCTAAGTCAGTTCTCCAACTAAAGGAGCAATGATGTAGAAATATAACTTACATAAATCTGTTCTCAAAGGGCACCATATCGATTAATCTCAGAGTGCCAATGAGATATACACCTCATCGCCAACCGCTGATGCTTCTGTCACAGAACGAGCAAACACGTGTTTAATTATGTTCCTGACATTTTAAGGAACAATGTTTTTAAGAAATGTCCATGGAAGGGCAGGATTTTACTGTTCACAAACGGATACAAATTGAAACAGGGAATGTGATGACAGATAGGAAGCATTCCGCCAGTATAATTTGCCCAACTGTCTACCGGTTTTCTTGCTTTGTCGGGGAAAATGTTGGGAGGTATGTTACTCCATGGATCAGAGAGGATGTCATTTGAACATGTTTAAACCAACAAGCATTTAGAAATGTTTTGCTGAGTTTATTTTTACATCATGTTTTTATCATATTTTGTTCACAAGATAGAGCAAAGAATCAGTGGTGACAGCAAGTATTAGGGAACATACTTTGTCCTGTCTATGCTTGTGGGTTTAGTCTGTTCAGGTGCTTCCCTATTGGTCTGACAGTCTTCCAGTCGGTGTGATAGACCAGTGAGAGGGTGTATCTTTCAGAGGCACTCCACTCCCCCTATGACAGATTTTAGGAAGCATATGTCCTACTGCTTGACTTCACCATGTCTTTTACCACCTGACACTTTGTGAGATAATAAAGGGGCTAAAGGACAACTGTTTTAAATGAACATATGTTTAATTGTAACATTGCCTCACGTGTGGGCATTTTAAATAGGAAAGCTTTAATGAAAGAATACAAAGTACTTTTTTTGAGTCATTTTCTCTACAATTTATAAGGGAGCGGACACATTGTTTAGAATCTGGGGTCAGATCTTTCTTTAGCTTGGGTCAGAGAGAGAAGATCTGACCCAACATTCTAAACAAAATATCTGCTCCCTGACAGAGGTATAAAATGAGGTACTTAATTTTTATTTATTCATTAAAACATTTATAGTTTAAGCATGTACACTTAATGCAATCCTTCAATTAAATATAAGTACATTGTTATGCCCACACTTGTCCTTTAATGCATGGGTAAGATTCACCAAACATATGGATGCAGTATTCAGATAACATAAGAATAATTTGCTTAGCTTACCAACACCCAAGGAGTTTAATAATACAGACTGTAAAGGGGTTTAATTATACGGAAATAATACATTACCACCATGCCCCTTGCTCAAAAGAATACAAGCGGAAAGTTGGAAACAATTCAGAGATACTAATATTTATTAAACAAATACATCTCGTCTGTGAGCTTTCCAGCGGGTAGTCATCACCAGCCACGTCGTCTACTGCCAGCTTAACGGGGCTTTATTAATTTTGAGTAAAGAGCGCGTTTGCCAACTGCAAAACGATCAAAGAACAGTAAGGTCTGTTTAGAAAAAAAACTTCAAACTTTTGAAGAAAGAAAGATGTTATTTTTTTCCGTTTTTATATTACCACTTGTTTTAGTCAGCGTAAAAGCACATCAAAACTTGCTTATTTCCTAAATGTAATTTTTCACTCTCTTTTTTTCCGGTATCTGGTTACCTCCAGCCAGATGTGTTATAATTTAAATGCAATCCCTTTTACAGCAATGTATTTTTCTCTGATTACACTGTTACCATTCAGCTTCCAGAAAATGATTGCATTGTGGATAACACTGTGTGTGTGTGTGTGTGGGGAAGGGGGGGCGACACAAAAAAAAAATGCATATTTTCGCTTCTGTTATTTTTCATTGTTATCTGTTATTTTGTGAGTAGTGTTTTTCTGCAAGGATATTACAGAAGAGGTATAGCTGATATTGATACCAGGAATGCAATTACCTGTGTGGTCTTATGGTTTTGTACAAGGTGATATATGTTATTTTTAGATTCGGATAGCAGAGACACATAAGAGGGTCTGCTCAATAAAGAGAGAATTTAGATGGGAATTTCAAATGTAAGGTCAAAGTAACTGACGCAGTTTAATATTCCCATCTCAGTTGCCCACACTTGCCTGCAATTCTTTCTCTTACCTGTCGGCAGGGAAGAACCATTTGGACCATCTAGTCTGACCAATTTTCGCATTACTTATATTCGTCCATGGTCCTATATTATATGTAGGAATGCCTCATGCCTACCCTGTGCCTGCTTACACTCCTTCCCTGTGTTAACCTCTACCACTTCCGCTGGAAGGTTATTCCCACTATAATATATATATATATATATATATATATATATATATATATATATATATAATATACTTCCTGATACTTTGTTTAAACCTTTGCCCCCTTTAATTGTAGACTATGCCCTCTTGTGGAAGTTTTTTTTTCCCTTTTAAATATACTCTCCTCCTTTACTGTGTTGATTACCTTTATGTATTTAAATGTTTCTATCATATCCCCCCATGTCTCGTCTTTCTTCCAAGCTCTACATGTTAAGATCCTGATAAGTTGTATTCTACAAACCATGAACTAGTTCTTTGAATCCTCTCCAAATTATCTATATCCTTCTGTAGATACTGCATACAATACTCCAAGTGAGGTCTCACCAGTGCTCTGTACAATGGCATGAGCACTTCCCTCTACTCCTAATACCTCTCCCTATACAACCAAGCATTCTGCTAATACCTCGTACATTCGAGTGGGAAGTAGATTTCCACCCTCTTTATTTCTCCTACTGTAAAATAGAATGTAACATCTGTGAAACTGTTTACCAATAAAACAGCACAGTCCCATTGCAAGTTGTCCACAATATCAGACTCAGTAGGCTTGTATGCAGCTGGTGTTTGACTTATTTTGGTTTATCTTTTATTTCTAGTTTTGTAACATGCAAGATGAGAATCTATTCTACACTATACTTTTCTTTTTTTTGGGGTGGGGGGGGGGGGTGAATCTTTCCAGTACAATTTTGAGTATGTTTAAACAAGTACTATTACATATAAAATCTGAAAAATAATTTCCAACTGAATCTAGAAAATCTACATCTTCCACTTCTTGAAAAGACTGGTGAACATGAAGCTGGATATTCTTTAATATCAATTCAATAACCTCTGGAAAAAACACAACACAGAAAAAAATTATACTGCGCATAACCGGAGGTAAAATAACACTGGGCCGATTTAATAATAACACTCACAATAGTGATTGCCTTTAATGACAAAATGCAAAACAGCACACACAGAAACAAGACAGTCTATCCGTCAACGTCTCACCACTCTAACGACCATACTTTGATTTCATACCACAAATCAATGGGATGTCCTGTAATGGAGTGACGACATAAGAACCTTTCTGTTCCTAGTTGCTCTCAGATTTTCTGTTGGGGTTTGGATACTATATGCAATTGAAAATGACCCGTACGTTCACTACAAAGAGGTGTGGAGACTTACAAAGAAGTGTGGAGACTTTGAAGCCATTTGATTCAATTTGAATTTGAATCTATCACTGGCTCTGGATAGTGTTTGATGTACTTGTATGCCTATTATTAAACTTTCTTGTCTTAATCAAGGTTTAAAATTATGCTCAAACCTTCTGACCGCTTACTTGGATTAAAAAAAAAAAGTAATATAATAATTATTTGCATGAATATCCTAGGATGCAGGCATTTTAAATAAATTGAGGTTCCTTAAACCCACTTTTTTTTTTAATCTCCTTTTCTTTTTTATGGGTATATCAGATTTACACCTGCTTTGTTGCAAAATTATACTTTGATATGCAATTTTATCTGTGTTTCTTTTTTCTTTGTTACAAGTACAACTTTTCAAACTACTGAAGACATGGGGAAATTATACGTGATCATATATTTAATAGGGAAAAAGTTCTAAAAATTGAGAAATTATCCTGGAAACAAAGTGAACATTTTTCTGTACTTTTACAACTTTGCCCTCTATAAACTCCCAATGTGTACATGAAGTCTGTGTAATACGGACTGATATCCTACACCATAAAGTGTACTCTTTTCCTGCATTTCTCTTGAGTACAGGAAGTGGCTGGATTTGTGGGTGCATGAGCTCACTGCATAATGAAACATGAAAATGTTTAATGCTTTAAAGACAACATTTGGGGAAAAAATTATGTTTTAATTGAATGATTACATCAAATGTAAGCATTCTAAATAGAAATGCTTTACCGAATGAATATAAATGAAGTACTTTATTGAGCCCTCACTGTTTGTAAAGCACCGTCAGGGAGCAGCCATCTTGGGTGAGATGGGTCAGATCTTCCTTCATCTGACTCAAAATTCTAAACATGTCCGCCTCCTGAGAGTGCTACACAAGCAAGGGGCTCAATAAGGTGCTTTATTTATATTCTTTCATCAAAGCATTTCTAGTTAAAATGCCTACATTTGATGCAATGTTTCAATTAAACAGAACTTTATTTTAAAGAAAGTGTGTCCTTTTAATGTATCAAATATTGAAAAAAAAACTGTTATTTGATCAGAAGATTTTTTCTTAACCTCTTAGTGACAGTACTGTTTTGAAATTGTAATACTCCTTGTGACAATGGCTGTTTCAACATCTCTGTGTTTTTTTTGTTTAGCTGTAATTTTCTTCTTTCTCATTTAATGTACCCACGCATATTATATATTTATATTTGATACAATGTTGATGTCTGCCTCTAGAGGCAGTCAAGCAACAGCCAAAGAGTGACGGAAACAATTTTTGCACACATTTGTCACTCTTACCAGATACGGACAAGCAAGCATGCTGCTCTCCAATATGGCACCCACGATCCCCCCATGGTATAATCACAGTGCCCCGGGGGAAAAATTTTTGGTGCTGCATGATGCCTCAAAACAATACTTATGCAGGTTTTAGCGCAGGACTTACCAAGTAAGTCCATTGTCACTAAGTACATTTTTTTGTTGTTGTCGGGGAGGGGTTAAACTATAGAACCTCTAATTTCTAGTTGCTAAAATTGATGAAGGAAGGGTTATAATGTATGTTACATAGGATAACCCTCGTAGCCTGCTCTGTTGTCCCCCCAAAAAAAAACCATGTGTATGAATTTTTCAGAGCAGCATATTTCCCTGTATGATAATTTTAATAGATTATTAAAACAGTGACTGGAGTTGCAATGTCTTCTTCCTGCTGAGAATAAAATACACCATACAATAAAAGTCAATGATCCTGCATAACACAACCAGCTTTATCTCTCAGGGCTTGTGATTGACTGTGGCAATCTGAAGTGGTGATGAAGAGCCTTCATCCTATCCACATGGAATATTTATTTTCTGTTTTTTGATGGCACTGAGATTTTAACCCTGTTGGCCAGACGACACAAGCGCAAGGCAACCAGGCTGGACCCTACGTTGTGCGTTGCAACGACACCTGAAAATCCCAATTGCAGCCAGTATTGTTAGTTGGCACAAAGTGTCAATGGCTACAACATAACTAATAGAACTCAATCAGATAAACAGCCCATAAGAGACAAATGAAATATAAAACTACAAAACTGTAGAGCAGGCATTCCTCTGGGATGGAAAGATCTTATTTTAATTGCCTGATACTCTCTTGTGTGCGGCCGCAAAGACATTTAAATAAAGTATTCTCGTTCTCATTTTTTAAACAGCTGGTGAGATAGCACAGCTGGTAAATGTTCTTGCTGCAGTAACTGTTCCAATTTCAGGGTTGCAGGTTTGAATCCTGGCAGGGTCAATGTAGACCTGAATCCTTGTGAAACAATACATGTGTTTCATTTCATGAGGATATAAATTATTAAGCTGCTTATTGAAAAGTGACTCGTAATTAGTACTATTAAATATGGCAAGAGTTCAAAATCTCATCATCAGATATATGGAGCCGTCAGGTAAGAGGGCAGGTCCAGAGTGCAATAGCAAGAATGAAAAGTTCCCCTGACATCTCAAATTTGAAGAAATGGGTCAGGTGACCATTTTTGTTTCCTGCAGTACCACACATTTCCCATAAAGTAAAATATAATTTGCATCGTCCAAGTAGCTCAGAATTCTTTCATTGTGCTTGATTTACAGCCAATGACTGCTGCAGTTGTACATTTATTGCAGCCCACAGAGACGCCTAGGTACAGGAGGGCCCTGACAGCTTGTGCTGAGCAAGGCTGTAGCTATTGGTGTAGGATTTTGGAGGTGGAGTTGGGGGTGGGGAGCAGAAGGAATATAACGCCGGACAATGGGAATAACTATCACTCTAACAAATATTTCCTACCAGAATTTCCCACCCTCCCTTCCCTATGTTAGGTTGTAAGTTCTGTTTTGGTATTTCGGATCCTGCCGCTTGTCTTCTCTGTTTCAGATGCAGCGCGGCACAGGAATGGAGTCTGGAGCATGCTTGCCACAGCTGGCGGTAACTTGCTTCTTAGGCGGTCTATGGCTGGATAATCTGGAGGCAGCCATAGATAAACTGTATAAAAGAGAGGTTTTGAGCCAAGATAGGGGCCTAATGGTGGGCTGGGCAGAAGGTGCTGCCTGGCAATGGGTTTCGGTGCATATGGGGACCCCTGGGGAGCAAGTTGGTTTAGGACGTGTTCCTATGTTATTATGTTAACTGTGTTAATAAAGTTATGGTTAAATGATGTTAATTATTGTGTTACGTGTCAATTATGACATATGCTAATTGTGGGTCTCGTCATTGCCTATTAATGTATATTTACATATGAGATTATGTTATGATGTTATGATGTGTTATGTTTTTAAGGTTGGAGGCAATGACATTGTAATATAAATAAAATGGCTGTGGCCTTTTCTACCCACTACATCTGTGCCATGTGGTTACTATTTATGGTAAAGATACCGCCTGGTAGTCGAGGCTACAACTGTCATGGCCTTGTCAGGCGATATTAAGGCATTACATATCTTGGCTACTGCATTGATTTGATTTTTGGGTTGAAATTTTAAGGCACAACTCTGGGCACAGGCATATATATGATGATGAGATCCTGTGCCCTGAATACTGTAGAGAAGACTAATGAGTCATAATATAATCCCATATATGGATAACCTATATATGAAGTGCATAACTGGGGAGAGATCTCTGGATTTCCCTTCAGGACCACGTCAATTCTTGTGGAATTTGGGGGGGGGGGATATATATATATATATATATATATATATATATATAATATTACATTAGGACAAAGGGCACTTTTAGAGCTTTAACTTGGCTTCCTGCAGGAGATTGGCAGCTTAAAAACAATCCATATCATTGCAGTAGGCCATACAGGAAAAACAGTGCCCATATCCCAGGTTATATTATTGCCCACAGCAGGTAAAATCCATACCGAAAGAAAAAATACAAAGTCATTTCACATAACTCGAAAGCTAGCAGCATGCATTTTTTCTTTGGGTCTACCAGAAAAGAAAAGTAAAACAAATAAATAGTAATCACCCTACAGGTCCAATCATGGGTTTAGCAGCACACTGAACCCTGACCTGATTTAGAATTGTTTCATCTGTTTAAAATCAGCCCGCGGTAGATTGTATCAGCAGCCAAACATGTCACCTCTGGGATGTGCATGACTTCCCATGCACTCAGGTTATTTGCAGGGAAATCTCTTCATTCTTCTAGATTAACAGCTGACGGAAGTTGTAGGGAAAAGATATCCATAAAAACTGCTAGTTTATGCAGAATTGTTCAGCTACCTGCCTGGGTAAGGATCTCGCACACATCAGGGTTTTAAGTTATATCGTTAAAGATTCTTCTCATTCAAACCAATCGAGTATTTCTTAAATACGTGCAAAATGGTAAGGGTTAATTCCGAAATGTGTGGTAAACTGAAAAGCAAACACATACCTGCTAACTTTGGAAATCTGGTTCCAGGACAGGAGGAGCTGGAGCCAAAAGGTGGCTAGTTCAAGTGACACCACATGGTGTCACATGAGATTCCAGTCCCGATGGTACATGTATGGTGCTCAATTCTTCAGCGTTTACACCAACTTTACTTTCAACTTTTTGTTACCTTCCCAATGCGCTCACCATGTGAGAGGTTTTTTTTATCCATACTCTCATTGTCAAATTGGAAGCAAACTCTCCTGGTAGGTAGAACAAACTTTACGAAAATCTTTTTTGTACAGTACGCACTGTACTGGTGTCAATTTACCAGGAGAAGTGTTGAAACTGCTTTTTCAGAAATTATAGCTCAGTGTTATACGCTTTATAAATGACATAAGAAATAAATCACAGACAGCTTTGCATGAGCCCGCAAGTCTATTGAGGGATTTATATAGCATCTGTTGTGTCCCTAAACAAGCACTAAATTTGGTCCCTATCCCTTGACAAAACTCCTATATTCCTTAATAATGATAAATCAGGAAATAGATGTAAAGTGTACATCAATATGTAAATGGCTCTGCGGTACTGTAGCTTCTGTACTATAGATTCAAACTACATGAATACATATAGGAAGGGACAATACCTATGAATTATACACATCCTATTACTTATAGAAATGCACACTTGTACCCACTGTTATAATTACCAAATGTCTGTTATTTTTTTCAGGGACAAGAAATAAGTGGGGTCAACAGTGGGTGGGTCGTGAGACTTGTAAACTTGGTGCGACATGAATCCTGGTAAATTCTAAACTTGTAGACAATGGTAAAGTAAACAAATCAGGCTTTGAAAATCCATCTTCTAAGTCAAATCTCTAATGAGCTGAATCTATAGAAAATGTGCATTTAATGAAAGCATTTCAATGCTTATAAAAATGTAACGGCAATAACCGCCAAGAACTCAGTGTTAGAAATAATATCATAAACAATATCTCAACAGGAATCAAGGAAGCAAAATACAACAGGATTTATCTTCTAAAGTGAGGTTTCCAAAGGAGTTATTTCAAATTCAGAGAAAAAGCTCATGATTAATCTTTCTAGTACATTGCAAATAGTTGTGGTGTTTATTTGTTAAATTCCCCACCCCCCTCAAAAAATACTAACATTACAAAATTCTAACTGTATTTGTACCCCCTTTTCTTAAGTACATTTAATGGGTTAATCCAATCATAACTTACAGTGGGAATGTAGAGTATAGAAAATGATCTATACATTGTGTTAGAAAAGTTTAATGTAAATACATGATTTAGGAGATAGTTAGGGTCTAACTTGTAATGTTTACATATGTCCTGAGCTGATTGATTCAATTTTTGTTTACATGAGTTGCATGCTGCTGTCAACCGACATCCAGTTACCGATTTCCCATGTATCGTTTTTATTCATAGCTACAGGCCTTTTAACTTTCTGGAAGCGACACGGTGGAGAATTCTAAAATAGAATGTTGAAGCAGCATTACGTAAACAAAACTGACCGTGACATTCCATTCGAGATATGATATCGTAATCGATAGATAGCAAAGTAGTAACCCCAACCTTTACACTCTGGAAATAGACTAAAATATAACTGATTTAAAGAACGATGTCGTGAAAATATATTTTCCATTATTTAATCCACTGTGTATCCTTCACAATCTCTGTAATTTTTCTGGGTTGCATGTGACCTTGCACAAGCATTTTTATTATGCTATCAAACTCGTCTTACATGTTTATCGTGCAATGACGATATATAAAATGCAGGGGTAGCCTTTCAATTCCCATAATGCTCTCTGGTATATTGATATAATAGAGAGAGAGATGAGCCCAATCAAAATGATGAACAAATAGCTATATTTATTCAAGGAATATGACAGAACAAAAAGCCGACATTTCAGCAGGCCTTCGTGATGGCACGTCAAGTGGCACGATACAAAAAGATGCCGGTCAGCTGGACCATACCAATTACAAAATGACCTACCTTTTTTCATGCATATTAAAGTTCACTCATTATAAAAATGACATTATTTTTCTAAAGTGTCAACAAATAACATTGTGCTTGGTACAGAGCATACAAGGGAACTACATACTACATTAGATGAACGGAGAAAGACTGATACATTGAGAGCCCTGCTCACCAGCGTACAATCAAAAAGTATATGCATTTAGTAAAGTTCAAATAATATTATATATTTAATCTGTATTCTAAATATGCTTTATTTATGCACAAAGATCTGGTTTGCATCCTCTCCTGAGCCTCCCACTCAGCTCTCAGCATTTGGTTGAAGACTGGGAGGAAACAAGTAATATTTTAAAGTATATCAAAAAGACAAAAAGTAAAATGCCCTCAATAATAGCTATAGTGGCAATGTGTGCATACATACACTGATCAGACATAACATTATGATCACTGACAGGGGGCAAGCTGGCAGAAGTAGTGTGCTTTGACATGTACAGGAGCATTGTTGCAGAACATGTATACTATTTCATGGATCCGGTATTCCGTGATGGCATTAGCCTCTTGCACCCTGCCACAAAGGAAACATGGTTCAGGAATGGTTTGAGGAACACAAAAACAAGACAAAGGTGTTGACGTTAAATTCCCCTGATTTCTAGCCAATTGAGCTTCTGTGAGATGTGCTGGAAAAACAAGTCCACTTCATGTACTTACTGGACCTGCTGCTGATGTCTTAGCGCCAGATACAACAGTTTACCTTTAGAGGTCTAGTTAAGTCAGGGCAGTATTGGTGGCAAGAGGGGACCTGCACAATATTAGGCAGGTGGTCATAATGTTATGCTGATCGGTGTATATTGCAAAGTAGCCTGTACAGATCACACACATATAATAATACCAGGTGACTGATAACTATACTGGCAGTGTGTGCATACATATATTACACAGGAGCCTGTACAGAGCAGACATATAATAATACCAGGTGAATGATAACTATACTTGCAGTGTGTGATACATATATTACACAGGAGACTATACAAAGCACACATTTAATAATACCAGGTGAATGATAACTATACTTGCAGTGTGTGCATACATATATTACACAGGAGTCTGTACAGAGCACACATATAATAATACCAGGTGAATGATAACTATACTTGCAGTGTGTGCATACATATATTACACAGGAGTCTGTACAGAGCACACATATAATAATACCAGGTGAATGATAACTATACTTGCAATGTGTGCATACATATATTACACAGGAGTCTGTACAGAGCACACATATAATAATACCAGGTGAATGATAACTATACTTGCAGAGTGTGCATACATATATTACACAGGAGTCTGTACAGAGCACACATATAATAATACCAGGTGAATGATAACTATACTTGCAGTGTGTGCATACATATATTACACAGGAGTCTGTACAGAGCACACATATAATAATACCAGGTGAATGATAACTATACTTGCAATGTGTGCATACATATATTACACAGGAGTCTGAACAGAGCAGACATATAATAATACCAGGTGAATGATAACTATACTTGCAATGTGTGCATACATATATTACACAGGAGTCTGTACAGAGCAGGCATATAATAATACTAGGTGAATGATAACTATACTTGCAGTGTGTGCATACATATATTACACAGGAGTCTGTACAGAGCACACATATAATAATACCAGGTGAATGATAACTATACTTGCAATGTGTGCATACATATATTACACAGGAGTCTGTACAGAGAACACATATAATAATACCAGGTGAATGATAACTATACTTGCAATGTGTGCATACATATATTACACAGCAGCCTTTACAGATCACACACATATAATAATACCAGGTGAATGATAACTATACTTGCAATGTGTGCATACATATATTACACAGGAGTCTGTACAGAGCAGACATATAATAATACCAGGTGAATGATAACTATACTTGCATTGTGTGCATACATATATTACACAGGAGTCTGTACAGAGCAGACATATAATAATACCAGGTGAATGATAACTATACTTGCAATGTGTGCATACATATATTACACAGGAGCCTGTACAGAGCAGACATATAATAATACCAGGTGAATGATAACTATACTTGCAATGTGTGCATACATATATTACACAGGAGTCTGTACAGAGCAGACATATAATAATACCAGGTGAATGATAACTATACTTGCAATGTGTGCATACATATATTACACAGGAGCCTGTACATAGCAGATATATAATAATACCAGGTGAATGATAACTATACTTGCAATGTGTGCATACATATATTACACAGCAGCCTTTACAGATCACACACATATAATAATACCAGGTGAATGATAACTATACTTGCAATGTGTGCATACATATATTACACAGGAGTCTGTACAGAGCAGACATATAATAATACCAGGTGAATGATAACTATACTTGCATTGTGTGCATACATATATTACACAGGAGTCTGTACAGAGCAGACATATAATAATACCAGGTGAATGATAACTATACTTGCAATGTGTGCATACATATATTACACAGGAGCCTGTACAGAGCAGACATATAATAATACCAGGTGAATGATAACTATACTTGCAATGTGTGCATACATATATTACACAGGAGTCTGTACAGAGCAGACATATAATAATACCAGGTGAATGATAACTATACTTGCAATGTGTGCATACATATATTACACAGGAGCCTGTACATAGCAGATATATAATAATACCAGGTGAATGATAACTATACTTGCAATGTGTGCATACATATATTACACAGGAGCGTGTACAAAGCAGACATATGAAAATACCAGTTGAATGATAACTATACTTGCAATGTGTGCATACATATATTACCCAGGAGCCTGTAGAGAGCAGATATATAATAATACCAGGTGAATGATAATTATACTTGCAATGTGTGCATACATCTATTACACAGGAGCCTGTACAGAGCAAACATATAATAATACCAAGTGGATGATAACTATACTTGTAATGTGTAGCCAAATCCACCAGCTCCCACTGTCCCCAAATATTGTTAGGAGTAAGGAAGCTTACTAGTTATGCCACTAGAACACCCATTAATTAACCTCTAGCCAAACCCACCAGCTCCCACTGTCCCCAAATACTGTTAGGAATAAGGAAGCTTACTATTCATCCCACCAGAACACCTATTAATTAACCTCTAGCCAAATCCACCCAGCTCTCACTGTCCCCAAATACTGTTAGGAATAAGGAGGGTTACTATCCATCCCACCAGAACACCCATTAATTAACCTCTAGCCAAACCCATACAGGTCCCACTGTCCTCAAATAGTGTTATAAGTAAGGAAGCTTACTATTCACCTCACTGGAACACCCATTAATTAACCTCTAGCCAAACCCACCCAGCTCCCACTGTCCCCAAATACTGTTACTACCACCACCTTCTTCTTCCCACAAATAATGTCATTTTGTGTCATTTCATTGGGTTATCCATCTTTTCATTGTTATTCAGCTACTACTGTCACCTAGATAAATAATGTACATGGTATTTTACTGTCATAATGTAGGGTTTCTGTCACCTACATTGATAATATAAGTAAAGTAATAATGTATACATAGTGAATATAGGAAAATAATATGGTTTACATACATTGTATAGTATAATTCGTCTCCATTGTCTGCAGCTTATGACATCACCTTGTGGCATTTTATACAAATAACATGTATTAGTTAATTTACATACAGCAACACAAGTTGTCTGTGCTGTCTACTATCATAAATAGTAGACAGAACAGACACTGAAAACACAGCTTTGTTTTTATCAGCCAGCAATTCTGCCAGTACAAGGTATAGATCTTTTTATGCTCTAGATTTATAATGCAGACAAAGGGAGCTTATTCACTAACAGTAAGATGCGGGTGAGTTAATAGTATATAAAGATATAACAATGCTTATATGGGCCGAATGAACTTTTCTAGCAGGAAGAACTCACCAATGTACAAAATCAGTGAGATAAAATGTGTTTCTTATCTCAACTGCAACTCACCTTTAACATAGTTGCCAACATCAGCCATGTTGTCATGGACACATATTTGTTCCACATTCTGCAGAAAGACCATGCAAAGTGCAGCCCGGCAGTATGTAGGATGGATAGACGCACAGACACAATCCAATTTATTAATCAAGGTGGAGATCTCAGAGGACCTGCCATGATTAATTATTTGGATTGTGTCTGTGCATACATGCATCCTACATACTGCCGGGCTGCACTTTGCATGCTCTTTCTGCAGCATGTGGAACAAATATGTGTCTCTGGAAACGATGTTGGAAAATCACCTTTTAGTGAATACCTCCTACATACCGTTTACGCGCGGTGGCATTCACATGCACCATCTTCCTTTTTCATTTAGTCAAATAGATACACGTTTGATTAGTGCAACTATACATAATGTTGAGTTGTCCCAGTGGATTTAGTAAAACT
Source organism: Pelodytes ibericus (assembly GCA_036172795.1). Classification (NCBI taxonomy): domain Eukaryota; kingdom Metazoa; phylum Chordata; class Amphibia; order Anura; family Pelodytidae; genus Pelodytes; species Pelodytes ibericus. The sequence goes on along the minus strand of CM069864.1, from coordinate 10,574,527 downwards.
GCACACTATTTTAAATTTCAAATTTAATTTCAAATATTATTTAAATATCTCAATTTCACTAAACCTGCACAGAGAATGTATATTTTTTTATTTAGTAGACACATTCAGATTATTCCCTCTTCCTCATTTAGCCGCCTGTCGGCAATTTGTTCAATTAATTATATTTTTGAGGACAGATCGACGGTAGCAAATAAAACCAATTACTGATAAAATGGACAATCTGCAACTATTTCTAATTGCTTGAAAAGCAATTGTTTTCACCTGCAAACTACAAGAAAAATCAATGGCTATTGATCATTACAAACCTCTGCCATAAAGGTTTTTTTTTTTTTTGCTTTGTTTTTCCCCCGCTACGTAGTGTATGCTCCGATCTCCTAAACATTTTATATTTTATTGCAGTCTCAATATACCATTAATGGAGAGGTTGTCATGAACACTTCTCTTTAATGTTATTGAACGAAATCTCTTAATGTATTAAGTGACGAAGGACAGATTTAGATTATCTGCCTGAGTGATCAAGCAAGATTGAATTCTGAAAATAAGCGTAGAAGATGGTGGTAATACAATTATAGTCTAATTTCTCCGCAGATTGCTGCATAAGCAAGTCTGCTTCCGTATATTAGACTATTACTGAGATATTAATATAATGGCCTCATCTTGTTGATCAGATTCCATTGTATTTAAATAACTGGATGTATGCTTGCCGATCGTTAAATACTGGCCACATTTGAGCATGTTTAATGCAATAAGGTATTTAGAGGTGGGTAGGTAGGCAACGACTTGCTAAATAATTATATATAGCTGTGTGTCTTGAAAGCTTTTAAGTAAGAGGGACAGAGATGAATTGAATTACATTGAACATCTGTGGAATATTTAATTTTTCTCTGTGCAAAGATCTACCCTTTCCTCTTCCTAATGAGGTAGGAAAGGGATGGTTCCTGGTAGACATGTGCATTCGTTTTCGGACGAATGCATTTTCGGACGAAAATAGCATTTTCGTCCATTCGTCCGAAAAACGAATAACGAAAATTTTAACTAACAAAATCCGAATGAACGAATGGTTAATAAACGAAAATCATTCGTTCATTCGTCCATTCGTCCATTCGTGCTATTGGCATTCTAAACCGAAATAGAGTCGGTTTACAATACCAATAGCATTGTACTACATTCCATAAACCGACATGAATGACTTTCGGTTTATGGAATGCATGTAATGCTATTAGCTTCCTATAAAACGAAATTGAGTTCCCATTCATACGAATAGGTCAATTGACCTATTCGTATGAATGGGGACTCTTTCGGTTTATAGAAAGCCAATAGCAGCATGTATTCTATAAGCCGAAAGTCTTTAAAACAAACGACGTTCGGTTTATAGAATACATGTAATGCTATTGCTGTTCTATAAGCCGAAAGACATTCGGCTTATAGAACAGCAATAGCATTACATGCATTCTATAAACCGAACGTCGTTCGTTTTAAAGACTTTCGGCTTATAGAATACTATTGGCATTCTATAAACCTAACTAGAGTCCCTCCTCATTCATAAGAATTTCTTATGAATGGGGACTCGACTCTAGTTCGGTTTATAGAAAGCCAATAGTATTCTATAAGCCGAAAGTCTTTAAAACGAACGACGTTCGGTTTATAGAATACATGTAATGCTATTGCTAAACTATAAACCGAACGACTTTCGGTTTATAGAATAGCCATAGGATTACATGTAGTACATAAGCCGAAAGTCTATAAACCGAAAGTCGTTCGGTTTATAGGCTGTCGGCATTTAACTATACAGAGACAGAGTCTCCATTCATAAAATTATGAATGGAGACTTTGTCTCCGTGTAGTAAAATGCCGAAAGTCTATAAACCGAACGATCGGTTTATAGACTTTCGGCTTATGTAATACATGTAATCCTATGGCTATTCTATAAACCGAAAGTTCGGTTTATAGAATAGCAATAGGAATACATGTATTCCATAAGCCGACAGCCTATAAACCGAACGTTCGGTTTATAGGCTGTGGGCATTTTACTACACGGAGACAAAGTCTCCATTCACAAAGTCTCCATTCATAATTTTATGAATGGAGACTCTGTCTCCGTATAGTTAAATGCCCACAGCCTATAAACCGAACGTTCGGTTTATAGGCTGTGGGCATTTAACTATACGGAGACAAAGTCTCCATTCATAATTTTTTGAATGGAGACTCTGTCTCTTATTAGTTAAATGCCGACAGCCTATAAACCGAACGACTTTCGGTTTATAGACTTTCGGCTTATGTAATACATGTAAACCTATGGCTATTCTATAAACCGAAAGTCGTTCGGTTTATAGAATAGCAATAGGATTACATGTATTCCATAAGCCGAAAGTCTATAAACCGAAAGTCGTTCGGTTTATAGACTTTCGGCTTATAGAATACAATTAATACTATTGCCTTTCTATGAACCGAACGAGAGCCCCATTCATAAGAATTTCTTATGAATGGGGCTCTCGTTCGGTTTATAGAAAGCCAATAGTATTACATTGTATTCTATAAAACGAACGAAAAAAATTAACGAAACGAAAATAATGAACGAATTTCGTCTGAAACGAATGCACTAATGAACGAAATTCGTTTTAGACGAAATAAATAACATTTTCGTCCGAATGGACGAAAACGAAACGAAAATTTTAGTTTTGCACATGTCTAGTTCCTGGTGGGATTAATCATCAAAATAAGTGTACCTTGACAACATGGCTGTTCTTTCCCAAAAGTCCAAGTTAATCTAAATATATGTTAAACTCCCCTTGTGGAACAGAATTTGATTCCTACAGACAGCTACTAGAAGTAGTATTATTCACTCAGTGGCATGCACTGTAAGGTCCTTCCCATGATAGTGTGTCTTATATTGTAGATGCCTCATCATCCAGGAGAGGGTAGGCAAGTCCAACTGAAATAAGAGAAAGTCATGTTGGCCTACTATAGACTTGTGGGCAGTAGATATTGACTTGAACCTTAGAATAGTTATTATCAAGCCAATGATTGGATTCCCTGAATTGTTGTTTTGATTATATGCATGTTAGGGGTTAGTCGTGCCAGGAAACTTTAGTATTGAACCAACTGTACAGTAAATGTATTTGTCCACAGTTTTTTTTGTTTGTTTTTTTACCAAGGCCCTCAAAATGTTTTACTGGATAGCATGGGAGGTGATTTTCCTTTCCCTGGATAAATTTGGATGTTTGACTTACTTTAGCACTTTCTAATTTGCTATGGCGATAAAACTTTGATTCCAGAGCGTGTTTAAAAGAGGGAAATATACTTGCCTAGAGGGAGAACATCTAGTCGTTTTAACAGAAGTAACACACAAAGGACCCTGTATGCAAATAAAACTGCAGTGTAACCAAAATGGTCCAGTCTAATTAGCAACATGGTGAATTGCAAGGTGTTTAACAATCCCTCTGAGTGTCCCTTGTCTCCAAACAATTTTAGGATTTCTTAATTACCATGAAATTAATCAATGGAGGCTTGGCTGTATGCAAAGAAAAGTTAGTTGACTAACAGCATACCAAATAAACAAAATCTGAATATTAGAATTTCATGTGTTCTTATATTTGTGTTTATTGCCAAACTGATATATTCTCAAAAATCTTTCAGTTTACGAAACAACTTTAAAATCTAGTCCTCTGTTGCCACCAGATGTTAAAGGTGTCCATTCACACACATCTATTCACTAATAGGTGAGTTGAGGGGAAATGAGGTGAGTTGAGGTGAGACATTGTATCTCACAAGTGTAGTTATACATTGTGTTGGGACAATTTTGGCTTAGTGGGAGAAACTCACCAAGTTTATCCCTGCACAATATATATATTGAAATTGGTGATATTAAATGTTCATCCCAACTCTCCTTATCTCACCTTTAGTGAATAGACTCCATAGGTTTGTCGTGGGATCTATTCAGAAAAAGTGGGGTGCAGGTAAGTTGCTGGTGAGTTGAACCATTTATCTCACCAATCTAGCCATAAACTGATCAGTTACAAACCTCAACCTACCTGCAATTCACCCTGCATGTCACTTTTACTGAATAGCAGCCATAAAAAGCTCACATTTCAGGTACAATAGCGTTCAAATATGAAATGTCATTGTTTTACATGAAAACCTACATCAAATGAGCTGCGAAATGAATAGGAAATACAGTCAAGCCATTGACAAGGTTACAAATAATGATTAAATTCTAAAGAAGGACAGTTTTCATCTGCATGCATACTATATGCACGTATATTTATATGTATGTTTATATATATATATATATATATATATATATATATATATATATATACCTATATATATATATATACACACACATATATATATATATATATATATATATATATATATATATATATATATACCATTAAAAATCAACTGAATGTAAAGCATTGCTTCTAACCTTGTGAACATCTTCACTGTATTCCCCATTCTTTTCGCAACTCAGTTGATGTATGGAAAACACTGACTTTTGAATGGTAGTGTATGTGAAACTTCAAGTACTATGTTTATAGAAAAGACATTTCAGAAGGCTCTAGGTCGCACGGTATCCATAGAATGTTTTCCAGACAGAAAGGGGGAATTAACTAAAACCAACTTCTGTTGGTTTTTGTTAACTCGGGTGAATTGTTCCCTGGTGGTCCTGTGATTTTCAGCTAGAAGAGTGATAAACTTTAATGACCTTATCAGATCCACTTGGCCACCAGATGGATATATAAATAAATAATAATAATAAATAATAATCGTAATATTCTAATTATATAGTGTAGTATTATTCCTACATAAACCTTAAATAATCATTATCCAGTATATGTGCCTCCTTTGCTCTACCATAGCGGTTGAATTGGAAACATTTGCTGGGTTAATCCCGTAAACAGTTCACCTCTGGCCTTGATCTATCACTTATATATGAAGCACCACTCAATCTTCAAGAATAGCAACACTGTCTATACTGACTGGGTGTTTAATGCATCAAGACATAGCAAGGTTAATTAGGAGTCACTTTGATAAGCTAAGAGGAGGTGAAAGCTATCCACAAGCATTTTAATCAAGTTGAAAGAGAAAGTAGAATCAATGTGTGAGTGATTCAGGATACAATGTAATATGTTTTTTTAAATAAATCAACGGTGTCACTGAAAATCATTTTTAGATTCTCTGTGCCCAATTTGAAAATCATTAGACTTTGCCAGTTGACAAAATTACGTATTTCTGTTGATTTACACAAGTTTACAACCAATATAAGATCTAAAAAAAAAAGGTATCTAGTCTTGCTTTGGCAATAACGTTCCTAACCTAAGTATTGGACACAGAAGTTCGGAAAGGAGGCTGGCCTGACAGAATTGACAGGCCCCCATAGGAAACATAGTGGAAACTAAGTTGGTGCACATTTTATTAAATCTCTGTGGATAAAATGCAATGATTTATTTAAACAAAGCAATTTAGGGGAAGAATAAATTCAGACGGCTACGTATGAACGACATCTGTTAATGCTCTGTAGTCCTAAGAAAAAAGAAGCCATAACACAAAGAAAATAGAGGAGGTTGACCAACGTTTTTTTACTCTGGAATGCCCTTGCTCCATCTATCAGATCAACCAGGACTATCACACTGATGAATGTTAACGTCTTGGCTTTTTGACAAGGCCTTTTACCCCATTAAAATCTAAAGTCCTAGTTTCAGACATGTCCTTTCTACGTTATTGCTCTGGGTAGACGGCTCATTGGGTTAATGTGTGAACTACAGAATCTGTTCAGTCTTCGGGCTTGACTCCTGAAGGAGTTAATGTAGCCTCTGATTCTTCAGAGATTGCTAAAATGAGCACCGTTAGAAAGTATCCCTGGAATATACTTAAAAACAAGATACTATATCAGTGCACTTTCCCTGGTTAACTAGTTTGTTATTATTATTACTCCACTCTTCCAAAGGCGAGTGCACAGGAGCAGTGTTTAGACCATGGGTGATCCTCCACCTGTTGGATTTCCAAATCTCCCATATACCCTGGGAGTAGTCTTTTAGTTACAAAAGTATTCTTGTAGATTTAGGCCATCAGCAGCAAGAGGGCAAGAGTTTGCCACTCGTAGTTTACTACTGTTGACAAACTATATAAATTCCCAGATAGATGTCAAGAATTAAAGCAAATTCCAAATTCTAAATCCAGATATTTTGGTTTTAAGTAGAAATACAATAGGTTCTCTTATTTACACAGTATATTTCTTTTTTGAAGAAGAGATGTCGCAATACGATAGAGAAATTTATCGTTGAAGGGCACAACTATTTTTCGGATGTGCTTTATGCTCAACAAAAATGGCACGCTGCCATATTTCTGATATTTTCTTGAGTAATGTCGCATGCAGCAAATTACTGGCATCCAACAAATTACCAGACATCTTCTCGTGGCATATGTTTTGACTAGTTGTTTATTTCTGTGAAAAATTGATAATCTTCAACACTGAAGATATGTATTAACTCAAATCTATTCTATCCGAGCTCTGGCTTGTACAAGGAATACATAAATTCTGACAAAAGAATATTAATGAGGCTCTGAAGAGCCATTTGACAAAGTAAATCAATACTATTTTTTTTTTTTTGGAATTATATGAATCACGAAAAGAAGATAATATTTATACTGGGGAAAAACCTCTGCTAATGACAATGCTAGCATAATATTTAAGGTTCTACAATAAAATAAATAAGATTAAATGAAGACAGAGCAATAACAATTTATCACAAAATTGTAGTATATCTATAATATTGAATTTATTCAGTGGCACAGAATCATAGAAGCTTTTAAAATATATTTTTTTTTCTTAAAAAAAAAAAAAAACCTCTTGTCACATTAAATTATGAAATTGATTGTATTAATTGTACAAATGTATTTTATTTTTATGTAATGATATTCACAGTTCAGGTATCCTCTTTTGTTTTATTTTGTCACTTACATATGTGTCCAAATAAAAATATTAATAATTCTTATCATCGTCATAATTGTGAAACTTGTTTATTTCTGTGAAAATTGTGTTTACAAAAATAGTACAATAGAGACAGTATTTTTCACAGATATAATTGATGGTACACGTATTTTCTTTGATCAAGAGGTATTAGCAGTAGGAAGAGGGAAGTGCTCATGCCATTGTACAGAGCGCTGGTGAGACCTCACTTGGAGTATTGTACGCAGTACTGGAGACCGTATCTCCAGAAGGATATTGATACTTTGGAGAGAGTTCAGAGAAGGGCTACTAAACTGGTTCATGGGTTGAAGGATAAAACTTACCAGGAAAGGTTAAAGCATCTTAACATGTATAGCTTGGAGGAAAGACGTAACAGGGGGGATATGATAGAAACATTTAAATACATAAAGGGAATCAACACAGTAAAGGAGGAGAGTATATTTAAAGGAAGAAAAACTACCACAACTAGAGGACATAGTCTTAAATTAGAGGGGCAACGATTTAAAAGTAATATCAGGAAGTATTACTTTACTGAGAGGGTAGTGGATGTATGGAATAGCCTGCCAGCAGAAGTGGTAGAGGTAAACACAGTCAAGGAGTTTAAGCATGCGTGGGATAGACACAAGGCTATCCTAGCTATAAGACCGGGAACGGGGGACTAATAAAAGTACTCAAAAAAAAAAAATTGGGCAGACTAGATGGACCGAATGGTTCTTATCTGCTGACACATTCTATGTTTCTATGTTTCTATGTAAGACATGTTCCCATATGAAAAAGAGAAACAGAACTGAAACAACATAGTGAAGTATTGGAGTATCAGATGTAAAATCTCCCAGCTTAAAATTGCAAATTAGTCTGAAGTCTCCCCAGACAGATTTTGCAGGCAAAATAAACAGAACGCAACACAGAAAAGAAACAGGCAGCAATTTAACAACAAAAATAATTTATGGAAAAGCCAAATGTTAAAAATAAACGCAGTATTCTGTTTACGGTGTGGGTAACTTGTGGCCAGAATATTTGTATATCAATAGTATAGCTCAGTTTGCTGGTGTTTTTTTCTGGATGGCATGGCTTCCATGTATGGAATGAGAATGTCTAGACGCGTTTCGCTAATGCTTCCTCAATAGATGTTGAGCCTGCTACCGTCTGGTCTGAGGTCACCTCTAGCACATGACGGGAGTTATAGGATGAAACATTAACTGGTAAAATAACATACATGAAACTAAATCCAATGGATGCTACCTCATAAAAAAAATACTGGATGCAAAAGCTTGGATATACTAATGGGGAATCGTTTTGCTTACATCAGCAGTCTGAATGAAGGTAGTGTCACAATTTGCATAAGACCCTATTAGGATGTAAGCCAGTTCAGTAAAAGTTTAATCGGACCAATTAGAGAACGGATATAAATAATATCAGAAGGAAGCAGGCTCATCTATTGACGCTACTAGCGAAATGCGTGTAGACCTTCTCATGCAAAAGAGGGAGGAGCCATAATTGGAAAACAAGCTGTCATGAAAAAAACATTAGCGACCTGAGCTGCTCTATCAATGTTCATGGATGCAGGCCACAAGTTACCCACAATGTAAGCGGAAGCTACTTGCTTTTAAAATAACTGCAGTGTATATTCTATTTTGTGATATCACATTCCTTTGCCTATATTGGTTGGTATTATATACATATAACAGGGACATTTTTAAGTGACCCCCCAAAAAAACTTTTGTGTTACATAGTGTACATATCTACACTGATAATGTGCATTAAAATGAATCATGCAAATAAGCAAAACAATTCTCATATAATTTAAATTTAAAGTATCCAACACGAAATCTTCTGAATATGTCACTGGTGATGTGGTCACATCAGTGTAATTGACAGAGCTATTAATATGCCAATTTGAGTACCATAGAGTGAGTTTTCTACCTGTCTAGCACTCAATGGATTAAACCATTACTGAGTCTTTATAGTCAGTTATTAATACACACATTTCAGCTCCTTATTCTTTCTGCTATCAGAAAGAAAGGACACTAAATATACTACTTACAATTAATTAAATAAACATTTCTGCATATTTAAAAGCAATCATCGTTTCAAGCTCCTAATGTTCTGCCGTTTGGTACTTTGAAGAAAATGATTTGGATTTTATAGAAATAAGTCCCTTTTTTTTTTTTGGGTATTCCAGAGATTACAATAACCCAGCCATCTTTCCAGTGACATTCATTTTCATCTAGAGGGTAATCAGGCTATTTAGGATTCGCTTTTTAAAGTAAGTATTTTTCCAATTCATTTGAGACAAGTGAAATATTTGAAGAAAGTTGAGAGCGACACTTTGCTGTGAACTTTGTCATACCCAGTGTCCTTGGAGTTATGCATCTGATACAGCAAAATTTTTTTATTATTATTATCTTCTCTGTATGGGAGAGTATGCTTGAGGGAATGATGTCACAGAGTGACATTTTGGTTTTATGAACTGCTGAGAAATAGTATGCTTGGGAAAGGCCCAAGTGTGTGAAATAGTATGTGTGTATATTTTCTATCCTAACCATAAAACCCTGCAATTATCTTATAAAACCCCATGTGTGCCACGCTCTTTTTTTATACGTTTTATAGAAGGCACTAGTTGCAGAAGTGATTATCTAAAAAAAACTAAAACGTATCTGTAAATACGGAACATTCCATTATGAGATAAATATACTTATTTAAGTTGAGGTATTACATTAAAACAGAGAAAGGTTGTTTCAGTTTGAAGCCCAGGTGAGTAAAAATAATGAAATGTGTAAATGTGTATGGAAAGACATGCCAGATGATTTCTTGCTGAAACTTGTTAACTTAGGTAGGTTAAATGTATTATCTAGTAAGTATACACTGGAATTTTGACTGGAAATGTATTTATTTGCCATACGTGATTATTATCATGGTTTATACATGGGTATTTATGTATATATATATATATATATATATATATATATATATATATATATATGCACATACACGTAACCATGTATAAGCCATGATAAAAATAACATATGGCAAATATATGGCAGTTGATATATTTATCATACCAGCATGTATTATTTAACACAGAGGTAAATTATTCTTGTCATGAAAGCAGTAACGTGCATTATTATCAGTCCAAACAGTAATACATAGTGGGGCAAGGGCCCCACTTGACAAGTTTCGTATTCATTAAATGCTTAATCATACATGTACCATCTTGTGAACAAATAAATAAAAAGTGCAACAAATAGGAATCAACTGAATATAACAGAATATAACTTACTAACAAATACAAAAAATAGTTTGAAGTAAAAAAAATGCTTATTCATCAATAACCCATGTATATATTTGTGCCAATACAATAAAATTAATATAAAAATACTACCAATTGTAAAACATCAACCTAATATGGTATATTATGCAGCTAGTGCTTAAAAGCATCATGTAGTAAATACAGTATTTGCTCGATTATAAGACGACCCTGATTATAAGACGACCCCCCAAACTTTGGATATTCCTTTAGGAAAAAAACTAAAAGCCTGAATATAAGATACCCTATAGGAAAAAAGTTAAACTTGTATATATTCACATGTAAATTGCTTTTTTAATAAAAAATTATACCAAAAAAATGCATTTCTTGTTTTTATTTCCTTTTATGTGCCAATGCTGCCTCTCTCTTTCCCTTGCCCCCAGCTTTGTCTCTCTCCCCCCACCTTTGACTCCCCCCTCGCCTCTGTCTCTCCCCCCCTGTTTCTCTCTGTCCCCCCCTCCCTCTTCTTTTCCCCTCTTCCTCCCCTTGTAGCTCTGTCTATTCTGTCTCTTCCACCCTCCTTTCCCTTGTTGCTCTGTCCCCCCCTCCCCCTGTCTCTCTGCCCCCCCCCTCCCCCTGTCTCTCTGCCCCCTCCCTCCCCTCACCTGGAAGTCGAATCCTGGTGGCTAGTGGGGGCAGCCGGGGGATGTCTGCACCCTCCATGCTGCCCGACACAGCAGTCTATTATGACGGACAGCTGGTCCGTCATAATAGACTGCCGTGTCGGGCAGCATGTAGGATGGCTGCACGTATCGTGCAGACATCCCCCAGCTGCCCGATTCTCCCTGGTGGCTAGTGGGGCAGCAGAGGATGTCTGCGCGATGAGCGCAGACCTCCCCTGCTGCCGCCAGGCACGACCGCCGGGACTTCTGTGACGAAGCCGGAAGTACCGGGGGCAGCAGGGGAGTCTGCGCTTATCGTGCAGACATTCCCTGCTGTTAGAGAGGGGGATCCAGGTCCCCTGCAGCTCTGCTGGGGACCTGGATCGCTGTCTTATAATCTGACCTCAATTTGAGGTCAGATTATAAAACGACCTCGATTATAAGATGAGGGGTATTTTTCAGACATTTTTTTCTGAAAAAAACCTTGTCTTATAATCGAGCTAATACGGTATGTTTTAGACCACATAGGTCAAATATAATAGAACATACTTGTAAGGATGGTATAATCTTTTATTTGTCCTATTCTATAAATGATCATGAAAAAGAGGCTGCTCTAAAAGTTATATAACAGAAAAAATAAAAGTTTATAGAATACCATCCTTAAGAAGTATTTACTATTATATTTAAGTGTATATATATATTTAATTTTATTTATAACTGTTATATTCAATTGCTTTTATTACATAGCTATGTAGTTTGCATGTTGCTGTCTAGCATGCTTATGAAACACATTTGTTGAAGCTTATTACGAATTAGTGAAATGATCGCTGATTGACCTTCCTATTTGTTGCTCTTTGTATTTAATTGTTCAGTCACAAGATTACACTTAAGATTAAGAGAAAGTGAACGTGAAACTCGTCAAGTGTCTCCATAATTTGTTTCAGTTTATATTTATAAAAAAAAACAACACTTTTTACGGATAGTGGAGTGCTGAATTTTTCTTGGTGTATCACTACATGCCATTGGTCAATGTAGTCTTCTGAGGACCTGAGTCCAGTGGAGCACTTAGCGCTATTGTTCCTGTTAAAAGATTACAAAGGAAGTGAAGCCTGGACCATCTCATTACAGAGAGTATATGCATTTGTTAATCTCATCTGGAACTCATTGTCACCTCACTTTTAGTTAATAGCTCCCTTTGTGTTGGTAGAAGTTGCATGCAAATGCATAAATCAAGAAAATGTTGTTCTTTCTATTAGTGTTGAGCGAACCCGAACCGCTCTGTTCGGGTTCGTACCGAACATTCCGGTTTTTGGACCCCGGACCCGAACACGGACATTCCACTGTATGTTCGTGTTGGAGTTCGGGGTCCGGCAGGGCCGGCGCCACCTGTAAGGCGACCTAGGCAGCCGTCTAGGGCGCAACTTAGCAGGGGGCGCCGGAACCGTGAAAAAAAAAAAAATCCTCCCCCTTCCCCCTTACTTACCTCCTCGCTGCTGCTCTGTCTCCCGGTGCAGGTCCGTGGCTGTGAGGGAAGCGTTGTGCGCTCCCCTCCAGCCGATTCAGATTCAATAAAGTTTGTTTCAACTTTTTTTTTAAACAAACTTTATGCGCATTGGCTGGACAGGAAAGCACAACGCTTCCCTCACAGCCACGGACCTGCAGCACCGGGAGACAGAGCAGCAGCGAGGAGGTAAGTAAGGGGGAAGGGGGGAAGAAGAGGGTGGCTAAATCCTGGCACATTGAGAGGCATAATTATCCTGGCATATTGAGGGGCATAATCCTGGCATATTGTGTGGGAAAATCCTGGCATACTGAGTGGCATAATAATCCTGGACATTTTGAGGGGCATAATCCTGGCATATTGAGGGGCAAAATTCTGGGATATTGAAGGGCAGAATCCTGGCATATTGAGTGGCATAATAATCCTGGCATATTGTGTGGCTAAATCCTGGCATATTGTGTGGGAAAATCCTGGCATATTGAGTGGCATAATAATCCTGGCATATTGGGTGGCTAAGTCCTGGCACATTGAGAGGCATAATACTGGCATATTGAGGGGCATAATCCTGGCATATTGAGGGGCATAATCCTACAGCGATTATTCAAATTACAGTGATTATTTTAGTGGGTGCTATACTACATATTTGTACGTTGCCCTGAGCCCAGTGCCACAGAGAGTGCAGTCCACTTGCAACTGCATGTGTGCCATGCACATGACTTCAATCCTGTTCTGTTAGCTCAGTGGGCAACATCTAGGCATTTATAAATACTGCAATTTTTTGGTGTTAAATATTACATTTGTGTCCTGCACTTCATATCTGAGAGTCAAATAGAACCGTCAAATACTGTGCTTACAGCGCACTTTGAAAAATTCGAATTGTTTTGGGTGCTAAATAGTACATTTGCATCTTGCGGTGCACTTCATATCTGAGAGTCAAATAGAACGGTCCAATACTGTGCTTACAGCGTACTTTGAAAAATTCTGGCTACCTCCTCCTCCTCCTCCTCCTCCAGCGCCGCTTTCACCTACACCGCCACGGTCACCGCCTCCTCAACCTATGGGTCACTTAGTATAAACTGAAAAAGAATACCCTGCACTCCAACCCTCTCTCAAATGGATAATTCTGTTGATCCTCCTGGAAGCCATGCTTTAGATTTAGATTTATGGTCTTCCAAATTAAAATCATAGATTCCATCTAGTGCTATTTTAAGGCTCAGCTTTATTTGTAATATGTATGTATTTTATGTTATTTAAAGTTATTTCCCTATCCACATTTGCTTGCAGGGCACTTGTCCTACTCTTACCCACATTTTACTTCATTTTGCAGCCCTCTAGCCCTTTCCATGACTTTTTTAGAGGCATTTTAGTGGCCAAAAGTTTGTGTCCCCATTGACTTCAATGGGGTCCGTGTTCGGGGTCAAGTTCGAGCACGGACCCGGACATTTTTTCGAAGTTTGCCAAACCTGCCCGAACCCTAACATCCAGGTGTCCGCTCAACTCTACTTTCTATGTGTCTGGGCTAACGTCTGTTTATGACATCCCCTTGAGAATGTGTTCCAACTAGGTTATTTTGGCCTAGCGATGACACATGGTTTGTTAATTTATTACAATTCACCTCTTAGTGAATATCACTATTTTTGTGATTTTTTACTCATTTGAATGTTGGGACATCCCTTTGATTATGCCGAATTATAAGAGATGTCCCAGAAAAGTTTTTATTTTTTTTCCAGAAATGGCTCTGATTTAATTGTAACAAATTGTCCTTGATTACTCATCTGTGTGAAAATGAACACAGATGTTTTAGTCTCTATCCTAATTACATGCTCCCCAGCCAAACTTAATGATGTTGAAGGAATACAGTATTTTAATAAACAAAAATCAGTATAAAACACCTGTGTTTATTTTTATAGCAATCACAAGTTAAGGATAATGGACATGTTAGGAGTTTTGACTTTGATATTAAGCAGTGTATTTGTGATCATGCAATGACACAGTGTACAAATTAGTGTAGACCCATCAAGTAGTTAAAAAATTAGTTATAGCTGATGTTGTCTATGGAGGCAAAATCATAGGGATGGTGGTAGGGGGCACTAGTTCCTTGCACTTTGCCTTTCCCTGTAGCATTGCTGCTATTTTGTGGAATGCAGGAGCCTTTGTTCACTATTCAAATATTCAGACTATATATAAACTCCTCCCGTTTTATTGACCATCACTTTTAATAATGCTGTGAGACTACGGAAACAACATCGCTGTACCCCAATAGTCTAACAATGTTGGTTAGTAAAAGGGACGGATAACAATGAAGGACTAATTCCCTCAGCAGATGGATTGAAGAAAAACACGGGAGAAGCCACTTGAATGCAAAACAAAGATAAAGTGGGTTGCACATTTTTTCACTACAAAAGTTATATAACAAACAAATCATATGGCCCCTTTCCAACAATTTTTCTCCTGATGCAAGCATGTAAAATAAAAAGAGAACATATATAGTGCAATATACGGTTCCACACAGAAGGCTACAAATTGACTGAAATAGGTTTAGGGCCAAAGGTTTGTTTGAGGATTGGAAATTGGTTGAAAGAAAGAATGCAAAGGGTGGGGGTAAATGGGAAGTTTGCATATTGGACAGATGTGATCGGTGGAGTACTTCGGGGATCTGTCTGTCATGTCCCTCTTACCCTTACCTGCAATCCCGAAGCCCGGGCCTGTAGTAGTGCCGTCTATCAGATTGCGGTAGCAAGGTAGGCCGAAACCAGGGCCAAGGTAAAGTATATACAAGTCCAGATACATCATCCAGAGTTTACCCCAATCAAATGGGATCTATTTGCTCCTGTAGAGAGGAGGTAAACCCTGTCTTTCCCGTCACCAAATTGTCTCCTGGTCAAGAGACAGAGAGGTATGAGCTATAGAAGCACACCCCTATTACATCCAATCCAGTGACGGGCCTGTCTAACAGAGGGGACAAGTGGAGACCCACAGCACTATAAAAAACCATCAAACAGTTATCACAGTGCTCCAGTATTCCAGAGCTTTGGTTCCTGTTTGTCCTTGGACTTCAGTTTCCTGTGATCTTATTTTTGCTGTGCTAGTCTTTCTATTGGATTTCCCGTTACCCGACCTTTGGCTTGTCTCCTGGATTTCCCTGTTTGCCTGAACCCTGATATTTTGGACTGCTCTGCCTATTTACATCTGTGGATTGGGGAAATTGCAAACGAAAAATGTTTTGAGAGTAATTATAACAATAGACTTAGCAGTAGTGCACAGTGCAAAGGCTAATAATATATTGTGATGTATTAAAAGGGTGTTGACTCATGGGAGGACGATATTACTCTGAATCTTTACAGGTCTCTTTGAAAACCTGTTAATTCCAGAATATACTAAATATACTATACTAAAATACATAGACCTCATTGTTCTGGCTCATTAAAAAAAGGCGTCTAATTTATTCAATAGCACCTCCTCTTCTGTCCTTACCGTAAAAAAAAACCCTTCCGATGTCATAGACTTAAAATCCTTCCTTCAAGTATTAGCAGGTGACCTTTAATACTTTGTACTATTCTGTTAACACATCCTTAAAGAGCTATTTATCTGTGACCTATACAAACTTTTGTAACATTATTTTATCCCCTCTAATACGACATTCCATTCCCCCTAATTATTGTGTAGCCCTCCAAAGACGGACATTTACTGACAAGCACATCTAATATGATGTCCCGTGGTCACAGAACTTGCCACAGACCATTGGTTTACTCATATGGACACTTTGCTTATCCGAATTACGAGACCCTAAAAAAAACCATGTGAAAAGGTTAGGCTAGAGAAACTGGTGGTCTGTACAAGAAAGAGGCACTCCCCTTTTAAAATAAAGACAACTTGATCTAAAACATGCACAATGAACTGTTTTTAGCAGCTGTGTATGTATATTAGGTCAAATATTCAGATATTCTTGTTGGTAACACAAGAAGGGAAGATTGAGTGTCCAAATCATGACAGTCCTGGTAAATGTAAGATGCCTCCTGTATGTGTCCTATTCAGATAAGTTACATATTACATGGGCAATATGTACAATATACACAACCTCTTTAGTATAGGATCATTTTCTGCAGAAGTGAATGGTAATGTTCTATGGAACATTCATCCATTACAGAATATACTACTAATTTGTTTATTAAAACGATTTGCCACTTTATAGGCATGCTATTATTATGTTTTTTTTCTACCTAATCAACATATTTGTTTTACAGTACTTTAAGAAACGATTTAAGCAGTAATTGAATGTCATGCAGGGATTTTTATGACTTACTTGGCGGAACAAAAATGCATTTAAGATAAGAGGTGTGCGGCTATTAAACTAGCCTTCATAATTTAATGTAGTAAATAAAACAAAACATATTATCTAATAGGGACGCAGTATCTTTTCATCTTAAAAGTTCTGAAATTAGCCCGGCTGTTTAATGTCATGCTTTAGCTGTTTTAGCTTATGGTATTTAATTGTGCTGTACGGAAGGATATAAATATAATCCCTAGCAACTCATGTATCACTACCAGGGGAGGGTCGGCAAGGGGGGCGAAAGCAATTTGCCCCCTAGGCCTGACAATCTGCTGGGGACTGCAACACTTTTCACATCTAAATGCATAGCACTTCCATTCTTTCTATTCAATTATCTTATATGTTTTTTTTTATATTTGATTTGCATGTGTATTTGTATCTATTTCTGATGATAACAGGTGGACAGGTAATATTGCACTATGGGCCACTAAATTGTTCTTACCCCCCCTTCCCCAGGTAAAAAGTTGCCAGCCCTCCTCTGATCATTTGTGTCTGGAAATTAAATATATAATTTGAGATATTTTTATAAACAGTAATGATTTTGTGAAAATCCTCATTAAGTTGTTTCTCCTTAAACCTTACACTATTACAAAGCTGCCAATATTATTTATAGATTTATTATCAAATTATAAATTATTCTACCAAGAAGGATACATCAAGATGTGTCTCATTTTCAATGAGGATGAGGATTTGAGGATGAGCATTTCACTGTTACAAAAAGTTACCAAATACTATTGGAAATGTAAAATTATAATAAAATCCATGAACAAGAAATGTGATCAACCATGATTACAGATGCATTCTATTTTGAGGTATAGTGATATAGATTTCTTAACATATACATTTAACACTGGCGGAAGGTTTGATGGTGTCCGTGAGGTTTCTCCACAGATGTGGTGCTCTGTAGGAAAAAGAGGATAGAGCCACTTTTTTTTTTATCTTGGGACTAGTCCAGTGACTGTATCTTAAGCCAGGTCCAGTGACTGTATCCCAAGCCAGGTCCAATGACTGTATCCCAAGCCAGGTCCAGTGACTGTATCCCAAGCCAGGTCCAGTGACTGTATCCCAAGCCAGGTCCAGTGACTGTATCCCAAGCCAGGTCCAGTGACTGTATCCCAAGCCAGGTCCAGTGACTGTATCCCAAGCCAGGTCCAGTGACTGTATCCCAAGCCAGGTCCCGTGACTGTATCCCAAGCCAGGTCCAGTGACTGTATCCCAAGCCAGGTCCAGTGACTGTATCCCAAGCCAGGTCCAGTGACTGTATCCCAAGCCAGATCCCGTGACTGTATCCCAAGCAAAGTCCAGGGAGCTAAGTATCCCAAGATACAAAAATAAAGTTGCTCAATCCTCATTTTCCCATGAAATGCGGTATAACCTCATGGACACCATTACACCTTCCCCCAGTATACAATCCCTTAATAGATCTATGTCAATAAACCTCAGAACAGAATTCCTAAGGTGGGCGGGGTTACATGACATCATGAGGAACTGCTTGACGTTGCGAGATTGAGCTCCAGCCAGGATAGGTGTCGTACAACAAACTAACAACATTCCTGTGGCCAATCAGTTAGATCCCAACATTTTAAACCATTTGAATTCAACCACACGGAAAAAACAAATTACTTCCTATGTCCTAAAAAACTACTTATAAAGTATAATCCTCCCTGTGTCCCCCCAAAAAATTATTCTTCTGCATTACAAGGACTTGAAACAGCTGAAATAGACAGAGAGAATATTGTTTTACAGTAAAGGCTAATGACAACCCTTTCTTGGAGGGGAGCATGAAAACCGCTGCAGAGACAACACACCTCCTGTGTACTCCATTTTTGATATCCTCGAATTTAAAAAGCCACGGTAAAATTGTTTTATTGTAAAACTGCAAGTGAAGTGAAAATTATTTTAAGGGTAAAATGAAGTGTATTTCATATATTATCAGGCATACACAAAATAAGCTGCCCCGTAACCTTATTAGAGTAAGGCTGCTAAAAGCTGATAGTGTCCAAAAAGCTACAATTTGTAACATATTCACTTTGTGTGTGTGTTTTTTTTTTTTTTTTTTTTTTACCGCTTTGTCTATTTAAATTAGTTTGCATTTGATTGGGGATGATTATTTCAGACTTGAGCACATTGAATAATTTATAAAGGAAATGCAAATCTCAAAGAATATGCCATTTTTTTTTTTTTATCACTGAGAACATTTTACTTTAACCAAAGTAAACCTTGTTCCTATCATCATTTAGAGGAAATCGAGGGTGGGGGGTTGGATGGGGGAGAAGAACTCGGTGAGAAACTCAACATTCTGCTTGAGAGAATTTCATACCTTTTTCACACTGCTCAACTAAGCACATTGCTGTAGACAGCAAATAATCCGAATTAGAAACAGAGGCTGCAGAAGCTTACTTTAAAGAGACAATATCCCTCTGGCTGCCTGGCCTGAAATAAAAAATCTAAAGTTATCTTTAATTAAAGTCTGGAGCATCAAATTATAATAAATTCCACAAAGTTTTCTCAAAAAATAGCACAGCCAACAAAAAAATGTAACATCCGTGTAAAACAATATCACAATTGGCTTAATCGAGCAAATATTTCACATACAAAGTGCACACTCTTATTTAAGAAAATGTATTAGAAAAAAAAAATGCTGCTATGTCTGTCTCTTTATATGTATATTTGGCTATCTCTCTGTCTGTCAGGGGCTCTGTTTGTCTGTCAGGGGCTTTGCTAAATTATCTGGGGCTAGAGTGTAAATAATCACTAAAATATAGGTTTGTCTGAAGAACGGTAGATAGACAGACAGATAGATAGAGGTACAGGATGCATAGGTACAGAGATAGATTCTATCTTGTACCTATATCTCTCTCTATTTATGTCTGTCTATCTAGTTAATGACCTATATTTTATGTGTTGTTTTTCAATTGTCAATGCACCAACTGTAGAATCTGTTTAACTCATAGTACTGCAGGTTCAGCTCCTGGCAAGGTCAACCCTGCCATTCACCCTTCTGAGGTCAGTAAGATGGGCAATAGAGTTATCTCCGGGATATTGGGTAATAATGGTAACATTCCCAGGATGCATAAAGTGTCTTTGCTGGTAAAAAATACTTTGTTATTGTTAATAATACATTAATACAAGCATAGCCAGCAGCTATCTCTCTAGCTAGCCAAGAATCAAATCAACTGTATTCCCATCACAGCTTGGATGGTACCTGGTCTCTAGCAAAACATTAATGTATCAATTAGCAACCTGCTGTCTGCTCCTGCATTTAACATTTTCCTAACCAATTCCATTATAGCATTGTGATACTGCTCCAACTAGAACATGATCTACTATTTTAATGTATGTAAATAATTATTTATATATATATATATTCATTAAAACTGGAATATATGAATTTCAAATATGTTTATTTAACACCATAAATATCAGGTTTGCAGCTTCTATTGATTCTCCCACTCACCTCTCAGCACTTGGCTGGTGCTTGGGAGGAATAAAAAGCAACATTTTAAAATGTTTTGAAAAAGTAAATGATTCCAAATAATAAATTGCAATATGTGCATAAATATAGTGAACAGGAAGCTGTACAGAGCAGACATATAATAATACCAGGTGAATGGTAACTATCCTTGCAGTGTGTGCATACATATATTACACAGGAGTCTGTACAGAGCAGACATATAATAATACCAGGTGAATGATAACTATATTTGCAATGTGTGCATACATATATTACACAGGAGTCTGAACAGAGCAGACATATAATAATACCAGGTGAATGGTAACTATACTTGCAGTGTGTGCATACATATATTACACAGGAGTCTGTACAGAGCAGACATATAATAATACCAGGTGAATGATAACTATACTTGCAATGTGTGCATACATATATTACACAGGAGCCTGTACAGAGCAGACATATAATAATACCAGGTGAATGATAACTATACTTGCAGTGTGTGAATACATATATTACATTGGAGTCTGTACAGAGCAGACATATAATAATACCAGGTGAATGAGAACTATACTTGCAATGTGTGCATACATATATTACACAAGAGCCTGTACAGAGCAGACATATAATAATACCAGGTGAATGATAACTATAATTGCAATGTGTGCATACATATATTACACAGGAGCCTGTACAGAGCAGACATATAATAATACCAGGTGAATGATAACTATACTTGCAATGTGTGCATACATATACTGCACAGGAAGCTGTACAGAGCACACATATAATAATACCAGGTGAATGATAACTATCCTTGCAATGTGTGCATACATATACTGCACAGGAAGCTGTACAGAGCACACATATAATAATACCAGGTGAATGATAACTATACTTGCAATGTGTGCATACATATACTGCACAGGAAGCTGTACAGAGCACACATATAATGATACCAGGTGAATGATAACTATACTTGCAGTGTGTGCATACATATATTACACAGGAGTCTGTACAGAGCACACATATAATAATACCATGTGAATAATAACTATACTTGTAATGTGTGCATACATATATTACACAGGAGTCTGTACAGAGCAGACATATAATAATACCAGGTGAATGATAACTATACTTGCAGTGTGTGCATACATATGTTACACAGGAGTCTGTACAGAGCACACATATAATAATACTAGGTGAATGATAACTATACTTGCAGTGTGTGCATACATATATTATACAGGAGCCTGCACCGAGCACACATATAATAATACCAGGTGAATGATGAATATACTTGCAATGTGTGCATACATATATTACACAGGAGTCTGTACAGAGCAAACATATAATAATACCAAGTGAATGATAACTATAATTGCAATGTGTACATACATATATTACACAGGAGCCTGTACAGAGCAGACATATAATAATACCAGGTGAATGATAACTATACTTGCAATGTGTGCATACATATATTATACAGGAGCCTGCACAGAGCACACATATAATAATACCAGGTGAATGATGAATATACTTGCAATGTGTGCATACATATTTTACACAGGAGCCTATACAGAGCTCACAGCTGCAATTTTAGGATTTCCATGTCAGTGTAGAGGAATAACTAGCGTTCTCTGTGCCTGAGGCAAGAATAGAAATTTAAAAGTAATACACAATTAAAAGATCCTGCCAATAAATAGTTGGACAGCCAATGAGGGTGATAGTTGATAGCTCCATTGTGAGTCAGATATAGTAACTTACATCAGTTTATAGTTAGCCAGGGTGGTATAGTGTATCTCCCATTAGCATATAGTTAGATGGACATAGGTGGTGCTACTTTGAAGCTCCCATCAATATATAGCTAACCTGGTATTAATGGTGTTGCTGCAGAGCTCCCATCAGTATATAGTTTGTATGACATAGAAATGAGCACCTTACTAGCTGTGTAGTAATCACCTTGGTGGAAGGCTCATATTAGCTTGTTTTATTATTATAAACTATTGTGGAAGAAGTTTGGCTGGCTGGGAATCATGGGACTGGATGTTCACAGCTAATATCTTCACCTACTGTTGACTGTATAATTCCCATGACTCTCAGTGAGACATACTGATCAGAAGATGCTGTAGTTGAGAGTTGCAAGCCACCATCAGGCAAGGGCCACAGTCGCCTCACCCTCACTACTGCGTAAAACCTTTACACGCTCCACCGCAGAACGTAGAGTGCAAATGTGTCCAGCCGGAACTTATTAGATAGATTAATGCCACAGTAATTCAGAAAATGCTACTGAGCATATTTGCTATTTATGGTACAAGTAATAAAAATGTTTTTGCTTAGAGTGGGCCTTCACACACGCTACATAGACCACTTAACAGGGCTTCAGAGCTCTGATAATGCTACATAATTAGGGAATTCTTAAATAAAGGTCATTGAATGTCACTGAATATATATAGTCTAAATGATTTTAAAATAAAGTTGTACAAGAGCATGTACGAATATCTTTTAATAGGAATAATAATTTGGTACCACTATATTTACCTTTTTTTTGTAAATCAATTTGTTTTGGTTTTAACAGTTAAACAGGTATATGTAAAAAATAAAAGGAAGCACAAAAAAGGAGAGGAGGGTGGGTGACAGAAGCCCTTGGGAGCGTTAATTGCATTTTTACACACAAATGAGAGCGTGGACCTCTGCGCTCCCAAACAGATCAATACACAATTTAGAGCATTAAAGAATATAGAAAGGAGAGGGAAAACTTTGTATAAACTAAATCCCACATCAGGGATTGTGTGTCTAACAAATCCTGTGGCTAGAAGGTAAGTGAGGGGAGTGAGTGTGGATCAGTAAGGGGGGCAATGAGTGGATCAAAGCGTGGACCAAAGTGTGTTTGCTATGGGTCAGGAGACTCTCTGGTTGTGGATCCTCAATAAATTGTAACCACTAAAACCCTATTTAGTATATCAAATTTAGTATATCAATTTGAGCATCTGTATCAATTCTTCCAGGGTTCGAGTCTGTCTTTCCACCAGAATGATCCCTGAGTGATGGGGAGAAAGATCACCCCAGTGGAAAGATATTATGGCTTTATCTGGAGGTAGCATGTGTGGGTGCATGGAAGGCCCATGCACCCTTTAGTCTTGTAGTGGGCTGAAAGGTCCAGTTTAAGTCTCTGCACCACATGTAACGCATACAGGAGAAATACACTGTCATTATACTGACAGGAATAGCCTGCAACAGATATATTATTTGAGTAGGGTAATCATTTTTAGGGCGTTACTGGCATCCAGGACTGCAGGTCTTTTTGAGTAAAGAGAAGGGAAGAAAATTTGCCCTGGTAAAGATGGTTAGGTTCTCTTGTTAACAAAATTCCAAGATACCTGATTTTGTCCCCACATCATCTGAAGGGAAGGGAGGCAGACAGGGGTCACACAGCAGCGGGATCAGTAGGCACCCATGTCTCGTCCTAATGCTTTTGTGGAAGGCGCTGGATAGGGAACCGTTAATCCTGATCCAGGCTTAGGGGCGTGAGTGAGTACATGGATGCCACCTATGCCAGCACGTTAGGGCCAAACCCAATATGCTTGAGAACCTCTTGCATAAAGGTTCAGTCTAGCCTGTCAAAGGCCTTTTTTCGACTTCAGTTGACAGGAAGGCTATTTGCATTCCAGGGTTCTAGGTGCGCTGAGCCAGGTTTACAGTTTGGATCATGTAGTCCAAGGACTCCTGCCTTTGGATAAACCCAGTCTGGTCTGGACTCTGGATGGACCAGGAGTGACAGCAGTCTATTAATATGAGTGGCCAAGATTTTTGATAGGAGCTTGATATCAATGTTAAGGTGACCATGTCTTTTGTCCTCCTTTGGAATGAGGAAAATGGTAGAAGATAAGGTATGACAATCCAGTATTAAGACTTACACAAACTGTGGGTCCAGGACTTCAAAGAGTTTCTTATAGTATGCTAATGAGAAAAAATCTGGGCTGGGAAATTTCCCTGGTTTGAAGACCTTAGATATATAGGTCAGTTCAGGGATAATGTTGGGGCTCTCTAATGACAGAGTCCACTATATTTAATAAGTGAACCCTTGTAAGAGGGTGTGTACATCAACTATATATATATATATATATATATATATATAGTTCAGAACGTATCAGAACATTTGTCCAGTAACCTTACTTGCATGGGCAGAAAGCTATTTTAAGCTTAAATAAAATTAAGTTACACTTTTCCGAACTGGACACTAATTACCTAGCAATCCATTTTATTATTTTTTAGTTAGTGTTCAAACTGTGATTTGAATCAATACGAAAATCCAGAAAACAGCTTGCAACCAAATACCACTTTGCTTATTTACTGAAACACTAGCAGCAGACGCAGGTATGGAATGTATTTCCTCCGAGCCCTGACTCGGTTACACATACATAACTATACATATATCAATGGCTCTGATGTATTGCCAAACTCATTTGTTACAGTAAAAGGACAATATATCTTCTTAAAAGTCATATTGGTTTGTTGGTAAAATCTATCGGTTTGTAGTTAAGGACAATTGATCTAAAGAGAAACAAATAATGAGCAGTTTCTATAGTAAAGTTGCTGAGAGTATGTCATTGGAAGCGTTAGATCATTTCTTTAATCGTTATATTTTGTCATTTGTCATTTGACTTGATTTTATTAATATGTTGAAAAAAATTACAAATTAGTGGCTTTATTGATTATTTTATACTGTGATGTATTAGAAAATAGTATATATTTTCCATATCATCTGCACTTTATTTATATACTATTTAGCGATGCAGGTTATGTCTGTTAATGTTCTTAATTTTTTTTTTCTTCTTGTTTGTTTATTTATTTTTTTTAAATGTTTGTCAATGTCTTTATAAAAAAAAATTACACACATAATGCAATGTAAGATATGTTTAGTCTTTAAATGTTTGTATTTGTCTTTTGAAAATGTATTAAAAGATTAGAAATAAAAAAAGAGTAACCAAAAAAAAATAGTATATATTTATTTCAATCTATGATCTATCTCTCTATCTATCTCATATGTCTGTCATTCTCTCTCTCTCTCTCGCTCTCTCTCCCTCGCTCTCTCTCTCACTCTCTCTCTCTCCTCTCTCTCTCTCGCGCTCTCTTTCTCTCTGTCTGTCTGTCTGTCTGTCTATATATCTATCTCATCCATCTGTCTGTCTGTTTGTCTGTCTCTATCTATCTATATCTATATCTATATCTATATCTATATATATATATTTATCTACCTATTTATCTATCTATATTTTTCTGTCTGTCACACTCTCTATTTGTCTATCTATATAGTTACATTTGTCTCTCTCTCTCTTTCTAGCTGTGTGTACCTCTCCCATTATCTCTGACTCTCTCTCTATGTGTATATATATCATTTGTCTGTCTATTTGTCAGTGTGCCTGTCTATCTATCTATCTATCTATCTATCTATCTATCTATCTATCCATCTCTCTCTATCTGCAAACATATTTATTTTACTGATTAATAAAGCTCACATGATAATAATGGTTGCTGACCCAAAACTATACAGATACAATTGAGCAAAGGTCTTTAATATGCAGTTATCCTGGAGTAATACTACAAAATAGGTGACTACTACAATGTGCAAGTATTTACAAATGAGAGTAATTCCATAAACAGTGGGTTTTATAGATCAAACAAGCAAGTTCCAAACATTTCAGCTATTAGTTTATCACAATTCAAAGCTCAGACAAGAAACCCCATTTATGTACAAATAGGGAAACACAAACTACCAGACCTCTCCAGACACATTTTGAAATACCATGATCTCAGTTCCAATGCATACATTTAGACAAAAGGCCGCAAAAGATTGTGGATGACTGTCAGCAAATTACTCTTACAAAAGAAATTAATATATTACAATACCTTTAAATTCAAATTGCTAGCTCTCACAATTAGCTATGTATTCATCTTAACCTCCAAGGAAGCGCCAATTGGGAATAATGAGATGGTAGACTTATTCTATATTAACCTGGATTGGGAAAATTGGATTTTGCTTCCTCTACAAAACCGACTGAGAAACCGGCAAGGAATTTTAATATATCAATACTTGTTTCAATGAGATCGCTTTCTATTTATAATTAAGCACTTTTAACTGACAGATGTAATACATAAGGACAGTGTGTTTTGGAACAAGTCTCGCATTTTAAAACAAGTAGAGATAATTGCAAATGAAAAATGAAAAAGAAACTGCATAGCTCAGTAAATTAGTCATTAACCTTTCAACTTCAGCGCTTTGGAGAGAAAAAAAAATCCTGATCGGCGTCATTGGGAAGAGACTCGCAGTTGTAAATGATCTTAATAAAATTAATTTGACCATTTCTGATTAATTTTTTTTTTTTTTACTTCCATTTTAAACTTCCAAGAACTTGGCCGCGATCTTGCAAGGACCAGTAAGTGATTGCTAAACACATCTTTTTCTCTAATTTATCTTGCGGTGTTACGAAGAAGAGCGATGGCTCAATTTAGCAACAATTTACTGTCTATTTGTACGACCCAAGTGGGTCTTCAACAGATAGAACTGTAATATATGAAATATATTCCTCGCGTACATAAAATTTCGTTTTTTGATTACTCAAAACAACTGAGAACAACATCAGGGTTTTGGAATTTATACTGTTGGTCTTTGTCAACTTGTGTGACATCTTTGTGAAGTCATAGCTGCACTGTTGCCAACATCATTCATGTTTCCAGAGACACAACTTTTCCTCATATCGCAGGGATATATTTGCCACCTAGCCATGATCATGTTGGCAAACTAGTATAAAAAAGGCGATGGCATGGATGATATTTTTTTTAGAAGAGGAGAAGATCTCCTCCATGATGAATAACTTGGATTCTATCTGTGCATATATACATTCTACATACTGCTGGGCTGCACATCGCATGTTCTAACAGAGCACTAGTAGGACCTAATTTAGAGTATTGTACGCAGTTCTGAAGACCATATATTCAGAGTGATATAGATACTTTGGAGAGAGTTCAGAGATGGGCTACTAAACATTTAAATACATAAAGGGAATCAACACAGTAAAGGAGGAGAGTATATTTACAAGAAGAAAAACTACCACAACTAGAGGACATAGTCTTAAATTAGGGGCAACAATTTAAATGTAGTGTCAGAAACTGCTCAGGAGATGTAAATATGAATTAACAGACAACTCAAAATGTCTGAACCATATAAGTTGTCATAGTAACAAAATAAGACTTTAAGCATTATGGTAATGAACAAAATGGAGTGTCAACATGTGTACACAAAATGAGTATTATAAATTACTGAACAGGATCTCTGAAAAAGATGCACAGCTAATAATTAGTCCCACACAGTGAAGTAAAATAACCAACCACAAATACATTCATAATGTGTGATATTTAACTCATTTTTTTTAAATCTCTTGTGATGTTTTACTACATCGTCCCAAGTCCCAATATTCATAAGCATTTTATAAAGGAAAATTCATTTTTTGGTTTGTTATAGTTCAATAAGATTTACTATTATGTAAATGGCCATTGTCCTTTTTGACGGTACAACCCCAAAAATACTCCCAAAAGGGATAATATGATTGTATGATCCACCTCACACACCTTCTATTGTATATAAATATAGAACCTATTTTGAAGGTAGTGGATGTATGGAATAGCCTTTCAGCGGAAGTGGTAGAGGTAAACACAGTCAAGGAGATTAAGCATGCGTGGGATAGGCACAAAGCTATCCTAGATATGAGATAGGGAACTGGGGACTAATAAAAGTATTTAGAAAATTGGGCTGACTGGATGGACCGAATGGTTCTTATCTCCTGACACATTCTATGTTTCTATTTTTCAATGTTTGCAGAATTGTCGTCAAAAACCTTTCCAATGAGAATGGCATCTGACCATTACAAAAAATGCTATGTATGAGGACTTCATTTTGGTGAGACCCGAAGCGGATCTGGAGTGTATAATTTAATGCACAGAGGATATGGAGTTGCTCAATTTTTGGGATAAATGTTATTAACACATACTGTCAAACTCATTGTGCTTCGTTTTTTTTTATCATTGAGGAATCCTGTGCCCTATATGTAAGTCTCTACATTTCCATTTAAGCTTTGATATAATACTAGCATTGATTGCAGGTTCTTGAATTTGAGATTTGGAGATGATGTATATACCTGATGTGGGAAAAGCAAGTCTCGCTCTACCATATATATTTCGAAACGTTCTATATTCCACTTTTACTGATGAGTCTTTTTCCCTATGTGAGTGCAATACATAACACTAGCTCAGTATAATGTATTTGTAACAATATTACACTATTGTATTCTCTTTTTTTTCCCCCTTACATTCCATATGCTGCTATATCTGATCGAGAAGCATCATCTGTCATCTGTTTGCTGCAGTTGGTACTCCTGCCTTTTTATTTTTTTGTTTTTTACACTAAGCACACTTTAGTACCTTTTTTGGTATATCTTCTTTTCACTTGTTGTGTGCCTTTAAGGAGAGAAATGTTCAATTGCTGCTGATTGGAGTATAGTTAAGAACTGAGATACAAATACACTTGTGTAATCTTGATAAACACGTACCTATCTTTAACAAATAGATTTTTGTTTAAGGCCCTCTGAATTTCTGCATTTGTATGATGTTGGTTGACAAAAACTCATTTTTGGACTATATATATATATATATATATATATATATATATATATATAATTATCAGCTCCCATGAGTACTTTTGTCATAGATAATTATATAAAAATGTTTGAATGGTACTTTACATCGTTTAAACTGCCATGCAATAATGCATTAAAATGTACTATATTACACTAATGAATGCATGCCCCCCAACTCCCACTTACATTCGGAACCATCCCTAGGAGTAGCTGTGTGGCTGGCTACAATTTACAACAGTCCTGTGAACTTCTCTAATGAGCATAAGATATGGGTCTGATAAAATCCAAGGCACAGAGTGGTAAAGAATTAGAAGTGACAGCAATTATGGTCCCACGAAAAACACAACAAACCTCTGTATATCAGAGATGCTCCACATCCACACTAGAGCAAACTGTGTCCACATTGTATCAGATAATTACAATTTACTGACTCTCTAGTTACACACTCATGGTAAGCTATCCTGCTCGAAGAAGTAGATTTGCGAGTGGTTATGCCTGAGGACTGATAGGGAAAAAAGTAAATAAAGACATTGGAAATAGGAGTTCAAATATATATAGCCATATTATTTTTTATGCTACAGCTAAGTAGATGAAACCCTTTTCTATGCTTCTGCATCAGGGAAAGCTGGAAATCTAGCTGGAAGACCTACTTGCTGCCTACTCCTGACAGAAAACACCACAAACAAACGATAAATAGGCAATGTGAATCTCAATCGAACCTCACACAACTCTATGGTTCATCTCTATGGTATTCCCTGTCAAATGTCGGTGACCGTTTGTAATACATAATCTTCCACCTTTTGTGATGCAGAATGTAACAGCAGAGGTGTTTATCTACCAAATTAAAGCGGTACAGCTTGCCAGATAAGGAAAATGCACATAAAATGGCATGGGTGTTTGTCTAGGCCAGCAGAAAAAAAAACATGCAGTTATTTCCTCCTTCACGGTGAATGGGGAACTATATAGTATCAGCACTATAGCATTCCAAAACAAATCAAGGTATAACTATGGACACCTAACAGTATAAATTCAAGAGATTGAGGGATAGAAACAGTCTGTTCCTATATCAAATACTCTGGCAAAGGGAGGCATAGACATTACTGTTATTTAGTGCAAATCAATATGTCCCATGGTACGAAACCATGAAGACAAAACACTCCGATCTAGGTTTACGAGTTCATGTGTACCAAATGACCTCTTATGCTCTGCTAGTGAGAAGTTGGGATGAAACTGACTCGTTTAACACTGAAAAGTAAAGCATTTGCTCATAAACCAACCAAACTAAAAAAGGCAGATAAATAAACACAAGTTTAATTTAGTATATTTGTTTAACCTTTTTTTGTGTGTGTGTGTGGGGGGGGGAGGGGGGCGGGAATATAAGAAAAGCTAACTTTTTTTTAGTGTTTTACATAATTATCTCAAAAGAGAATATAAAATAAAATATTCGGAATATTACAATTGTTTCAAAACTATTACTATTTAAAGGCTGCTTATCGTGTAGTGCTTAATAATTATAATTTTATTTAAAAATTTTTTTTTTATAAAACATGTAATTCCATACATGTTATTGACACATGTTACATTCAGATTTTGATAAATAGACATATTGATATTATATTTTTTTATTTTTCTCTGTTGTTGATAGTGGGTATGGAATTTGTATCATATACATATCTAAATGTTCATTAATATTAATGTCCATTTTAATTTGCAGATGGGTTTACCCTGTCCAATATGTCAGGCGAAAGATTTAAACAATAAAAAATGTTACTGTAAGGTTTTCTTCTTAGGATGGATCAGGTCAGCTATCTCCTTGTGTTCCCTGTTTGCTCCCCTACTACTTGCCAGGTTCTCTCTTGTTTATTTATTTTATCTGTCCAGTTACAGGTATGTTGTTAGTCTACTCTTCTCCAGCCTAGGTTTAGTTAATGATGGTTTCAGGCAGAGTTGCAGGGTTTTGTGATATGGAAAGCTACATATGGAATGGCCCTCAGGCAGGGCCGGCGCTACCGTAAGGCAGCACAGGCGGCTGCCTTAGGGCGCCCCAATGGGGGGACGGGAAAATCGCCCGCTCCCGCAGGCCCGTTTACTTACCTCCATGCTGCTGTTCAGGTCCGTGGCTGAGAGGGAAGTGCTGTGCGCTCCCCTCAGGCCACGTGCATTCAATAAAGTGTGTTGTGCTTCCCTCTCAGCCACGGACCTGAACAGCAGCATGGAGGTAAGTACTGTGGTCTGGGGAAGGGGGGAGGAGGGAGGTATAACGAGCATCTGACTGGCACAATATTCCTGGGCATCTGACTGGCATAATATTCCTGGGCATCTGAGTGGCACAATATTCCTGGGCATCTGACTGGCATAATATTCCTGGGCATCTGAATGGCACAATATTCCTGGGCATCTGACTGGCATAATATTCCTGGGCATCTGACTGGCATAATATTCCTGGGCATCTGACTGGCACACTATTCCTGGGCTCTGACTGGCATAATATTACTGGGCTCTGACTGGCAAAATGTTCCTAGGCATCTGACTGGCACAATATTACTGGGCTCTGTCTGGCATAATATTACTGGGCTCTGACTGGCATAATATTCCCATTGAAATACTGGTAAGTTTGTTGATTTAACTTTACTTCATTTTAAATATTGTATTTGTTCATGTTTTGTTTCTTCACTGCAAAATAAGATATATGCAGTGTGCATAGGAATTTGTTCATAGTTTTTACTATAGTCCGGCCCTCCAACGGTCTGAGGGACAGTGAACTGGCCCCCTGTTTAAAAAGTTTGAGGACCCCTGGGCTAAATACTGGCATATTGAGTGGCAAAATAGTGTGTCTCAGGTTATGTGTGAATTGGTGTAACTGTGTGTGTGTAAGTGGTAAGGGTGTCTGTGTGTGTGACTGCAAGGGTGTCTTCGTGTTTAAGGGTTTCAATGTGTGACACATTTAGAACATGCGAGTTGAATATTTAGATGTATTTATTTTCTACACTATACATTATTCATATATATATATATATATATATATATATATATATATATATATATTTAATGTAAGGAGGCTTAATGGTGTGGGAGGCATGGCGGATCAGAGCAGGGGGGCACCAAAATGCACCTTCGCCTGTGTAGACGAAAATCCTTGCACAAGCCCTGCCCTCAGGTAATACTAAATCCCCACATATTTATTATCTATGCCAGGTCCTAATGCTAGCTCTGTGCATTTATATCTGCGTCTTTGTTTGTACCTATTTCCCCTTGTCATATAATCTGTATGTGTGTTTGTTATTGTTGTATTGGATGTCTGCTGCATCACTGCCATCTGCTGTCACAGCGACCCTTAAGCCCTTTGCCATTTACAGTTCCATCAAGTGAAAGACATTGGGCTTCACGTATATACATGGCCACCAGCATGCAGAGAGCGCCAAACCTCGAAATCTGTGCAGCCTCCACAAGTTACTTATTTTTTTGGCTATGTCGGCACAGCCATTGTCTAAAAAAAAACAGGCCCTAAAAAACACCGGATTAGTTTCGTAGTGTTGGGTACTCTATAATACAAAGTAGGTATAAATCCAGTTTTTCCCCTCAAGTAGAGGCAGTTAGCATAGGTCTGGGAGTTCTACAAAAAAGTAATACGTGGCAATTTGAACATTCTCTGCATCCCATGAGATATCTGGTAAAAATTTGAAAAAATTAAAATAATTCATGTCACAGAAATTGTGAGATATGATAACTGTGTTATATGATTTGTCTGAAATCATGACCACATCTCGTGTTTCATAATTAGAAGAATATGATATTTCGAAAACTGATGGAATCATACCAGAGATATCAAAAATACTATTCTATTAAGAAGGTAAGTACAGGATCCTGGTGGTTTTATGAATTCGGAAACTCAAAAAATACCATGGACTAATGAAGGATTCCCATTCTGGGGTGGAAGATGTTCTTTCATGCATGTTAGTTGCAGATAGGCATAAAAATATGAATTGTGCTTTGTGGTATATTAAAAAAAGTAATGGGATTATGACAGCTAAATGCTTTGAAGAAGAAAAAAATACGAACTAACGGGAAGAACATAATGGTGATGATTAATATTTATATGTAGATGCCAACACAATACTTTGAGGGTATTAAACAATGTCCATAGTCTACAGATCCTCTGTTTCCCCTCCTCACAAGATGGTTAACAGAGGAGCTTCTAAGATGGGGAGTACTGTGTAGAAATCGTTATATTTAGACACAGTTGCACCTACCCAGGTAGGCCATTTTTGATGATCTATATCATGTTTAGAAAACCTCCATCATTTGCAATGATGTGGGACTTGTTGATGCATATACTGGATTAGATGGAGATTGAGTTCCTTGGAAGAACATTGAATTAAAATATTTTATGCTAGGTGTACCCACTTCAATAGTTCAGATATTACTCTTTCAAGGTACATTTTTTTGGGCACTGGGCACATTTTACGAATGGATGTACTGAATGAAGGCTTTGTAATATATCTCCAAGATTAAACAGATTACTCTGCTTTTCCATCTGTAGCCCACAATGCAATCAGGACTCAATTTGACATAAGACATAGCAGAGCAATGGGGGGCATTAAGGCACAGCTCAACGGTAGCCAAAATGACAAGTACACATAAAAAAAAGTACCACGCCTTATCTGACATTCTCAGCTGTATCCCATCAATACAGCATATTATTTTAGTTTAATATTATGGCATGGATAATAAATAGCCTGTCGCCTTTGCAGCATGGGATGCATGGGCTACGCATCCATCACGGAATGTAATAAGTGTGGAATGATTGTGCAAATGCGCAATAAAATCAGTAAACCTTGAGGAATTGACACATTTGCCCCCTTTGCTTTATTGACTTTGACTTTTAGTGAAAACAGAACTCTTTATGAAATACCATCGTGGTATTGAGGGAGCCGTCGGTCTTTTGCTTCTTATCTACAGAAACCTGATCCTGTCCCTGAAGCCGCAACTTGCCACATGGTGTGGTACAGCTCTATATCCCCCTCTCTGGTGTAATTAGCCTAATTTGTCTATCACACAATTTGCTTAGTACTAGAGAGCAGACGAGGGCATCAGACTGCTTATGTGGCTATTATCACGATGCCCCCACAAACGTGTGTCCCTGAGGCTCGAACCAACCAAATCAATAATCATTGTGTAAGCCAGTGCAAGCAGACGTATTTTGAACAATATCATCAATGTTTTACCGTAATTAATGTGCTTCACAAAAGGAATGTCACCAGAACGTCAACATTCTCGTTTCTGATAATAATAAGTTAATACGTGATAATTTGTATTACTATGACTTGAATACGTGTTTGTAGAAAAAGGTAAGCATGTTGTGCAATTAACAGAACCAGTGTAATTTTTAGACAGCACAACAAAAGCAAAGTTCTCAGCAAACATGGCATTGGAAAGTGTTTCCGACGGCTGGGATCTTTGGCAACTGTCAGATCGACCGCAGTCAATTAAATGCTCCTGGATGTTTTGCAGGAGAGATTCTATTCAGGGTCAGGTATGTTCAATATGCTAATGTGGTTGATGTGTGGTGATGTTCAATGCAACACAGTCCATAATCTCTAGGTCGCACTATTTCAAGCTAAAGTGTAATGACAGAAGCTGTTGGGAGAATGAAGAAAGAAATGGTGCTATATTAGTATACTGCAGCGTGGTAATTTAGACTCTCCTTGACTCTATATTTATTATAAGGGTTTGTCCACACAGCGTTGTTCTGCCACCTGAATATCACTCAGCAGTTGCCAAAATTCAAACCCCATCACCTTCAGTCAGGTTTCCTAACTTCTGATAGGAGTTGCTGTCTTTTCAAAAGCTGAAGGGCCACTTTCAAGCAAAAGGATGGTGTGTGGATAGCATTATATGTGTTTGTTATTGTACTTTTTTCAAATTTTATTTTTTTTTGCCTTTGGATCAGGTTTAATCTACTTGACTTGAGATCAGAACATTGAGATAAGCATGGGTGACTTTGATATAAACAAGGAATGATAACAGACATGTGTAAGAAATATTTTTGCTAACCAGTTCAGGCGACACTGGAGGGAAAGATGGATGATATCTCAATGTGACTCTTACTTCCTCCAAGGGACAAGTGAATTGACTTGGCCACTTGTCTTACCTCAACCAAATAAAAATAGCTCAGGGAATATATTCTCATGTTTTGCTCAACGACCTCTTAACCCAGGGTTCGCGAGTGTACAAGAAACTATCTAACATCTCCGCGGGTAAAGCGATGGGTGCCATGAGTTTTCCGGAAAATAGATTAATGGGCCTAGTTCAGGAAGTACCCTTGACACACACACAGTTTTATTTTGTTTATTGTTCGTATTCGGATTGCTCTGCTCAGAATGGACTGATTTTACACCTGTGCATGTTTTACTAGAAATTTTGCTGATTAGCAAATAGTTTACAGTTACTGAGTAAGTGATGGAGATCGGTATGGAAGAAAGTCATGACTTTTACTGCCATCCACACTCCCAAAACCTGTTGCGGATGCTACTAGAAATGATAAAAGTCACTGCTTTTTTAGGGTTAGATTTATAATCTTAAAATAGATTAATATTTTCATAATGCTTCTGTGGCTGGAGCACTGGTGAAATGTGAGCCCAAATCAAGCATTCTATCAATATAGATCAGCTAGGCATGTGTAAATATAGGTGGAGTTTAAATTAACCGATGCCTCGATTGCCAAACCCTAGCTCCTTTGTTCAACTGATTCCTTTAATAATTGGCATCCCCAGTCCAATATGTCAGTGGATATATCTGATCCTTATAACTTGATTCTTCTTATGCCCACTCAGTTTCCCCACCAGCACAAGCATGCTTCTGAAAGAGACTTTCCTTTCAGGAAAAGATATAGTATGAGCCATAAATACTGCATTTATACAGCTGAATGTAGCTCCACACTAACTGATTTATTCTACACTTTGGTTGTCATCCAGTTCCGAGCCCATCAGCCCTGTATCTCTGCTCTTTGTTCAGATATGTGGAAATACTGCATGTGAATTTCCATTTGGTCATAGGAGAGTGAGAAGGTACATCAACAGAATTTAATAAAACCCTTGGAATGCCACAAATACCACATGAATCCCATTAAACACCCATACCAACAGAACAAGACAGAGAAGCCCATAATGAGATGAGAGGGTTTAAAGCCTTGACTAAAGATGATGTAAGAACCTTAGCTTACAGATGATGGACATTGAGAGTAGTTCAGTAGATAAAAAAACATTAACTATGATACAGAAGATCCGACTCCAAATGGTCATCTTTGTAAAGGTGTGGAAGCATAATTTACCTTGAAATTTACTTTCTGCGCATTCTAATGTGGCCTTCAGGCTCTCGTTCTATACTGGGTATAGCTATGGTACATATATATATGGTACAGTATAGTAGCTCCTTCTTTATACCAGTTGTAGGGTTAAAGGGTCAGAACATTGAGAAGACAAGAGCACATCTACAAGTGATGCTTTCTACATCAATGCATGGACCAACATTATCAAGCAGATATCTACAATGCAAAAACGACCTCATATATTGAAATATAAATTGAGTGATATAATTCAGTGTAACATTTTAACCCACATAAGACTGTTCCTGATTTTGTTACATTCATCCAATGTTTAGCCTACATATCCTCTGATTATTAATTGTTACTTTGGGATCTGAAGCATCAACTTATATCACTCAGTTTCCAATCCGATATCTCATGAATACAACTCCATAGCAGACTATTTTGTATCTAGCGCTGCCATACTGAGCTAGCGCCCCCTCTCCACCAGTAAGGGAACAGCTTCCTGGAACTGATGCTAGCTAAAAATAAATAAAAAATTAGAAGCATATTGAATTGGTCCTCTCATAATAGCAGATGCTTTGCTCCACATGGGTAAAAGTCCTCTCAGTGGCTTAACATGCGATGATAAGTATGGAATATCAAATATGCAAACTGTGCGTTATTTAAATTGTTAAGGATTCCAGAATGTAATGTACTGTATGCATTATCTAAAATAACAGAGTTCTGACTCATACAAGCAAGAACTATGCACAGCTACCAAATCAACGACCTACTTAGAATCAACACTTTTATTCCAAAGTGACAAGACGGCCATCCATCTGCCCTCCGACAACTGCTCTTCGGAAATTGGAGGAAACTGTGGATTTTAACCCTTTTATCAATTTTGGGGAGCCAAACTCTTCTCGGCAATGGTGCCACCACGCCAGCCGGTACTAAGTGGGTTACTTGTAGAAGGAGTCGAACATGCACAAATATAGTCAATAGTTGACCAAGCAAAAAAAAAAAATGCTAATGACTTATAGACATGTCTTTAAACAATAAATGCCTCCTCTAGAGTTTTTCCTGCCATGGTAGCAACATGGTGAGATTCGTAATGCAGAGAGCGGCATATGGAGGTATTAAAATACTACTGCCATTCAAAGGAGCGTCTATTGACATGTTGTACACAAACTAATTGCAATTCAGAGATCACAACCCTCTGAATAAAAACACCAACTCGGTGAGGCATATTTTTCAAAGTGTCATATTATACCAAAGCGCTCATTAATCTCACATGGCATTCAGTGGTTAAAGCAGCATATGTGCAACCAGGATTACCTTTCAATTATATTCATGGATGTTAAAAGTCCTAAAACCAGTGTTCCTACGGCAAGACATTCAACGACAGAGATTTATACTCGGGGTTCGTCAAATGGGATAAACTCTGCAGGTTTTAATTATTTCATACATTGTGCATAAAAGTTTGTCTGCAAAAATTGCATTTTTTTTTTTCGGAGAAGGGATGCTGTACAAGAGTATATATAATATGTAAAGCATTAGACCTTAGTCTTTATAGAAAGCTTTGTCTGTACTCAGTATTCATGTGCCTGAAGATCAAGGACTTTGAAACTAATTTCATTGACTGCAGGAAAATTAGAAATGTTTGCAGACTTTTAAGATGGATTTCTTTCTACCAGGCATTTTTGATCTGATCACCTAGGTAACAAGTCTTTGCTTTAAACATGCTCCAGTGTACTTGGGTCCAGGAATGTGTACAAAGTCAAGCCCATCGCTGGCCTTAATTAAATATTCTGTCTATAGTGCCATATGGTGCACGCTAAGGGGAGCTGAGGTCATCCTGTCTCCATAAAAGAGCAACAATGAAAGAGGACCTTCTAACACAGGGCTTCCCAACTTGAGTGTGCTCTCTTTGGGGGGGCATGTGATGTCTCCGGAGTATTCCAAGCAGAATGTTTTGATGTTTTGATTATTGCAGTGAAAGACTCACAAGCGAGCAAGGAGGCTCAGGAAAGAACAGACATGCCTAACACAGCCAAAAGAGGGTATCTATCGAGGGTCCAAGCCATTGATGACTAAGTAGCAATCGTGCTTGAAATGCCAAGGTGAGGGGGCAGTGAGATAATGATGAGAATTAAAAGAGGGCATCATCTCAAAAGGTTATACTAATTTATACTGGAGGTCCTCTTGTTTCTCACAAATAAGCCCCCAAATGGATGAATCTGGACCAAACAATTTAAAACACAGCACAATATAACAATGTAAAACAATTCTATAAGACATCGATATTATTCTTGAAACAAATTATATATATATATATATATATATATATATATATATATATATATATATATAATCATCAATGATTCATAGATGTCCATTTTCTGGCAGTTCCAACATACTATGTATAACGCACTGGGAAGATAACTGATAACATTATGTAAGGGATGTACAGTATAGTATATGGTGAGGTCATTCACAGTGGAGTAGAGTTACTAATGAGACCTGAGATCTATATGTACACACGTATAAAGAACATACAAAGTGTATATAACTACATGCTGTGATGTATACATATTTTATATAATATGTAGTTATTCTATATATACCTATGTTATACCTGTTTTTAATAGACACTTATGGCATGTCTGCATCCCTATAAGAGATGCTTATGTTCTCTGTAAGACTACTACAGCTTTACAGGAATAGTGTACTATTATTAGAAATAAATTCATTATAATATGTTCACCAACTATTTAAAAGTCTCAGTCAGTTATCCGCCTTCAACAGTCAGATATAAACCCCTTATGTTTTAACATAAGGTGAAGCATATGCCATAATGAGTACATTAGTCATGCATGCATTATTATTTTAAATATCTTTTTTTTTTTGTCTTTTCTTCAGGCAAACAACATGCCCTTATAAGACCCCCAACAGTAGTACCACATGCCTCTTTCCATCACTGTACACCACAAGGAGATCTGGATACAGATTTAATTGGCAAACAACTTAGTCCACAATCTAGAAATTCTAGAGCAGCTTCCAAGGTAGGGTACCAAGTCTACCTCTGCATTAGTCTCCATTACAAAGCTTGCAAAAAGTTACAAGTCCAAAAATGAATCACAAAAAACTCATCCAAGCCATTTATTTCACAAACACAGCCAGTGCATGCTACTGCAAAGCATCTCAGTTAACACTTGGGATGCCTGGCAGCCTGGCAGTCAGAAGGTTAACAGTGCTACTGTACCATCCGAAAAATGGTTCCTTTGCTGTATAGCTTTACAGTGATGAGCATCTTTTTTTTTTTTTTTTGCATGCACAGGCAGAAGTTTATGACCCTTTTCTGCTCACTATAGCACTGTCTTAAGTATACAACATGTATCAGCTTCTAAGCAAAAAAAAAAAAAAAACACCATTTTTTTTAACCTAGGCATTTATTACCATGTACAAGTGAAAACTAATCATATCAGCAAAGAAGATATATAATTGCAACCTCTGATTATAATGTTTGTCCATTCCTAACATTTGATGCACACATGACCTTTTAAACATTAGCATTTAGTCCCCCCTAAAAGGCTTTATCCATATTTAATACAGATTGCAATACATGCTAAGTCTCTCTCTCTCTCTGTGCACTGCCTGTAAATCCTGAATGCTTTAAAGAGAAAAAAAAAAACACACAGACACACAATAGAAGGCAATCATTGCAGCAAAACATATCTGTCTTTAAGCTTCAAGGCTAAGTTTCTAAGTTAGGACAAGACAAAAATGAAGCCACCTTACCTCCATCAGCAGTAGAAGAACCAGCCAGTATTTTAGCAATAGGAAATAATCCTGATATTGTCACCAAGGCTAGAATAAACTCAGACATTGTGCAGAAAAACCCCACTGATCTTTCTTCTGCAAGTCAGCTGTGAGCCTTGATGCTAGGGGTAATATAGAAATGTCAATGGAAAATTCTTCTGTTTAAAAAGAGCCAGCCTTCCCTGCTTCCAGCAGGATTTGTAGGTGTGTGTATGTGTGAGGGAGTCTGTGTGTGTCTTGACTTTTCAATGCAGAGTACGTCTCATCTTACATCACACAAGAGGGGCAGTGAGAGAGATGCCAGTGCATTGCCAGTGCATCTAGCATCTACACCCCTCTCCTCTACATAAATCACCTCTATTACTTAGTAAGAGACATTTAACACAACGGAGAAATAGATTTGGAAACTGATCACCATTATTTTCCATATTAGAGTATTTTCTGCACTCTGTGTGCTGTGATTTCTAACCTGCCATTGAGTAAGTGCATGGGTTAAATACAAAGGATTTATTATTTTTTTTAAAGACATTTACAGTGAATATTATAAAAAAAAAAAATACAGCATGTTTGGTAATCAGTCCTATAAGAGAGCATTGATTTAGAAATTATTTTTCTTTTAATTTTTTTTTTTTTTAGCTGAATGATTAATATGCGTGGATACTGTACCATAGAAACTGAGAGGGACAAAAAAAAAAAAAAGGAAATATGAATGATTCAGCAATAAATGGCAAATGGTCATCATATTGAACAGTGATGCATGAATATCCTCATTAGGAGTAAACCATTCAGTGCCACAGAACCATGAGAGGGAGTAACAAAGAACACCCTCCAGCACAGAAATGGTTAAGCCTCAGAGCGCCGGAGAGCACTAGGCATTGCTTTCAAAGCTCATTTGGGGCGTTTGGCGGTTAAATCCATTTTATTGGAATTCATTTTACATTAAAAACATTTTTATATATATTCATGATTTTATTGCTGCCTTTATTTATGGTATTTTGTGATATTTGCCTTTATGATAACCATTATTTTTGGAGACCTTCCATTTTATTTTACATTTTTTTGTAGTTGCCGGGTTTATGAAGGGTGGGTTGAGAGTGTGGGTTTTATTGGTGATTCTTTCAATCAATATTATTATTTATTGATTTACTTTTTTTTTTTTAAAGTCTATCTGATGCACTTACGTTATGAGAAGTCCCACGAGAGGTTAACGCTGGAGAAAACCTCCCAGAGGAGAAAATCTTGCCGCCGGACCACTTGATGGATGAATTCTGAGGTCTTTATCGAGTTACGGATCGATAAGGGATGAAGATGACATATAGACATGTATGTTTACAGAAGTGACCCGAGTTAATGCAGCCTCTTTGTGATATAATGTGTTATGCAAAGTGCGGAATGTGTTTTCTATTGATTTCAGTTGGCTTTTTAGAAAAGCCTCACCCCTTTTTGCGTTTTTTTTGGCCCAATTTATGAATAAGTTGCTGCTGTAATCACATCATGTACAAGTGTATACAGAGAGACGGTCTCGGGGGCCATCAAAATATTAATTTGGGAACTTGTATTTATTGGACACCATGTTTATGTGTTACATGTTTTACATGTACCTATAGTTCAAAAAAGACAAAGTGAATACATTTAAGAACAATAAACCTCACTTTTGTTTAAAAAAAAAATGCATGGCACCCTTCTTATCACGTTTGTCGTCTCCGAACTCTACTGACTGGTCTAGTTACCCCAACAATACAGGTGTCACAAAGAACAGTCCTGCCCTCCTTGCAGTCACCCAAAAGTTGATGGTTCAGTGGTGTAGAAGGATCATGATAGGGATCCAGTCATTGAAGAAATGCTGCTTTATTAATAACTCACTAGGTCACTCTAGTGGCCACATGCGGAATATCACATACAAATAAGTCCATCAAAGATATCCCACAGCTGATTCCA
This sequence comes from Pelodytes ibericus, assembly GCA_036172795.1. Lineage (NCBI taxonomy): Eukaryota > Metazoa > Chordata > Amphibia > Anura > Pelodytidae > Pelodytes > Pelodytes ibericus. The sequence goes on along the minus strand of CM069864.1, from coordinate 10,532,595 downwards.
TGGACCTAAATCATTGGGTCTCATGACATTATTCTGTGCCACTCATATAGAGGGGGGGATTCTGTATGACACTGAACTTTTAATCTGTTTTTATTGTCCAAAATATTTCAGAATCAGTTCACCTTAGACATCCAGGGAATGTCATCATAATAATCCAATTCATAATAATGAACCGTGTATTATTTGCAACCAGTGTGACACACCGCATATAATCCCATAGTACAAACATGGGACATACAATCAACCCAAAAATAAATCAAAAAGTCCCCTTGATCTTGATTGACTTTGCGCTTTTTATTTTAAAATTAACTATGGAACTGGGCTTATGCTGCACACTTTTTTAGACCCATCCATGGTAGATGGTGCAGATCACAGGACAAACAGCTGTAGTAAAGTTTGAGTGAGACCTGGTGGAATCCGAGGGGTCTAATTGGTAAAACGTGAACTGACAAATGAACTGCAAAAATAAGTCATGCGCAGCTGAGTTGGACAATTCTTTCCTGGGCTATCGATCACAGATTAATGCAAGTTAACTGCAGTTCACCGGAGTTCACTGTTTTTATCAATAACAGTATTAGTGTCCACCGGGGATAAGCATTGTGTCTGTTCAAGTGCTTCAGTGTCCATGTCCAGTACTTCCCCACGAGGAATTATCGGTGGTGTCTACTAACATTAAAGACTGAATAAACACCTTTTTTCTCTTTTAATTGGACAGAAGGCCAGTTTTTTTAGAACGTCTGATTTGAATGGTGTGGTGCTCCTAGATAGCAGACAAATGTCACTCTCTCTTGTTGGGTTGTGCGCGCGCCAATAAGTGGGGAGGAACTGATCATCTTCACCCTGCAAGAAGGTGTGCTGGGTGTCATAGACCAATCAACGGACCCCTCTAAACAGCATGGCAGAATGGAACTCACCAATGTGACTGAATGATACTCCCAGGGAGTTTAAGTCTGTGTGATTACAAGATGTTATAGATGGTTTAGTCGCTCTTCAGCTCCACTGAAGCAATGCAACTGGCATTTTTAAAAAAAAAAGTATCAACCCAAGTCTTTGAGGGAAGGAAACGGAGCGTTTTGTCATTCTAATAAAATTCCAAGATGGTTTCCTTCATAGTAGTGAAAAAAATTAGCAAAATATATTCTCCTATGAGAATGGCAACTACATTTTTTATCGCTTGGTTAAATAAAAATAACAGCCACTTGGAAACTATGATTTGTACCAAGAAATCATCTGGTGTAAGAGGGCATTTTAACAATGCACCTGTGTCATTAACATGTTTATCTAAGTATTAAAATTGTTCGGTGTACCACATTTATCACGGAAAGTGCTGTAGATGCTAGAAATTCTCGCACACGCTTACAATGCAGAGCTCTATAAGAGATATTAATGGCTTATAGTTGGCTGTTGGGAATCACTTCAGAAAATCAATAGAGGTGTATGAAAAACATAGCCCCCGACCTACTTGATTATTCCCCTTGCAATTATTTCAATGTCACTGACTTCTTTAACTTGTTGCATTATGTCAGTAATTTGCCCGATATACCACATGTTCTTTAGAGCAGCGTAGTAGATTGTTGTCTGGCATTAAATACAGTTTTAGAGAAAAGCTTACAAAGTATTTTAAAGGATGACTGTAGGCCAAAAATCAACTTGTTTAACAGAACAAATGCATCGTGTAGACATTTTAATCCTGATCCATTGTATACTCAAAAATGATTTGCCAGACAGTAATTGGGCGTGTCCCTACATGGTTTTTCCAATGATGTTTGCGGCAGCAAAGAACAAATTTTATACAATATTCATAGAAAATCCAGCAGGATATGGGACCGGTTTATTTTAACTCATTCCTCAATACTCTTTTTGTAAGATACTAAGATTCTTCCACTTTTCCCCTCACTCTTCGACTCCCTAAATTCAAATTGTTTCTTCTTATTCTTCTAGGCCTCTTTAAGCTGACTATACTTTATTTTTCACCATTGTTTTTAATCCCTTATCATACATTTAAAGGTTTTTGTCACATAATGAAAAATGACAGACATCTCACTGGACAGAATATGGATACGTAAAGACATTGATCCATATCGGAAATAAATTATTCACATCTTCTAGATGATGCTGACTTCACAGGCACTTCAAAGGTCAAGCGACCTCTCCGTCGTTTTTAGCTACGGTCATCAACTAGAGTTGGATACTTGTGTTGGGGTCTATTGGAAGTCTTTAAATATACACAGTTCCACCAACAACAACAAAAAAGAAAGACCGCTTACCAGCATCTGCAAACATTAAACAGTTTTTAGAGTTTGATGGTCATGTTGATGATTAAAGGACAACTGTAGGCAAAAAAAAAAAAATATCTATAATTGAAATATTGTACCATGTGTAGAGGTTTTAAATCAAAAATCTTTAATGAAAGCTTGGAAAGAAAGTATCCGATTGAGCTGTATACCAAGGGGTGGATAAAGACAAAAAAAGTAACGAAAAACAGAAAAAGAGTTACAAAAAATAAATAAAATGAACTACAAAACACAGTATGTTTACATATATTCTGGTGGAGTCTGGTGTTTTTTTTACACAGTTAAATGGAACCTGTAGGACCTGGAGCAATAAGGTCAGAAGGGTTAACATTAAAGGAGAACAGTTGGAATTTGCCTGGTTCATTTTTGCTGAAAGAGTGGAGAATAAGGATTGTCCAGGATATTCCCAGGGAGTGTGTGGTGTCAAAAAGTAATTTCCTAAGATTCCTGGTTAAATATCTGAACTGGCAGCTGAAAGGCTAAATCTCTTCTTTGTGTGTCCTCAGTTGGGTGGCCACCTTTTCTCCAAAATAATACCAGCCATGCTATTATAGACTTAACATCAGCATCAAGCCAATTTCTTACCAGCCTGCCAGTTAAATAACAGGTGGGTGACAATCATATACCTTCTCCAATGCCTTCAAGTATGAGACATCTCTGTAAGTCCTTTGTTACTTCTCACCAACCTTCTTCCATATTTATTATCATTGAAACCAAATAGTCCACACACCACCTTTGTTTAACAACACCAATACCACAGTACCACCACTAGTTCTTAAGATCTTCTGAGCAGGCTATTTAAGTTCCCAAGCATCTGCATCTATTGTGAAAAAGTCTAAATGAACAAGGATACTGTGAGCAGGGATGCGACTATGCATTATTAGTTGGGAGGAACAGGCAACAAAGGAACATATTGAAGCATTTTATCCGGGACATACACTGTAGTATACTCTCTGAGCACAACTGCGATATTATTGCATTGTTGTTGAGGTTGATAATACCTACATTGGTTCTTTACTAGAACTGTGACTTCAGCCCCAAAAAGAAACACAATAATGAGTGGTATTAGTTCAGCATTTATACTTTGTTCTTTAGTTTCGATACAGTACTTACTCGGCAGGGTCAACTCAGCTCTTCAACCTTCCGAAGTAGATAACATTAAAAAATGTAATAGTAATACTACATCGATGTTGGGTAATGTGAACCTTCTTATATGAGCAAAACAAATCAATTAAACAGTTTCCACAATCTGCAATTGGTTAATAATTTGAATGTTAATTGTTTTGATTGATATGAAATGTGAACACAAATTTGGTTAAAATTGGCTGTACTTTTGCTATTTTGTACACACTTTTCAAATTATTTTTGTACTGAACTGTTTGAGAGCTCTGTCTACATATTCAAATTGCTTCCGTCAGACCACCCAGCGTTGGTTGCAGTTTTCAATGCAGGATACAGAGAGGGTCCTATACAAACATGGAGGAGCAGGATGTCCCAGCTATTATTTATTGTGCGTAATTGTAACCTCCCAGGACAACCAGCCAATATCCTTCCTTGTGAAACACACTGTTATTATTGTTACAACCTTTACTCAGCTAAAAAGACCCTGGGCCCCTATGTTTTAATATCTTTACTGTGGGAGAGGTCAATGGGACAACCCCTGACATAAAGTGTTACAAAAAATAATCTATAATTGCTGGGGCCATGCAAAATGTACCCAATAACCTATTATTATTACACAATGGTAAGATGGTCCAGTTGGCTAATACACCTCCTGCTGAGACTGTTCAATCAAGCTTGCAGGTTTGATTCCTGGCAAGGTAACGTTACCCATTTGCGGTTGATAAAATAAGTGGCATTAAGTTAGGTTATAGTAACAACTCGTGGTTGTTGGATAGTGAAAGCATCCTCTGGCATACTTGAAATTGTTGAAAAATCTCAATGTACTCTGTCTGATATGTTGTTATTTTTATTATTTTTTATTGGCAGAATGTATTTAATGAACGACACGTTTCAAATTATTCCATCTCTCTTAGTTTCAGTTACAAGCATGTTTACTGAAAGGAATTGCAATTAGTTGTGAGGGGGGGGGGGGAATTAGTTTGGAAATTCGGAGGTGGATGGAGGAACTGTCCGTTTACTTTACCTTCTTGAGCCACAATAAACTAATGTCTGGAGTAATGAACAGCAAAATAGACTCTATGTGGTCAGAGAGAGAGAGTTCCTGACTGTCCCCTTGGTGCCAACACCGTTCCCAGTAATAGAAGAACTTAATTAAGATTAAATGAAAAAAGAGAGGAGTTTGTGAGGAGAGAATTCAAAGTTGGAATCGTGTCTGCAATGCTCTTGGTTCTCCAGTTCATCTTTTTTCTTTGTCACTCTAATCAGGGTTATTAATACTGACAAGTTAAATAAATGAATCCATCAAATTAGAGGATATTATGAAATCTCTTATTGTGATAAATTAGACATTGTAAAACTAATCATTCTTCTTTGCCAGTCAAAAACAACACATGAATATTAATTAACACCCAGCGGTTATTTCGAAATGAGCAATTATGGAAATCTTGATACTGGATTCATACTTTATAATGTGTTTTTTTTTCAGGGGGGGGAGGTTGGGGGTTAAATAGACTGTAAATGCATCCATTTTTTTTTTTTTTTAACTTTTGGAAAAATGTAGAGTTTGAAACTATAAAAAAAAACCTTATGTGCTACACATAAGGGTTAATATTGTCAGCAAAGGACTGACCATTGCTTTTGCTATAGACAAGAAGTCCAACAATTCAGCCCAATGTCAATAAGGGAATGAATGCAGTTTTCGAGTTGCTAAGGCAAGCTATTGGCAGTATTCGCTATGGCACTTGGGTGCCCTACTCTGGCCTATCCATCCACACAGAAAAGTTGCCAAGCAGCTGGTGACACAGAAATCAGTACGAGAGAGAAAAAAAAAGTAAAAGTCTCATACAAAGGAAACTTCATCAACACAGATCCAGACACTGCAGAAAAACTATTTGTGTTAGCGATTTATGTGACCTTGTTAGCTGAAGATTTACAGGACCAATATTGTTATGGTCTCTTATTCGGTGTTGTGGTGGGCATTATTTTCAATAGCTATCATTATGCAAAAGTGCAAATTAAGAAAATAAAGACAGATTCTTCGACGGTCCAGTTATGTTATCTGTTTTGTCCTGAAACAGAACGTGTCTCTTCGGAAGGGGTCAATACATACTGTGAAGCATTGAAATTGATAAACAAAATGGGAGCTAGACACTGCAGTCTAGAAAATAAAAATGGTAAAATAATAATAATAACAATATGTATTAGCCTGTACTCCGTACTGTTGGATATACATTACAAATGAGAAATCAGTTAGTTTAAAGGTCCACTTTAAGAAGCAAAGCACCCATTGTGTGTTTGCTATTAAACAGAATAACTTTTACCTTTACCCCAACTACTTCACATTTAATGCATACAGCTGTATGATCGGCCATGTTTTTGACCGACACGCATGACTTTATTAATAATTAAATGAATAATAGATATTCACATTTTAATACATACATACATTTTCAGAAATATTTAACTTGAGGTAATTTTCAAAATAACATTTAAGGCACAATATCCCCAAACTGCTGCTAACCTGGGCACGGCAGACCTATTTTAATAAAACAACTTATTTATGACACCAATAAAATCAATGGTTACTAGTGCTACCTGCTCCTTCCTCACAGTGGCATTTAAATGGCAAACTAAACGTATATTCCACTTTTCATTACTTGTGTATTACATAACTTCACTGCCCTTCCCACTCAAGCCTGTGTGATGTAGAAGCCTCCGTTTTGTTCGTGTTTTCTTCGTGAAAGAGGGAATTGCCTTGAACTGACCAGGGATAAAGTGCAAGTTTAGCTGAATGGGAGAATTTTTCCAAGTTGGCTCTTTTGACCTTGAGTTTGCAATTCCCTTCTCAGTCCCCTGCATTCCCTCCTTCGTGAATAAAGCTTGAAGGGGGTAGGGGTGGTCATCATTTGATAGTATACATTTTAAAATTAGATACAATATTCTGGCAACCAGTCAAGTAATATTTGCTACGTCTAGGTGTCATCTATATGCAAGTATGCACCCTTAACAATGCTTTGTCTATGGGCTGGTCCAGAAGCTACAGCCACATAGCATTGTTCTAGAATCATTCTGTGGTCAAGGACACCTGCATACAGATGGGAAGCTATTCATAACTGTTTGGGGCAGAGTGCTACATTTGGAATGATTCCCAAAAAATCCATTAGATTGTTCCAAATGTAGCCTTTTTCCTGATAAATTCTCCAATTTCCCTTGACAAACATGGTGCTGGTTTATCGAACGAGTTATCCGTTCACAATTTCTAATACGTGTTTGATAAATAATAATACGCAAAAGGAAGCAATGACTGGAAAGGAGAATTGCAATGACGGGAATTCCTGGAAGGCCATTATAGTATAATGTATTCTCAATAGAAATGTCACTATATATTCTGTAGCCCCCATCATCAAGGTGCTTTGTTCCACTGGAAGCATGGTTGGCTGAAATAGTTGCAATATCGAAGCAGATTCCTTAACACAGTCAATTGGATACAACTGCTGCTTCCTTGGTTTAACCCTGACCTTGATCTGCAATTCTTTGTACCCTTTGGTGCTTTCTGTTTATGTGACCATGTCAGGTGTATGCCCTGAATATTGACTCTTCCATTATAACTTCTGACAACATTGCTGCATTCTGACTCCTCTTAACAAAGATTAAGATTACTTCATAAAATGTTATCCAATCAGTGATTTCCATCTCTATTGCTCTTCTTTCTCTTTTTGATCCAGAGTATGTCACTAATTCTGTAACTAAACCTGTAACTCGGACCAAGAGCTGATCTTTACAGATCTTCTGGTTGTAATCCAATGTGTGTAGTTAAAATCACACAGCAGCCCCACCTCTAGTAGTCCTAAATCGGCAAGGTTCTAATTAAAACCTCTAGTAAATGGTCATATTCGTGTGAATGTTAAGGGATCATGTGATTGTCCAGACAGAGATTGTTCTCTGTCTGGCTGTAACAACAAAGTCTGAAATTCATTTAAGGTTTTCATTATAGCGTGAAAGAAATAAATGGACACGAGAGAGGGAAGTAGGAAAAGGGAAATGTTCATGCCATTGTGCAGAGCACTGGTGAGACTTCACTTGGAATATTGTGCAGAGCATTGGTGAGACCTCACTTGGAGTATTGTACAGAGCGCTGGTGAGCCCTCACTTGGAGTATTGTACAGAACGCTGGTGAGACCTCACTTGGAGTATTGTACAGAACGCTGGTGAGACCTCACTTGGAGTATTGTACAGAGCACTGGTGAGGCCTCACTTGGAGTATTGTACAGACCACTGGTGAGACCTCACTTGGAGTATTGTACAGAGCACTGGTGAGACCTCACTTGGAGTATTGTACGGAGCACTGGTGAGACCTCACTTGGAGTATTGTATAGAGCGCTGGTGAGACCTCACTTGGAGTATTGTACAGAGCACTGGTGAGACCTCACTTGGAGTATTGTACAGAGCGCTGGTGAGACCTCACTTGGAGTATTGTACAGAGCACTGGTGAGACCTCACTTGGAGTATTGTACAGAGCACTGGTGAGACCTCACTTGGAGTATTGTACAGAGCACTGGTGAGACCTCACTTGGAGTATTGTACAGAGCACTGGTGAGACCTCACTTGGAGTATTGTACAGAGCACTGGTGAGACCTCACTTGGAGTATTGTACAGAGCACTGGTGAGACCTCACTTGGAGTATTGTACAGAGCACTGGTGAGACCTCACTTGGAGTATTGTACAGAGCACTGGTGAGACCTCACTTGGAGTATTACTGGAGTCAGTATGTCCAGAAGGATATTGATACTTTGGAGAAAGTTCAGTGAAGGGCTACTAAACTGGTTCATGGATTAGGCCAATCCTTGGTATAAGATAAGGCCAGGGATTAATGAAAATATTCATTTACTGTTGTTTTTTTGTCTCATTTTATAGTTTTCATCTTTCATAGGTTTAACCTTGGAAGGCCACATGGTTGAGTCAACCCTGAGAGTTGAATCACATTGGACAATATTTAACACAAAGTTAAAGCAGTTGTCATAAGTTATAAAAAAAGAGCATTCAGCGTTATACATACCAAATGGCGATTACGCCTTTGTATAAACACTTTGAAGTGCAGGAGTCTTTCTACATTATCCCCATTGTGTTTTTCTTAACTGGGGGATGTAAAAGGCATGTATTATTTTCATTTCTTGGAAGATTCCTGCCCAGTGATTTGAAAGCATATTATTTTAGTCACAAGATCAACTCTTATATTCTCTCTCTTTTTTCCCCCTTTCTTTAAAGGACAATTGTAGCAAAAAAAATGTATTTATGCTTAATTAAAAGATTGTAAAAAATACAAATAAAGTGCCTTATTAAGCCTTCTTTACTACATATAGTTTTCTCATGGGACAGACATGTTTTTAGAATCTTGGATAAGATCTTTACTCATCTTGCTTCAGATGAACAAAGATTCTAAACAAAATATCTGCCTCCTGGTGGTGCTATATCGGGTGAAAATGTCTCAATAAAGTACTTTATTTGTTTTATTTCATTAAAGCAATTCTATATAAGATGCCTACACTCAATCTTTCAATTCAACACAACTTAATTTTTTTCTACACTTGTCCTTTAAGCGATGATTCCCATTGTCTGTTATAAATAATTTGAGTCAGTTGTCCCGACAGCGATGTTATGTAAATTAATCTTCTCAAATGCAATTATCATCAGTTTTAGACGCACTTCATTGTCCTTTACCGTTCTTGTAAATTCTATAAATTGTAAAGTTTGGAAGGAATTGGTGCATATCATCACTTATTATTTTTTATTTTTTTTTGTTAAAGGGATTTATGCTACAATGCTTGGCATTTAACATGTACGGGTTTTTAAATTTGCTTGTGGGTCATTCAAGTCAAATTGACAATGCCAACAAAATGTTCATCAGCAATGAAGCTTACGGTAATACAAGTGTGTAAGATGTTCTACTGACTCCATGCTATATATCTCTCTAAACACGCAAGTGTCAGCTATAATTATTGTCCTAAACTTACAAGCCTTGGAGGGCTGAGTCTGTAGTTAATTATTAGAAGGGCATAAACACAAAGTGTGCAAAGCATGGCATGTACTTGAAGGAATATCTGCCTATACGGAAAGCAAAGTTGGTATACGCAAACCGACATTCCATTAAAAGGAGCCAATTGGGGCCAATGCAGGATTGGGATTCCATTCTCATTGGTTTCCCACAGGACTTCCTGTCCGCTTAGTTTCTCTCTTATCCTGAAACTCCTCCTTTTATCTGGTTAGTCCCATTTAGTGCAATGTGTTGGTCACAAATCTGGGATTAAACATATTTTAGAGGCAGTTCTATTTAATTATTTATTTTTAGCTTTCTGTATGTTGTACATGTTTGTTGAGTATGTGAAACATAGAAACGCTGAATTCATTTTTGGCACGGACTCGAATGTGTTGGCAGAGAAGAACCATTTGGGCCATCTAGTCTGCCTAATTTCAGAGAGAGAAAAAAGTCGAAATACTTTCAGCCAAGATGCATTCTCTTGCACTTATCCACATTAAACATCAGCTGCCACAGCTCTGACCATTTTTCTAGTTTAGCTAAATCATTTGCCATTTGGCTTATCCCTTCATGTGTCATCACCAAAAAAAAACATACCTTACCAACAAGACCTTCTGCAATATCACTAATGTAAATATTAAAGAGAATGGGTCCAAGTACAGATCCCTCAGGTACTGCTCTTATTATACGTCATTGATTACAGCACTTTTAATAACTTTGGGTGCATCCCATCAGCCCCCATAGACTTATTAGACTTTACCTTTGACAGCTGAAGTAGAACCTCTTCGCTTGTAATCTCAGCATGTGACATGCATGTAATTTTTCCTTTAAAACACTTCACAGTTCTCCTGTATTTTTACATTGAAAACAATTTCACCGGGGCTTCTCAATTCAGTGACATCCAATTAGGAGGGGCTTGGAAAGGTAGGTAGAACTGTTGTCATAGCAACACCAATCAATCTGTTCCTCTTTGTATATCGTTTTTAAGAGACAGAAAGTGTTGAGGGAAAAATAACCTTTTTTTTATCTTTATTTTACATGATAGAGCACATATTTTTTTATTGCTCCTTTAAAGCACATTTCTGTAGGGAGCATTTCTCAATATGCACAGCAGTCTGTGCTTTGCGCCTATCAAGGGCCTGTTGCAAAATCCCATTTTATTATTCAGCCGTGTGATTCTAGTATCGTATAAAAGCAGGACATCCACAATTTAGGTCATGCTATTGATCTTGCAGGCTGCAATCTTTTGGATATCTGAAGAGTTAGAAGTGTGTTATTATTTATCAGGGGAAAGGGCTGTTTCTCACCATCAGTGCTTGTAAAACTTAGACACAATAAACATTTACTACCTCCACCCATAAAATCAAAACATAGGAATATAGCATGTGTCGGCAGATAAGAAACATTCGGTCCATACTGTCTGCCCGTAATTCTTCCTCCTGTAAAATCCTTACCTGATGCCATATCGATGCTTAAGCTCCCTTCACTGTATTAACCTCTACCACTTCCGCTGAAAGGCCATTCCACGTATCCACCACCCCTTTCAATAAAAAATAGAAGTCATTCCGCCCATGGAGTTCTTATATAATTGATCGTTCACATACCCCCTATTTAGGAGGGACAGTCCCTGTTTTGCACCTGAATCCTCCTGTCCTTCTTTCCTCCTCTATTCTCCCTCGTTTCTGGGAGCTTGGAATGTTTGGTTTCCACAACTTTTTTCACAGAGCTCCAGAGAAATTTAAAAAAAAATCACAATAAACTGTGTTTTATGTGCGGTAATCTTGGATCTTTATATTAATTTGTAAAAATAAAATACATTATTCCTCTTCTAAATGACTTGCTACATTACATAATTAGTTGCTAATTGACAATGAAGTCACTGAAAATGTTAAGGTAATGCCCCGCCCATTTCACATGTTGGGAGGTATGATTACATACCCTCTATCAGTAGTGTTGGTGTTAGCAATATGCTGTTGATTGACTGCAAAAATGCACAATGATTTTTCACATCCAACTCCTGTGCAACTTCAGTGGGAAGAGCAAAACATGTTTCCCTCTGCACTATTGATACTATTGATGTTCACTACACTTGCACAGACCTCCCAACTGTTCTGTTTAGCATTGGACAGTTCCGATTGGAGGGTGGGGGTCTGTCCCACTGAGCTCAACCTCTGTCCCGCTTATCTGGACATAGGTAGAGTTCAGCGGGACAGCAGAATTCAGTGCTTACTGCGCGAGGGCAGAATTGTACACATGCGCAGTAGTGCTGATAGCTGTAGTGAGAGCTCTTACTCTTGCCCTTCCAAGCCCCCCCCCATCACCCTGATTCACCAGGGGGAGGTATGCATGCAGTATCTTCACCCACGTTACCTCATTGTCGAAACTGCTCCTTGTTTTGCTACTTGTATCCCCTAATATACAGATGTAATCTTACTTTATTCATGAAAGAGAGAATTGTAGGGAATGGGAACATTTTTACAATTTGGCTACTTTGGTCTAAAGTGTGAAATTCCCTTGTCAATAGCCTGCAAACCCCTCTTTTTTAAATAAAGCATAAAGATGTCAGTTAAGGACATCTGCCCTTAAAGCATCCTGCTTACATTACACATCGCTATGCATAACTACAGCTAGCAGGTTTAATTCTTACTGGACCAATCACCTTTTACCGCAGTCAACTGATATGATCAATTACATTTTCTTTTCGTTTTTTCTTGTTTTTGAAAGCTGCCTTTTGGCTCATTTTGATCATTTTTGTTCCCTTTTGTAAAAGGTAATTTTAAAACATGCCCCACAATACACACAGATCCATTCCAACATGCTTAAGTGAGCTGCAGCGAAGAAATCAGTGTTTGTTTATGGTCCTTTACTGCCCCCTTTTGGCCATGGGTCAAACTGTCACTTTCCATCTTATTGAAAGGTAATAATCCTCGAAGAAAGAATAGACATGGAAAACAATAGTCTAAAAAGATACTGTGTAACTGCAAGCAGCTTGTTTTTTATTAACTTTAACCACGGCTTTTATGTTATTGATGAAAAATCGAGAAAGTTTAAGCCATTAATGTTGCATATTATATTTACCCCTGTTTTCCACACACGGCATGTAAAGAAATACAATGGAGAATTGTAGGTTTGGCAAGAAAGGCACATACTTAGCATTCAGATAAATGATCCGACGTATTTACATATTCTGTACAGCTGTGCGTGTCTGTCTCGGGTATAGGAGACTGACGTTTAGTGTTATAGATGTGTCTTTAGATGCGTTACACAGAATTCTCTGGTTTTTAATTAGAAAATGTGCCAATTTCCATTTTCCAGGTTCCGTACTCACTCCGTTTGTGAGGAAGAACAAAATGAACAGAGGAAAAGAAGAGATGGGAAAGAGACTCAGTATACGTAAAACAAATGAGTAGATACGAACCAAAATGGAGTATTGAGGTGTAACAATATAAACCACAGAGAATGCAAGATCTGTCTGTTTGTCTGTCTATCTAACATTCTGTCTGTCTGTCTGTCTATCTATCTAACGTTCTGTCTGTCTGTCTGTCTATCTATCTAACATTCTGTCTGTCTGTCTGTCTGTCTATCTATCTAACATTCTGTCTGTCTGTCTATCTATCTAACATTCTGTCTGTCTGTCTATCTATCTAACGTTCTGTCTGTCTGTCTGTCTGTCTATCTATCTAACATTCTGTCTGTCTGTCTATCTATCTAACATTCTGGCTGTCTGTCTATCTAACATTCTGTCTGTCTGTCTATCTATCTAACGTTCTGTCTGTCTGTCTATCTATCTAACGTTCTGTCTGTCTGTCTGTCTATCTATCTATCTTTCTGTCTGTCTGTCTATCTATCTAACATTCTGTTTGTCTGTCTATCTATCTAACATTCTGTCTGTCTGTCTATCTATCTAACATTCTGTCTGTCTGTCTATCTATCTAACGTTTGGTCTGTCTGTCTATCTATCTAACATTCTGTCTGTCTGTCTGTCTGTCTATCTAACATTCTGTCTGTCTGTCTATCTATCTAACATTCTGTCTGTCTGTCTATCTATCTAACGTTCTGTCTGTCTGTCTATCTATCTAACATTCTGTCTGTCTGTCTGTCTATCTATCTAACATTCTGTCTGTCTGTCTGTCTGTCTGTCTATCTATCTAACATTCTGTCTGTCTGTCTGTCTATCTAACATTCTGTCTGTCTGTCTATCTATCTAACATTCTGTCTGTCTGTCTATCTAACATTCTGTCTGTCTGTCTATCTAACATTCTGTCTGTCTGTCTATCTATCTAACATTCTGTCTGTCTGTCTATCTATCTAACGTTCTGTCTGTCTGTCTATCTATCTAACATTCTGTCTGTCTGTCTATCTATCTAACATTCTGTCTGTCTGTCTATCTATCTAACATTCTGTCTGTCTGTCTATCTATCTAACGTTCTGTCTGTCTGTCTATCTACCTAACATTCTGTCTGTCTGTCTATCTATCTAACATTCTGTCTGTCTGTCTATCTAACATTCTGTCTGTCTGTCTATCTATCTAACGTTCTGTCTGTCTGTCTATCTATCTAACATTCTGTCTGTCTGTCTGTCTATCTATCTAACATTCTGTCTGTCTGTCTATCTATCTAACATTCTGTCTGTCTGTCTATCTATCTAACGTTCTGTCTGTCTGTCTGTCTGTCTATCTATCTAACGTTATGTCTGTCTGTCTATCTATCTAAAATTCTGTCTGTCTGTCTATCTATCTAACATTCTGTCTGTCTGTCTGTTTTTCTGTGTTTATGTCTGTGAAGAAAAGGAAATAGTTTATTCAGTGTATAAGTGTTAGTAATGAAGGTTATTTCTTGTGTAACCGTTAGGCTCTTCATATGCTCATGAGGACTGGATTATTGATTGTATAGTAGAGAAAAATAATTACAAGTCAGCATATGGTGGGAGCAATATACAGAGTGATTATTATATAGAGATATTACACAGTACCCATACATGATTATCTGGAATAACAACCCAAAAAAATATGCTGAAAAATGTAACTCCAGATACTGTTTTTTCTTTTTTTTTTAAATATATCATTCTTTATTAAATTTCTTTTATAAAAAAAAAATACAATACAATTTTTGTACAGATACTGTTTTTTCTTAGGTATGATCAGTTGTCATTTGGGACATCCTGTAGGAGTTTCCAGGGTTGTCCTGTGGGAGTTCCTGGTGTGTCATGTGGGAGTTCCTTGGGGTGTCCTATGGGAGTTCCCTGGGGTATCCTGTGAGAGTCCCCTGGGGTGCTCTGTGGGAGTTCCCCGGGGGGAGTTCCTTGAGGTGCCCTGTGGGAGTTCCCTGAGGGAGTTCCATGGGGTGTCATGTGGTTCAGTGTACAATGGATAGATAAATATTTGGAGCAATAGTTTTTGACCACTCCAATAAAACACAAAACAACTAAATGCATGCCTTAAAATTAGCCTCTTACTTTAAAATGATAAAAAAGTAGACATATAACATAATACAACCGGGTCCCCTGCATCAAAAACGCTTCCCTTGAGTAAGATGGAAACAGTGCACCTAAAGACTTCACTTCAATAACTATGTTATTAAATTATAGCAACCATGTGTGCATTTTGGAAAATGAGATAGATGATACTGCCAGAGTTGTATATATTAGTAAATATAAACCCAAGCACATAGCTGTAATCATCTCTCTTCACGCCCATGGCAAGAATAAGAAATTGCACAATGCATTACAGTATACCACAGACCCATCATTGTCCCACAACCCCAGTATCCTCTGTACTGCTCTCAGCCAAATTAATTTTTCTACAGCCTCTTCACCCTTCCTCAGCTGCCCCAGGTGAGCTTTTAGTAGTGGGTTCCCTTTTTGTAATCCCACCCATCTTTGCAAAAATATCAAAGTATTACAAAAGGTAAATGTTTCTAGAAGAAACACAATCTGTTACTCCCTCCTCATATTAATGCTCTTCCCCACTTTTTTTCTGAATTAGGGAGTCAAGCTGTAGCACTGCAGATAATGGTCTGCATCTCCCATGATGCTCTGCCTGCTGGAGGATCACAGTGTGACACCCCTTCTCTAAATGCAACCCTTGGCAATTGCTAGAGGAGATCTTTTGGCCCGGGGGAGGGGGGGAGGGGTGACCAATTTAGTGGTCCCTGGTGCAACTTCATCAACCTACCCATTATTACCAAAGATAGACAGCCAAGACAGATATGTTCACAGATTGATAGAACAATAAGACAGTTGTATAGAAATGTAGACATTGCTACGCTCCGGGACATTTAGAAGTGAAAAGTGGTCAGTGCCGAGCCCATTTAGCCATGTTTCAAATTTACTCCCCCAACCATTCATTTTCCATTATTTCTCTGATCACTGAACTTGAGGGCCCCTTTGATTTAAGTAAATAGCCACATTGCCTATTTGCTAAGTCAGCTCAGTCCACTGTACCAGCCCCTCTCACAAACTCCAGTTCCTATGATCCCCTCTTTTATACAATATTTTTTATTTGTTTGCATTTAATTATATTTACTATACATTATTATAGATAGTAAATACATAATATTGTGTTTGGCCGAACAGTGCAGAACACCCATTTGTTCTTGCCTTATTGGGTCTCAAAAAGTTGGAGATCTGTGGTCCAATTGCAGAGGTCATGTGTATATTGTTCCATTGTTCTACATGTCATCTAATAATGCAGTCCACTAAGGGCTGAATTACATGGACTGCATCATGAGGCAGAGGTGTGAAAGGAAAGTGTGATTCTGGACTACCATAGCACTGACCTATATGCTTCCCCCTCAATGTGTGCTCCCGAGTATAGTGCATCACCTACTAGCCCTAGTTACTGCTCCACACGTCTCACAAATGCTCTTCCTGAATTAATTTAGCATTGACACATCTTTAACAGGACGTATCTGATACTTATTTTCATGTTTCAACCCACAGATATTTTAATCAACATATATGTGTCCTAAAATAGATCCTTGCTTTATCTTTTCATTATTCTACTTTGCCTTCATTAGTAACACATTTGAGAGGTGATGGCATCATTATTCCATAATCCCATATGCCATTAAGCATATATTCTATAGATTTCTTAAAATAATAGGGTAATAGTAGAACATCGTCTTTTTTTTCTATTAATTTGATATGCTGAGAGATTTCAAAGGAAAACATCTATTCACACCTGTTACACATCAAAGGAGATATGTCAGAGCTTAAGATATGTTATTTCTTATAATGAGAGTAGATAAAACCTGAGGAAACTTATTTTTTTTTTCGCCCAAAGATAATTTTTTCTTTTTACCTTCATCGAAATATTGATTTTACACTCACGTTAATCGTGCTGTTCCTGGTGAGATAATTGTTTATTTTAGTTACTTTATTGAGCCCTCTTCGCTCTAACAGGGGGCAGACATGTTGTAGAGAATCTTGGAATCAGGAATCTTGGAATTGGAGTCAGCTCTAACCCCGTATTCTAAACATGTCTGCCCTGTGATAGAGCTAAAGGGAGCAAGGAAGACTATCATTAAAATCTTTGAAACATAAGATAATGGTTTGCCATCATTTATCATTTAAAAATAACATTTGTCTATGAAGGGAAGTATAAAGATATTTTAAAAAATACATATACGTTTCTGTTATTTTGTCCAACCCTTACATTCAGTATGTAAAAATATTTATAAAAAAAAACATGGCCTTCATTATATATACATCTCCTTTTGTCGAGAAGATATTGTTTTTTATGCTATTGTTTTAATATACTGCCTTAATGTTATTTTTTCCTTATTCATGCTTCTCTGTGATGTCAGTCCTGAGACTAGCTCAGTGTAACATGCTATGTAAATAATTAAACACTGTATTTCCAGTGTCTTTAATGTCTACATTGATCATGTTTAGTTCACTTATATTGCCTCATACATTTTTAGTGTAAAAATCTAGTTAGCTATAAAAGCATAACATGCTCTCTTGATGAACCTTTTGTACATCCCATACATCGTATAAATTGAAAATTTTATTTATGACTGTTTTAGCATGAAAATGAATATGTTCTGAGATTTTTAACAGCACTCTATTTGTAAGTCGCGAATAAGACTTGTCTTGCAATTTATCTCATGTTTATGGTTTGTAACTATTACATAAAAATAACAGCTAAAGCTCTGATTGGGTTTTCTACGAAATAAAATGCTATAGATGGAGATTACGCAGTGTTTTAATGTCAGGATGGGTGCAGTGTGATAGAGGTCATCTCCCTTAGTTTAGGGAGTTTCAATAAGCGGTACCGTTCAAAGATTGACAAAACCCTTGGCAGCTGGTAAGTGATAGATGTGGCAGCCCAACAATGCTGAGGCATTGAGAAGGACAAGTCAAGGTCAAACATAGAAACGTAGAAACATAAAGGGTGGAAAAGGCACACGGATTCTAGATGAAAACAAAGGATTATCAGAAGCAGAGAGCAAACTGTGCAGGTCAAAGTAGGTAGTAGGAATGGATACTCATGTTTGTCGACTGGACTGCACTGGTGTGGACACTTCCATGAAGGAGTAAGTGGTACATGGAAATATCGCAAGATAATCTAAACAACAAGATGAATTTATTAAGAAGAAAGTAGTAAGTCTTCACATAATGTAATGTAATTAAAAAGAATAATTACAGTTTAATGTATCATTGTTAATAAGAAAAAAAAAATGAGATTGCATGAAGGGTTGGATATCTCATTAAGCAGAAAAGTCTTTGGGAAAACTGTCTTTGGGTAATTAAACCCTGTACGATCTGGATACGACGTAAAGCTAAGCATACCCACCGGATGCAATTATATGGCCCCTATAAAGTGTAGAAACAGAAAGGCATTCACACTATGACATCGCGTTCAGATCCACCACAGCTTTGTGTCTGGGATGGCATAACAAGTTATTCTGACCTTAAATTCACATCTGGGTTAGCTGTCATGAACTATTGTCCCGATGGCTCTAGAAATGCTGATTTTGTTAAAGGTCAGACACAAACAAACTGATGGAATGGGAACACAGTTAAAGACATGCATTCCCACGGTCAGACTCTTATTTTCTAATACCATGCTCTCTATATCAGCGATGGCGAACGTTTTTGGACCCAAGTGCCCAATTTTCTGCATGAAACCAAGTTGCAGACCTCAAAGTGCCAACACCGCATATTAAACAATGAAAGGAAGTTTGTTCAGTAAAAACATCACACACAAGCATACACTCACTTATATGCATACTCACTTACACACATACAGTCCATGCATGCACACATACATACTCACTCACTCTTAGTCAGCCGTAAGAATTTAAAAATGAAAACAAATCATCTGGCAGCTATAACAAAAGGCTTTGCTTGGCAGAGGTTGTTTTTGATGAAGGACTCTCATGAAATGACCTTTGTAACAATCCTGGCTGCATCAAACATGTCATACAAAAGATTTTGGCTGGAATTGTATTGCATTTATGGGAGACTGTCTCATTTTGATCTAGTTAGCCTACAATTAGAGGGGCATTATATTAGTTACAGATATATGTTACAAAATGCACAATTATAGTGCCAATTTTAATAACTAGAAAACATACACATTAAGTAATATAAAATATTACTTGAATAAAGTAACTCTAGGGAAAATGCTCTTTCAGTGAGGGGATGTTGCTAATCGGTCAGTGACATCTTCAGATCTACTAAACATATCTTAAAAGTTGGTAAATGTCATAATCCACATCGAATAAAAAAATAAAAAAATAAAAATAATAAAACACATAGTGGGGGATATTCAGTAAAAAGGTGATTTGCAGGTGAGTTAAGGTGAGATGAACATTTTATCTCACAATATAGCTATACATTTTCCCCGCACATATGTTCATCTCACCTCCAGCTCACCTTTTTACTGAGTAGAACCCTTTGCATGTATTGTCTAAGCCAAATGTCTAGCAACACACATGTCAAGAGAAATTGTGCACTAATGTTTTTATACAGTATGAGTTATATTGGGGTAACAAGCTGCCCTCCACTGTAGTATACAGTACCGTCATCAGAGCATTATCACTTAGTTGTTTTGCACGTTTCTCATACAATCCTCACAAGCAGACTGCTGGAAACCAAGGACATGCTGATGCACACCATTAAGGACGAAACAGCCCTCAATGATTGGCTTTTTATGGCATTCTACCCATGATACAAGGGCGGGGGGGGGGGGTATAAAGCAGATTCTGAGGCAAAAAGGCACCCACTGTGTACGTTACAGTAATCTTGCATGTAAGCAGATATTTGTTTTTTTATTAAATGTTACCGTTTTACCCCACTAATTGGATACTTTGTGGTTACACTTTCTCTTTGAGCTTTCAACATTGAAGAAAACAGCAGAAGTTGATTATTGCTCTAAATACATCTCCTACCTGTAAAGTGTTGTGAGTGTATCATATCTTTATCTCTATTTTTGAGAAATATTATTATTCTATCACAGTTTGTTTTAAGCGCACTATTTTGTCATTTTATTATATTATACTGTTTTTTGGTGTGAATTAGGGACACACTGTCATAAGTGCTGCTGTAAACTATAGAATACAGCGCTGGGAACACCTTTTTCTATATCTAAAAAGGCAATCACTGATGATTTTATTTGCATATTCCAACCCTGAACGACATGCACTGGTCAAAGCATTATAAATGGGTTTTGGGGGGGTGGGGGGGGGGGGGGGTTGGGCGGTCTGTCGACTTGTCTGGTATGTGCACATGTTATTAATAATGTTTTTTATACTAACTATTGATAATGGTGCACAAACACTTAATGCATCACTGTATATATATTATTCTATGTATGCTTTCTGTATCTCCTTTCATTATGTCTCCATTCTGCTCTGTCTCTACTAGTGATGTGGCCAGGAAACATCAGTATCCATTGATGAAACAGACTATTCAGATCAAAATGGCTGCCCCTGGTAGGATACGCACCTGGGACAGGGATAGATCAACTTTAATATGTTGCACTGGCATTAAAAGCTACATCATGCCTTGGGATTTCACAAGTATGTTCCTTTTAGAAATATTAACCCCTCCAAGACAATGTTTGGATTTCTTTTTTTTGTTGTTCATTTGGAACGATGCATTTCCTACCTTTAGCACTGCTGTGTTTAAATAACAGTGCATACTTCTTTTGAGACCATACTTAACCATTTGTGTACTGTATACAGAGTGTTTTTCTTTTCTTTCTGGGAGACAGTACACCCCTCCTCTCTCTCTCTCTGACACAGGATCAAACAGTGTCAGTGAGATGGATAATTTCCACAATCGCTGTTCACACAGAACTGATTGTCGTTCATTGTATTTTTACATTTATTGTATGTGATCAATGTGCTTGATTCCATCAATGTGCAGTATCCAATAAAGAAACTTAAAAATGAATTGTTGATCCTGATCTGCCTAACTGTTAATGCAGCAAGGATCACCTCAACCCGGATCCTTCACCCCAACTATGGTTAGATGGCAATGGATTGTGATAAGTCCCTGGAATAATAGAAATCCTCACTGCAATGACTGACGGTGAACTTTTATGATAAAATGGCTCAAAAAAGTTGCACAGAATGAGGTATCACTGAGATCATTTTTTTTTTATATAGAAAACTACAGTTTGGTAGAAATATGTGTCGCTTTTATTTAAAAGGTGCAGTTTGGCCTACAAAAAATATATTTTTAATAATAATATTAAATCATGTAAACAGAAAGAAACAGATTTGTGGTTTTGTATTTTTACCCAACATTTCCTATCTCCTAAAAACTGTAAATAAAGTGTAATAGATGTATTACTGTTGCTATAGGTACTACCTATTTTTCTCCCAGTTGGACAACTATTGGAGAACTGTAAATTGTTTAAAAGTATGAATAAGTGCATTGCACATGTACTATTTGTACAACATACAGACAATAAACTAGGTTGGATTGTCCTTTTTAAAAAAACATGTTTACAACTGTAAACCTAAAACTGTGTGAGCTAAATACTATAAATGTTTCATTAAGTTATGTGTGCACTGGAGATTGAGCATACGTGTCAGTTAATGGTCAACTCTAGCATAAACATACGTACTGTTTAATTGAAACATTGCACCAAAGATTGCAAACATTTTAAATAGCAATGTTTTAATGAAATAATTTAAATAGTGTATCTTATTGTGCCCTATTTTCTCTGTATAGCTCTAATAGAGAGCGGACGTGTTGTTTAGAATCTTAGGACAGTTGTTTATTCAATTTGGTTTAGATGAGAGAGGATCTGACCCAAGATTCTAAACAACATGTCTGCCCCCTGTTAGATCTAAACAGAACAAAAAGGGCTCAATAAGGTGCATTATTTGCACTATCTACACTTTATGATATCTTTCAAGTAAACATTAGTACATTTTTTGCTCAAGCCGTCCTATATGGTTGCTTTTGGTCTAATATCTCTAAATGTGGATTAATTATGCAAACAACAACCACATACTTATAACTTACTTTTACTTACTGAAGTACCTTTCAGGCTCTGATTAAGAATGGCTAATTTCATTAAATCACGGCACATTGTTAGGGGAGGAAACTGCTGAAAAACAGACAATTTAGTCGATAAAAAGCCTATACTTAATGCCCCTACAGCTAAATGCGTATTAAGTTCAGAAAAAAAAAAATTACAGCTCTATCATAGTGTACGTAAGTTAATCAATGTGACCGATGGTTTAAATTGATATAATTAGTCCACTTATATACAAGAAGGGATTATCTTAATCATAACTTGTTCAAGAGGCACTGAATGAAATGGTTTAGCTTGTAGGAAATGGTCAATTAATACATATTTGAAAGGGATAGAAAGACACAAAATGAATATACCTTCTATGTAAGGCGTGTGTGTATTCATTTAAAAAAAAGGCTTAAGCATTGTTTATTCTGTAAATGTAGGGATTAGAATATAATTTAAAAAAAATATTTATGACTTTTATTATGAAAGAAGGAATTAGTAAAGGAATTCAGCTATACTTGAAACTGCTATTATGTATTGTGTAGAATTGGATGCAAATGCCTAAAGTTAGAGAAATATGTGTTTTGAATGTGTCTGGGGTACCACATGTTTATGTGTCACCTTGTGGAGAACATCCTGCCCAAGAAGGTGTCCACCTATGATCATGCGCCCATCCGATGACACCCCTGACCTAGAGGTGTCCTCCTGGATGGTTGTGTGTGTTATGTAGGTCCGAGCCTAGGGAGAAGATGACTAAATAGAGATTTTTATAAGTCTATGGTGTTGGATATTAGGGCAGTGAGTTCATTTCTACAGTGAGACAAATCTGCAGTTTATGTTCGATGCCAGAGTAGGAGGCTGAGAAACAGAAATAAAGGGTTAAACTCATTTAAAAGAGTGGGAATGGACTAGATCTAGACTGATTTTTGAGGAGGAAAGTTTTTCAGCAGAGGAGAGAAAAGGGTGTAAGGGGGGGTATTTCAGATGATAAAGAGATTTCCATTTTTCTTTTTGCTCTTGTTAATTAGGGTCAAGCTTAAATTTTTGCTCCTGGATGAAACAGGAAGTCGCCAGGGAGGAGATGAAGATAATAGGTGAGATGGGTGATTCTGGCAAAAGGATGCCTATCTGAATAAACATGTCAGTGTAGACTGATTTAGAAGTCCGTGTCTTGATAATCCCAACTACTACTCAGCTGTGCATCATTTGAAATAGGTACCAGGAAGTGATGTTATCATCATGTGCGCCAGTGTATAATGCGGATTCCCAACAAGTGAGGAGTTAGCGCTATATTTGCCAGTCCTACAATTCTGCAGAGTGCTGAAAAGCCGTCAACAACATCCAGTACATTGCGCCATGTAATAGAATATTATGTGATTTATTAATAAAAATTCGCGCAAGTGAAAATCTCAGGCTCCTCGAAAAAAGTGTCGCTATATATGCCATGGTGACTGTGCTTCTTGTTTAACGTCAACTCTTTCTCAGGTGATAGAATATTATGTGATTTATTAATAAAAATGCGCGCAAGTGAAAATCTCAGGCTCGTCGAAAAAAGGGTCTTTATTTATACGCCATGGTGACTGTGCTTCTTGTTTAACGTCAACTCTTTCACAGGTGAGACTTTCTGTAAAGAAGCCCTATGTGGAAACATCACATCAATGCGTACATTATTCCAGTTATTATGCAGAAAAAAAGTTAACGACATAGATCTATCATAAAAGCATTAGTGCAGTACCTATAACTTTTTATTTTATATCAGCAAAGCACTTTTTTCGTAGCAAAGCACTCTTTGTACTTTCAGTTTGCCATTAGGATGCTTGTTTTGGTTTCCCTACATGCATACTGTGAAAAGAGACAAGATAACACTGAAAAAAAAAAAGAACAAGATGTGCTTTAAAACAAGCATCATAAGACACAATAGATATCGGAGGATTGTCATTTAATTTATTTTTGCTCATTAGTTTCCAAGGGCTGGCTGTATGGGGAAATGTTTCCATGCAACTTGTACATCATTGCAGTGCAGTAAACAACAGTCTGTTGAAAATGAGTTGCCATTATCACATTGGGCAATTTATCAATACACAACTTAGCTGTGAGACAGGGCCGGAATCATCATGTTCTCTCTCTGTTACATCTAAAGCAAAAAAAAAAAGTTGATTAGTATCATTACCTGGACTTCAGTTCTGCTCCAGCTACCCCTTACGACCAGAATGGACACATATACTGTAGCAATGATGCACAACCATTTCAGTTTGATATGCTTAGGTTATCTACAGCTATCAACCATAACATTATGACCACTGACAGGTAGAAAGCCAGCGGAGGCAGTGTGATGCTTTGGGCAATGTTCTGCTGGGTTATTCTATTCATGTGGATGTTACTTTGACACGTACCACCTACCTAAGCATTGTTACAGACCATGTACACCCTTTCGTGGAAATGGTATTCCCTGATGGCATTGGCCTCTTTCAGCAGGATAATGCTCCCTGCCACAATGCAGAAATGGTTCAGGAATGGTTTGAGGAACACAACAACAAGTTCAAGGTGTTGACTTGGCCTCCAAATGACTTCCTAAAAACTGTATATACGTAAATTGTAATAGAGTTTCTGCTGTTGCTATTGCAAAAATAACTATCCAGTCTATCGCCCCAAAACGTTGATCACACAGTCACTGGGCTGTACAACACAACTTGTAATACTGGCCACAGTTGCAACCAAAGCAACTATCGTCAGTGACAGATCTCCACAAGCAGACTGCATTGTATACACAGTCAGTTTGCCAAGAGTAGAGTACATGCAGCATACTTGTCTCATATACCCCCAAAATTTCACTTTGTGTGATATGAGAAGCACACAGAGCCATGTGAAACCCCTCCCACAAGCACTTGAAACAGCGGCATTCCACAGAGACAATTTGATTTCAAGAAATGTCTAATGGCAATAATTTCTTAAAGGGGAGTATGAAAACAGCTGTAGAGGTAGGCCGTCCCCCTCCTGTGTACTCCTTCTCACTGACGTCGCTGAATTTAGAGCATAGTTGTGTAAAACTACAGAAGTGATTTTCACATACTCTTTTTTTCAGCATGTACCTCAGGCTAGGTATAATAAGCTAGGTAGAGCTATAAAAAGTGTTTTATTGTCATTATTTCAGTAAGCAAGTTGGAAATACATTAGTTTTCTGGCAAAATCGTACATTGACTTTTATTGTGCAATACACCACGGTCTCTGAACCATTAATAATTTGAATGATACGTCTATTGCTTAGTATTTTATTATGTTTTCTTGCTGACGTTTCTCTAAAACAAATAAGTATTATTGACTGTGTTATTTTCAGTTACTCGTCACATAGATATTTAGATTTTCATGACATTATATTTTCTGCAATGTACAATATGCACATTTTTTCGCCAGGGGTCCAGCCCACCCTAATCAGAGATGAAGGAGAGGATGGTTAGGGGAGAATAATGACACTATGGCAAGTGAATTGGTGAAACAATGGCACTGTGTCACGGGAAGCTGACAAACAATGACACTCTATCTGGATTAGGTAATCAATCCTCCATCAGACTATTAGAGCTGGGATGGGGTGGTTCATCACAGCTCGTTCTACGCAGCCGCTTCACCGCAACCTCTGGTGCAATGGCTAGTCCATTGTGGGATCGCATAGAAGGTCAGTATTATTAGTATTAGGGGTTACAATTAGGGTTTAGGTTAAGCATTAGCATAAGGGGTTAGTATAAGGGTTTAGGATTAGTTTTGGGGTTAGTAATAGGATTAGTATTAGGGGTTAGTATTGGGGTTTAGGGTTAGTATTAGGGTCTAGTATTAGGAGTTAGTATTGGGGTTGGGGATTGGATTAGGAATTAGTATTGGGGTTCGTGGGGTTAGTATTATGACTGGGGGTTAGTTTTGAGGGGTCATTTATTAGGGGGCTATTATTTACTGTATACTGTATTTGCAAGTGCTGACAGTTCAGCGCTGAACTGTCGGCGCTTACCTTGCCGCGGTGAAACAACCCTGTGACTGCTCAGTGCTGAAACTGCCACGCGGAACTGTCAGCGGTGAAAAGGACCTAATCACCTCTCCCAAATGTCTCCGAGGTGCATCATGGAATAGACCTTCCACTCTAATCCAATTTTATTCTAGCCCAAGTGTAATGAGATTACAAGTGCATAGCACAATTAGTTTGGTGTAGTCCAGTAATCTTGGCCTCATACATTGTGTGCTTTCTCAAGCTCCCATTTTGTTGTCATTTTAATAGAGTGCCAAGTGAAATGGGGGATAAGCGAAATAAGGACCTTTGCAAGAGATATGGGGGAATAATGACACTCAAGCAAGTGCTTTAAGTGAATTATGACACAGTGTTTCAATGGAATAATGGAACTTTTTCAGATGATATGGAGAAATATGAAAAATCCAAGGGTACAATGCAAAGGGTTAGATTCTAATATCAGGTTTTTTATCCAGTGGTAAAAACCACATATCCGCTGGTTTGTTAGTCATGTTTGATATAACTAATAGAAAAACTATATTTAAATTTATTATGAAACTAAGTAGTGGAAAAGCTATTTGACACCTCATTATTTGCCCTGTTTTATTGAAAAAAATGAACTCTTCATATAAAAAAAAGTCATTAAAAATTATATATTAGTCTGGAACCGCAAGCCATTTTCAATTTTAGTGTCATTAATCCTCCCTGACACAAGGCTCATAAATTACACATTATTCTTTTAAAGCACATCTTTATATAAATACTACCGGTCAGGGCTTTAACTACATCTAAGATGACTTGATGAATTTATAAATGACTCTTACATTGCGATCAAAGTGCCTGCTTATACCAAAGAATGATTTATTATTTGTTTAGTAAATTGCACGAGGATGTATGTATATTGGTGTTAGCTTTGATGTCCCTTGGCATTAATCCAGTTTAATCAGGTTTGGAATCTAAATAATAAAAGGAAGAATATGTAACGTTTACATTTCATAAAGTTATTCAAATTTAAATATTGAGAGAAAATAAAGTTGTTGATCATCCTGCCTTCATACCAAAACCAACAAAGCAGTGGGGGGGACCCTTGTGCGGGATTTTTTCTGCACTGCAATTCATCTTCTCTCTCTTGCCTTCCTGTCAAGGTGGGGTGGGAAAGAACTGTATTGTGAAGGGTTGGCGTATTCATTTCATTACCTGGACTTCAGTTTTGCTCTAGCCACTAGAAGTGGTTACAAGATTTAGAGGCCCAAAGCAGGGAAAACAGAAAAGGGTCCCCATAGTTAGACTCTGCAGGGACTCCTAAACAAGTTGGTCCTCTAAGGAGCTAATATGGCAGCACCACCATTGTCTATGCTAAGCCTTGCGACCCCCAAGCCTACCTAAGACACATGGTGCTTTCATCTAGTTTTTTTTTTACAGAAGAAGACAGGCTCTAATTTGGGATAATGATACCTTCACCACCTGTTATAGTAGCTAACATTAATTATTTTAATCTGCTGTAAAATAACTTCATTGCTGTAAAATAAGATTTAATCAGCCATATCTCTTTGATTACACCCTATGTAAATGAGTCAGCCACCCAACATCTGTGGCTCACAGATGTGCAGAATGAACATGACATCTTGCTCTTGGTTTTAAAAGCGTGATATAGATACAGAATTTGAGACGCAGACATTTTGTAAAAAAATAATTATACTTTCAGAGTGAGCAAGGATAATATATCTGTACATAGTAACGCATCTTTAAAGTTTGGAATGTGCAGAACAGACGAAGGTTATGTTAAAGGAGTTCCATGTAGAGCTGTGTAGCTTCTCTGACAGTTGTTGGTGAAGGACAGCTCTTTATTACATGACTCTAGTTGAAAGAAAGAACGTTTGGTGTCAGTCTGACATTTGTTGGATAACAGGTAACTGAGTTCTTACCTAATTTTAACTGACCATACCCTGCCATTTTAAATCAAGTAATAACACTGACGGTCTGACAGTTGATAGTTAATGATCAGTTTCTCTTATTAAGCTAGAGAGCTAAGTTTGTTACTCTGTTCTTTGATGGTGGGTCAACTATGATGGTATAGGGTGGCCCACTGATAGCAGCTTGGTGCAAATGGATATATATATATATATATATATATATATGCCTTGTGTTAAAACAAGCAGTGGATGCAATCATTGATCATTACCACAGCCTAAACGGTCTTGCTATAATGCCTCATTGTTGAGACATTAAGCAACACCAATATGTGGCCCCCTTCACATAGTGAAGACGGGAGCATGCGCTTGAAGGGAACATCTCAACAGGACAACTCTCTATTGGAGAGACATTGTTAACAGCATAAATTACATCAGACAGTCAACAATTTGTAAACGGCGAGAGGATCACTCTCTTATGGAAAAGGGAAAGCGTGTGTAGTCATACTTCAAGGTTCCGATTGTCTCGAAACACATCCAAGTTATACTATATACATCGTTCGGTTTGGTTTCTAAATATAATTGTCAAATCAAAGCATGAGCATATTCATTTAAAATGTCAATATGATTTTATAGATTTCTTTTGCAGATATAAGGGATATTATTAGTCAATAGTAATATCCGCGACATCTGCAAAAGAACTCTTTAAGATCATATTGACATATTAAAGTGTCTGAGATTCCCCTTCACTCGTGTTTCACCAAAGTAATTGGGTAGCGGAGTCATAAGGGTCGATTAACTAAAAGGTGAGTTGAAGGGAAATTTAATCTCACCAATTTAGCTATTCATTGTTCCGAGTTAAACCTGGAGTTTGATTGGCACGGGAAGATCACAATGCCTTCCCCTGCACAAGGATCAAGCATGGTCACCTCATTGCACCCCTCATGTTTCGACCATTAAAAGGCTTTTGCCAACAACCTGAATCTAATATCATCAATTTCTGATTTACCTTTTTCTTTCCTGGTGCTAAGGGAAATACTGTTAGATGAAGAAAACCAGATTACAGGTCTGTTATTGATTACATCATTTGGATTCTTGGACTTTGCGAGTAAATACACTCGAGGTATTGTAGTAGCCAGAAGCAATCTTGGAATCTATAATTGTTTTATGATTTACCAAAAAATATATATATTTTTTTTATTGCTGCACATTTTTTATTTCTTTGTTTTCATTTCTTTCTTCATAAAGGTAAGAATGCCGATTCTGAGAAAATGTATATAACTTATTTGTTAGAATGTTCTACATGTAAATTATTAGAATTTTTAACTGATCACTTGACTTTACATATATTACATATTTGAATGTTTAACTAATTAAATTAAATAATTAAATAAAAAATAAAATAAAATTATATATATAGATTTCACTGGAACAAACAGGGCTGTTCCTTATTGTTCACCGCCCTAAAAACATCACATTTAGACCAACAAAGCTTAAGATATCTTCAAACTTTACAATACTAAATTATCACAAAACACGCATTTTTTTCCCCATTTTTATTTTAACTTCAGTAATAATAAAAGCATTTGTTTTGTCATTCTGCTGCAGGAAATAAAAGGTGTGTTCATAACAATAATGAAAGTAAAAAAACAAAGAAAAAAAAACAATAGTGTAGTCACTAAAATGGAATATCAGTACATAACATTGATTAAACCAGTCACAGCTTAGAGGGGGTTAATCACTTTTTGCTTGTCAATAGCGGTATTTATCCTCACTGTTACCATCTCCAGTATTAGGTTATTTCCTGTATTTATATTTGTATGTTTCTGACCCTCTTTCTCTGTAGCACCTGAGGATTCCAGCTCCTCTATCCTTTCCCCATATCCCATATATGGTTCCCTTATGAAGTGTTTGAGGATTCTAGCTCCTCACTCCATCCCTTATGTTCCTTAGCTTCTAGTATTGGCCTCTGTGTGCTGTTCTATCATATACATATGCCTGTGTTTGTCTCTTCAGTTCTGTAGTATTGTTTTATGTCTTTACCCTGTTTATGTATGCTTTAAATCTATATGTCTGTCTCGTAACCCTGAACTTTGTATTTCAAATATCTTGTTTTTATTCTGTCTGTTTTTGCTCTTATTTTGCTTCAGTCTGCAGAGATCCTGCTATTCTGTCAAGTTAATGTCCCATGCCTGTTCCAGGTTTTGAACAAGGTATCTTCAGTTCCTAGTCCTCATCTGTAACTGGATACATCACCTGCTTCCACACGGTCTTGGAATGTGGCCATACAAACCTGGGGACCAAAGCCACCAGGGCAATGCAGTTACCTGCACCAAGCCCTGTGTCTCCGCTCCTGAAAATGACCTTGTGCATGACAGAGCTTGAAAAATGTGCATGATGTCTTTAGTAAGTCTATGGAGTCTATGGCTTGCATCTTTTTGAATAAATACCAAATGAATGCATCAAAATCATTCCTAGATCCCAGTCCACTTCTGAAAATTTGTCACCGCGCAGGTCTGCTACCATTAAAAATAATAAGCATTTTCAGTGAGTGAAAATGTATAATGGGCATCTACATGCATCTTTGCTCATCCTCTAATTGGGTCCCAGGAGATGTTGGGATGTTGGGGGAACACCCTCTTTTTTATGATATTGTTTATTTTCCATAATAATAAAAAGAAGACGAATACAAGTGAACACATGAAAGACAATGTATACAACATTAGACATGTTTTATATGAAATACAATATGGTGATGTTATTTGTGTTATAAAAATAGACATCTTGAATTTCCTTTTTATCTTTGAGTCTTTGTTTATCAATTTACAATATAGATAATGATCTAATATACATTTTCATGATTTTCTAAGTGCAAACTAAATTAACCACAACACTACCTAATATCTGAGCTTACAGGACGATCATTTTCTCAAATGTATATACGGGAAGAATCTGGATGCCGGACATTTTATAACCACTTAACACACTTCTCAACAATATGAAAAAGAAATTATGAAATGGAAGATTTATACTGACGGTATCACCTAACTATTCTTGTAGCAGAACCTTTTTCTGAAGCAGTAAATTATGTATTTTTTTTTTTTTTTTAAATCGTATTTGTTTGTGTTTGTTTTAATTATTGTGCCCTGATTAACTCATTTTTTATTGTCCATTAAATGCTCCTTATTTCATGAAATGATCATATCTGCTCTCCATAGTTTCCTGTGAACCTTTAGGCTAGAGCTACACTCATGCAGGAAAGCTAACAGGGCCTGATGGTGTCAGCAGTCTGTCTGTCATTGTTTGGTCTCCCAGGTACTGGTTTCCACCAACTACCCCCCATTTGCCTGAATTGAGATCCATAGGTTTTCATACGAGACTCTGACATCCTTTCTGAGGAAGAGTTTCTCCAAAGCAGCAATATAAACGGATCTACCATGCATGGAGTCCAGACGCCAAGTTGAAGCCGAAGCAAGGCGAAACGTGTAGCGGACTGGACTCACCTGAATTGTTTACAAACGTGAACTTTATTGAAACATTTTATTTTATTTTAACTACTTGTATTTAACGTGTTATTATCCATCTGCTACTGTTGGAGAACACCAAAACAGACGGTTGTGAGGCGCCCACCCCGCATGTAAAAGGGAACTCCACATGTAAGCAGATATTTCCTTTATTAAATGTATCTTTTTTTCTACCACTAATTGGATGTCTATTGTTGGAGCAAACATATAGAGAAGACTGACAACACCAGATCTCTTCTAACAACAATTTACCTGATGTGCAAAAACTATCTGCATTTTTGTGAGTGCATTATCTCAAGGGAGACCCAGTTTCTCCTGTTTCAAAATTCTCACAGCACTATTTCACACGTGTTACCTAAAAGGTGTATAACATTTTTTGCCACAGTTTGTTTAAAGCGCACGTTTGTTCTTCTTTTTTATGTATCACTTTATGTGTGTGGTTTAGAGACCCACTGCCTAAGTGCTGCTCAAACAAGATTACAGCGCTGGGTTCACCACTGTATTCGTGTAAGGTTAGAACAAACATGCAAGGGGACAGTGTAATAATTGAAAGTTAACCCATGGGCCATGTCTAAAACAAAATTGTGTGCAAATCAATGGTGAAACTTGAAGGGTAAAGTATCTGAGTTGCAGATTTGTTCCAAAATGATCATAGTCCGATACGTAGAATTGGCAGTTTATTGGCAGTTCACCCAGGTTCACTGATTAGTTTATTTCCCAACATGTCTTTTTGGGACATGGGTTTTCTGGGAGTGGACGTGGACTTAGCTAGGAGTGCCAGAAAATCGAAAAGTCTGATGACGTCAGAACCACAGGATAGTGGTCCTAAATTGGGCCTACACCACATAAAGCAGGACATTTAGTGAATTTGATCAATGGATAGATGGACAGACTGATAGACTTACAGAAAGATAGACATGTAGACTGACATGTAGACTTATAGAGAGATAGACATTTAGTTAACTAATTAGACAAACAGACAGACTGGGATAGATAGACAGACACTAAAGTTTTATTGTCCAAGTCTACGTCTATTGTTCTTGTCTCCTGGCCTGCTCTATTTTCATATATGGTTACACAGCTCCAGGTGTGATCCAGAAATGGGTCACAAATATATATATAGAGAGAAAAATATACAGACAGACTGTTGATCTAATGTAGAATCGTCAAGTATCAATCGAGAGAACCTTACGTCTGTCTGTACATGTGCAAATGACTATACATGGACTAGAACAGGGGTGGGGAACCTGCAGCCCCACTCATGCTTCAACAACTGGAGGGCAGCGGCTTCCCCACTGCAAGGGCTAAACTGTAACTCACAGCCTAACACACTGATAAGAACAAACTAATGGCTATACCTGATTACTCGAAAATGCAAACTTCTTGGAGACATGCAGTGTAGGACACACTCTGAATTCCTGTGCATTCCTATAAACTGGGCGTTCATGTCTCTTTAATTTCTCTATCACTAATTTGGAAAGAGAACAGTGACACCCTGCCTGGCTTCCTTACAGTTAATAAGATAATGGATGAAAGGAGGAATAAAAAAAACGGATATAGTTTTTTTTTTGTTCGGTAAACTGGGAGCAAAATTTGCAATTTAATGAGAAATCTGCAAAGTCTAGAAAAACACAGCAATAAAATGTTTGATCTAATGTTTGCAAGAAAATATAATAATATCAGCATGGGGCCCAATAAAGTAGCCCGCTGATATAAATGTGATTCTGTACAAAATTATCAGTTGACATAGAAGCATTTCTAGGATGGAAGGGACTAAACTATAGCCTCTTATTAGTGGAAACCAGCGTTAAAGATCCCTTAATGCTCATTGTGTTATGTTAAGGGATTTATTTATTTTTCTCCTGGCGCCAGGGAGGCAGCTTCTGCTCTCCAACATGTTGACCTTTTCATATCACATGAGTTCTGTCGAACACAATGCACTATATCCCTTACTCCTAGCTAGCACTACTGATAAACAATTTGCTTTCCGCTGGAAGTCCTGCTTAGATTGCCCACTGCCATGTCAGGCAGGTGAGATGCCACATATGCCACATATGCCTCCAGGTGGGGTAAATGATGCTTGACTCCCTATGCACACACACACACCATTGATGCGGCCATGTCTGGCCTCATCCCTTTAATTTCTAACCCTTAGTCTATGTTCTTGCAAAAAGGGGGATATTTTGTTAATGGTGCACCACTCAGTCAAAAGCTTCTTTAAGCCTGGTTAAAAAGGATTGTAGGATTTGAGCAAGAGCAGCCTAGGAGTGGGATAGTCCTCAATGTGGATAAGGCACAAATTCATTGTCTGAAGCACATCTCTGGCACATCCATTCATTATTGTGACTCTTTATATTCATCGGTAAGTTACCTGTATCGTAATTCTCTATCCCATTAGTATGTACATGTGCTTGCTTCCGGCAAGGAACACACAATAGATTTGACATACTGTATAATGTATGAGAGTTTGAAATCTCTTGTTCTAAGATTGAAAGGCCTTTCTTTGCAAAGGAAGATGCTGAAGTATTGTTGCAATTATTTATTTATATGGCACCAACAAATTCCACATTGTTAAAAAACATCACCGTATAGAAATCGGATTATCATAATAACTGTCACTCTGGAAACTCATACATATTAAGAGACTAGGCCTGTGCTCAATGCAATACTGCTCTATGTCCACCAGTGTCAACTCAACCCTCAAAAGGCCAGATCTTAGATGAGGGTTGTATGATGGTTTACAAAAAAAAAAAGAGAAAACAAATATTTATTCCCTTTGTAAGCATAGCACCTGTAAACATTTCATCACAATACAAGATCCAAACCGTTAGTCAAAAGGAGGGAAATACAGAGACACAAACAAAGGTCAAACAAAGAGGAAAGAGAAGAGCTACTCATTTTAGAAAAGACTTTAAGTCCTAAAAATAAAAACTTGAACAATAAAAAAATACAGCTCTCAACATACAATTATTAATTTAATCAAAATAATAATTATACTAACATGTTTGTCATAATATAATATATTTGAATTATCTTTACTTAGTACAAATATATATATATATATATATATATATATGTATATATATATATATATATATATGTGTGTGTGTGTGTGTGTGTTATATTTAATAAATATAACCTTGAACAATAAAAAAATACAGCTCTCAACATACAATTATTAATTTAATCAAAGTTATAATTATACTAACATGTTTGTCATAATATATTTAAATTATCTTTACTTAGTACAAATATATATATATTTGTGTGTGTGTGTGTGTGTATTATATTTAATAAATATAACCTTACCAAAAAAATAAATAAAATATATAATTCATATTTAGAATTTTTCTTATTATTCTTGAATAAAATATCAACATCAATACAAACCAATTAAATATAAACCCCTACATAAATAAATAAATAATATCTGTAAACCAGATACTTAAATGAAAGCCCTAATAATAAATTAATACTTGCCTAAAACATAAAAGTTAATAAAAATAAAACAATATAATATGAAAATAAGCCAATGTGTAATAAATAAAACATATATTAAAAACAACTCAAAACCTCAGTCGTAACACATAGGAAACAATTTTTGAAGAGATTCGCCTTGTAGCGAGAATGAGACATGGGCTTCTCATTGGAATCTTACAGAGGATGAAATTCATCATACTCTTTATCAACTTTGTCACCATCTTCACATTTGGGAAGTTAACGGGAGTAGTTCCAGAAGATTGTGTTACTTCAGTAGTGGGGAAACTAATGGAAACCTTGTTAAAGAATAGGATTGTTGAACATCTAAAGTCGCTTGGATTTCAAGATCAGAGACAGCATGGGTTTACTTCAGGGAGATCATGCCAAACTAATCTTATTGATTTTTTTGATTGGGTGACTAAAGTAATAGATCAGGGTGGTGCAGTAGACATTGCTTACCTAGATTTCAGTAAGGCTTTTGACACTGTCGCACATAGAAGGCTTATCAATAAACTGAAATCTTTGAGTTTGGATTTCAATATTGTTGAATGGATTAGACAATGGCTGAGTGACAGGCAACAGAGGGTTGTAGTCAATGGGGTATATTCGATGCAAGGTCTTGTTACTAGTGGGGTACCTCAGGGATCTGTACTTGGACCCATTCTCTTTAATATTTTTATTAGCGATATTGCAGAAGGACTTGTTGGCAAAGTATGTCTTTTTGCTGATGATACAAAGATTTGCAACAGGGTTGATATTCATGGAGGGATAAGCCAAATGGCAAATGATTTAGCTAAACTAGAAAAATGGTCAGAGCAGTGGCAACTGACATTTAATGTGGACAAGTGCAAGATTATGCACCTTGGGCGTAAAAACCCAAAAGCATAATATAGACTATTTGGTACAGTCCTAACCTCAACATCTGAGGAAAGGGATTTAGGAGTAATAATTTCAGAGGACTTGAAGGTAGGTAGGCAATGCAATAGAGCAGCAGGAAATGCTAGCAGAATGCTTGGTTGCATAGGGAGAGGTATTAGCAGTAGGAAGAGAGAAGTGCTCATGCCATTGTACAGAGCACTGGTGAGACCTCACTTGGAGTATTGTACGCAGTACCGAAGGATATTGATACTTTGGAGAGAGTTCAGAGAAGGGCTACTAAACTGGTTCATGGGTTAAAGGATAAAACTTACCAGGAAAGGTTAAAACATCCTAACATGTATAGCTTGGAGGAAAGACGTAACAGGGGGGATATGATAGAAACATTTATATACATAAAGGGAATCAACACAGTAAAGGAAGAGAGTATATTTAAAGGAAGAAAGACTACCACATCTAGAGGACATAGTCTTAAATTAGAGGGGCAACGATTTAAATTAATATCAGGAAGTATTACTTTACTGAAAGGGTAGTGGATGTATGGAATAGCCTTCCAGCAGAAGTGGTAGAGGTAAACACAGTCAAGGATTTTAAGCATGAGTGTGATAGACACAAGGCTGGGAAAGGGGGACTAATAAAAGTACTCCAAAAAAATTGGGCAGACTAGATGGACTGAATGGTTCTTATTTGCCGACACATTCTATGTTTCTATGTTTCTATTCCAGGGGCTTTAATTTGTGTCGTTCTTTATTATTGTGTAGCAATAACTTTGTTTGAGTTATCCTCTTGGGTTAATGCCTTATATGTATTAATCCTACATGAGTGGTACATGACTATCTGATTGCTCTGAATACTACAACCACTTTCATTGTTTTATGGACTCGTAACACGATTTGTTGGCAGGGCATGTTTATCCTTTAGCATTTCTTGCGTCTAGGCATAAAAAAAAAGAAGAATGCAATTTTGTAGTTTAAATAAAAGGAAGGAGGCAGCTAAGTTATGAATTGAGTACGTATTCTTAGACTGGCACTATGTATTTGTCCTATGTCATTCTCTTGTCGACAGAAAACAGACCCTAAAGTTCTACCATCCTTTCATTACTATTCAGAATGGGGTCTTCAGGGAGAATTTCCTCACGGCAATGTCTTTGATAGGCACAAAGGCCGTGTGTAAAGAGGAGAGACATGTTTTTTTTTATTTAATATTTCTTTATTGAGAGAGAGACATGTTTTTAATGCCATATCTAGGTTTTAAATAGCTCCAGTAAATGATTGAGAATAGGATATTTTGATATGTATTGAAATAGACTGTGGGAAGCTAAGGGGACATCCGAGACAATATTAGTATACAGGGAGTACCTATAATGTGTGAGAATGTGTGAATATATTAATATCTAGCTCTACTGGATGTATTAAAGGGCACCACTGTGAAGCAGCTCTACAATGCCTGTGCATGATGTCGTCCATTATGTCATGACATAGTTCCATAGTGGTTTAGATTGAAAAAAGACTTGCTTCCATCAAGTTCAACCCTTTTCCTATTCCATGTTTACCGCTGTTGATCCAATTAGCAGCTTGGAGGCTCTGGAGGGATTTTATGTGTCTACACGATTTGAAAAGGTCAAAGGTTCCACATTATTTCCCCATGAAATGAATTCCCTTTCCCTGCCCTAAGTGCATGCATTACACGAAGCTCTCCACATTAAAAAGTATACTTTATAAATGTAAATGCTTTTGTTATGGGTGGAAAAGGCTGGGGGCAGTTGTTTATCAATATTGCTATCAATGTGTCTATTGGAAAACATGGGCTTCAGTTAACAATATGTAACGTCCTTATCTGTAAGATAAGTAATTGTATCAAATCTCCCATTAATATGTTATATATAATGTGAGTTCTCACTAGCTCCTGATGATAACTCCCTCAGTTTTACACTATTTTCATAATCAGTCGAGTGACCAGATGTAATATCTATAAAGCACAGAAATTCAAAAAGATGTAGCTCTAACACCTTCTGTTTGATGTATCGCTGTTCTTGGGAGCCATTTTGCCCTAGAAGACCCTCATCAGACAAGTGGGGTGAACCCCTGCTCTGCTAGCCTGTGCAAATTCTGACATTGTTTATTGGTGCTGCCTCAGCTTTGAGGCAGAGCCTATGGTAAATATGATTGTATCTGTAAAGGGAACCAGCATTTTTTAAAACCTTTGCTTCAACTAAGGAAGCAAGGCTTCAAATAAACTTGAGTTGTCTTTTAATAACTAGGGATATTTTTTCCCAAAGGACAGGTAACTGGCTATTACACTGAGTGTCAGTTACCTTTACCCTGACAGATGGGAATCTGCTACATCTTCCTGAAGCGGAATCTGTAGCAT
Source organism: Pelodytes ibericus (assembly GCA_036172795.1). NCBI lineage: Eukaryota > Metazoa > Chordata > Amphibia > Anura > Pelodytidae > Pelodytes > Pelodytes ibericus. The sequence goes on along the minus strand of CM069864.1, from coordinate 10,494,510 downwards.
AGTGTGGCACGGAGGGTTATGAAGCAAATTATAGCGCAGTTGCTAGGAGTACACTCTGTTTCAAATTATTATGCAAATTCTATTTAAGTGTCACAAAGATTAAATATTTTGTTTTTCAGTTTAACTCATGGATGGCATTGTGTCTCAGGGCTCTTTTGATCACTGAAAACAATCTCGGACACCTGTGATAATTAGATTGCCAGGTGAGCCCAATTTAAGGAAAAACTACTAAAGGAGGGTGTTCCACATTATTAAGCAGAGCACCATTTTCATGCAATTTTGGGAAGAAAAAGGATCTCTCTGCTGCCGAAAAGAGTGAAATAGTTCAATGCCTTGGATGAGGTATGAAAACATTAGATATTTCACGAAAACGTAAGCGTGATCATCTCACTATTAAGAGATTTGTGGCTGATTCAGAGCACAGACGGGTTCGTGCAGATAAAGGCACATTGAGGAAGATTTTTGCCAGATCCATGCATCGGATCAAGAGAGCAGCTGCTAAAATACCATTACATAGCAGCAAAAAGATATTTGAAGCTGCTGGTGCCTCTAGAGTCCCACGGACATCAAGGTGTAGAGTCCTCCAGAGTCTTGCAACTGTGCATAAACCTTCTATTCGGCCACCACTAACCAATGCTCACAAGCAGAAACGGCTGCATTGGGCAGAAAAATACATGAAGACTAATTTTCAAACAGTCCTGTTCACTGATGAGTGCCGTGCAACACTGGATGGTCCAGATGGATGGAGTAGTGGATGGTTGGTGGACGGCCATCCTGTTCCAACAAGGCTGCGACATCAGCAAGGTGGTGGTGGAGCCATGTTTTGGGCCAGAATCATGGGAAGAAAGGTGGTCGGCCCCTTTACGGTCCCCAAAGGTGTAAAGATGACCTCTGCAAAGGATGTGGAGTTTCTGACTGACCACTTTATTCCCTGGTACAGAAGGAAGAACTATGCTTTCCGTAATAAAATCATCTTCATGCATGACAATGCACCATCTCATGCTGCAAAGAATACCTCTGCATCAATGGCTGCTATGGGGATAAAAGGAGAGGGGTGTGGCCTCCATCCTCCCCTGACCTCAATCCTGTTGAGAACCTTTGGAGCATCCTCAAGCAAAAGATCTATGAGGGTGGGAGGCAGTTTACATCCAAACAGCAGCTCTGGGAGGCTATTCTGACATCTTGCAAACAAATTCAAGCAGAAACTGTCCAAAAACTCGCAATTTCAATGGATGCAAGACTAGCTGCTATCAAATAAGGAGTCCTATGTTAAAATGTAATGTGACCTGATGTTTAAAAAGTTAAAATGTTGTTTGATTTCAGTAAATATGCTGAAAACACAACAAATGACAATTTTCAGTTCTTTACAACCCAGAAAGTGTTTTGAAACTTACTGTGCGTAATAATTTGGAACAGTGCATTGTAATTTTTTTATGTTTAAAAAAAATACTGTTATCATTAGGAGGTTTGTTCAATAAAATTTGAATTGTACTCTTAATAGTTGATAACATGAGAATCATGCTGACTGTTATTTAGATCAATTATTTAGGTAAATGAGAAAAATATAATTTGCATAATAATTTGGAACAGGGTGTATGTGCCGACTGTATGCTGACTCCATGGTCATTTGGGTCACGCATTTGAGGATTGCATAGGATTATTATGCTTCATGTAGAGTTTAAAGAATGTAACTAAACCCAGGCATTCCCTTTGAATTATTGTGTATAAGCTTTAAAAAATAAATCTCTCTCTCAAAATTCTGATACTCACCAATCAAACACTTCCCGTGTATATTTTTGTTTATAGAGCGCATAATATATTTATTTTTTTACCAGGAAGAATGCATTGAGATTTCTTTCATTTTCAAGTATGTCCCCTGAGGGAAAAGTGATAATAAAGTGTATAAGGAAAACTATTTAAATATGAATGGGGGGGATGTAAAAATATTTGTATGGTAGTAAAGGGCAATGTTCTTAGTATGCAAAAACCCATACCCAACATTAAAAGACGCCAGTCATGGATGGAGTTTAAATAGGCCACAGCTTTTACTTAAACATAAAAAAATGTAATTGTATCAGCCAAAATTATTTCTGTTTATTCTTATAATTTAATATTATAACTTAATATATAAATATATAACTTGAAACATTCAAATGTACAAACACATTTACTTCTAGTCCTTGCCAATCAATACAAAACATCAACCAAATGTAACCTTGTCCCTGCGCCACCCCTGCGCTTGTCCAACCACAAATTCCTTGGTGATCTCGGGCTCCCTCAACAGTTTAAAACCAAATGCCAAACATTGAAGGAGCCTAATCACAGGAGGGGAAGACACAGTCAAATTATTAATGGCCGGACTATACCCAGATTGTCACAATGGAAGACCACCTGCAGTGTTGCAGAGCAGTCCCCCAAAATTCCATGGCAACCACGATGGAAAACAACTCCAAGAACGCTAGGTTTTTTTGAAACCGGAGGTCCTCCATGCCGGAGGCCAGACCCCAGAACACCAGTGGGAGCCAAGGATGGCACCAATCCCCATCAACTCAGCCGCATCGGTGTAGAGATAGATATCTAGGTTCGACACCTACGGGGCCTGCCAAAAGACCCTACCATTAAAATTTTCCAAGAAACAATCCCACACATCCAAATCATCCCTCAGGGAATGGGTAAGCTGGATGAAATGGCACAACTGGGTAACCCCCAACGTGGCTTCCCATCGGGAGGCTCAAATCCACATAAAATTCCCCTACAAAAAAGCACCCCAAAATATGATGACATTCCGGGTGAACAGGCAACAACTGGAATGTCGTCTCAATATCCGTTTTAGCCATTAGGGCCCACGGGCCAGCTGCCCAAACCATCCTGACTTCCACGTCGTAAGGACACGTTTGACACACGGCATAATTCAGGATCAATCTCATCATTCACCGAACTGACAGAATTTTCCAGGCTCCTTCCTGTGCACAACGCCCAGGGGGGAAACCTAAAGATTCGAAAGGGGAGGGTCTTGAAAGAGGCCCACCATTCTACCCATTTCCTTCCCCAATTTGTTTCTCATGACCAAAGGGTGAGATGCAACTGATCTGAGGTTCCGAAAAGACAATATCGGGGGCTGTTCATGAAAATGGATCCAAAATCACTCTTCAAAACCTTCCAACAGTATGTCCACGGCTCTATGGATCCTAGACCTGTTCAGCCAAGGGAGCCTTATGGCGATGCCCACATTTGACTTATGACCGATTTTTCCACTTTTGAAGCAGGGGGAAGCTGGATGAGACCCTCTGCACTCTGAACATTTGTGCTTGAAATGACAGCCAGGGCACCATTTGCATTAGCTGTTATTGTATTGCCAGCATGACCAAGAGCATCGTGGCCGACAGAGTGGTGGATCACATCCCCCACTCCCCGAGAAACGAGGTCAGAGGTGGGATGGGTCATGATCGATTATTTAGACAATCAAATGCTGGCGATACTGTTCATCGCATTACCACTAGTTCAGCCTCCTGTTAACCCTACAAGCTGGCCAAACCCGATTCTGGTAGCAAAACAGAGAGGAGCACTGGTTGTGGAACTTCTCCCCAATCACGCTTGCTAAGATTGAAAAGGCACATATCCAATTACTGAAAGTTTTTGGGATCTTACGGTAACGGTGCTTCTCTGTTTCTTTCTCAGTCTCCTTTAACTCCCTTTTCAGGAGGGGGAACATCCTCTAGTTGGATCCTCTAGTCCCCCTTCCAAATTATATCCCTAGCAGGCCCAACCACCACATATAAGAAACACCGTGAGCCACTGTGAGCCACCGTCCTACTGGGATCCTCGGGCTAGTTGGGCCCAAGGTTCCCCAAATCGGCCGTAGCACCCCTGGCCAGTGCTATAGTAGTGGCCAGGGGGGACCATCAATTGGAGGTATGCTAAGACAGCGACCAGCAGGGGGCTGGCTGAGCCAATACCCAACAACCCAGCTACGTCCCAAACTGCCCGCAACTGGCCGGGGGAGTAACTGAACCCCTGGGTGCTAAAAGATGAAGTAAAAAGCTATGCAGTAACTCTTCCCACACTGGCGCAAGACTATTCCCCGGCAATACATACCCAGAACCTGAACCCCGTGGTACGCATACTCACTGGAGTGTTGCAGCAGCCAAGGAGCCATGGAGCTTGAGGACAACAGACCGTACCAGGAACAGGAGCAGGAGAAGACAGACCATTTGAAATTGAGTGCAAAACTGGAGACACCAAGGGTTGCAGGACCGGGGTAGCAGGGTCTGGAGCAATAGACTAAGGGGAAGAATCATCAGGATTAATGACCCTCCCTTCCCTACTTGGAAATGCAGGCCATGTTTCAGATGTGGATACTGGGGGAAGGGCTGCTGGCAGCATCGTCAGAAAAGCCTGCTAAGGAGACTTATGAGGGGATTGAGAGGAGCAGTCCATGCAGCTACCCGCCTGCCATGTGCCATTCTGGAGACCCATGACTGACTCCCCCCACCAGAGGACCGTGAAATCCCAAATAGAAATGTTAGGTTCTGAAAGTGTCACAACATGGGGAATAGGCAAAAGAGAGGTTAAAAGAAGTTCAGAGGGTCAGTGCAGAAAGCCTGGATTCACAAACGATAATATCAGCCAAAGTTCAGGGCACCAGTAATTAGGGAAATCTGGTAGGAGAAAGTCAAGGGACAAAAGCCAACATTTGTTTCACCAGTAAGATGGCTTCATCAGGATATGTTAGCATAGGTAGAGTGTGAGTTGCTCAAGTATAATTAGGTTTCTATGACCACATCATCAACTCAGTACGATTCAAGGAGATTTGTAAGTTTACTGATCAATTGGTTATGGTGAGGATAGGTCTTATTATTTTAAGGAGATAATTAATTGCACTAAACTACTGCGTGCTGTAAACATGCTGCCTCAGGTAAAAACTTTCATATGAAGAATATTGCATGACAGTCAAGTTATACCGCTAAATAAACTCATAACTTACATCCACTCACTTAATATGGTTATGTTTCATTTTCCATAACCTGGTAAAAGGTTCTGTAATCCGATATAAAAAGGCAGGCATCTTTCAGTGCCTGGTTAGTTTCGGAGCTGGGAGGAGGTTCTACTCCAACTCTCTAAAGTATCTGCATGAATAAAAAAGGTACAGTCAAACACAAATAAGACTACTGTGGCCCTCTTTAAACTTCCCAACACTTCAGAGTGTAGGAGATTTTATTTATAACCCCATGGTGTCATGGTCAAATGGTATACTAGAACAGGCATTGAAATTCAATGGCAGAAACAATAGATCATGAAGATATATAAATGTAAGAAAGTGGTCTGTTGGCTGTAGCAGGAGAAGATGGACTATTTAGTCAACCAAACCCTCTAAGTCAGTTTTATTTTACACAAACGACCTCCCTTTATATCCTTCTGGAAAAACCAAAATATAACGAGACTTGTAGTGTGCAACTACATTTTTTATAAATTTATGCTATGGCAGGAAACATATTAATTTGCGGATGCTGTTTTTTTGCTTACCGAGCTCAACCAAAGGCACATCTTGCACACGTTGATGAAGCAATTATGTTGGCAAAGAGTTGTAAAATGTTTAATGATCCATTGTCTAACGGCATCCTTTGAATAACATGAAATCATTCAGTGCTATTTTAATTTTCAGCATATTATCTCCTAATGGTTTTGCCTTCAGGTTTTATTCCACCCGGCCAAACAAAATCCACAAATCGGGAGGTGTGAGAGCACACCAGCTGTTGTAAGTCTCCTTGCAAATGTATGTTCTACTCTGCTTTCCATATCATATTTTACAAGGTTGCAATCGTCCAAGTCTGATGTGCCTCCAATCACTAGGTAATGTTCCATTTCATCACATGTTATTTAATACAAAGATATAGAGAGAACAGCACTAAAAAATGAAAATAATCTATAGAAACAAAAAATAAATAAAAAAAAATGTAAAAAAACAGTGCTTCAAAACAATGAATCCTCCGGTGACTGGGCAATAAACAAGACAAACATACAGATTAGAGTGAGCAAGAAAAATAAAAACAAAACAAAATATGAAAATAAAAAATCAATTAGTGAATAATGATGTGAAAATGTGTCCACTTAACACACTTAAAACTATATATACATCAGTAAGCATTCAAAAAAATACTTGTATTATTTTTTTTATTGAAAATTCAGAAAACAATACAAACATGAGCTGTTCATTTAAGGACGCTCTATGCCGTCCTAGCGTCTATTGGGACCAGAAAAATAGGATGGCATAGAACGTCCTAGCGTCACAAAGTGGTTAAACTGTTCACGTTCTCCTGTGCTTAATCCTTCTTTATACTTTTGTATCACAATTTTTTTTTGTGTCTATCATACAATCATAAAGTACTGTATTTGCTCGAATATAAGATGACCCTGATTATAAGACGACCCCCCAAACTTTGGATATTCCTTTGGGAAAAAAAACTAAAAGCCTAAATATAAGACTACCCTATAGGAAAAAGTTTAACTTGTATATATTCACATGTAAATTGCTTTTTTATATTTAATAAAAAATTATTATATAAAAAAAATGCATTTCTTGTTTTTATTTCCTTTTATGTGCCAATGCTGCCTCTACCCCCCAGACATTCCTAATACTCCCCCTCCCTCCAACGTTGTCTCTGTCTCTCTCCCCCTCCCTCGTTGTCTGTCTCTCTCTTCCCCTCCCTCCCCCCAGCATTGTGTCTGTCACTCTCTCCCCCTCCCTGCTCCAAACGTTGTGTCTGTCACTCTCTCCCCCTCCCTTCACCCAACGTTGTGCCAGTCTCTCCCCCTCCCTCCCCCGAACGTTGTGCATGTCGCTCGCCCTCCCTCTCCCCGATGTTGTGTCAGTCTCTCACTCCCCCCATTGTCTATGTGTCCCCATTCCCTGGTGGCTAGTAGGGGCAGCCGGGGGATGTCTGCACGATATGTGCAGACATCCTCCATGCTGCCCGACACTTCAGTCTATTATGATGGACCGGCTGTCCATCATAATAGACAGAAGTGTCGGGCAGCATGGAGGATGTCTGCACGATACGTGCAGACATCCTCCACTGCTGCCCGGCACTTCCGCCGGGACTTTTATAATGAAGCCGGCTTCATCATAGAAGTCCCGACGGACGTGCCGGGCAGCATCGGAGGATGTCTGCATGCATTGCGCAGACATCCATTGGCTGATAGCGAGGGGGACCAGGTCCCCTGCATCTCTGCAGGGGACCTGGATCCCAGTCTTATAGTCTGACCTCGATTTGAGGTCAGACTATAAGAAGACCTTGAATAAAAGACGAGGCGTCTTTTTCAGAGCATTTGCTCTGAAAAAAACCTTGTCTTATATTCGAGCAAATACGGTATTATTGTTTAGTCTCCTGTGCTATAAGGTTTCCAATGTTACTTATAAAAATACCTGTTCAGTGGCATCCCTTATTTCCTCATATAACTACTCAAATATAATCAGTGAGGGGGAGTGCCTGGGCAGCAGTTTCAAATCTCCCCTCTGAGGAAGTACTATTAGTTTTGTATTATTAATGTGCAATCAACCTCTCTTTGTTGTTTCCAGTACTTGGAATGCAGGAGTGTATCATTTTATCCAGCTCTGTATGCTGCAATGTAACACAAGAAGATCGCCTTCAGAAAATAGGCAGGTCAAGTGCAGCTTTATTTCTTTTGAATTACATTATGCAGTGTTTATCAAAATATATATTTTTGGGACAGTGTCAATGAACTGCCTTTTCAGTAGGCAGCCATGCCAATCATACATTGTAGGGAGGTTGATTGCAGACACACTCAAAAATTGAGTAACAAAAAAGCTTTAAATATAAACTGTGATATTATTTTTTTAACAAAAGGAAAACTAGTAGCATTCACACTATAATTGTTCTGCTTCTACCAATTATCTATTCTTCTCTGTTTCAACCTTCCAACCTGTGAGCCAAATATATTGTGCGTGAGTTAAAACAATCTCTTTACTAGGAATGGCAATGAGGTCTTTGCATACTTAACTCAAGCAAAGGTCATATTTGCCAAAGAACTACAGATGAAACCCTTTTGAATTCTCAGTACAAACATTTGCATTCATGACCTCTCTCACAGGGGAAAAAAAGGACAGAAAATCAATCTTTATAAGAAGAACATTATTTTCATAATTATTACGTTGATTTAACTTTAATTAAAATACTTACTGTAAGGAGTTTGTAAGCCCTAGACATTTTATCAGCAAACTGCTTTGATCTAAGCATCATTTAAATGAACATCTACGAACGTATAGCTCTGTTAAACAAATGTTATTCCTCGTTTGAGTTTAAGAGATTGACACCAACTTAAATGAACTTGTAGTCAATATATTTTGTTAAGTTCATGTAAAACTATTTTTCTGTTTACTTGTGCAGTTGATAATAAATGAAACGTTTATTATTAATACAGGTTGAGTATTCTTTATCCAAAAAGCCATTATTCCACAAAAATTCGGGTTTTGACACAAGTTGCAAATTCCACACACACCTGTCAGAATTCAAGTGCACAACAGGGTCCAACCCCCTTAAACTGTGATCTAGCCTTTCCAAGCATGGTCCGAATCCCCCGCGCCCACAAAGAGTAATACCATGACACGTGTGCAGACCTGACACGCCAACGGCAGGTTCCCAACGATTCCTTACAACACAGCTACATCCCAGTAACAGTGATTTATTTGCGCTACACAGAATTTGCATTGATAATACTGTATTCCATTAGTGCTGAGAGGCTTCAATATATCTTATTGGTGAAAAAAATCAGTTATCAGAAATGACCCATTCTCCAAAATACTTCTGGTTCCAAAAATGTTTTATCTAGGGACATCCAACCTGTTATAATAGTGCCTTTTTAATGTATTATTTTGATATATTATTATAATTAATAGTAGTGTTTGCTGTTATTATTATTATTATTATTATTACAATTATTAATAATAAGATGTATGTGTACAAACATGCATCTAGGCATGTTCCAGTTATAGCTAAGTAATGAAAGTTATTAAACTGGCCATTGAGTGTACGTGATGTGACCCAAAGTAGAATGTAATGGATTCAATTTTTTCTGTGTTTAATGGACTTGACAATAGGGTCAGTATATTTATCACATTACCATACATTGGGGAAATGGGATAAAAATACATTAAATGAAAATAGAATATTATGCAGTATAGTTTGTTGTGTTTGGTTCAATATCTCCTTAGTATAATTAATTTATTATTTCGATTTAAATTAAAAACACAAAATAATAATAATAATAATAACAATACACTGGAATTAAATTAATAATAATAATTATTATTATTATTATAATTATTATTTTTATCATTTAATTTTATGGCAATTCCACAGGGGATTTGAAACAAATACAAATTGTGTTTACTTCATATCAAAATAATAACAATAACTAATATTTTATTACTATTATTATTATTAATATTATTATTATTATTACTATGTTATCCATATAGAAAAATTATTTTGTATTTGTTTTTATTTTATTTTATTTATACTTTTTATTGCATGTCAAATACTTTGTGTTCAACTTTAATTTATTCAGATCATTTGTACTCCAGCTTTAATGAAATAGAAATGGCAAGGCTTACTTTACATCATGGGTAACTGTTCCAAAAGATGTAAATGTTCCGATGCTATGACCTAGATCAATCAAAGCACATAATTTAGTGAGGGAACCTTTAAATCATCTAATTCACTGGGAAATATTTGATACATTTTGGAAGACGTACGGCAGCTGGTACACCTGCGCAACAATGAAAAGAGGCTGGGTAAACCAAAAATCTGAAACAGCTGAGCAATAATGTCTGCATTATTATCAATTTAGAAACCGAATATTCTACCTTCTGATGCAAATCCCTTGATAGTCAATGCAGATCTATAATATTTTTAACCTCACTGAATGGAAAGGGTTCTAGAAATACCTGAAACAGATAATTATTCAAACTTACATAGGACCCAGTACATAATCACCATACATAGGTCTGATTCAGAAGGCACCCCAGTCCCTATGTGAGGGCAGTTAGAGTAACAAAGAAGGTACATACAGCCAGTACCAAGGGCAGCTGCCATGGACCCATATACCATGTAGCTCCTCCTTTTTAATTTGCTTAAAGACAACCATTATCACAGGTCGGAGAGAGAAGCCATGCAAATGAATGGGTGGAGCCTATAAATGTGGAGAAATGAACTTGTGTTAAGTGTGCTTTAAATAATGGAATAGACCTCTACGCAGATTTCCCCAGTTTGGGGGGTACCATTGGGTGCATTCTTCTGCTCCTGAAACCCCTTCCCCCATCTCCCGGCAGACACAAGCATTATGATGTCATTTCTCCATGAACCTGTAAGTGTGAGGCATGATTACCCGCCCACTAGTTATAGGAGGAGTGTCCAAAGGAGGGGGTCAGGTAAGTGCCACACCAGCTGCAATTAGGTCAGTCAAACACATCATATACAGATGATGATCCTAAGCAGACCTTATTGTCTGTGATAGAAAATAGTAAACTACTCATGGCAACACATGATGCCATGGTATAAATAGATAACGACTATCCTAAGCATGACACTAATAGAAAATATAATCTTAAAATTAAAATAAGCACTTTACTTATTGGAGGTAGAATGATCTACTTACAAGGGAAGGGGGAGAAGAAAGGGAAAGAGAGTAATACTCTTGAAGTGTATGTCTAATGTAGTGATGTAATGTTTATATGTTTGTCAGTCTTCTTTTTGATATAATTAATAAAGAATTATAAATTAGGAAAATATAATCTAACTACAATACCAATGAATAAATTGAAATAAAATCAATAAGATGGTAAAGGACAAAGAGAGGAGATTTTATTTAGCATAGTTTACATATTCTGAGGAAACTGTGTATCAGTGAAAGGGAAAATGTATTTAAAATCGGATATTCAGTAGATTTTTGCATTAAAAGGAAAACTGTAGTGCATCAATAAACTGTATCTGCTTTGAAAGAACTTCCCTAACGAGAATGATTGTTATAATAGATAACAAAGTGTGTCAGGACTGGAAGTATGGCAAGACTTGGAAATAGTTATACACTAAGGGCCACCAGAATGTTCCCCCTTGTGGCTTAAGGCCCCAGGTTATGTTCCCAGGTCCTACCAAGGAGACACAGGTCCTGAGCAGGATAGATCAGACAGGTGAGTATAATAGACAGAATTGCTTAGGCAACACAGGAGAACAGGGAACAAACACTAATGAACAACACTAAGGCAAAAAACAGAGGAGTGCAGTACGGTGCAAATATCTACAGTATAATCCAGGCTGGGGCTTGGACCATAGCGTTTACTTGTAACACAACTGCATCACAATATAAACAAAATAAACCCTTGTAAGTCTTGAAATAATTGCATGAATAGTTGGCTGCACCATCTTGCTTATATGTTGCCCTGCGATAGTTTATGGACGTCGGATGCACTCATCTTGGTAGATTCAATGTTGGCTTGCAGTAGCCATCTTGTACTCCTCTCACGGCTTCTCTTTCCGTTTTCACGGAACAGATTCTGTTTACAGCAAACTGGGACTGTTCAGCATGTCTTCTGGAAGCCTGGCAGTAGCAAAGTAACATCTGTGTGAATAAGATATTCAAGGACATTGGTACCTGTGTCAAAAGGTACCTCCTCAAGGCGATGGGAAGCGGCCTAGAGTACAGTTGACATGACTCTGAGCGATGCCCCAAATGATTGACTATGAAACCAGCAGAAGGCCGGAGCTTCAGGGACACATATTTTATTCTGAGATAAATTGTTTTATAAAACGGTGTCAACCACTGAACGACGGCTGGATTTTCTCTATTATTGGGAAAAAGCAGCTTTTTTTTTCGTGCTGTGGTCTTACCGCTTTTTTGTTGTATTTCTCGGGCAAACAGCAATTATCCTTCTGTTAAACATGCTAAGCGCTACGTAAAGTGTTGGCCTTATATAAATAAATATTAAAATCATGGTGTAGGTAAGGAAAGGCTTTACATTTTCTATAGTTATATTAAACACTAGAACAAAGAGGACTAGGAAATTGCTTATTTTATTTCATTAAATAAATATTCTTGACGTTTATTGCAATCTATGAATCTAAATATTTTTCCCTTTTTGGTTCGGCTGTTGAGGAATCTCAGAGGTAGAGAGATAATAATGTTGTTCAATTCCTTCACATAGATTTCGTTTGCATTGAGATGGTGGTCTCTAATTAACATTGCAGCCAAACGTTATACAGAGAATTTCTAAGTTCCCTCATATCATTCAGATTAAATATTTGTTCTATTTAGAAAGCTCCAGATTCCTTTTTGTTTGGTTGACCCACAATAAATGTTACCATGACAACACACACAATAAAATGTACCATATAGTTCCTTACCATTTTTTTTCCCCAGTGAATAAATGAACATATTTTTCTCTAAAGAATTGCTTTTGATTCAGATCACAACACATTATTATTATTCTTTTTTTTATTAAACTGATAATCTAGGTTGAGATTGCTACACAGTGTGTTCTATATCAAAAATGCTCCCTCGTCTACATTATTTGTGAATGTAAGGTGGAAAAAAAAAAAGATCTACGGGGTTTATGTATGAGTGATGCACGCAGTAACTGCGGCAAAAAAATGGCGCTATCACTGGGTGCATCTCTGTTAAAGTCTAACGCTCGACAAAAGTCAGATATTAGCACTGTATGTTTTTATTTGTATTTTATATGTAATTACAAAATTATTTGGTTTACAACTTTTGTATTTGTACTTCTCATGCCAGTATGCTCAACGTGAAATTATAACCTTTTATGTAACTTATTGTATTTCAGTGCTTTCTGTTTTTAGTATTAAACATAGTGCTTTGGTTTCTTTTATTGAGTGAAATACTAGGGTATTTTGAAGCAGTGAAGTTTGTATGTTCTTTGTCACCCGGGGTACATTATTTGATTTTTCCCCATTTGGTGTACTGTCTTAGAAAGTCCACTTTGACAGAGGTGCCTATGATTAAGCGCTATTTGTTAGAGCGAAACGCATCAGATGTGTCACAACAGGGTGCTGGTGTCATTTCTTTTGCTCTGTTTTCAAAAATGAAATAAGATACTGTTGGACAATATTCCTGCCTATTATTAATGAGTCTGGTGTTTGTAGAATATTTCTTTCACACTGGCAGAGATGCCTATGATCAAGCTCTTCTTGGGAGTGTGAAGCGCGTGGGGTGCTGCTGTTTTTTCTTTTGATCAATTATCAAGAATGAAATAAAATATCATTGGACTGTTTCCCTGCTTATTATTGCTGAGGCAGGAGCTTGGCTGAGTTTTAATAATCTTTCTATCGCTTTGGCAGAGGTGCCTATGATTAAGTGCTACTTGCGAGCGTGAAACGCGTAAGAAATATAACCAAGGGGTGCAAACGCATAAGACATATCACCACGGAGTGCTTCTGTTATTACTTTTGATCTAATGTCAAGTGTGAAATAAAATAACATTGGATGATATACCTGCTCTACCTGTGAGTGCGAAATGCGTAAATCATATCACCAAGGGGTGCTGCTGATATTCGTGCCTATTATTGCTGGTGTTTGGGGGAATTTGAGGAATCTTTCTTTCATTTTGGCAGAGGCTCTATCACGGCTCCTGAAATTATTGTGGACAAATAGTGCAATAACGTTTATCATTATGATTTTTCAATTTCCGCTTTTTTAGTCAATTACTGGTACTTTGCTCTGCTCTGAGTCTAAACTCCTATACATTTTGCCAATGCAGAGATTAAGAGACATGTGCCTGTGGTATCTCCTGATAACAATTCATGGCATAATGTACACATTAACTACATTAAAATGTGTCATTTGCATATTAGCTCACCTGGTGATGTCACACACAGCAGACAATTATTTTTATTTAAAAGAACTAGTGTCACCAAAAAAATAGTATGTTTAATTGCCAGCTTGCTTCACGCGTAGATGTTTTAAATAGAAATGCTTTAATAAAAGAATACAAATAAAGTGCCATGTTGCTCTCAGTATAACTCTATCAATTGATTGATGTGTTGTTTAGAATCTTAGTTCTGGCTCCAGATTCTAAACAAAAATGTCTGCCCCCTGGTAGAACCAGATGGAGCCAACAGGTCTCAACAAGGTAGTTTATTTGTATTCTTTTAGTAAAGCAATTCTATTTAAAATGCCTACAATGAATGCAAGCTATTAATTAACTAATGTCATTTTATTGTCCTTTGAACCATACTTTTGCTTGCAATTCAGCTTACACAGTGAATGGATTATTGTTTATTCTCTGTATTCACAGAATGGACAATATTTCGGTGGAAGTACCATTATGAAACAAAGACAAAACTACTAATGTGCTCCATTTAAGACCTTTAACACGGGTAACCTTGATACATGGAATTTGCCGTGATCCTAGTATTAAGGACAAACAATCGGTGTATCGCTCGTATTCCTTGAATAGTTTGATTAAGCACTAACATGAAAAGGTCAATGCTATGTACACAGCAAACATCTAGTAAAAAAAGAGACAGAATGTGCCAACGCATTTAATAAGCATAACCTTGACATTAGTAAATGTCTTGATGTAGGAAACAAACATTGTTTCATCTCTATAAAATGTGTTGGTATTCATTAGTTACCTTGTTACAGTTCTGTGTTGACAGATTTGTAAGTCTCCCATTATGCTACTATACAAAAAAAATGCATTATAGAAGTCTGCAAAAAGCATTGTAAATACAATTTGTATCACCCTTTTGTTGCACATAATGGGGTAGAGTCTGTGCCGGTCGTTAAGGTCGTTGATCCCGGGGGGGTGGCAATGATTTTATTTTTTTGGGAGGGGGAAAGTTGGGTGCCACAGGGGGTCCCCATCATTATTTTTTTTTAAGGTTAAACTTTTCATGGAGCACTGTTTGTGTTCCTTACATCCCTGAAAGGTTCAAATACCAGCTGCATTTATCAGCCGATGCGCATCTCAGTTGTCCTTTTTTTGTGTGTAAAACTGACGGGCACAAAAAATGAAAGATTTTTTTTACCTGTTTCGTTTTTACCAGTTGTGACTGAATCACTGTTTGTGCGGTGATTACTGCACAGAATAGTTCTTCATTGCTGTTCTTAAAGCAGCTTGGATAAACCTCCTTGGAAAGTACAGAGGTTTTTAGTGAATGTGGTCATATTTGTTAACATACGTGGTAATGATAACAACGGTGTTAGCACTGGATCATCAATGCCTGTTAATTTACCGTTGAGGCAAGTTTGTTCCTTACCAGGAGCCATAGAATCAGCACCGATGTGCACAAACCAACAAAAGAGCTTTCTGTTGAATGTTTCATTTTGTTTCTCCCATGTTCCAGCCAAATGCTGAGTTGGAGGATCTGTAGAAGCTGCAAACCTGATATTCCCGACTAAATTAAACACATTCAGAATACAGATATTCAATGTTTTCATATTTTATGTCACCCCTGCTCACATAACAACCTCTGAGTTAAAGTTAACCTGTTCTCCACAAATGGTATAAGCATTTAATCTGTATGGTTGCCAGGGAAATAGCTGTTCAAATAAACAAATTAAAGACATACCTGAAATGACCAGTATTGCAACCCCCCCCAAAAAAAATTGTTGACACATATACATCACCCAGCGCTGTATTAAGTGCGGGGCAAACAAAGCAAGTGCCTAGGGCAGCACTTACCTTGTCTGCCTGGGGGGGCAGCAAGAAAAAAAATCTGCCCCCTTAAAAAAAAACCTTGCTTGCTGGCAGAGACCGTGGCAGATCTCCCCTTACCACCTCTCTGCCTGAAAGCATGGGGGTGGTGACAAGGACACTGGTATCAGTCCTTAGCATAATATGAGTTGAAGAGCAACAGCAGAATGAGCATTTAAACTACGTCAAGGGAGCTAGTCACTTGAAGTGAGAAGCTTAGGATTGAAACAACAACAGTTCTTCTCCTTCACCCAAAAAAAAAAACGCCCCTTTAAAAAAAATGCATTATGCATTACTATTATATAAAGTACATATTACACTGAAATAAGAACTCAACAGCTAATGTGTTGTAATAAATCTTAATGGCCGGCATTGTATCTGTGCCATTATATGAGTTTAACCTCATGTACTGCTGAGTTTATATTTAGGAGAATTCCTTAATAAATGATTCATAAAGTCAGTGTCCTGTTTCTTTAAATAATATCCAAACAGATTACCAACATGACTTTTCACATTTCCACTTTTTTTTTTTAAATATTCAAATGTTCTCTGTTTCGGAACATAAATAAATATTTATTCCTCATCCCCTCTTCACACAAACTAAACAGATTTTTTTAAATAAATTGATATTTTTTTACCCAAAATGTGACATCCCTATTGCCAGAGATGCTTATCCTACATTTGTCTTGATTCAGCCTGGTCACAGACAACTAAATGTTCACAGACCTTCCTTTTCCCAAAATGTGGGCACTGAGTCAGCTGCTTTCACACAGTAGGAGCAGAAAGCCAGGCGGAAGGCTGACTAAATGATGTGTCTAATGTATTGACCTAAATTGCTAGCTATGTATAATAATGAACTTGAAGATCCCTGCTGCCTGAATACCCGAACCCCCCCCCCCCCCCCAAACACTCGCTGTTGTTCAATGTAAAGGGCACACTTTCTTAAAACATTGGTAAGATTATCACTGTAGTCAGCACAGTTAAACTTTTCTTTTACAAGCTTCACAGCAACCTTTTATTCCCAGTAGGTAATAAAAGGGATGACCTGGGGGACAAAAAAAACTGAGTGGTCCATAGTGCATCTCCACTAGCCCACCTGTTATCCTCAGATGTAGACAGGCAAGACAGACGGGGATGGGGCACTTCATCGCGGCTGCTTCCGCGCAGCCGCTTCACCGCCGACTCTACAGCACAAGACAGATCGTCGCTGGAGATTTCATCGCAGACATTTCATCGCTAAAGGTAAGTATTTTACCGATTTTAGTTTGTTTAGAATTATGGTTTAGGGGGTTAGAATTAGGTTTAGTGTTTAGTGTTAGGGGTTAATTTTACTATTAGGGGTCGGGGTTAATATTAGGGTTAGTAGTAGGGTTTAGGGGGTTAATATTAGTATTAGGGGTCGGGGCTTAGTATTAGGGTTAGCATTAGGGTTTAGGGGGTTAACTTTAGTATTAGGGGTCGGGGGTTAGTATTAGGGTTAGTATTAGGGTTAGTATTGGGGTTTTGGGGGTTAACTTTAGTATTAGGGGTCGGGGGTTAGTATTAGGGTTAGTATTAGGGGTCGGGGGTTAGTAGTAGGGTTTAGGGGGTTAATTTTAGTATTGAGGTTAATTTTAGTGTTAGTATTGGGGTTTAGTGTTTAGTGTTACTATTGGGGGGGGGGGATCATTTATTAGGGGGGTTATTTTAGTTTTACTTTTAGATTTGTAAGAGCTGACAGTTCAGCGCTGAACTGTCAGGTCTTAAATAGCTGCAGCCGCGGTGAAACGGCCGCGTTATTCTTCATTGCTGACAGTTCAGCGTTCTAACTGCTGCGCTGAACTGTCAGCGATGAAGTTGCGGCGAAGAAGTGTCCTAGACCCAGACAGACATGCTAACATATAAGGTACAGAGGCAAGACAGACATGCTGACAGACAGGGTATAGAGGCAAGACAGACATGCTGACAGATAAGGTATAGAGGCAAGACAAACATGCTGACAGATAAGGTACAGAGGCAAGACAGACATGCTGACAGATAAGGTACAGAGGAAAGACAGAAATGCTGACAGATTAGTTACAGAGGCAAGACAGACATGCTGACAGACAAGGTACCGAGGCAAGACAGACATGCACACAGATAAGAAGGTACAGAGGCCAGACAGACATGCTCACAGATAAGAAGGTACAGAGGCAAGACACACATGCTGACAGATAAGAAGGTACAGAGGCAAGACAGACACAATGACAGATAAAGTACAGAGGCAAGACAGACACAATGACTGAAAAAGTACAGAGGCAAGACAGACATGCAGGTAGATAAGGTTCTAATGTACAGAGGAAAGACAGACAGGGCTGCCATCCAAAATTGTAGGGTCACGTACAGGACAAATATCCTGAGCTCCACCTCCCCCACTCATTTCTCCTGTATTCCTTTCATTATTGCGCCCACATCCCTTGCCATTGCACTACCTTGTACACCCAGGACATAACCCAGCACCCACATTGAAGACCCAAGGTATGACCTATCACCCATATTGCAGATCCAGGACTTACCCCAGCACCCACACTGCACACCCAGGGCATGCCTCATCACACATATTGGACATCCAGGACTTACCCCAGCACCCCAGGCCACACCCAAGTCCCCACATTGCACAAATAGGACATGTCCCAGCACCCACATTGCATACCCAGTCCTTACCCCAGCCAGAACCCACAGTTGTTATTCAGCTCACTGGTGTCTATAGATAAACAGCTGGATGTCTGTGCACTGCCCAGATGCACAGGCATCCTTTAGTGATGTTTCTCCTGCTCCCCTCCTGGTCTGAATTCTGAACACCAGCAGGTGTCATGACCCACAATGCTCTGACCTCAGAACAAGTGGGGGGAGCTCGAGAGGAAACATGGAACGATGCTTGTGTGCCTGGGCAGTGGACAGACTTATCTACCTATGCATTTTTATGCATGCATTTGTTTTCCGATAATAAATACTAAATGCTTTTACTGCTTCCTGTAGAACCATTGTCTTAATGTGGTAAAGAAACGTATATGCATTAGGTGCCTTCATTAGGAGAGGTTGGAGTTCTGTGTATGAAACGTATACCACTAATAATAGAGTGAACTCGGGCAGGGATAGGCAAAGTGTCCGTGGTAAGGACTGTGAAGGTTCCATATAACATCATTCAACTGTCCACCACAGAACTCAGTAAATGTCCACCGTGAGCAATATTTGCGTCGATCCCTGCTCTAGAGTCGGGGTTTCAAAGTGTTTTTTGACCCGCATGATCAGGCATGCATATGTGTTTTGAGTCATGTTGAAAAAAGGAAAGCACTCGCCTGACTGAGCTTACAATCACTATGAGTGGTGCAGCTGACCAAATAGTTATATACAAGCCACAAGGATTAGCACACTCACAATAAATGCTTACAAACTCTTAAAGCTATAGTTTCCTGGGCATTGTATGTAAGTATTTGTTCAGCAGCACCACTTTTAGGAAACACTAGTTCAGGTGAGTGCTTCCTTTTTTGGATTTTGTTTGTATATTTGAAGCTCTGACCAGGATTTTGGTTTAACATGCCTCTCCATCACTGGAGCTCCATAAATGATGACCAGAGAAACCTCTACATTTGCAGGAGAGTCTCAGTATACAGGAAGGCCTTTGGTCCTTGGTAAGTAATATAATGGAAGATATTATGCTCCAATGTAAGGAAAGCTGGTGGGATAACTTTTTACTCAGTTGGTAAAATGTCCTGACTACAGAGCCTGTCATGCACCTAGCCTGACTTTCTCGCTTCTGGCTCCAAATTCAAGTGGCTAGATAACTGCTTTACTGGTAATGTGTTTACGTTTTCTATTGTTGAATCAAGTGTTACCTGATCGCAGTTGGGTATATATGTGCTGTGTAAACCACACATAAATGTTCTCTGTCTGCTGTTCAACTGATCGGTGTCCTGAGTGATTCTTTCGTGAACTTATAGCGGAGGTTCCAGAGGTGTATATCTGTTCCAGCGGTTGGTTCCAAGCAGAGCATTTTCCCATAACGAGCAGAGGGTCTACTACCTCCAGTAGGCAGCTCATTACAGAGCCTAGTCAAATCTTAAGGTCACAGGTTCAAACCCGACCAAGGTTAACTCAGACCTTCATCCTTTCAAGGTTGATAAATGAGAATCATTAACAAGGTAATAATAGAATCTGTTACTCAGCTGGCAATTTGGTTAACTCTAAGAGCATGTGCTAAGAAATGCTTTACACCCCACAGTGATAAAACACCATATAAATACGTGTTAATATTATTATAAGTATTTAGTGTCAGGGCCCACCAATATACCTTACACAATGATGGGCTAAGCGTAATATGGTCATATAATGTGACTGAGTCCACAGTTTTGTTATATTAGAAAGGTGTTTTAAAGTAGCCTCAACCAAAACCATATATGTAAGTGTCTGTGACCTGTTTAATGTGAGTAAACTGATCTCTGTGGATTGTTTTGAATTATTTTATTAACAGTAAAGGTTAAAAAATTGCTTGTTGGCCCACAGCTCTCGTGCAGTAATCTCTAAGGAGAAATAAAAACATGTCCTACGCCCAAGATTCCGAACAACATGGCTGCCTCTACAAGAGCTAAAACAATGTCTCAATAAGGTATTTTATTTGTATTCTTTCACTAAAGCATTTCTATTTAAAATCATCTACACTTGATGCAGTCTTTCAGTTAAGCATAAGATAATTTTTTGTTGACAGTTTTTTTAAAAGCAGGTCCAAAAGTGGAATCAGGTTTACCATGGTTAAAGTAGAAATGGTCTTCTTGTAGAACACAAATACACGTACAAACCTTTTTTGAAATGACACGACAGAATTTTTTTTACATAGAAATATAAAGGTATGAGAAACATGTACATTTTAAGAAATTAATTTTTGATAATGAAATACATTTTAATAGCTGTTGCCAAGTAGGAAGTTATTTGCATTTTAATGACCATTGGATGGTTATGGAGTGCAACCTACAGATTAATTAAATACAAAAGGAATACTTTTAAATGAAGTGCTCTCTTGTACTAGAATGTGTTAGCAATTGTAAGAGAACTGTCAGGAACCTGAATAAATGCCTGTTTGTAGAGAATTACTGGATAATACATTTCAGCTGGATATACAATGACAGAAGCCGGAGTATAGTATCTCTCTCCACCACCCAATTAGTAAAGTGACTATGATGTCACTTACATATGTATAAATCCCAAAATTTGAAATGGCAAAAGAGAGACACACATTTAATTTAATTTAAATGAATCAGGAGTATGGTTGAAGGAAGGACAATATGGAGAATTTTAAGACCTCATATATAAAGACCAACTTACTGTAATTTAACCATACTGTAGTGGGAGTTTGATCGATTTGTGTCTCTCTGTTACACTCACATACTGCACATTACTGTAAGTTTTATTGCTGTGGAGTCTGTGATACACTCACACACTGCACATTACTATGAGTTTTATTGCTGTGGAGTCTGTGATACACTCACACACTGCACATTACTGAGAGTTGTATTGCTGTGGAGTCTGTGATACACTCACACACTGCACATTACTGTGAGTTTTATTGCTGTGGAACTCTGTGATACACTCACACACTGCACATTACTGAGAGTTGTATTGCTGTGGAGTCTGTGATACACTCACAAACTGCACATTACTGACAGTTGTATTGCTGTGGAGTCTGTGATACACTCACAAACTGCACATTACTGAGAGTTGTATTGCTGTGGAGTCTGTGATACACTCACAAACTGCACATTACTGAGAGTTGTATTGCATCAAAGGTGAGGTATTAGTCCATCAGTCATTGTAGTATGAATTGTATTGCTGTGGAGGTCTATGATACACTCGCATACTGACCATTACTGTGAATTGTATTGCTGTGGAGTCTGAGATAAATGCATGTACTGCATATTGTGTGTGATTTGTATTGATGTGGAGCTCTATGATACGCTCAGATATACTGCACATTACTATGTGTTTTATTGCTGTGGAGTCTGTGATACACTCACATTGCAGATTACTGTTAGTTTTATTGCTGTGGAATCTGTGATACACTCACACGCTGCACATTACTGTAAGATTTATTGATGTGTAGTTCAATTTATATTTCTACAAATGGCATGTAACTGTGAGTTTTATTGTAGTGTGATAAACTCTATAAATCTTTATTCCAGGGCTCACCCTTGATAAAGGAATTGATAAGTAACTGTGATTTTTATTGTGGTCAAGTCCTATATTACACAGGCACGTCATACATTATAGTAAGTTTTATATTTTTAGAACTCTTTTATACAAGCACACTTAACACTTGGAAGTTCTAGAAAATAACTGAAAAAAGAAAAGCCTTTTAGGAGAGGGAAAGCTTGGTTGCTGATAGAATGACTATACCTTGAACATTTGAATACTTGAGAGCAGGGCCGGCCTTAGGGGTGTGCGACCTGTGCGATCGCACAGGATGCTACATCCCAGGGCACGCCCGCCCAGCCGAAAAAAAAAAAAGGAGGGGGCGGAGCTCACCGGGTGAGATGTGTAGCTCTGCCCCCACCCTGTTTCACCGGGAGCCGCGGGCAGCATGAGAATGTGATTTGGATTTCCGATACCCTGCATAATCACTGTGAATGGAAAGCGCGAGCAGCACATTCTCAGGGTGGGGGCGGAGCTACACCTCTCACCGCCCCCTTACAAAAAGAACAGAACAAGGGGAGGGAGACACAGAACAAGGAGAGGGAGACACAGAAAAAGGGGAGGGGAGAGACAGAACAAGGGGAGCGGAGGAGTGACAGAACAGGGGGAGGGGACGAGACAGAACAGGGGGAGGGGAAGAGACAGAACAGGGGGAGGGGGGAGAGAGAAAAGTGGAAGAGGGGGAGACAGAACAGTGGAAGGGGGAGACAGAACAGTGGAAGGGGGGTGAGAGAAAATTGGAAGAGGGGGAGACAGAACAGTGGAAGGGGGAGAGAGAACAGGGAAAGGGGGTAGGGAGAGAGGACAGGGAAAGGGGGGAGAAGAGAACAGAGGGGGGAGAGAACAGGGGGGGTTAAGAAAATGAAGGGGGAGAGAGATAACAAATATGGGGAGGAGGGGGGAGAGAGAGAACATATATGGGGAGGAGGGGGAGAGAGAATAGATATGGGGAGGAGGGGGAGAGAGAACAGGTACGGGGAGGAGGGGGAGAGAGAACAGGTATGGGGAGGAGGGGGAGAGAGAACAGGTATGGGGAGGAGGGGGAGAAAGAACAGACATTGGGCAGGAGGGGGAGAGAGAACAGATATGGGGAGGAGGGGGAGAGAGAACAGATATGGGGGAGGAGGGGGAGAGAGAACAGGTATGGGGGTGTTGGAGACAGACATGGCAAGGAAGAGGAAAGGGACAAACATGGGAAGGGAGAGACACATACATGGAGGGAGAGGAAAGAGACAGGCATTGGGGGGGGGGGGGCACCATGGGGGAGGCCTGCACAGGGCGCCGAAACACGTAAGGCCGGCCCTGCTTGGGAGTTAGCAGTCCTCTAATACACCTTGATTTTTACTCTAAATTTAAAGTATGGACTGTACAAATACAAAGAATATAACATTTCATGTACATTCCTCATGGGAAGTACAGTTTTAGTAAATCCCCCAGATAACCAATCTATAACTATAGATTTTCTTCATTATTTTTGTGGTAGTATGAATCATTTTAGCACAAATACTCCATAATCTGTTCATATAGTAAATGTGTTTTACTCACAGAAGGATCCAAAAGTCGGAGTACCACAATTTTTGTCACAATATATAGTAATTTTCAAACAAAAACCCATGATTTTCACCAAGAAAAGTGATCATTAGCACATACCGAATCTATTTTTAATATCTGGTATGACCATAGGTTGCCACCCAAGTTTTTTACCGGCAGGCTGGTACAAATAATTGGCTTGAGGCAATTGTTAAATTCAGGCAATAAATTGGTCAGTATTTGTTTTTTTTTTAGGGAAAAGTGGTAACACTATTAGTCCACCATTTGGTGTGTGAAGGGGATAGTCAAACACCAATAATTATTTAACAAAGTGACAAAAAATGGTTACTTTATATGTTACATAATGTATTTTTTTTAATAAGAGGTGTTAAGTATTAAAATATTTAGCTTGGTTTAAAAAAAGGATCGAGCCAGTTAGTGTTTGTAGACTCTTAAGGTTTTGGAGGCCGACTTTGATTTTGAGACTAAATCAAATTTGAAACACCACTGAAAATAATTGGAGGTGAAATGATCAACGCTATTTTTGAGACTAAGTCAAATTTGGCACCTGAGTTTAACTTAATCTCAAATATAGCTTAAATTTTTTCACCCCCTCCATTACTTTCAGTGAGGAAGATTCAATCATGTTTTTTTTTCTGAGTCAAACTCAGGTGCCAAATTTGAGTTAATCTACATTAATAGACCCAAAAGTGTATAGCGACAAGAAAAAATAGAGGCACCAATATAGTATATGTTTAAGAGGAATCTCTTCCATTTTTGAACAAACTATACTATATAACTTTCTCTTTTTCATTGTCTCTTTACAGTTTTGGGAGTTTGGAAAATTGATTATTTAAAAGATTTCTGTTACAGATAAGTAATTGGATTATTTACATATTGAAGGTACTTTTGTAAATAGTATGTATCGGAACAATATTAAATCACATTCATTTAACACAAATTAAGAAAAAACAAAACCTATCACATAATGATGAAACTAAAAGATGTTCTTTAAGGAGTTTTGTGTACTATTCTTTTAATAAGAAAAAAATAGGGGCATATAAAATCAACGTTGTCAATAGTGTCTGCCTTAAGCCTTTATTTGGTTGCTAGGATATCTGATTTCACATTGTAATTCTTGATATTTTTTTTAAAAAAGTCTATTCCGCACTACTGTTTTAATTACATAAATTATCAAGAGCAGAGTTCACTGTAATCTTATTTCGGATTGAGTTTCTTCAATTTCCCCCACTAATTTTTTTTTTTTCTTTCAAATAAATGCAAGTTCTTCTCTTATTTGTTTTCACTTAGATTTTTGAAAATTAATTGACCCAGCTCTGTCTGCTGGAGTGGATATCATGGTTTACAGATCAATAATGCAAGATTAACTCTGCGCTATGTGATAATTATACTTTTCTTCTCCTTTTTTTACAGTTGTTGTTGTTTTGCTGCAGTGAATTTATTCTGTCACATATAGGTGTGATATTATGGGCCCAAAGTCAATGAGGTTTCTTTGTAGCGGTCTATTATTTCTCAAGTCCGCTGATGTGCAGGTCATGATGAATGGGCATTGATTGCAGGGTGTTAACACCTCTAAATAAAATGCATTTTAACTGCTATTACCATGGTGTATAGGAGAAGCCCTGAAAGACATAAATGCAAAGGATGTTTGTCCAGACCTCTCTGTTGGCCGTTTGGTCTGATTTGCATAGAGGGTTTTGTCTGTACAGCTTGTCACAAAAGGAGGATTGTGTATATATATATATATATATATATATATATATAGAGAGAGAGAGAGAGAGAGAGAGAGAGAGAGAGAGAGAGAGAGAGAGAGAGAGAGAGATAGATATAGATATAGATAGATATAGATAGATATATAGATAGGTGTATATATTTTTTTCACTTCGCATGCATTCATGGGTGAGTAAACATTACCGCACATCGGGATTTCCGACGTCCTGGGAGATGTTACACGCGTTCGGTGAGTAATGTTTTCCACTCCTTCTAGATTTCTGTCTTTCCGTTTGTTGGGTTGTATATATATATAAGTGTGTGTTTTTTTCATTTGAAGTCAGTCTTGATAAAGGCCTGCGTTGCGGACCGAAAAGTCGACTCTATGGACAACATGTCTCTTTTTGGTGCATAAAAGTATCGACTGAGGAATCTTTCTATTTGAAGAACCGTTTTGGACCTGCATGCATGCGTATATATATATATATTTAATTTTTTTTTATTTCAATGAAACATGAATGTGGCCCATGCACAAATACATTTACTGTGAAGTGGCCCACTACAGAACAAACTTGGACACCCCTAACATAGGATGATGTAGGTGCTGTGGGGTACCTGTTATGGAAAAAATGGTGAGAAATATGAGAAAATGTGAACTAAAGCAATAACATTCACATTGTATTTAGTCTATACTCCATGGGGTTTACCAACCACTTGGAGTCTTTATAGGTACTCAGTGGGCTATCCCTGCAATAGTTTTATAGAACAAAAGTTTAAACATGTTGAGCTCCCCTCGGCACCACATCTTCAGTTACGTTTATTAAAGTTGGTATTCTAGGTAGAATAAAGTTTTTATATCTTATAACTTAAACATTTCAAATAAAGAGAGAATTTCAGGGAACTCGAGACGGGAATTTCAAACTTAGGGGCAAAGTAGCCGAGTTGTGAAAATCCTTCCAATTCTGCTACATTGGAGACATTTTCCAACTCGACAACATTTGCCTAAAGTTTGAAATTCTCATTTTAATACCCTACAATTTCCTGTGATTTTATCTTTATTGAGAAGACTCTATGGTTTCCAATAGTGGAATTTTTGGGATCTTGCCCCGTCAAATTTGTGCCTGTCCTGGCTTTACTGCCTGTACATTCATGGCCGAAATGTGAAGAAATGACTTCCAGACACACAGTGTCAGTTACCAGGTAATCTGGAGCCTAATCTAGTTGGCATTACTTACCCCCGCCCGTTTTAGGCAATTGAAAAAAACAAAGCTACTGATCATGGTTACAATTCCAAAGCATCCCAAATCCTTATTTACAATTTTATTAAAGGGCCATTGCATGCAAAAACATCCAACAAACCCTCATTATGAGCTGTATTCATGAAAACAAAATACTGCACGGCATACACAAGGGAATTTCAAAGTTAAGGTCACACGTAGCAGTTTTTCAAAAACTTTTTGAAAGAGCTCAAGATGTTAAAAGAGAGACATAAAACTGTTTGTCCATAAACTAGACTCTAAACACAAACATTCCAACAAATGTTGCAATATATATTTATGTCTGTGGTAATTTGATTTAGGTCCAACTTCAGTCATCGGTAACTTGTCCCACAAGGTGTCACTTTCCACAATACCTTGACATTTATTTCCGAGATCATCAACCTACAGTGTCATAAAGGTCAATCTGTTTACTAGTAATTTAGTACATTTGGTATGGTCATAGCACTGCGGGGATGTTACTTGCAAAATGATGCAGGAAACATCCCGTGGTGATCCTGCTTGTTGCCTCTGTGCCGGTTGTCTTCCAACATCCAAATGGAACATAACCAACCCAGTCCGTGTCATGCTCCGTGACCTTTTGTGGTATAGTAATAGCAAATTTTGAAACTGAGTTTGACGGGATCACAGCTGCATATTATGAAGCCAGAGAATCCAGGGGGAGGTGATCAGCAAAGATGATTCTAAGAAAAGGTTGAGTTTTTTTTTTTACAAAACCAGGAGGAAAAAAATGACCATGTCTAGCCAATGCCGCTGATGTACGATGCTTATAATTAAAACGAGATTGCTATAATTTATCTTGGAGTTTAAAAAAAAAAAAAAAAGTATTGTATACCTGAGATACATTTCTAAAAAACATGTTAACTGGAAAAAAAAAACAACAGTGATTCATAGAACTCGAAATATCATCTGGATCACCTAAAAACCTGGAAGTGTAGTCGATTTTTCTAGACTTTAAGCTTCCGAGCAGGACTTTAAGTTGTTTAAGTTCATTTTCTATTACCATTTAAAGGGACAATATTACATACCAACTTCTGCCTCCTGTGAATTGGGACGCCAAGGGGGAAAACTTGGGAGGATGAGATACCGGTACATGAAATCGGGACCTTTGGATTGCAGTCTAAAATCCTGCTATCCTTCTGAGCTATACCTCTGTCATAGCTCAACCTCTAACACAGAAGCACAAGTGAGTCTACCCAATAAAGAGAGAATTGAGATGGGAATTTCAAACTTTAGGCCAATGCAACTGTAAATGGATTTTTTTCCAACCCAGATGCTTATGTTTGATGATAAACTGGCATTTACTTTTAAACTTACATTTTCCCCTCTATTGATCCCCTTTGAGGGGATCTTTGCTATTGTAGAAAGAGACCTCCTGCTCCATTCATACCCCAATCAGACTGGCGGTAACCTCCCCACCATCTCTGAGGTAGAGTCAAGAGTAAATCTGTGTGTATCTGGTTTACTTCGCAGAAAGAGACAAGATTTTTAAACTCGGGTAAAAAAAAAAAAAGTGAAATTATCTCTTTAAACCCATTTCAGTGAGTCAGAGAGGTGGGCTGGCTCCTTTATTCACTCTGTGTGTTATCAAAGAGATGTTGCATATTGTTTACAACATGTGGTCAGAGAAGATTAATATGGAACGTGAAGTCCTTAAATAGTGTTTTCTTTGCAATGTTTGGAAATCTGGCAATCTACATTGCTTAAAAACATGTAACAATACTTCTGCGTGGAAATGATAATTTGTCTAATATTAAAAATAATAATAGTAACAATAATTCAAAACTGTTATCAAACTATAATATAATAATAGTGATATTGTTATTAATAATAATATTAATTGTCACCATTATTATTATTAATATTATTATTATTATAATATAAGGGTCGCATGTGTCATTTAAACAGTTAAAGGGACATTCCAACTTGTTTAACCCTTGCTTCCTTCAAGAAAACAAGGGTTAAACAATACACGTTCCGGTCTTTGAAAGTAAACCAGACGTGTATCTTAATAGATCCACATGGTTTACTATCTGCTAGTCAGATAATAAACCGTTGTCCTAATGTGGTATGTAATATTGTCCCTTTAAATGGTATTAGAAAATGAACTTAACAGATAGTCTTGCAAACATCAGCAGATATTCTCGTAAACGTCAGCACGATCACAGCTCTGACAGCCGAATGCGAGGGCCTTGTTAAGGCATCCCCTGCTGATCCCTTGCAAAAACGAGGGTCTCTCTCTGCTCTAGCAGAGCTGTCGGTCAGAGGATAAACTGGGGTGTACTATCAAAAGTACATGCCAGTTCATCCTCATCCTAGCGACAAAAGAAATTTCACTTCTGCTTCTATGTTAGAAGCACAAGTGAAAAAAATGTTTAGTGTCCCTTTAAAGTATTTATATGTCCTAGATTCCAAGATCCTACATGTCACATAGGTTTTGCTTGGTATAGGCAATATCCAAGTTGGGACACTTATGTACAATCAATCTGACAGGTATCCATTCACACAAGCTCATATCTGACTCTGCCAGAATCTGCCAGACACCTATTTAATTCCAGACTATGTGTTCGATGGTCTGTGGCTGCTGAGTGGTTCAGGAGGGATTTTGTTCTCCCATTAATGATGAGATTTTTTAGAGTAGTACAATGACATTTTGCCAGAGACGTGCTGAGCCAAAAAGAAACATGAGATGGTTGTTCTGTACAAATCACTGCAAGAAAACAATCAGGACAACGCGTTTAACATATTTCTTATTTTCTTTCTTTTTTTTTTTTTTTGCCTTAAACTGTTTTTAAATAATAAAACTTTATATTTTTGGATATATGGGATGTTTGTGCTAATTTTAGCTGTGAAAGCCAAGAACAATAGAAAGTAAATGTTTCCAGGTCAGGAATGCTGCATTATATATTTTGGATTGAGTTTTTAAACATATGGTACATCACAGTTTAAGCTATAGATCACAGATAGCGTGTACCTTGCCGAGCTGAATGTAAGTGTGCAAAGCACATACTCGTTTGTGTTTATTTGAGAATCATAGACACTGGAATAAAACCCAGTACAGTAAGAGAAACTCATTGTAGCTAATATTTATAATTTGATTTTATAGCAGAGTGCTCCAGGCTAGTACTAGGCAGCAATCTGGTTCAGAGCATGTTTGCTTTCTAAGATAAAGAATTGGACTTTTACGCTTAGGACACCATAATGATAACTTTAATTACCAGCAAAGACAGAGCCAGAGCGAACAATGTCCTCCAAGAATGGAAAATGCCATTCAAAATATATTAAATAGCTTAGTCAAGTTGAAGAGGAAAGCAAGTTTAATGAAAAGAGGAGTGCAAGGACAAACAACGTGATCTGAAGTTACAAAGCTTCAAGACTGACAGTCAGTGTGTACAATTACTATAAAGGTTAGTAGAATAGTGGTGGAATAGCCTTGCAGGGGAGGAGGTAGTGAAACCTAACACTGCAAGGACTTCTTCAATAACAAAAAGATCCTCAAAACTCAGTGTCAGTGTCAGGATACCGGATATCAGAATATAACTTTAA
This sequence comes from Pelodytes ibericus, assembly GCA_036172795.1. NCBI lineage: Eukaryota > Metazoa > Chordata > Amphibia > Anura > Pelodytidae > Pelodytes > Pelodytes ibericus. The sequence goes on along the minus strand of CM069864.1, from coordinate 10,464,495 downwards.
CAGCCAGGGTCAGGATAACGGATATCAGAATATAACTTGAACAGCCAGGGTCAGGAAACCAGAGAGCAGAATATAACTTGAACAGCCAGGGTCAGGAAACCAGAGAGCAGAATATAACTTGGACAGCCAGGGTCAGGAAACCAGAGAGCAGAATATAACTTGAACAGCCAGGGTCAGGAAACCAGAGAGCAGAATATAACTTGGACAGCCAGGGTCAGGAAACCGTAGAGCAGAAAATAACTTGGACAGCCAGGGTCAGGATACCGGATATCAGAATATAACTTGGACAGCCAGGGTCAGGATACCGTAGAGCAGAATATAACTTGGACAGCCGGGGTCAGGAAACCAGAGAGCAGAATATAACTTGGACAGCCAGGGTCAGGATACCGTAGAGCAGAATATAACTTGGACAGCCAGGGTCAGGATACCGTAGAGCAGAATATAACTTGGACAGCCAGGGTCAGGATACCAGAGAGCAGAAAATAACTTGGACAGCCAGGGTCAGGATACCGGATATCAGAATATAACTTGGACAGCCAGGGTCAGGATACCGTAGAGCAGAATATAACTTGGACAGCCGGGGTCAGGAAACCAGAGAGCAGAATATAACTTGGACAGCCAGGGTCAGGATACCGTAGAGCAGAATATAACTTGGACAGCCAGGGTCAGGATACCGTAGAGCAGAATATAACTTGGACAGCCAGGGTCAGGATACAGGATATCAGAATATAACTTGGACAGCCAGGGTCAGGATACAGGATATCAGAATATAACTTGTACAGCCAGGGTCAGGATACAGGATATCAGAATATAACTTGGACAGCCAGGGTCAGGATACAGGATATCAGAATATAACTTGGACAGCCAGGGTCAGGAAACCAGAGAGCAGAATATAACTTGGACAGCCAGGGTCAGGATGTGGAAAGCAGAATATAACTTGAACAGCCGGGGTCAGGATACCGGATATCAGAATATATCTTGGACAGCCAGAGTCAGGAAACCAGAGAGCAGAATATAACTTGGACAGCCAGGCTCAGGATGTGGAGAGCAGAATATAATTTGAACAGCCGGGGTCAGGATACCAGAGTACAGGATATAACAGCTAGAGTCAAAATATCCACAAGAAATACTAGGAGGATCAGGAGACTAACAGAGGAGCTGATGCTTCATCAGGAAACACCGGAATGAGCACCGGCATGTTCAAGACGTGAGCCTTAGCTGAGGTGGCTGTCCAGAGGCACCAATGGCATTGCTGCTTCCTCTGTTGCCTTGTTGAGGATGGGACCCACCTTATTAATATTTATAGGGCTCTGTCAGCCATGTTGACTTGTAGTGGTTTTGTGCTGCAATGAGCCATGGGCCAGACAGCAAGCAGAGGAGGAGGATGATGATGATGGCGGATTACCTCTGCTCACAGAGGCATCTTACATATTAGAACAACATGCCAGGAGAGGACTCCTGTCTCTAAACAGAACATTTTCTTGGAGAAATGCAATTTTATACGTCCATACAGGAAATAATACCAAACCTGATAATAAATGTAATACTAATAGGATAGGGGTAAATACTGCAATCTGTCTTTATTAACTTTGGGATAAAACATACAACATATCATTTCCATTGCCTTGTTCCATTTCGTTTAATTGGCTCATCATGGTAACAGCTTATACAAACTAATTAGGGGAATGGATGCAAGCCTACGTGGCTGGTACAAATTTGTTTTTACTGCCAAGTTCTAATGCAGTTTTTGAGGGTAGATTATAATTCCCCTGTCTTTTTTTTTAATAAAATGTCTATATGCTAAGTGGTCACGCATCTCTTAATTAAGTGAGTGCTGGGATGCTTGGCAATGCATTCAACACCCCTCTGTCACTTAATGGGTTAATATAATGTTCCTATTGCAGCAAGCGAACTTGAAAATTAAAGAGAAAATAATGGTTTGATTTCACATTGGGTCATATTATAGAACAGATTTTGTGGAATCCAAACATAAGTGTAAATATAATGGAAGTTGCTGATTTTTGGTGACTGATGTTTGGTTAGAGGGCCCGGTTTGCAATTTATATTCCACTTCATCCCTAAGGTGTTTGACGGGGTTGAGATCAGGGCTCTGTGCGGACTAGTCAAGTTCTTCCACACCAGCCATGTCTTTATGGGCCTTGATTTGTGCACTGGGCACAGTCATGTTTGGATAGAAAGGCGACTTCCAAAACAGTCCCCACAAAGTTAGAAGCATAACATTGTCCAAAATGTCATGGCATGCTGAAGTATTAAGATGTACCTTCTCTGGAATTAAGGGACCTTTCCTAACCCCTGAAAAATAGCCACATATCATTATCCCTTCTTCACCAAAACTATACAGTTGGCACAATGCAGTCAGGCAGGTAACGTTCTCCTGGCATCCGCCAACCCACACTCGCCTATCAGTCTGCCAAACAGTAAAGACTCCATAGAACATGTTACTACTGCCCCAGAGTCCAGTGGTGGCATACTTTATACCATCTGACCTGACGTCACTAAGATAAACTGGAATGTGAGCCAGACCTTCTTGTCCAACATGACCTCACAAATGCTCTGTTGGATAAATGGGCAAAAATTCCAACAGAAACACTTCCAAAACCTGCAATAGCTTGAAAGGGGAACACACTAAATATATGTCTATGTATTTAGAATGCAATGTCATAAAAGTCCCTGATGGAGTAATAGTCATCTGTCTCGATACTTTTGTCCATATATAGCGTATGACTTCCTCTCCAGATTCACAGACTATATTTGCAAGCTATATACATGTATATAATGCACATATCTTTTGGAATAAATGTTTTCTGTCATTAATATTGTTAAAGAAAGTGATTACTGTAAAAAAAATGTGCAATCACAATAATACACAATATATAATAGAGCTATAACTTCCCACAAGTTTTGCAGAGAGAAATGGGTTTGACGTGCAGCTTGCCTCCTTACCTAGCGAGCGCTCATTAAAATACCATTTTTTGATGTGATAAAATGAGGGTGAATAAAACATTAAAAGATAAAAGATCAATCAATGCAAATACATCAGGATTTTACACTGAAAATGTAAAGTGTCTTGTAAAACCTTTCCTTGATGCGACATGAAGCTCTTATGATTCATAATCAGATTCACGCTGTCTCACATATCCTGTTTTCTCTCCAATTTACTTCCAGCATCACTTCTGATGTTACATACTCTGATTCTCCTCCCAGGAGACTTTTAACGACTCTTGTTTTTTTTTTTCTACTTGGCAATTTGGCCTTTCTACACCACAAAGGCTCTTTCCCTTTAGACGTCATCTTAAATGTTCAATGTTATCTTGCTCATACAGCCTCCCATCTGGCCATTGATGGGCTCTCCCACTGGTCATCCTAGACCGTTTGTCCTGATATATACACCAAACAAAGGACCAAACAAACTAAAAAGAAGGAGTTTTTGTGTTCCACGGAGGGTGAAATCTTCATTGCTACTGCAATTTCACACTATGTTTTAGAGTTGGAGTACTCACATTAGCATGAGGCAGTGTAAATAACAGTCTGAACAGGATCCTATTCTTTTTTCCACTTTATGCAAGGCAGATGTGGGGAGCACAACATTAAATAGACCTATGTAATGTCAGCATGGGGATAACAATCTGCTCTTAGCCAGGCTGGCTGCTCTATCATGAGTACGGCTGCTAAATGTGTAGTCCATACCTACCTCACAACATTCCGGGGCCATGTCCTGAGATGTGGACGCGGTAGCCCAAAAGGGGGTAGGGAACTGATAGAACTAGAATAGCCGAGGATGGATATTGGTTTAAAATCTACTGCAGATTTTATTTTTTTAATCTAAAGTCTATTTTTTGACAGTATTACAAGTCAACATCCCATAACATCTCCTGTCTTCTCAGAAATGTCTGATAAAAAAAATGAAGTCAACATTCATGATAATCAGTATATCCCTTAGGTCATTGAGAGCTGGAACTTCAACCTATATATGCTGATTTCTTTCTTACTGGCACATTTAGATGACTGTAGTTCAGCGTTACATAAATTATAGCTGATTTTTAGATTGGTTTTTTTTTTTATGAATAGATGGAGATAATAATAATATGATGAAAACTCTTAAAGACATCAATCTTTATTCTCATTCAGCACTGAACTAGCTCCTAACTTTATTCCAAACAGTTAATGCCGTGCCAGGTGTATACAAATGGTACATGAATATATAAAGATACATGAAAATGGAGGACATATTTGTTTCCTTCCATTAGGGTAAAAAAAAAAAATGTTTGCTGTGCCTGTGTCTTTAAAAAAAAAAAAAAACAGTTAAAAAAAATCAGTTTAGCCCCAAGTATGGGAAAAATAGACTGTTAATTGTGGGTACCCAGAGTGGTATCCCTTACTTTCAAGCTGCACGCTCGGCGCACCTCACTGACTCTAACAGCGCTGATGTATGGTGGAGGGCGGAGTCTGCATGGCACCAAACTTTAAATGGTCAGTGTGCCAGCTGACCTGCACAAGCTGTGGTTCCTGGTTGCTATTCATTTCCAGTGTGACCGCCCATTTCCTTTAGGAGGAAAAAAATAGAAATAAAAAAAATGTAAGAAAAAAAAGAAGCAAATAAAGAAAAAAAAAGAGAGCAACAAAGAGGAGTAGTCACAGGAAGAAAGAAAGAAAGAAAGAAAGACAAAAAGAAAGAAAAAATAACATGAAAGAAAGAAAGAAAGAAAGAAAGAAAGAAAGAAAGAAAGAAAGAAAGAAAAAATAACAAGAAAGAAAGAAAGAAAGAAAGAAAGAAAGACAAAAAGAAAGAAAGAAAGAAAGAAAGAAAGAAAGAAAGAAAGAAAGAAAAAATAACATGAAAGAAAGAAAGAAAGAAAGAAAGAAAGAAAGAAAGAAAGAAAGAAAGAAAGAAAAAATAACAAGAAAGAAAGAAAGAAAGAAAGAAAGAAAAAAAGAAAGAAAAAATAACATGAAAGAAAGAAAGAAAGAAAAAATAACAAGAAAGAAAGAAAGAAAGAAAGAAAGAAAAAAAGAAAGAAAGAAAGAAAGAAAAAATAACGAGAAAGAAAGAAAGAAAGAAAGAAAGAAAGAAAGAAAGAAAGAAAGAAAAAATAACAAGAAAGAAAGAAAGAAAAAAAATAACAAGAAAGAAAGAAAGAAAGAAAGAAAGAAAGAAAGAAAGAGAAAATAACAAAAAAGAAAGAAAGAAAAAAAATAACAAGAAAGAAAGAAAGAGAAAATAACAAAAAAGAAAGAAAGAAAAAAAATAACAAGAAAGAAAGAAAGAAAGAAAGAAAGAAAGAAAGAAAGAAAGAAAGAAAGAAAGAAAGAGAAAATAACAAAAAAGAAAGAAAGAAAAGAAAGGAGAAAGAAAGAAAGAAAGAAAGAAAGAAAGAAAGAAAGAAAGAAAGAAAGAAAGAAAGAAAGAAAGAAAGAAAGAAAGAAAGAAAGAAAAAGAAAGAAAGAAAAAGAAAGGAAGAAAGAAACAAAGGTAGAGACGGGTAGGTCAGTTACAGGAAGTTAATAAGAGAGCAGTTTACCAGATGTATATTATATATTAACAGCATAGATCATTCATTTATTTCCTTATGTTTAATAGTCTTTTCATGTTTTAGCATAAAGTACTGAAATCAAGAGGTTTTTTTTCTTATAGTTCTGTCATGTTTTACATTAATTATCTCTCCTGGGCTGTAGTAGTGTGACAGTATACTGTACTTGTTTCATTTCGTTCTAATTAGAGCAGAGGCTGAGCTAACTGTATGGACTCATTCTCTGTTTTTTTTTATCTCATTATATAGAGCACATTGTTACCATTACTGTTATACATTAGGACCAGAAAAGATAGAAATGTTGGCACATTATGTAGAATTTGTTGTCAGTTTAACAATCCTTCTGAAATTATAGTAATTAATTAAGTCTGTATTTGGAGGCGGATTTTTATGGCACATTGGTAGCATTGTATTTTTTGTTTTATATATGCATTTTGATAGAAGATCATAGTTATAATGGAAAGCTATTCTCAAGACCCCAGAAGCAGAAGGTCCCCAAGGTTTGATGTCAGTGTCAGGAGATGTGTGCATGGCCAACTCGGGTGGCAGCAGCTGTATCTGTAGAGATTTAAATGAGCTGGGTGTATGTATGGGGAGGGGGTTACACTACTATACATCAGGGGTACGTCTGTGTCTGATTCCCAAGGTTCTTATCCCACAGGGCTGTGTTATGTTTTCAATATAAATACATTGCTTGTATTATACTTTGTATAAATTTTTTACTTATAATATGCTACTTCCGTTTTTTGTTTTTTTTCTAATAAAAAAAAAATAAACTTACAGATTTATGTTGCAGTGTATCATCATTAAATACTATAGAGTCAATAAAAGGAGAATCGCAGGGAATTTATATGGGAATTTAAAACTTAAGGTCAATGTAGCTGAGTTGGAAAAAATCTCTGCATTGCCTAATTTTTCCTGCTTGTCAACTTTGACCTAAAGTTAGAAATTCCCATCTCATTTCCCTAAACATTCTTTCTTTTTCTGGTGTTTTATTTAATTGATGCGAAGTGAATATGCATTTGCTATGTCTTTATTTATTAAAATGCGTGCATCAGTTATAGAAGCACATGTGAAAGAGCCATGGGTCACGGTATGAGATTAAACTAGTAAGCACTGTTTAAGGTCCATGCAAGTTGATCCTCTGACCAGCATCCATGATGCTGCCTTGTGAAGCTAGTGCACTGAGACACCATTGTTTTCACTCACCACCAACATACGAAACCATAACTAGATCCTCTCTCTGGCATTCAGAAACAAAGGTCTCTCTCTGCACTGGCAGAGAGAGACTGTCGGACCCAACAGACCCAGATCATACGCGCAAGGTGAGTTCCACACGGATTGGATGAGAGCATGCTGACACTTAGAGGCAGAACGCGCGTGTATCTGGGTTGACTCAAGACCGGTGGCAAATGATAAAAGAAACCTCTACTGCCATTTTAACACAGCCAGTTTGGATTTTCAGATAAGTAGTAAGGATGCTACCTATCCTGGGTAGAATCTGTACTATTCTGGACCTCAGTTACCTTTCATTTAGGTTGAAATATAGACTTGATTCCATCAAGTTCAACCCTTTTCCTACAGGACAATTATTTCAGAAAGTTCTTTCAATTAAAATAAAGTCGATCTTGACTCCTAAGGGAAGGAATCAGATGTGTCCTTCGATCATCAAGGGCTAAATAAATATTAATGCCTTTACTAACATACATAGCCCCCTGTGTTCTGGCTTATTAAAAAGAGTATCCAGGCCCCTTTTAAAGGCATCTAATGTATTTGCTAGCACCACCTCTTTAGGCAGTGAATTATCCTTACCGTAAAGAATCCCTTCTGCTGTCATCGACATCTCCTTTCTTAAGGTCTTAGCTGGTGACCTCTTGGTGACCTCTGGCCCTGTACATATTTATATAATGTTATCATACACCCTGGAGTATGCCATTTCTCTAGTGTGAACAAATTTAGCTTTGCTAGCCTTCATGACTAAAATTCAATTAAATGAATGAAGCCATATATGCTTTAAATCCCCATTAACATTGTCTATCACAAAGTGTAAACACATAGATCACCAAAATTATTGATATTTGTATTAAAACTGGGGTCATTCCAGCCAAGTAATCGGAACATTCGGACTTTCAAAGAAAAGTAAACATTCGTAGTGACAGAGGTGTGTTTTCAGGAATCTCCATACACTTTTATTTCTGTCTAACACACATTTCTTTCTGTTGACTTGAATATATTACTGCCAATGTAGCTAGGTGCAATATAACATCAATCTCTTAGTCTACAATAATTGTTCACAACATGGTTTAAAATCAATATTGAAGATTTGACTTTTACACGAATTTACACGAATTTTACACGAATTTACACGAATTTTAACAATTGAATATTATATCAGATGGCGTTCAACTCTCTTTTGTTTGTGAATGCATAGGACAAAAAATATTTTTTTAAGAAAAGTTTAAGGTCATTCGAGGCAAAAAATAAGTTAGACTCGTTTGGTGGAGTTAAACATTTTTTGCTCTGGTTTTTTTTTTTTGCCCTCTGATTGGCTTCTGATAAATGGTAGGGATGACCATGTTTGAAGATCTCTACAGCCTTATTGTGGAGGTATAAATCCCTGGGTGGAAGCCCAAGAAAGATTTCAAATGAACCATTGCAAAACATACTGAAAACAATACAAATAAATGCACATATATATTCAAATTATATACAATATTTTTTTACAAGTTGGCCTCATCCTTTAGTATGTAGACAGGACGAGAACCAGGAATGGAACTGCATTAGCTATCGTAGCTGTAACGATGCAGGTATAGTAATATATTTATGATCACAATGATGTATTAATGAATATATGATCACACTACAGTTACTCTGGCAGTACTAGATGCTCACTTCATTATTTTATTGTACTGCTTCAGGTTTTTTATCTTCCTACAATATGGTGTTACTATATGCAAAACTAAAGGAAAGCTTGACAAGAATGACTTAGGGGGAATATTTGTACAGGAAAACAAGGCAAAGTGTTGCATAAAATAAAAATATAATAACCACTAAGCTATCACATTCACACCGGTAAATTACAGAGCCCCAAAGGTTATTTACAGACCTGGATTTTTGTGGACTAATAAATAATGAGATTGGGAGTTACGGACTTGTTTAACACAGAGATAAAGTAATTTATTTATGAAGTAGGTTTTTTTTACTCCTTCGTGACTGTTTTGGTCATGTTGTACTATTCAGAACTGACATGTCTGTGTTGTTTGTGTTTAGCTGTCATTTTCCTCTTTCTCATTTACTGCACCCACACAATTTATATATTGTTTTTTTTTTCCCAGGATATACAGGGCTTTCTTTATTTTGATCATAACATATAAATTACTACAAAAATGATAAGATGATGGAAAATTAAAAAAAAATCTTTTTTGACCTTTTGCTTAAAAAATCTTTTAAACTAAAAAAACCTGCTAGATAGATTTTAATAGTTGTCCTGAGTTTAGAAATACTGACAATAAGTACAAGTAGACCATTGCTTTTCCGTAACCATTTTTTTCAAGACTACATATAGTAATAATATAACCATAACCCTAGCCCTAAGTTACTTTAAAAAAATGGTGGTGGTGTTTGGAGGACTCAGGCAAGCTGCTCATTCTGTAATTATTCTTTGAGAGTCAGGCGTTGTCTTTGACAACTAAACACATCTGCAATACAAACTGGTGGCTGTGATACAGTGTAAATTTAAAAATTAAACATTTTAGTCATAGTTTTCATCAACGTATGTTTTCAGTGACTAAATCTACACAATAACTAAAAAAACTAATTTAATAAGACTAAAACTATGATAAAAAGCCACTGCAATTGTTGTCAACTGATGATGCAAATGTTAGGCATCTTCTAAAAACAAATGCCTATTAATGTGCTTTCAAAGTACTTTAAAATGCATGTTTTAAATTTTGCATTGCTTAAAATGTAAAATACTTACAGCTAGATTAAATTGTGAAATTACAGCTGTTTTATCTTCCTACAATATGGTGTTACTATATGCAAAACTAAAGGAAAGCTTGACAAGAATGACTTAGGGGGAATATTTGTGAATGGAGAACATTTTAAAAAAAGACCTTTGCCTTGTGTTGCGAGAAACGTATGGTTTAACTGTGGATGTGTATGACAATACGTAGTGGCTTGTCCAAATGAATTGTTTAAAACACTATTAAAATAGAATTTTAACTGCAACCAGGTTTGCCTCCAAGCTGGTCGGTATAAAATTGGCTTGATAGGGCGAAACGTGTCAGGTAGGTGGCCATCTGAAAGCACTGTGCTATTTGTAGATTGGCTATAAATTATTTGTATAAACACTTTATGCATATTTACTGTGTGATATTAAACCAAATATATGTTTTACACTTCTTGTGATCTTACGTCTGTCTCTAAGTCAGTGCACATGCCAACTATACCTACTGTGGAGAACCTTTTGTCAGATCTTTCTTCATCTGACCCAAGATGTCTGCCCACTGATTGAGCTGTATGGAACAAGGAGGACTCATTAAGGTACTTTATTTCTATTCTTTAATTAAAGTTTTTATGTTTGAAATGTCTACAATGCAATCTTTCAATTAAACATAACATCATTTTTATTTTTTTTTTGCCTACAGTTGTCTTTTGAGTCTACGGAGGAATTACCCTGGCCGAAATATGTTGTACAAAACTTGGAATTCCTATCTGCATAGCTATAAAAAGTTTTTTTTTTTTTTTTATCACACAGACACATACATATTATTCCTCTTTCTGTTTGCAAAATGATACGGAGTAGAAAGTCCTTTTTACTTCTTACTGTACAGACACGATGGAAATGAAGATGTGAAATCAGTTGACAACCTTTTTCATAAAGTGCAAGTGAGCAAATCAGGTCTCATTTCCAGGTTAGCATGCTCTGAATTCATTTGCTCGAAGGGATTGGCTGCTCATATTAACCTAATTTCCCTGAGGCTTGGTTTCAAAAAAGCAAATCACACTCTAACCAGTATCTAATCTGAAGGATAATCAGCCAGAATGAGACAGATGCTTTGTATGGGGCTCTCCTGATTACCTGACAGATCTATGTTACCAAGAGGAAATTCCCAGTAAGAGCAAAGATTTTCGTTAAAATGACTGCACTGGACCATATAGAATGTACAAACATTATAAAGCACAATACGTAGAAAAACAACTAACATATAAATATATTTTAATGTTTATACCTAAAATTACAAGTGCAAACTAAGTGTAATTTTTAACGTAAAAAAAATATAAAAACCACATGAAAGGTTTATATATTTCCAGAAACAAGACTAAAATTCTGTGGATAAGATAAACAAGTAGCATTTACTAAAAACAAAACATAGATTTAACAATGAAAATAATTTATAATTGCATTATTTTTCCATGGTAAAAAAAAAATAAAAAAAAAAATACTACAAAATGAACTTAATTAAAATGATGTTGAAGCCATTCCCAGAGTGACACTGATGAACACAATCCATAAGCTTGTTAGTACTGATTGGGTGTAATGGAAGCTCCTGCATCTTCAGTGTAATTGCTGAGAGATGGCTCAGAATGCAGCCAAAATAACATTTTCTCCAATTCTTCTTCCGTAGGTATAATCACAAAGGAGAGAGATAACAACATCATTGGAGTTTCAGACACTAGAAACGTACTCTGTGTATAGCACTATTCAACCTGTAATTAAGCTGTTTCCTCGTTAACGGAAATGCCTGGAGGATAGAGAATGTGATAAGTTAGAGGAAGAAATAAGGGGTACTCAGATTCATGGAGCAGTTACGATGCTCCTTAGCTACAGCATTGTTTCAGACTTTAACCCTTTTGGGAGCCAGTCAAACACAATCAAGTTCTTATAGACAGCCTCTGAAATTAAAAACACATGTTTTTATCTTTATAATTAGCAGCACTATGGTACTTTGGTGATGATATATGACTAGGACATGCAAACGTAAGGTCTTTATAGTAAAAAAAAAAAAAGCCACTGTAAAAGCTGAAATGAGGAACGAGACTCAACCAAAGGAATCCCAATATATAGCATTGAGTCATAATGTAGCCGGGGCAATATGAGACCTTTTAAATGGACATTGTGATTTTCATCTAACTCCATGAAATCGGAACAGCTTAGTAAACAAAGTCTCAGTGATTAAGACATGAATCATTCTTACTTGGGGTTTACTTATAGACAAGATAGCTCTCTGTGACGGATTTCTGTCAGTGAGCAATATTCTAAACTACATTAACATCTTCTCCGAGAAACTAGTTGATACAATGCCTTTGATCATGCTAAGTGGAGTGGACTGTCCTCCTTCATTATATTCGATTTTTCGGGTTTTATAGACAGTGTGAGCTCATTGTGTATTCATGCCGGAATGGTGTGGGTGTTTCTTGGCTGACAGTTATTAATGTTATAGAGTTTGATCATTATATATATATACATCGCTAATGTTATAAACACTGAGCTAATGCAAGAGGTCAGTAGGCATCAAGGAAAAAATAAATACTGCCTTTGGTTGGCCAGATTTAAAGGATCCCAATCCTGTTTTTTTTTAAACTTATATTCAAGATTATATTAATGTGTTTATTAAAAGTGGGATCCATCTGTTCTAAATATATTGTATTTATCTTAAATATAGGGGTGTCATTTATTGATCCTCTAACTCAGCTTTCACTGGGAATAAAAAGAGTTTGACAGGAAATTTAAAAAAAGCAATGTGCCTGAAATGATAACTGCACATAATGTGCATCCACAGGTTTGTTCACTAGGAGAGTACAGCTGTACTACTAAAACTCCTTTATACACAGGAAGTGGGTGGAGTCAAATTGAGATTGTTGCTGGGAGTCAAAATTTAAGCTCTGGGAATAATGCAAATTATTATTATGATAGTATTCTCCACATCCCTATCTTTCCTAAATATATAAACCTCAGCTCATTTCCTACCCAGACTGCAAATAATCCACATCTTTACTCTTCAAAAAGTGGCCGTATTCAAGACATACCCTTTAGGTCAAGGAGAACATTTCCCAAATCAGGCTTTTAATGGGGAATTGTTGCTGTTCACATTTTTACTCAATAGACCCCTCTTTCTTAATTTGTCAAACTAAATGTGACACATATGGTCACATCTCCATGGCGATTATTACAGGTTTATAAAAATGTAGAATTCATATGCATTTACTTGTAATAATCTGGATTCCCAAATCCCGTCATTTGCTTGAAATAGTCATTTATGTAGAGCATCAAAAATGATTGAAAAGAATCAAAACATTGTATTAGCAAAACTGCAAGAAAATGCCTAAATTAGGAGAAAAATGTTTTTAAATGTGTCTGTCGAGTCTCCTGCTTATGACATCACCTGTGGCGCGGTATGCAAATTACACATTTCCCATTGAAAAGCAGTTCATTTGCATACCGTGCCACCAATACATTGCTCTCCTAATTTAGGCATTTGCTTGTGATTTTTCTAATGTATAGATATTTTTCAATCATGTTGTATGCTCTGCATTCACAGTTGTTTGGGTGATGCTGTCCTTTTAATCATTTCAACCAAGAGAAAAGACAGAAAACAAAACCAAGCTTTTTTCTGTTGTGTTATTTTTGGCTGTGAGTGGAGTAGAACGTTTGTCAAAAAACTTGATTTTTCTTAATATTATCAAAGTCGGCGAGTAGCTCTGGGCAAGGTGAATTTGTCCTTTTTATTCTATTCCATATGGTTGGAGAACTGAGGCATAAACAGCATATGTTCCAAAATCTCTGGTTATGTCGTTTACAGTAATTATTTTCCTGTATTTTAAAAAAATGAAGAAAATTTGCACTGAAGCAAGAAAAAAAAAAAGCAAGAAAAAAACATGACTTTGTATTTACATATATGTTAACACAGATGTCTTACAAATTCAAACAGATAAAAATTATAATAACTGAAAGTGTTCCAGAAGAGGTCAAAATGTCCATAAATTGGTTAGCAGTAAAGGAAACATGAAATGATGAATTATAATTCTAATCCTCACTATTATCGAGATAAAGCAGATGTGTTCTAAGCAACTGGATTTTAATGTATTTAAAATGAGAATCCACCCACCCAGTGATAGGCATCAGCTCTGTTAGTGGTAGACATTTACTTTTGAAAAAGAGTTTGCAACGGATCATTTATTTATGGTCTATGGTCGCGGGTGGGACAACCTTCGAGACCCACTCCAGATGTTGTGGAGATTTTCCATAATGCTCTTACAGCAGTAATGCTGGCGAAAGCTTCAAAGGAAAATGTTGTCCACAACATCTGGAGTGCCAAATGTTACCTACACTAGTGTCCTTGTATGTCCCTACCACAAAAATCCTAAGTCACCATTATGCCCCCCAAAAAGTCTATGGTCAATGTCAAAGTGCGATTTGATGCAGTATACCATTGGCACCTTCCCAAAAGCATCTTCAGTGTGCAACCGGATAATAACTTTGATGCTGCTAATTTGATTATGTATTTATCTTTATTATTACATTTATTAAAAAATAATATGGGGATGAGTTGAAAAGGCGATAAAAAATGGAAAGGAATAGTATATGTGCCATTTCTAATTTGATGAAATCTGACTAATGTCGCTATATATATATAACTTTATCTTATTTTTATTTTTTTCATGGGGCGTAGCACTATTTCTAGTAGTAGTTGGTAATATTTTTATTTGATTATTTCAGTTTTTTGTTTTTTTTTACAAACAGGGCACTTGAAGAAGGATTAAAGGTACTAACTATATCACCTAACCATTGTTTTTACTAAGAATGTTAAAAATGATAAAAAAAATTGAAAAAAAAACTATACATTGCGTATAGCCCTGTGGCATGCTGATTTCTGTTAGCTGTTCTTCTTTTACCACTTTGTATAATGCTCTTCCAGCCATAATGCTGGCAAAGCATCAAGGGTAATGTCGCCCACAACGTCTGGAGTTGTGGAAAAAGAAAATCTTTAATTGTGTTAAAATGTAAATTTGTTTTACAATTTTAATGTTTAAAATAAGATAAGTGATACGCACTAAACAGATAGAACACACACCTCTTAGTGTTAAATGTAGAGCATCAGAAAGCAATCTGTATGTGAATAAACCAATTAAAAGAAAAAGTGCCACTTTTAGTTTCTGCACAAACTAAAATTGACATTTTTTTTAATTGGTTTATTCACATATTTTCTGACTTTACACTTAACACTTAGAGGTGTTTGTTCTATTTGTTTAGTATGTACTATCAATTATCTTATTTTAAACATTATTAATATTTTTTGTTTTCATTTTACCTTAATTAAAGATTCTCTTTTTCCCATGAAATCCCTGCATTTAAAGTTTGTGAAATCATTTAATTTAACCTCTGCAGTGTTCCATTTAATCTTTACCAGGGGTCCAGGATATAACTTTAAATATTATTACTACATCATCTCTTTAGCACAAATATTTTTATTTTTTCAAAAGTGCTTATAAAAATTGAATGATTTCCCTTATTGTCAACAATAAAATAATGTGAAATGCTATGGGGCTGGTATAATGATGTGATGTTATGGGGCTTGTATAATGATGTGATGTTATGGGGCTGGTGTAATAATGAGATGCTATGGGGCTGGTATAATGATGTGATGTTATGGGGCTGGTATAGTGATGTGATGTTATGGGGCTGGTATAGTGATGTGATGTTATGGGGCTGGTATAATGATGGGATGTTATGGGGCTGGTATAATGATGTGATGTTATGGGGCTGGTATAATGATGTGATGTTATGGGGCTGGTATAATGATGGGATGTTATGTGGCTGGTGTAATAATGAGATGCTATGGGGCTGGGATAATGACGGGATGTTATAGGGCTGCTATAATGATGTGATGTTATGGGGCTGGTATAATGATGGGATGTTATGTGGCTGGTGTAATAATGAGATGCTATGGGGCTGGTATAGTGATTTGATGTTATGGGGCTGGTATAATGATGGGATGTTATGGGGCTGGTATAATGATGGGATGTTATCGGGCTTGTATAATGATGGGATGTTATAGGGCTGCTATAATGATGTTATGTTATGGGGCTGGTATAATGATGTGATGTTATGGTGTTCGTATAATGATGTGATGTCATGGGCTGGTATAATGATGTGATGTTATGGGGCTGGTATAATGATGTGATGTGATGGGGCTGGGATAATGATGTGATGTTATGGAGCTGGTACAATGATGGGATGTTATGGGGCTGGTATAATGATGTGATGTTATGGGGCTGGTATAATGATGTGATGTTATGGGGCGTGTATAATGATGTGATGTTATGGGGCTGGGATAATGATGTGATGTTATGGGGCTGGTATAATGATGTGATGCTATGGGGCTGGTGTAATTATGTGATGTTATGGGGCTGGTATAATGATGGGATGTTATGGGACGTGTATAATGATGTGATGTTATGGGGCTGGTATAATGATGTGATGTTATGGGGCTGGGATAATGATGTGATGTTATGGGGCTGGTATAATGATGGGATGTTATGGGGCTGGGATAATGATGTGATGTTATGGGGCTGGGATAATGATGGGATGTTATGGGGCTGGTATAATGATGTGATGTTATGGGGCTGGGATAATGATGTGATGTTATGGGGCTGGTATAATGATGTGATTTTATTGTGCTGGTACAATGATGGGATGTTATGGGGCTGGTATAATGATGTGATGTTATGGGGCGTGTATAATGATGTGATGCTATGGGGCTGGTGTAATGATGTGATGAGGCTGATATAATGATGTTAGAACCAGGGACTAACAAAAGTATTTAGAAAATTGGGGCCAAATGTTTTTTATCTGCTGACACATTAGATTTTTCGATGTTTCATTGCCATGGGGCTGATATAAATTGGAATCTTGTCATTTTTACATGACAGATACATATTAAACATAGCCGAGCACTTAACAAATGTTTTAGAAATGCTTTAATAGCAGTTGGACTTGGAATTAATTTTTTAAATAAAACAAAAGCGAAAAAAACATAACTTTTTTTTTTATCAATCTAAATAAAAATTACAAAATCATATATCCAGAAAATTACATAATCTTGTATGGCATTTAAACCAAACATAGTTACAGGCCTTTATTAATTTCCCTTCTGTAAAGTCTCGTACAGAAAGTTATTTTTTTTAATTTTTACATTTTGTGAATGTCTTGCAATTAAAAAGTGAGTGTTAGAAACGGAAAGTCTTCGTGCGACTACCATTAGAGTAAAGAAATGACAACTCTATCTATCAAATTCCTTAGATTGAATTGAAACTGCTGAACATGTCAAGTAAAAAGATCTTTCAGCCTCATTAGTGTTTCCCTATTAAAAGGATTTGCCAAGTTTCCGGGTCCCTTTTTATATTCATTGTCACAGGGAAAGGTTAATATTGAGTAATTATCTATTTCTTGTTATTGTCTGTGCCTTGACAAATGGCAAAATCAGACCATGTCAGTCTTAACTTAAGGTTAAAGTGTTTTTTAAAAAAAAGTCACTTATTCAATGGCATGACTAGAACAGAGATTGTATTAAAAAAATATACAGAATGCTCACTCCATTTTAAGTGGGAACGTTGAACGTTTCCATATTTTATTTCTTCAGAATTGTGTTCGTTATAATTTCCGATTTTGTATAACAAAAAGCTCTAGAGATATCTTGATTTGCTTGTCCCACTCCTGAGAACAACTTTTGGGGTTCTGCACTGACCTTCTGACTCATGCATTTAAAAGTGATCATTTATGTGCTTATATACCTCCTGCTTCCTTTAGAGGCCTCCCTACCTTACTTTGCTTGTATTTCTTCCCATCTGTTTGGTATCAGGTGGGTTCATTACCTTTTGCTCACACCCAGGTTAAATAGCTGCAGTTGATTGTAAACATTGCTTTTGCATTGAAGTTGGATGCCTGACTTCTGAGAGCTGCTGCTTCTGTTCCTGATCCTCCGCATAAAGCTCATTTGAATTGTGACCCTGTCTATGAACTAGGAATCTGAACCTTGGTGGCTCAACCAGCCCAGGGAATGATTTTCAGCATCTCCTGAGACCCTCTGGCTACAGCAAGATTTTTTCAGCTAAGTTGCTCCCTTAAAGTCACTCCTGCTCAATCCTCACCCTTCAAGGGTGTTCCTCCTGCTTAGCTACCCTGCTCACCCTCTCTAGTGTGTTCCTCATGCTTAGTTACCCTTTTCAGCCCTCGCCCTATCCAAGGTGTTCCTGCTTATTTACCCTTCTCAGCCCTCACCTTCTCTAGGGTGTTCCTGCTTAGTTACCCTTCTAAGTCCTCACCCTCTCTAGGGTCTTCCTGCTTAGTTACCCTTCTCAATCCTCACCCTCTCTAGGGTGTTCCTGCTTGCTTAGTTACCCTTCTCAGCCCTCACCCTCTCTAGGGTGTTCCTGCTTAGTTACCCTTCTCAGTCCTCACCCTCTCCAGGGTGTTCCTGCTCAGTTACCCTTACTTCAGCCCTCACCGTCTCTAGAGTGCTCCTGTTTAGTTACCCTTTCCAGTCCTCACCCTCTCCAGGGTGTTCCTCCTTAGTCACCCTCTCCAGGGTGTTACTTCCTTGTCACCCTCTCCAGGGTATTCCTCCTTAGTCAGCCTCTCCAGGGTGTTCCTCCTCAGTCACCCTCTCCTGGGTATTCCTGCTTAGTCACCCTCTCTTGGGTGTTACTTGCTTAGTCACCCTCTCTCGAGTGTCCCTGCTTAGTTACCTTTATCTAAGGCCTCACCCTTTGTATATCTCTCTCTACCCGTACCTCTGCTTTGTCTACTGTCCGTTCTATAGTTCTTTGTTTATACTTCAGTTCCTACTCAAACCCTTTTCCTATTTGTCAGTTCTTTGCTAAATGTCCCTTTCTGTCTCTCCTTCAGTCCTTATTCCAATCCCTAGCTCTTTGTTTCTATTTTCTGTTTTCAACCTGCACAATAAACAACATGCAACCAGACACCTCCACTGTCCCTGCACTGAAACTCCGACCTGAACTGGTAACGGCCCTGACAACAACTTATCCAGACAGCCATCACGATCTCCTTTTGTGATATAGATTTGCTCATTTTAATGGAGTTGAACTTTTCTCAAAACACTGGAGAAAGATAGTTTATTCAATTAACATCAGCACCATAATACCCCTGACATAACTGCGCTGGTCCAACAACTTTTTTTTGCTCTTTTTCATTAATTCATTAAAGGTGTTCTAAGATGCCACTTAGTCATATCATTTCAAGACGTGAAAATGAACTCTGTTTCCATTGAAATAGTGGCTTAACCACTTTGTGACGCTTGCACGTTCTATATAGTCCCGATTTACAGGTCCCTACAGATCCTAGGAAGGCATAGAACGTCCTTAACTTATCACCTCATTATGGCTGCCCATGAAGAGCTATCCTTTTCTTCATTCTTCTGCTGGGACATGCAGCCAGATCCCACCCATCAGAAGAGGCCACTCTATCTGACAGGGAAAATATAGTGAGCTCTGGTTACATTTTTGCTAAAATGTGCTGTGCCCAAATTTCCTGGTTCGGTCACACCTCTGCAATGTCATATGCGACGTTGCGAGATCTTGTAAGTGTTCGGTAGGGACCCATATGGTCTTTTATCACCCAGATCAGGTCTCTGCCACTGTGTTCCTGGCTAGCGATTACTTCATGATTTGGTCCGGGAACACAAAAAAACAGTGTGAAGGGGTTAAAATACAATTTTTATTCCCAGTAAAGTAATAGCTGTGTGTGTTGTGTATTTTTATGGCATGCTACAATACATCTTTATTTATTATAAATGGTTTCCCTTCCTTTATCAGTTTGAACCATGTGAGGTCTCAGTCTGCATGTGCAGTTCGTACAGCTGTTGGAGAGATGGTGTTTTGAAGTCATACTGCAGGTGTAGCATGAGACACAAATGCCTTCAAGCACATTTCATTAAAGGCTAAGCAAAGACCAAGATCAAAGTCGTAGAAATACACTTAGGAAGCCAAAATGTATTGACTAGCCGACAATGGAAATGCACAGAACAGTTTGCAAGATACTACATAAAGGTAGCCCACGCTACTGCTAGTCTGCTTCCCTGGTACCAGAAAGTAAACAATGTTTCCACAAAATAATTTATTCTCATGTGGTTTGCATGCTACTCGAAAGGGAAAAATGCTGAGAATTCACAATTATGAACCTCTTTATTGGTAAAGCGCTAGAATTAGGAAGAGACGCCTAGAGCAGTTGAGGGTACGATGATTGAGGCCACCTCTAGCCCACTCCACACAGTGATGAGAAAGAGCAGTGATGATAGACTGTGTTCCAAAGTACAGGAGGCTTATGCTCCATAACTGGACTGATGGCCTGACTTGGGTTGATCCCTATATACATTAATGCTCAAAAGTGTATGGTCACTTTGAAATAGTCTTGTTTTTGAAAGAAAATCCAAGTTTGCTCATTAAAGGATCAAAAATAAAATGTAGACTTGAATTTAATGGCATATCTCCATAAATGGTCATTATCAGCATCTATCACTTCTGTGGTCCAATGGCACGTTGTGTTAGCTAATCCAAGTTTATCATTGTAAAAATCAACATCCTCAGTGTATTAGCTATTCATTTTACAACTGTTTTCGTGGGAAACAAGGAAATTCCTAAGTGACCCCAAACCTTTGAGCAGTACTGTACACTTGCATTTACATGTGTTTCAGTGCTGTACACATTTTTTTTAGCTGTATATTTATAGAAGCTAGCATTTTCTACCAGTTGTGTCTGACACCTTGCTACTGATTAACACGGATCTTATCATTAAAATGTCTTTATCTACAAACATACTAGTGGAAATTATGCTATACCGCTGACAGTGTCTGGCTAACTATAAAATGATTGAAGCTATGCTGTACTGCTGTGTGTCTCTGGCTAACTGCATTTCCAGGGGAACTATACAGTATCACCATATTACCTGCTATTTCTTGACAGGATAGATTCATTTTCTGGTCATTCATGAACCAGAGTTCATTTTAATGCAAATAATTGCTATAGAACTACATGGAGGGGGCACAATAATCTCCTCTATACTTTAGTCAAGCTCAAGAACTAGCCACGGCTCTGGAAACACCTAATTCTGCTTAAATATGACTGTGCAATCATATTAAAACCAAAATGCGTTGGGCTCTTCATTCTTGGGATCCTTCCCCTCTTGTATGCTATATGTTTGCTATACAAGTGAGTGATGTGTCTTCCATGTAACACTACACAGGAACGTCCTAAGGTTATTCTCAAGTTTATTTGACCATAAAGTGAGATGCAGATGGCACAGTCTGTGTCTACCAAGTGGAGTGGCACTATTTTTCAATTACCTTTTATTATATGTATTTTATTCTTGGCACTATAACAATATACAAATGAAGTACAAGGTTGTGCATTAACAGTATATCAATAAAGGAAGAAGAACAATACAAATAAGTAATTAGAAAAATGGATTAACTTTCATGACTCCTATTCACAAGTACAAAACCTTGTGCAGTGTAATCAAACTCATGCAAAGCCAAGGAGTGGCAGTATTGAGCTCGGTGGTGAATGGTCAGCTGCTTGTCAATGGGAAATGTGTAATTTGCATATCAGGCCACAGGTGATGTCATAAACAGAAGACTCCACATTTAAAGCATATTTTTGTCCAGATCCATGTATTTGCATTAAGTTTTGCTAACGCAATGTATAGATTTCATATGTTGTTATTCTCTACATTCTCAGTATAATCAATGTTATACACTTTGAATAAAGGAATCTAAATCCCAAAGGATACATTACACAGTATGATTTGTCTAGATTCAGGTTAGATGCACAAGTACAAGGCTGATGCCCATTAGGACCATCTAGAACAAAGAATGTGTTGCGGCACCGGATATTAAGTTTGAGAAATGTGCAGTGTAAAAAAAATAATATCAGGGTGCTTAAATGGACGCAGTTTAATTTTATTGGCACTTAATTGAAAAGAAAAGAGTACTAGACATGTTTGCTTGTTAATTAAGCAACATGTAAATTTAATTATTTTTTTTTTCAGTGGGTGCAAAATATTTATTGTCATGCAGCTGCTAATATACATTTAATTTCCTGTCTGTATTTTAATTCATGTATAAAACATGCATAACGATATGCATATCAATTCTGCCCCAGTTTATTGTTGCTTTATGGGATATAAAAAATGATGGCCAATATAGCAGAGTTTGAAGTATAGCTGAATGAGAGAATGTTTGAATGTCCTAATATTATACCGTAATGGTCAGTCTATAGGTGAAGTGCATGTAATTCATGAAATGTATAGGTTGAGAGCTTTAGTGCACCTGCTTTATAAATAATATCTCCCAACCTTCCCAAAAGCCAGAGACGCGCACCTTTATTTTTATGTGATTGTCAATGACTTTATGGCCAAGTGTTCTTTATTTATGGGAGTATTTTATTTATACAAATTAAAATAGAAACATTTACTGAATCTCCCGTACCACCCCAATACAGTGAAACTGCACATTTTAGAGTTGCCTTTTATTGTGGCCAGCCTAAGGCACACCTCTGTAATAATCATGCTGTCTTAACAGCATCTTGATATGCACCACCTGTGAGGTGGATGGATTATCTCTGCAAAGGAGACATGCTCCCCAACACAGACTTACACAGATTTGTGAGAATAGGCCTTTTGTGTACATAGAAAAGGTCTTAGATCCTTGAGTTCAGCTCATGAAAAATAGGGGCAAAAACAAAAGTATTGCGTTTATAATTTTGTTCAGTGTATTTCCTGTGCCACCAACTGCGAGAGAGTAAACTCATGATAATCCGCTCTATCTACCCCGAATGCATAGATTGAGGTTGTGTCGGGAGTGTGCATTACCTGTGAGTAGGATTGCCACCCATCCATTATTTTACCCACAAGCCAGTAAAAAAAAAAAGGTCTTGAGGCCAATGTTAAGTTTGTGGATATCATGTCTGGCCTTTAATTAAAAAAAAGAGAAAACGTAGCAAATAGTGTATAAAAAAATCTCCTTATATGAAAATGCTTTATTGTCCCCTCAATATCCAAAAACTGATCATGAATACGGACATGTGTGGGCTATTCATCATCGTGCACTTTTATGCTGAAATGAATATTTGACTTCATCTGAAGGTGTAGCTGGAGATATTAAATACTGATTTATAAAAGGCCATGTGCATTTGGTGCAATATGTCTGCACATCTGCTGTCCTGTGTATGTCATTATAAAATATTTGCTAAATATTGCAAACTTGGCAGAACATTTGTCATGCATCCACAGAGGATGGGAATTCGCCTACTCTCATATTTCTAAAAGTCTTAGAGGACGTGGGTGAGAGACGGTTGGTTTTGGCTGTAGTATTATCTCAAATGTTCAGTTCCCCCTAGTTTATTTTCTGTATGTGATACGTGTATCTAATATATATGGAATACATTTATCTTTACATTTAAACAAATAACTACTATGATGTTTATCATTCATATATGCGGATATTTCCTGTTGTGTATGTATAGATGTACCTAAACCTCTCAACATTTTCCTGTGATGAATTGGGATGCCATGGGGTGGGAAATTGGGAGCTCTACTGCACATGTGCGGTGGCCCTGTCAGCTGTCTGGACAGCTCTATTTGCCTTTTCTGGTGTAATAGACAGAATGTGATCGGGACCATGGATCTGCTGTTCTAAATCTGGCAAAAAGTGGGACAGAGTTATAGTTAAGCAAGACGATGGACCAGACCCACCAAATCGGGACAGTCCCATGCAAAGTGGGACATTTGGGGGGTATGATGTACAGGAGATGGGCCGCTTCACTGTGACCTCTCACATGGTGGCCAGTTCATCCAATCATTGCAGGACAGTTCATCACTGGATCACATAGAACAATATTAGTATTAGAGTTTAGGAAAAGTATTAGCATTAGGGTTTAGTAGTAGGGTTTAGGATTAGTATTAGGGCTTAGTATTAGAAGTTAGTATTGGTGTTTAGGATTAGTATTAGGGCTTAGTATTAGGCGTTAGTGTCAGGGTTGGGTTAGTATTCGGGTCGAGGATTGGGGGTTAGTATTAAGTTTGGTATAAGAGCTATATACTAAGATAGATGAATAATAACAGACTGATACATTAGTTAGAGAGCCTTGTTCACAGAGTTTAAAGTCTAGAGACAGTGGGAGACACATAGTTGGATGAGTTTTAAGCTCCCTTGTTTCTAACTGTGTTCGAGGTCAGTCAGAGCTAGGAGGGGTTTTTCTTTTCAGAGCAAAACATTTTAGATGTCTATAACTGTGTCAAAAAGCTCCAAAACAATACAACCTATACTATGGTGTGTTTAAACTGCAGTAAGTGTGTGTATATGTTAGTTTTTGTAAATCAAATGCATTATTCCTATTCTAAATAAACTTGCCATAAACCGCTTTTTGGGACAGAGATAGAGCTCGGCAGTATAGTGGAATTCAGGAGAGGGAACCTGCAGTCCCGATAATATTCTCTGGTGGCTAAGACATTGGATAATGCAAACTGTGAATACTTAGTAATACTCGACCTCCCAAGCTCCCCCCACAGCATCCCGATTTGTCGGGGCCCAAATTTGGGAGGTATAAATAAATTCACCGAAAATCCCCCAGTCCATAGCCACAACTACATCCAGCCCCGCAAAAAGTGTCCCTCTTTGGCCATTTGTAATGTTGGGATGCATGACATATGTATGGATGTATGCATAAAGATATTTATATATAAAGTTTTCCATTGGTAACTATACTATATAAGACCCCAGATCAGAAGTTACCAATCCTTCCCTCTAAGTGTCTATAATAAAATGGCCTTACATACATGTGTACACTTGGAATCAGAATGAGAAATGAAAGGGGCGGTTCCAATGAGTTTATTTCCTGCATGGTGCGCATGTTTTTAATATATGTGAACTGCACTAATGTTTCCTGTGTGTACACTTCTACAACTATACAGTGGGACAACCTGTAAGGCTCCATCCAATGCCAATATCCTGATCAATCATGACATGACTAAAAGATGATTAAAATGGCAGCTCTCTCGATAAGCAGGCAGTGCTGGGAGAGCAGGAAGGGGGAGGTGTAAAACATATTTGACTTGCATGTTTTTACTGGATACCCCCCCCCCCCCCCCAATTTTTTTTATTTTTTTAATGTAACTTTTTAGAGGTAGTTCCACCGACCATTTTCTCGTTTGAGCTAATGAATTTGTTTTACTAGTTTTCTCCTCAACTCTTTCTATTCATTAGAAACCTGCATGTGAAGTGTAATATATGTATTGCTGCTGTCTTTCCAAGACCCTCCTTATCGGATGAATTTGGGAGCCCCGGATAAATTGTATTAGAAACATGTACTAAGCTAGTTGGAAACACCCCTTTAAAATCAGAGTGGGAAAAAACAGGCAAGCTGGAGATCGTTTTAAATCCAGCTTGAAAGCCCGACGTTTGCAATTCAGTTGTCAGTTCGGCACAAGTCACTGTAACCTCCATTCTCTCTTCCTCTTTCATCAGTTCAACACAATGATCTGTTTCTCACAACAACATCGATGCTAAATGTATCTTCGGATTATTTCAAACTGGTCTCAGTATTCTATTACACCATGACAACTATTCTATTCATCTGCATGATCTCTACACTGATTCCATTACTTATATTGTATATATTATTCCGTTTACTTTAGAAGGATGACATTTTTTTAATGACACCTTTTTACATTATTGCTGCGCTAATTTAACAAGATTACTACCCCCCACCCCCACCCCCTGAATGTGCAGTGGAAAGTCATTCTGTTGAAGGAATACTTTTAGTTTAGATAATTCTTTGTTGGCTTTATGCACAGGGGAAAAGATTTCTAAAGTACAATATGTGTTAATGGCAAGGTAGGATAATGCTTCTCCTTGGTAATTCATCATTTTCAATGTCTGATATCTTTCAGGTTTCTTTTCAAAGTAAAATATAATATATATATATATATATATATATATATATATATATATAAAAAGAAAACCAAACAAAGAAAGGTTATTTAAAAAACAAACAAAACATCTGAATTGCTCACGACTCACAATGGATCATCATACAGATCACAGTGCCGGTAGTATTTCTACTGAATGTTTGTAAATATTCACAGTGTCAAAGGAATCAGGGGAAAGCAGGCCTTCTACAGATAAGCAAATAAAAACATTTTCTTATATCAAAATTTTATTTTGGGACATGTTTATAGTGGACAAAGAATAAACTACACAGATCAAAAAATTCAGGTTTGTTTTTAGTCCTTGTGGAATTTAAACAAAGGAAGACAATGCCAGGACAGATCCACCCAGTGTGTTTTCTGTATGTTGGATGTGTTTCTAATGGTATGTGAAACTCACTCAATTCTCACAAGAAGGAGGACTTGGGAGATAGACTGGACTGTTGGTATAGTAACAGTAAAAACGGATTAGCCTTGATGGGTATAGGTGGTGTTGCTTTGTTTTGGATTGTAGCTACCTGAGAGCTCCTTAAACATAGAAACATAGAATGTGTGGGCAGATAAGAACCATTCTGCCCATCTAGTCTGCCCAATTTTTTTGAATACTTGTATTAGCCCCAGTTCCCGGTCTTATAGCTAGGATAGCCTTGTGTCTATCCCACGCATGCTTAAAATCCTTGACTGTGTTTACCTCTACCACTTCTGCTGGAAGGCTATTCCATACATCCACTACCCTCTCACTAAAGTAATACTTCCTGATATTACTTTTAAAAGGTTGCCCCTCTAATTTAAGACTATGTCCTCTAGTTGTGGTAGTTTTTCTTCTTTTAAATATACTCTCTTCCTTTACTGTGTTGATTCCCTTTATGTATATAAATGTTTCTATCATATCCCCCCTGTTACGTCTTTCCTCCAAGATATACATGTTAAGATGCTTTAACCTTTCCTGGGAAGTTTTATCCTTCAACCCATGAACCAGTTTAGTAGCCCTTCTCTGAGGAGGAGTGCTACCGTGTCACTTGCTAACCCAACGCCATCATTCCACTCCATTCGCTGTTGGTGCTCCGCAAAGCATCAATGCTTGGCCCTCTACTGTTTTCCTTGGTCTCCTCCTCTCTAGGAAAACACATCAAGCCTTTTTAACTTCCAATACAACGTGTATGCTGACAGTTAGACAGATCTTTTTCTCCTCCCCTGATCTCACTCCTTGTGTCTTGTTGAATGTTGGGGACTGTCTGTTGGCCTTAGCAACCTGGGTGTCTGATTAATGCCTAAAACTTCAGTACAACATGTCTGACTTCACCATAGCAAATCTGACCTGCTGACCGAGCCCTATGTCTTGGGATTGTCATTTAGTTGCCTCTCTCCTTTATCCCCCATATTCAGTCCCTGGCCAAGTCCTGTTTTTTGCAGAACATTAGAGGGGCAATTGCATTGCAGGCTGCTCTTTCACTTGACCCAATGGTCTGTTCACTCCTAAATGCAGAGCTAATCGTTTCCAGCCTCCCCCGCCTCATTTGTTTAATTGATTTTGAGTTACAGACTCAGACAGATGTTTTGCTGTCTTCTTCCAATGTGCTCTCTGACCAATCAAACTAATACAACACAGTCT
The DNA here is from genome assembly GCA_036172795.1 of Pelodytes ibericus. Lineage (NCBI taxonomy): Eukaryota > Metazoa > Chordata > Amphibia > Anura > Pelodytidae > Pelodytes > Pelodytes ibericus. The sequence continues at coordinate 10,437,332 of CM069864.1, read as the reverse complement.
CACTAATCTGCCTTTTATTGACATGTCTATTTAAAGACAATTATTATATTTTCTCCTGGTCTTTGTACATCCCTGGAAAACAATGTAAATCTCCTGTTATTATTTGGACTATTGGACCTTTAGCATCCCAGCTGCTTTAAGGGGTCATCCCTACTGACCATTTGTATTTGTGTTTTTCACCTTCCCCTAATACAAACACTACTCTCTTTGGCTCAGTAGTTCTAGTGTTTTACTGGTCAGAAACATTTACACTTTTTACTAAGTTTGCTACATGAAAGGACATTTTACAAAATATTATACTCTTCTGTCCCTGTTTGGTTTACTATCACTATCCATAAAGACATAAAATATTATGTATCTCAGTGTCTTGCATGATAACATTATATATGAGCTGTCAGCCCTACAATCTGTCTAGGTTTTTTAAGCTCGGTTGTGAAGGAAAATGTGGCTGTCATATTCTGAGCTAATTTAGCTTCTTTGCTAAGGGGCCATCTTCAGAAACTCCCTTACATTCTCTATATATCCCCTTAAAATGTCTATGTTCGGAAGACCCTAACACCTAAATCTTTGTGGAAGCTGTAGGCATAACACTGATAAGTATTGCTCAATGTAAGATGTATTATGTATAATCATTTGTGGTCATACTGTTTTTGATACTGATGACCATTAACAATATGATCTGATGGCAACTCATCATCAGCATATAACAGAGGAGTCAAATCTATGCATAGGTTGGTGGGCACCCTAATTTAGCAAATGTGCCAGCCATAGAGCTTTGTCTTAATTCACAGGGTTGCAGGTTCAATTCTCAGCTAGATCAGTTCAACATTTGCACCCTCCAAAGGTTTACAGACTGAGTAACAGTAAAATGGATAATACAAATAACAGCAACATATTTACTTTAAGTCTGAGATTGTATGCTACAGTACCTTGAGTGCCCTTGGGCGGAACTGTACAAGGAATAGTTATTATAATTATTTCTAAAGATTGCATGGGTGAGCTCACAGATAAGGAAACTCTCTCTTCACATAAACAGATATACTCTACAATTTATGTAAGGCTAATAATATATCCACCTACAACAACCATTTTTTTTTTAAAGATAAGCAATGCATCATGTAAGCTGAAGAAAAGGGAAATAGATCTAGCCAATGATACATCCTGTCTCCTGAAAACTGTGTGTAAGGTGTGGTACAGTGATTGCTGTTGCTTTTGAAACTATCCTGCCTATCTACCAAAGCCCACTTTGGTGAGTGACATCGCAGCACACGGAGATGGATGAACCCATCACTTCCCCCACCCCATAATCACAGAGAGAAACCACAATAATAGAGAATGATAGCACTTTCTCAAAGGGAAGCCTGAAAACTGCTGCGGAGGAAGCCAGACCACCTTCTGTGTACTCCCCCTCAGTGATGTCACTGGTTTTAGAGGCCCCGTAAACATTATCAAATTCCTTTCAGAGGAACTGTAATGTTTTAAAACGAAAAAAATAAAATAAAATTCAAACATATTAAAAATACGTACAACAAGATACAGAAAAATAACTAGCTGGAACTGCTCCTTTAAATTTCTATTCAATACACATCTAACCTTTTTGCAGTGTTAACTGTTTAAGTGCAAAACGCAACAGAAAAACATCAAAGGCAGTGATAAGACAGAATGAATGTAAACAGAGGCTAATTGACTATCTTGTGATTATTGTCGATTTCCATGCAGTGCCCTTTAGAGCACATGACTTGGCAGTGCAGGATTATCAAGCAACACAAAGTTGCTGCTAAAAGCTATAATATTGCACTTAGAAAAGCTGCTAATTAGAATTGTCATTTGTTGATTGATTACAGTCTCCTAAACTGCAAAAGTAGCTTCTGGATTTGAGCGAGTGTCTTATCTTAAGGGTACAAAACTGCAGCGTTCAGCTTCTAGCTGTCAGCAAGAACTCAGTAAATGGAGGCCTTTTTATCACTACGGTCTGTTCAATGGCTCTTTGGAATACATACATGGCATTTTATGGATCACATAGATTGCCGTGATAAAAAAAGTAACACCTTGAAGCTGTCTGTAAATCAGGTATACAGGCGCACAAGAAAAAATTGTATCTCCAAGTTAACGCCTTAATGTCTCGATTTTGAGTTCCTAGAACTGATCACAGAAAGGATTGGGAGCCAGGGATACAGAGGCAGATATCTCGATCAGCCATAACATTATGACTACTTGTCTAATATTGTCTGGGTCAGTGATGTTGTTGCCAAAGCAGCCCTGACCCATCGAGGCATGGACTCCACTAGAACCTCTGAAGGTGTGCTGTGGTATCTTGCACCAAGAAATTAGCAGCAGATTCTTTAAGTCCTGTAATTTGCAAGGTGCCCCATGGATAAGACTTGTGTGCCCAACTCATCCCACAGATGCTCAACTGGATTAAGATCTGGGGAATTTGGAGGCCAAGTCAACACCTTGACCTCATTGTTGTGTTTCTCAAACCATTCCTGAACCATTTTTTCTTTGTGGCAGGGAGCATTATCCTGCTGAAAGAGGCCAATGACATCAGGGAATACCGTTTGCATGAAAGGGTGTACATGGTCTGTAACAATGCTTAGGTAGGTGGTACATGTCAAAGCAACATCAACATGAATGGCAGGATCACACTGCCTCCACCGGCTTGCCACTTATCATTCCAAAGCATCAAACTGCCTCCGAAGGCTTGCCACCTGTCAGTGGTAATAATGTTATGGCTGATCAGTGTAGATAAATAACCTTCCATGGGGCACCTTTGTAGCCCAAATATCCACATGCAATAAAAAAAAAAAATTCTCCACTCCAAACAATGATTACAAATAAAATAGTCTTATGAACAAGTGTCTATGGCCAATGAACCTGTAGGACTGTTTCTCTAAAACGTCTGTCTAGTTCTGATTGGTCACTTTCACTGCATGAATGAAAGATTCTAAACTGTTACAATAAAATAAACTTCACTACTTATTCGTCCTCGTTTTGCATGTGTCTTTACAGACTCTGTGGGTCTGTACCGAAAGATCAGGAAACCTTGCGACTTCACTTATGACGTTGGATATGGCGCGACTTCTTTAATTGTAACCGGCCCTCACTTTGAGTGTTGGTTACATTTTCCCCATCAAAATGAGCCACATTTGAAACGTGGGATCCCTTGGTGGTGGGGGTGGGGGGCGGTGCACAACGAGCCATTAAGCAGAGGGCGCTCTGTGCATTCCTAATAGTGTTTGTGCTCTGAATCTCAGGAAAGCATAGAATATGGGAAGGGATTAAGCGAACATAATAAAACACTGACTACTACGCTCTTAAACAGATTTATTCAGAATAGAGTGAAACCCAACTGGTACGGTAAAATTATTTATGCAAATTGCATTAATTCCACCAGCTCAGAAAGGATTTGGATATATTCCACAATCAGCAGGTACTATTTGCTGCAGGAATCCAGAAAAATAAATAGAAATAGTAATCGCTTCAAGGTAAACGAAATAATATATGAAAAAAAAAAAAAACATTAATAGGAGGCAGTGAGATAATTGTTGTTATGAAAAAAGTTGTGTTAATTTCTTTTTTTCTACAGCGGTTTTTACTGTGAGAAAAGAAATGCTTGGAAGGTAATTCCGTGGAGTGTGTTATACGCTTTTGAAAATACATTTTCAGAGCAGTAACATAGTTGCCAACATTCCCGGACTTTATGGGACTGTGTGTTGTTGCTAAATCACAGTCCTATATTTTGTGGACTTTTCCAGTAATATTTAGGGCTATCCCAGCATGTGCAAATGGTATTGTGTTCAAACCAACTATGACTAAATGACAAAGAAGTAAGGGAGAAATTCCAAATTGAAAGAGGCTAGAAAAGATGTACTTGTATAAACTAGAAAAACTGCATCTTACAGGGAGTATCATGATGTAATAAAACTATACACAGAAGCTATATAAAGCGTTATCCAATCCAGTAAACTTTACAAGGTTACTGGATTAACTAGATCCTACTTTAACACCTCCTCCTACAATGTATACTTAAGTATACTCTGCCATTTTTCTATTCACTGTATAATACATGGATACATGTTTATAATTATATAATTTTAATATGCATGGTAATAAGGTGGATCATTTTCAAATCTGTACTGTTATGTCGTCCTTTGACACAACAGTACAGAGGACAAGAGAACATCCTCTGAGACTTGAAGAGTGAAGATTTCATAGGAAACAAAGGAAAGGATCTTCACGGTAATCTTCACGGATCTTCATAATAAACATATGGCATTCACTGCCAAGAGAGGTAGTGCTATCAAATATCAGAGATGACTTCAAAAATATATATTTTTTTAAGAATAAACAAAGCATTTTGAAATCTTCCTGATAAAACCGACCATATTTAGAGCATGTTTATCCAAGAAGCAATCTGATTGGCATCTGGAGCCAAAGAATGTTTACCCCTATGAAGCAGGGGTTATTTTTGCCTTCTTTTGGATTAATAGCATGGGGGAAAAGGGTGGGCAAAGAGGATTGAACCAGATGAAAGTAAGTCTTTTTTCAATCTAAATTACTAGATTATTGTGACTAATGTTGATTACTTTACCAAAACAAGGTCAATTTTTTTTATTAGGCTTTACATTTTATACTTTGTTTCCTCTTTATGGTATTTGTATCCTGACGGTAGAATCAGAGGCAACACAAGTTGGGTGGTATGAGGAAAGGCCAGTGAATAATGCAGATTCATAATGCCTGTGACAGAAACAAGAGTACCTGGCTGGTACCTCCTCCGTCGTTTCGGGCTCCTATAAGATGGCTGGCCTCAGTCACACCACCACAGTCATCCTCTTGATTGGGAGTCATAAGGAACCCTTTGCACAACTTGGAGAATTAGACACACCACACCAGCTTACAGGAGCAAGAACTCTCTTTAATGGGAAAAAGAGGTACGTGATATAAGGATGTCACAAGCAGAGTGACCCATCGGGATAACAAAGCTATCAGAACCCACACATAGAAACATTCTAACATTTTTAGAGTAAATATAAAACAGTAAATATTTGTGAGAACATCAAACACCGAACAAAGCCACAGAGTGTGATCCTGCCCCAACACAAATATTGGTATACAAATAAGATAACACACAAACAAGATGTGGATATTGTAGAGTAAACTTACCTTAATCTGATTCAGTAAAGCAGTCCTAGTTATCTGGTCACTGCCTATTGATATCTTAGACAAATAGGAGCTAAATACACTTAGGACAACATACAGAAAAGGCAACACAAATCACAATATACTATACTAAACATAACACATGAGCTAAAACATAACGGTATTACAGATCACGTAACATAACAATGGTTCTGTTACAATGCTTAATGACCTTCCCACCATGTGGACAGTAGCGAACACCCTTCGACCTTAGGAAAAAATAATAATTTTATTATGGATGGGTCGAGAGATACTTCAAGAGAAATCGAATTCTTTCCACATTCTTAAAATTAATTCGATGTCGCGAAATCCGTAAGAGCTGAGCAATTTATTATAAAGACAACATCCTATTGTGCACTTAAGTACAATAGAACATATGGAGTACTGCATTTTTCTGAAACATAGACATTTAATACTCAAATTAAATATGTAATGTAAGTACGCTTTTAAGCTTTAACACTGAGATTAGCTTCAAATTTTAAATACATGACGGGCTGATACATTAACTCAGAAGGCAAACCTTTTTTTTTTGGGTTCATTTATCAAACCTGTCAAATAGCAAAAGAAAAAAGTAACAAAAATGAAACAACTTGAATTAAGAAAATCTCAACCTTAGAAACCGATAGTATTGTGTTTGGGAAAAAATATAATAGCTATAATTTCATTAATCAGGGCTTTAAGAATATACACCGGTAAACACATGTAGATTGGCATATTACATAACCAAAAGAAATGTCATTTAATTCACCGTTTGCGAAATGAGACTTGGAAACTGATCTACGGGCGTTTAGAAAATGCAGTATTTGTCTTACTAATTAAAATATAGCCTGAAACTCCCTTAGGTTCCAATATCCAAATCTCTCTCTGCATTTGCATAAAAAATGAAGTCGCGGATCTCCGTATGAATCACCTTCCTGATATAACATTAATTTCATTAATTTACAACTGGAGATATGTAATTAGCCATAAAGCCCAAATTCTAATTTGAATCTTAACTCATACTGAGGCAGCTGCGTTGCCTACACACTCTGGGGAAGACAAGCTCCTTTCATGTAAAGGGAAGCAGTCAGCTTAAAAAAAAATTATAACTTGAATTGAACCAGTCAGACCCCGCTCTGATTGGCTGCGCACATGCTGACACTGTCAGTGCAAGACAGTTTTTAAACTGGCTCTGCCTCAGCCATGAGGCAGAGCTGAAAGTAAACCAGTATGTATGTATTAAAATACAATCTGGGTTTACTGGGGAAAGGGACACTTTTTTTTAACTCTTGCTTCCTTTGAGGGTTAAAAAAAAGTTTAATTTTCTGTGGTATCTGCTGTTTATCAGATCAACTGTGGATTGGTATGAAAATTAACTATTTTCATTGGTAAATGTACAATTTGAATACCAAGCCCTAAAATGTCATAAATAGGAGACACCACAAAACAGTTAAGGCACAAGTTTCTGTTAATGTATGCAGTGGCTTGAAATTCTGCTAACACAATAGGATCTACTTAATAAATAGGGAATTGAGATAGAGATTTCAAACTTTAGGTCTGTCACTATGGGGTCCAGATGACGCAGGACCATGAGCACCCATATTCAGGATTCACATTGCAGATATATAGTCACAGGGCCTAGGGCAGGGTAAACGCACACCCCTAAAGGCTTGAAACCCCAGGTTGGTCTGCCACAAACCAGGGACCTGAGGTAGCAGATGTTTTGTCCAGCAAAGGCATGACAGGAACTGGAGATACCCTGCAGACCTGGAGCAAGCAGGGAACATAACAACTCTGACAGGATAAATAGGATGCTGCAGGCTGAGGCAAAAAGGCTAAGCAGAACAATAGCAAAAAAAGAGCAGAAACAAAAATAAAATAATACAGAGTACAAGGCTAAGGAAAGACCAAGAAGGCAAAACAGAACTGAAACAGACACAAGCATTGCATGGAACAAACCACAGGGCACAGGAATTTTAACAAAGACATACAGGGCACAGACAGACAGGGTTTAGACAAGTGGGATGGGAACAGAACTAAGGAGACATATAAAACCACAGATACAGACACAGAATTATCCTAGAACTCGAAGATGTTAAGGGGTGAAAGTTTAGTTACACCAAATGGTCAGGAGATGATAAGATTTCCACAAGTTTCAACACGTTCCTAACATGATCCCCGCCTATACATAATGGGGTCTATTCAAAACGTGAGTTAATGTATCTCATATTATTGAATCCTATAGAATGCAAGAGAACAATTCAGTTAAAAAACAGCAATTAGACATTTTTGGGTCATTGACATTTGTCCAATAACTAATAATTGAATTAAACAAAAAACCAACACCAAGACTAAGACATACCTGTAGCACAACTGACTGGGGAATGAAATAAACCGAACAAACGGATGGTGCACATTTACATAGAAACAGAGAAAAGCAGAAAGCTTGATAGCCTGGTCAGGATGAAGGTCCACATAGTAGCAGAGGTTCAGGCACAGGACTTGGTTAAATTCAAGAACCTGCATAAGTTAGAAAATCGTTTCTAGGTGTAATGGCATTGTGATGTAGCCTGGTAGATCCTGACAAGGTAAATGTAGCCATGTTGGGGAAAAAAAATGTTTTAGATTTGTCTGATGACATCACTAGAGACGCAGGATATCCATTGTTTTAATGAAAGTATTCTCATTAGTTACTGCAGCAAAAAAAAGAAGGACATTGACTTTTAATCAGTTAGTATGGGCAGTCCTGTTTTTGTGAAAAATGTTGTTATTTCACACTTTCATCTAGATGTAAGTATGTTGTATTTTAACCCATGCAAAATGTAATAGTTTGAAAGTACTTTGAAAGCACATGAATATGTATTAATATTTGGAAGATGCATATCCGGCACCATGCAGTCCCTTTAAGACATCACCTTGTGACTTCCCACTGAGAAGTATTAATTTGCATGTCAGACCATAAGGTGAGACACCGCAGACACCTTTAAAACATATGTCTCTTAACCACACAACATTCTAAATGAAACATGATATATTTGTTACTTAAAAGCCATCAAAATTGGTCCAATGTTTTTTTATTTTATTTTAATTCCATCTACTTACATTCCGGAAACGTCCCAAAAAAATCTACCTTGATATGAATTTCAGCTGACGTTTTATTTGTTTACCGGCCTATTGAATTCTAGAATTTGTATCCGTTTCTTTTTATTCATTTATCGCTGTAATTAGTAAACATCTGTTTTTCTGACAGAAACAGCTGGTTTATTTGTAACACTGATACCTAGATCCATTTAACAATGTGTATTACAGTGATGTATGCAATGCTTCTGAAATCTTAATGATTTGAATACAACGCTCATTACCATTAATAAGGAGATTGATGTTTTTCATTGTTGCGTAATATGAAGATATTTAATAGGTGTATGCAGCGATTGCTATGTCTACTCTTTATATCATTATCAGTAGTGTATCGTTCACAAGGCAAACAAGGCAAACAAGGCACTCGCCTAGGGCGGCACTTTGCCAGAGGGTGTTAAAGCACACTTCTGGGGCTTCAAACATTTTTGCTCCTTCCCCCACCGTTCAGCAAGCTTTAGCTCCTTCCAATTGATCGGGGTGATGGGGGCATGTAATAGACGTGGTGGGGTTATGTAATGAGGGTGAAGGTGGCATTTAATGGGGGTGATGGGGCATTTAGTGAGTATGCAATGAGGGTGATGGGGGCATGTAATGGGGTGATGGGGCATGTTGTGGGTGTGCAACGTGGGTGATGGGCATGTCGTAGTTGTGCAACGTGGGTGGGGGGGTGCCCAAATTTTATCTGCCTAGGGCAGCAAAAATCCAAGATACACCACTGATCATTATCCAGTCTGGAGAAAAGATGAAACCAGACAAAGTATCAGACAGAGAAATTTCTGTATAAATGCACTTTATTCACAAATTACCTTTAAGCTCAGTCCACAACAAAATTGTACTGTTTTATTACTTGTACCCAAAGCAGCCACTCCTTTCACACTATCTGAATCCCTACTATCAACAGGTCTTACATTTTATCCTCCTACCTCAGATTCCATGCATACAGCTGTATGTTCAGCCATTTTTTAAGGGACAAATACAGGGGAGAGCTGGTTACTTTTGACCTGAAAGGCAAATAAATGCTAGTCGCACATGGTGCAGTCTCAGTAGTCATCTATACATCGTTATGCATACATTCATACACTTATACATTTGTACATCCATAACCCATAATACATACCTCCCAAGCGACCCTCTTTATTTGGCATCCAAATTCCCTCTTTCCTCCTCTATTGTCCAATTTTGTTCTGGGAGCTGAGAGTTTTTAGTTTATTTAAACTGCTGTTAAATTTCTTTTATTATTTGTTTGACAGTAAATTTCTTTATTCATACTTTACTCTATTACTACTCTACTCTTACCAAATGATGTAGATAATTACCAATTGGCCATAAAGTTTCTGAAAATATTCCAGTAATGCCCCGCCCACAGCCACCTCTTTAGCCACTCCCACAACATAAAAATGTCCCTCTCTGTCCATTTGAAAGGCTGGGAGGCATGATAATATGAATATGCAAATATGCATCAATGGGTGTACATATATACATGCCAACAGTGCCTGAATTGATGGGACAGTCCTGCTTTAAGGTCATGTCCTGTCAAATTTGGTTCTTACATCTATACACCGTGCTTTGCAAATGCGCTACACGTGGGACCATCATCCTGTGTGCATGCAAAAACTAGACATGTTTCTCATATTTAGATTGTTTCTTGTTTGTTTTCTACCGTTGAATTACACACACCATTAACATTTCATCTTAATTCAGTTTTCATTTTTGACAATATCCCCCTTTTTCGGTGTCTCCTAAAAATCGCTTTTCTCCCGCAGTTGGAATTTGCTTTTTCTGACGTGCCTCTCCTTGACCCCAGAGCGGACATACAAGTTTCAAGGCTCCGCACTACTCCATAGGTAATTAAAATGATGAATAAACACACAGCCAATTGAACCATATTATCAAACCACAGAGGTTACCAGTCTTAGACAATCTTACTCTACGGAGCTGATGCACTTTAAACCTCAGTACTGATAATTAAAAATTGTATTTGGTAAAAAAAAAAAAAGAACATTGTTATCCCGTGGGAATACATACAGACAGTGTGAAACTTCAAACTTAGATACAAAAAAAAACAAAGAAAACAAGTGCTATCCATTCTAATGTCACATGTAGAAAGTCAAAGGCAAAATAAGATAGAGTTAGTAAGCAATTTGGTGAAATTTAAACAGTATATTTGGAGATATAATGGCACCCCCTTGTGGTGAAATGTGAAATCACTTTCATGTTAAATTTTACACAGTTACATATAGTTACATAGTAGTTGGTTGAAAAACGACTTGCGTTCAACCCTTTTCCTATCCCATGTATCTGTTGAAATGTAACAGTTTATTCATAAGCATTGTGAATCCAATGAAATGAACTTTATAAGAAGCTATAAATGTATATTAGCCCACTGTAATATTACAGCGAGTTAAAAAAAATGGTAAATGGACATTTTTAATGTGGTAGGATGAGTAAAATCTTTTTTTAATGCTTTTAAAAAAAAAAAACATGTTTATGGAAAATGACAAAATCTAACATATTTTTGGAGTATCTGAGTTTCGGTATCTTTGCAAATGACTATTTCTTATTTCTGTTCTGCTTTTAATTAACAAAGTAAGATGTGATATATTGTCTTTTTTTTTAATTTGCTTACTTGAATTTAATATTAATTCTCGCTTTCCCCCTAAATACATGTAGCTATAGAATATCCTATAATTGTGCTATGCATTAGATGTCTATAGTCCAGAGACAGTATATATATACATATCTATATATTAGATGCCTTTAAAATTAATTCATATTTATTTAGTGCTTGTTGATCTAATTAGAGATCTGGAGTCAAGAAGGACTTTTTTTCCCCATTTTCCACACTGGAATGAACATTTTAAATTGTGCCTTCCTTGGGGTCATCGGCAGTAGAAAATAACAGGAAAAGGGTTAAACTTGATGAGTGAAAGTCTTTTTTCAAACTAAACTAAGCTGTAACTAAGTAACTTTGTAACTTGTAACTATCTGTCTGTCCGAGCACTGGACAAATCACAATTTCCATGAAGCCATGAATCCTAAGATTCCCACTGATGGCTCCTAAAATTTTTGATGATTTTACATATGACTTGTAAAGTGTAATTTTCCTGCCTCCTAAAAATAACTTTTCTGGCTTCTAAATTGGACTTGGTTTGTCTACTGTATTTTATATATATTTGCCTAACCCCTTTCAATCTATAACTCTATCGTGCTTGTCATATTACCTGTGAAAATGATTGTAAAATAATCGTTTATTAATCAAAAATACAGTATATTATCAGTATTGTATGACATCCGACAACTTTTTATGGTCTGCGTCTCTTTTTCAGAAAGTAAAATAACATCCAGGTCCCGTCTTAGGGACCTCTGTCCCTTCCCTCTGCAGGTGACTCAAGTCACTTTTTCGAAATTTCATGAGTACTTAATTGTTAAGTCTTTTCCACCTTTATATATATATATATATATATATATATATATATATATATTTTTTTTTTTTGCACATATTTGCAAATCATTGGAAGCACTTGATAAGTCTCACACGAGAACTTTAATATTTTAAACGTATGTATGTATACATGTATGAATATTTATTTTAATCTGTGTTTTCTATATTTTTGTTCTCTTTCTAAGGAAAAATAAAAATGTATATGTTTGTCACTGTAGCACCCCTCCAGACAACCATGTTTTTCCGTTCCTCAGTGCCCATGTTCCGGCTGAGTTATTTTCCCCTGTTCTAACTGTGTGTTTTACATGAATGGTGCCCTGTTCAAGAGCCTAATCCCTTGTACCCTTTCCCCAGGAATGTAGCTTCAGCAGCCACTTCACAATAAAGGTTTATCCTGGCTGCTGAGCTCATTCTCTTCTTCAAAAGGTAGGCGGTTTTCCTATTGGTTGCTCAGACCAAGCCCCAGTGTAGGCACTGTTCTGATTGGTTACTTAGTTAAATGCCCAATTTGAATATATTTGCTGATCTAGGGGCACGCCCCCTGCTGGGGATTGGTTGCTACTAATCCTACCTTTCATCTGATTGGCTGCCAGGTACTGTCCTTTTGTGTAGGTGTGAAGAAGTTCTTTTGTTCAACTTTTGTTATCAAGATGTTTTCCTGTATATATGTCCTGTGTTTTGTGTCAATAAACAGTTCTTCTTGTTTTCCCAACACGACCAGTCTCGTCTGCTATGTTTGGGGAATTGCTAGCAGGGAAGCCTTGATCATAGCCCCGTTTGGCTATTGGATATTTACCGGACCTGAGAAGTGATTTTGTGGAACTGATTCCGGTAGGGGCTACCCATCTAGTAGCCCTCCCGTGACAATGTTAAAAATAAAAAAATCAGCCAGGTCTTTTGTGGTCCAACCCACAAACAGTGGAAAGATTGAGGACACAGAGGTAAGGATACTAATATTTGTATCTGTTAGTGGGAAGCAGGATGCAAGTCATAGGTGCGTTTCTTCTTTACCCACACTGGCAAGTGCCGATGTGGACCCACGTACTCATTGGCATGCCAAGTTTATGGGACATCAAATGTGCTTAACATTAAAACAGCTCATTCTTCAAACCTATGGATTTCTAATTATCTGGATCTTTCACGATCAAAATGTCATCAAGGTTAATATCTGCAAACATTTTTTGAGGCACAAACAGGGCTATTTATCAAAACCAATGCCAGTTTCTCTATCCACGCACTTTAAATGTAGTTGATATTATAGTTAGTTACTTACTCAGCGAAGAGTAAATTAAAAAGAATTGATCCGGGTGTCTCCGAAAGCAATCAAAGTGCACATAGCTGGGATGACTAAACCGGTCATTGACCCCACCATAAATCACAAGCTCCGAGAATATGGTCTGTGGCGTCTAACAATATGTCGTAAAGTAAGTTTCTCAGTGTCAGTCTTCTAGAACCACCAATATTATAGGTTATCCGACTAGCTACAGCACGGGTGGCCCCAGGGATGCTTTTGGGTATATTTTATCTTCAGATTGGGAAAAACTGAAACTAACTGTGGACCCCTTTGATGATGGCAAAATGCATCCATTTTTCATTGGTTATGGAGGTCTATTCTCTAATCATCCACAAAAAAAAGATGTTAGGGTGCTGTGGTATTGATAAGTAGGTAATATACAGAACCATTGTTAGAGTCTACTCTTTGTCCCTACAACATGTTTAGAAAAACACTGGGGAGGGGCTATTAGAAAATCCAAGAAACACTTAAAAAATAGAGAATTATTTAGGCTTAAGACTCAAATTGTAGAGATGGAATGCAGTTAAAGAAATTCAAATACAATTCATTATTTTGAACAATAATGGGGATTTTTTGCAACGATGCCCTCCTAAAAGTTGCTAATGAAAGTAAATGTAAATGAAGAAAACACCATGAGATGATAACTCTACAACCAACATTATTTGGCAGGATTCCCTAAGTAGAAAATACAAAATAATAAAGAAAAATCTAAATGAAACAATAAAAATAACAAAAGTCGGTTTTCAATTAATGATGGCTCAGCAGGATGTCCGGGTAGTGCAGGTAACTCTAATAGGACATACTGAGTGTTGATTGTTGTCAGGACAATTTATAATGTTAATTATATCAGATAATAAAAGCTATTTGTTGCAAGAGATTAGCAATGAGAGCAAGAGTGCTGGCCTTCAACACTTTAGACGATGTAATCTTGTTGCAGTGTAAAGGAAGAAATATCTTTTGAAACGATTAAAAGTTGAAGTATCATCTGCAATGCACAGAGCATAGAGGGGGTTATATACTATGTTAGATGGACAATAACAGACTTGTAAATGAGGCAGAAAGCCCTGCTCGCAAGCTTACAATCTGGAATGAGTGGGGTACATGGAACACATAAGGGAGTGAAGAGGTCAAAGGGAAGTTGGTGGTAATAACTGTATTAGGATGGTTGGAGCAAAGTGGGGTTGTGTACTCTAGTTGGATGAGTTGTAAGCCTCCTTTTTTCCAAACAGTGTTTGAGGACAGTCAGAGATAGGTGGCATTGGCTAGAGGTTAACTAATGGGGTATTCTTAAGGAAATTGACGTAAGCTTCCTTAAAATGGTGATTTTTAAGGGACTTTTTGAAGTTTGAGACAGAGGAGTTACTTCAGTGCTCTGTGGAATAGAGTTCGAGAGAGGGGCAATTCGGACAACATCTTGAAGGTGGGAGTAGGAAGAGGCAATGAGGTTGGAGGAGAGCCTAAGTTCATTTGAGGAGCACAGAGGTTGTGCAGGGTAGTGTTGGTTTAATGAGGGAGGCAACATAGGGAGGAGCTGATGAGTGGAGGGCTTTGTAGATTAAAGACAGAATTTACATTTTTATCCTACAGCAGGCAGGAATCCATTGGAGGGTTTTGCAGAGAGGAGCAGCTGACAATGACTGTGGAATGGGTGACAATGTCTCTCCATCAAGTGGTGAAGGAGTGCTCAGATAGAGTGTCACTCGATCCAAGAGAGAGCCATACCATATATTCCAATTGAGGATAGACTGTTAAGAAGGAGGCAGTGGTCAGGTGTGGATCAACAGTGTCAAAGGAGACATAATTATCTAAGAGGATCAGTATGGAGAAGTGGCTTTTAGATTTGGTGGATAGTAAGTAATTTGACACTCTGATGGTGGCTGTATTTTAAGTAGAGTGTAAAGCCAGACTGAAAAGGGGTCACATTGGTCATTAGCAGTCATGAAGTCAGTTGAGAGTACACAGTTCTCTCCACCAACTTGGACACAAAGGGGAGAAGGAAAATAGGTTAGATGGAAGGGTAGGGAACATGTATTTTTTAAAGGGGGTGCTTGGAGTTTGACAGCATTATTCCAGAGGAAGAGGTTAATTTGGTTTGTTATAGTTAGGCAGAGAAGATTGGATAGAGAACATACAAGGTTAGAAGGGATGGGGTCTAGCGCACAAGTAGTAGGTCTCGAGCAGATTGTCTACCTCTTTCCCAGCTACAGGGGAGAAAATAGTCATAGTAGGTTTGGGGGAAGGGAATGATGCAGGAGGTAGTTACGGCAAGTTGTGGGAGGTAAAGTTTCTCCTGATATGATATATGGAACCTTTACAGACCTTGCCAGCGACACGGGTGTCCTACTACAGCCATTTGACCTATCCCTGCCTGACATTCAAACTTCCATTCTTGATCATTTCCCCTTTTAATAAACAATATTCTATAATACTGTTATAGTTTAAATACTTTGTACCCTATTTTATGAACAAGGCAAGTCAACTTACAGCCTTCAGAATCTAGCTTATCACTAGTCTTAAATACTGTAATTAGTCAAACAATACCCATATTTTTTTTATTAAAACTGTAACATTTCAATGATTTCAGCTCATTTCAGCTGAAACATAGCGCTTAATTTAGTTTGTCTTTGCCCAAAAAAAAAATGAAGAAACCTTTATTAGTGTATGTAATAGTATTTTTTTTTTTTTAACTAACCTAACTTTTTTTTTAATTGCTTTCTTGGAACAGACTGCAGTTGTTTCCAGTGGCTTGGGTTTTAATAAGCATTAGTACATAGTTACAGGAAGATGTACCTCCTTGGAAACCAAAAGTCATTTTAGCCAATTATGTCTCAAAAAGCAAATATGTTTTTGTATCCAGGAGCAAATTCTAATGCTAGGTAGTCAACTCTGACAGTTAGCTCTTTGAAACCCATTATTATATATATATATGTACGTGTTTATGTCCCTTTGAGATCAGCTAGCTTTTTTGTATTTTATTTCAAAATGTGTGTCATCTAATCCATCAATAGTTCCTTTATAATACTAGACTATTACAAAGAACCTATTTAAAACGTTTTGGAATTGGATACATTGTTGCAATAACTAGTATTGTTTTTTCCCCCCAATTAATTATACTTAATAATTATTATTAAGCACTGAAAGAAAAACAGAAACAAAAAAGCAATCTATAAACATGCTGACAAAGGCATAATAACAGCATTTAAGCTGCCTTACTCCTGTTTAGGTTCTAAGTGAAATTGATTTTTCTTTTTTTGATAAATCTCTGGAGGATTTTTGTAATTTTCTCAGTTTAAGATCTTTTGCAAGAAGTGTTTTCTCTGTTGAAAATAAAATAAATTGATATTATACAAAACAAAGTTAAAGCATTTCATTTAACGGTATCATAATCATGAGGATTTTAAATCATTATATCAGTGTTGTGGTTCTTCGAAGCACCATTTACAGATTTCTCTGCAATGCCTTATATTGTAGTCTGAAAAAGATTAAAAGGGACAGTCTAGTCCCCACACTCACTTTGGTGCAAGATGAAGGTTACCGCTTGTATAATGCACAGGGTTTTTTTCCAGTTGATTTGATGCAGACATTCTACATAAATCACATTTTTAATATTTGACTCAAGCCCTCCCCAGCGATTACTCCGCATTTTTACTGCAAGGGCGGCAGCACTGATCATATAGACACTGAGGATATACTGTTTTGTTTAGTCACTTCCTGTGCTGCTGGAATAGAATACATTGTGGGGACTGTGATAAACTTGCTTTGGTACACAACTTAACAGTGCAACACATTGCCCGATGACATCAATAGAGAGACAGGATATTCCATTTATTTGAATGAAATTATTCTCACTGGTTCCTGCAGCAGACAAAAAATAAATAAAAAAGAAACTGTTGTAACTTCACAATTTCATCTAGCTGTAAGTATTTTGTATTTTAAGCAATGCAACATGTAAAACATACCTTTTGAAGTACTTTGAAAGCACATTAATATGCATTAATGTTTGGAAGATTCATTTTGGGCACCAGACAATCCCTTTAATATTTATGTCAAAACCCCATAACCCAATATACAGATAATAAAAAATGATCACAGATAATCTATACATTGTTAGCAGACTTGTACGCAAATGGACGAAGTAAGAGAAAATCTTAATTCTGGTCTATTTGAATAGATAGAGGTCATAATTCCAACTCCCATTATCCTCAGCCTTGGAATCATGGAGGTTTCAGTCAAGCATCATTTTTAGTTTTCCAGTCTCGCCATAGATGTGCATAAATCCCCAGTACCAACATGTTTGCGTAAAAGTTAAGTTAAACATGACCTATTAAAGGGTAACTGAATATTGTCAGTTATTATTTGTATCTGGTCTTAAATTCCCCAAAACACTGTTCGGATACAGGATCATTTGTAAATGTTTATATTATTGAAGAAAAAGCTTGATTTTCTTTATTTAAACTATAGAAATCAAACTAAGCAAATTAGTAAACTCTTAAACAAATACAATAACTTTTTACCTCTACACTGCACACTGCAACCTCTACACTGCACCTCTTTATTTTTAAATTATTTTTATTTTTATATTTGCATTACATACATCAGTAAGTATGGGGGGGGGGTCAATGTATCTCCCCATTAACACAGAGATAGGGTAGAGGGAAGTGTTAGAGAGGGTAAGTATTAGAAATTTAGAGACTAACACACCAAGCTTCAGTCATCCTTATATTGAATCAGTATAGTCACTATTTGTGTGTAGGCAGAACAAAATACATGACATGGCCTGACGATCATAATGTCAGTGTTTGACATCAGACACATGGAGATGCTAGTGAGGTTTAAGCCTCACGAATGGCTGTAAACCTCCATGGACAGGCTTTACAACTATATGTAAAGACATAGGTTGGGTACCATGTCCATTATGTTGAGAAGACATAGGTTGGGTACCATGTCCATTATGTTGAGAAGACATAGGTTGGGTAACATGTCCATTATGTTGAGAAGGCATAGGTTGGGAACCATGTCCATTATGTTGAGAAGGCATGGGTTGGGTACCATGTCCATTATATTGAGAAGACATAGTTTGGGTACCATGTCCATTATGTTGAGAAGACATAGGTTGGGTACCATGTCCATTATGTTGAGAAGGCATAGGTTGGGTACCATGTCCATTATGTTGAGAAGGCATAGGTTGGGAACCATGTCCATTATGTTGAGAAGACATAGGTTGGGTACCATGTCCATTATGTTGAGAAGACATAGGTTGGGTACCATGTCCATTATGTTGAGAAGACATAGGTTGGGTAACATGTCCATTATGTTGAGAAGGCATAGGTTGGGAACCATGTCCATTATGTTGAGAAGGCATGGGTTGGGTACCATGTCCATTATATTGAGAAGACATAGTTTGGGTACCATGTCCATTATGTTGAGAAGACATAGGTTGGGTACCATGTCCATTATGTTGAGAAGGCATAGGTTGGGAACCATGTCCATTATGTTGAGAAGGCATAGGTTTGGTAATGGGTCAGTTTTAATTCCTGTACATGTTGTTATCAGTGAGGTGACATCACCTCCGTAAGAGGAAATTTAGAACATGACCAGATAACATGTAACCAGGTTTACTCCTGTGCTTTACATCAGGTTATCAGGTCTGAGTCATGATTTGAATAATTTGGTTGGTGTGAATTAGGATCTTAATACACAGTACAGTGGACTCTACAGCCTTTCTGCTGTGGAGACTTGAGTTGTAAGTGCCAAGTGACTTAAGTTGTAAGTGCCAGTCCTATCCCATTGGACATTATTTTTGGTGCCATAATCAGCCTCCCACCTCTGATGCACCATAACCAGAGCAACATTTGGTTTTGTATAAACTACTGTATTTGCTCGATTATAAGACAAGGTTTTTTTCAGAGCAAATGCTCTGAAAAATCCCCCTCGTCTTATAATCGAGGTCTCTTATAATCTGACCTCAAATTGAGGTCAGATTATAAGACATGGATCCAGGTCCCCAGCAGACTTGCAGGGGACCTGGATCCCCTCTCTAGCAGCAGGGGATGTCTGCGCAACGAGCGCAGACTCCCCTGCTTCCGCCCGGCATGACCGCCGGGGCTTCTTTGAAGAAGCCGGGTACTTCCGCTTTCGTCACAGAAGTCCCGGCGAGCGTGCCGGGCGGCAGCAGGGGAGGTCTGCGCTCATCGCTACGATACGTGCAGACATCCTCCATGCTGCCCGACACGGCAGACCATTATGACGGACAGCCGGGGGCAGAGAGACAGGGGGGACAGAGCAGGAAGGGGGGCAGAGAGAAACATGTGGGGGGAAGAGACAGGTGAGGGGGGAGTGGGGAGTGAGACAAAGCTGGGGGCAAGGGAAAGAGAGAGGCAGCATTGGCACATAAGAAGAAATAAACACAAGAAATGCATTTTTTTTATATAATATTTTATTAAAAAAGCAATTTACATGTGAATATATACAAGTTTAACTTTTTTCCTATAGGGTAGTCTAATATTCAGGCTTTTAGTTTTTTTCCTAAAGGAATATCCAAAGTTTGGGGGGTCGTCTTATAATCAGGGTCGTCTTATAATCGAGCAAATACGGTAATTGCTGACATATTTTTTACATAGTCCCTGTTAGGCTCATTTTAGTGATGATGTTTAGACCTGCTCTTGTTCAGAAAGGTTTTGGGCCATTTCTCTTTTAGTGAAGATTTCAGCTCTATCTATTTAAAGGGAGCAAAGTAGTTGATTTGGGCGTCTGGCAAGAGTGCTTGGAATGGGATTATTTGTCCTGTCTTCATTATGTGTTTGTTCTGTGTCTCTTTGTAAGAGATTTATAAATGTGCTGATTGATTGAGTAGTTGGGTTATTGTTCCATATAGTCAGGTCAGATTGAATGTCTGTAAATGTTACAACGCTGTGCAATTTAGTCCAAATTTGTTGGAGATGATTTATCAGTGAAGTAGGGTTGAGAAAAGACTCCATTGATGATATAATTGGCATGCCCAAATAGTTTAGGAAGTTAAGTTATTTAATGTTTCAAAGATACTGACGATGTATTACTATCATTCATTACTCACCCCCTCAGTGGTGTATCTTGATTTTGTGCTGCCCTAGGCAGACAAAATCCGGGCACCCCCCTACCCAAGCTGCACACCCACGTTACACACCTAAGACATGCCCCATCATTCAGACTCACATCAAGCTTACACTCCCATCACACTCAGTCACACACTCCTACTCCCATCACACTCAGTTACACACTCCTACTCCCATCACGCACACTCTGACTCCCATCACACTCAGTCACACACACTGTCTCCCATCACACACACTCTGACTCCCATCACACTCAGTCACACACACTGTCTCCCATCACACACAGGTCACACACACTGTCTCCCATCACACTCAGTCACACACAGTCTCTCATCACGCTCAGTCACACACACTGTTTCCCATCACACACACTCTGACTCCCATCACACTCAGTCACACACACTGTCTCCAATCACACACACTCTGACTCCCATCACACTCAGTCACACACACTGTCTCCCATCACACACACTCTGACTCCCATCACACTCATTCACACACACTGTCTCCAATCACACACACTCTGACTCCCATCACACTCATTCACACACACTGTCTCCCATCACACACACTCTGACTCCCATCACACTCAGTCACACACACTGTCTCCCATCACACACACTCTGACTCCCATCACACTCAGTCACACACACTGTCTCCAATCACACACACTCTGACTCCCATCACACTCAGTCACACACACTGTCTCCCATCACACACACTCTGACTCCCATCACACTCATTCACACACACTGTCTCCAATCACACACACTCTGACTCCCATCACACTCATTCACACACACTGTCTCCCATCACACACACTCTGACTCCCATCACACTCAGTCACACACTGTCTCCCATCACACACACTCTGATTCCCATCCCACTCATTCACACACACTGTCTCCAATCACACACACTCTGACTCCCATCACACTCAGTCACACACACTGTCTCCCATCACACTCAGTCACACACACTGTCTCCCATCACACACACTCTGACTCCCATCACACTCATTCACACACACTGTCTCCAATCACACACACACACACACACACACACACACACACACACACACACACACACACATCCCATCAGCACTTACCTTTCTCTGGCAGGCAGGCAGCATGGTCCCTCCATGCTGCCTGTTCGGCTTCCCGGCGATTGTGCCGACAGGTCACGTGACCGGGCGCGCGTATGACGTCAGCGCGCCCGTCACGTGACCTGTCGGCACTTCCGTGTCGGCACACTGCACGGGGAGCCGAACAGGCAGCACGGAGGTTTCTCTGTGCTGCCTGTTCGGCTCCCCGTGCAGCCTGGCAGGCAGAGCGTTGGTGAGGGGGGATCTTGCGATCCCTTCTCACCTCCGTCTCTGCCTGCAAGCGCGGTGGGGTTTTTTTTTTTTTTTTAAAGGGCCAGATTTTTTTTTTTGATTTTTTTTTTTTTTTTAATTTTTTTTTTTTCAGTGCTGGGGGGCGCTGCCGCCCCCCAAAATTTGCCGCCATAGGCATCCGCCTAGGATGCCTCGCGGTAAATACAGCACTGCACCCCCTGCCGACTACCATCTGTGCAAATATGATTTTATTCGCGGGTTCTAAAAACAGCACTCCAAGCATCCTCAGCCCTCTGAGTTGAGAGTGATGGGAACTGAATTCACCTAACCTATAATGTGTGCCTTAAGGCTTTATAAGTCAACTGTAGCAAAAATAAAAACATACCCTACTAGATAAAAAAAAATAAAAAAATGTAGCCTCACAGATAAAAAGTTGTAACGCGAGACAGGGCATTGTTACAAGATTTATCGAAGCTGCACAAAATGCAGACATTATAAATAATACAGAGGTTATATTAAGGTTTACATAAACATATCAAAGTACTTTAAAAGGCACTATTAGCAAGGATTGCACAATTGCCAACATCTGCAATGATTCCAGTTACTGTATCATCATTCTGGATAAGAGGCGAGGAGTCGCTTTCTTCCTAATCAGCATTTCTGCAGGAATAGGTTAGCTGACCTGTATTAATCTTTTCTTGCTTAGCTTCTGTATGTCCTGCATAGAAGACCATTTTACTCAGTGTCCAGATGTGCCATTCTGCCTTAACTTTTAATTCTTCAAAAGTATTTGTTAAAGGGACTGCATCACATAAAACAAGTTAACAAAATGATCCATACATCGTAGGTTCTGCTCAATATACAGTTAGAGCAGCAGAGCCAATTACTGTCCACAGCTGCTTATGATGTAATACCCGATGTCTGTATTGCGGCCAGAGAGTCTCTGCCACGGTGTCTCCAACTGTCCAAACAGCAGATGGATAAGATTAATCGCCCAACGTCTCTGTGATAGGAACAGATCCAGCGGGATCCAAAATTAGAAAAGTACAAACTTTAATTTTACTTAATAAAGACATAGAGGTCTGAGAAAAGATGTCTCACGCGTTTCACCATTTGGCTTATTCTACATATCTATTCCTATTAGATTAATAGGAAAACAGGAACACATGTACTATTTAAGTATCTCAGAGCAGCTGAGTCTCTGCTGTAAATGAATCAATTAACAAACAGTAAAGGAAAGAGAAGGAAAAATGAACTCTAGATTAATCCATAGCAGTGATACAATCAAAAAGAGACAAAACATATTATGCATGAATAGGACATTTTTAGATATGTACACACATCAACCATCACTGTGGGGAATGCATCAAAGATACAGAGATAAGTCAAAAAATGTTAACTTACAAACTTATAGGGGAGAACAATTTGCTAAAGAGATGATTAGTATAAATACAGGTTACCGGTGTTATATAGAGTAAATGGGCTTCAGTGGAAATAATAGACACAGATCTAGAAAAGAAGAGAACCCAGGGAACACGCAAGAAAAATTCCTGCACATATCTCCTGCACCTTGCTTGGGATTAACATGGCATAGTCTGTAGTAATTTCTATAGCTAGATTCCAGGGTGAAAAGGGGACAGATTTAAAAATGGGCAGAGTCATGTGATGCCCCATGATGTCACCCAACGCTCTGTGACCTCAGGAGATCCAGCACAGATACCAGGTGTCTAGAACTCAGTTCTCCTTTTTCAAACTGTGTATACTGTATATAACATACATGGTTTAAACACAATGTTGCCTGTGCATGGTGCTAAACATACTGGACATAGACAATATCACTGCCAGTACAGACTTGAATTTGATGGAGCAGAAGACCTGAATTTGATAGGACAGAAGACCCCCCCCCCCCCCCCAAAAAAAAAAGGTGACTGTATGCATCAGCACAGCCCATGTATAAAGCAATAGGTGCTTTTCAGTGCCTAATTAGTGTCTGATAAACTCCGCCAAAAAATGTTCATGTATATTAACACATTACTGATCTATAAAAAAAGACACATTATGCATAGTAACAAGAGTAAGCACTTTTTGTAGCTTCTCACCACTTTAGTCTACAAGAGTATTTATACATAACCCTCAAGGGGTAGATCATTTTTATGCTTTCTACAGTCACAGCATAAACAATCTTTAGCAGACAAGGACCTTTTAAACACAGTTCTAATTACACTGTTAGTACATGATCGTGAATCCAGTATAAATCAGGGAAAATGATAGAGAGGCATGTGCATCGTGGAAGGAATTGGTATAAGCTACCAAGCGTCTTTTTTCAAGATGTGTTTGCCTGTGCATGCACGATTTGTGTGTCTGTGTCTTTACAAGTTGTCACAATGTCTTGCCAGTCAAACTTAAATTGAAAAGATTTAAGGAAACATTTGGCTGAAAAAAAATAAAAAATCGAGCAAGCATATGCCATACACAAAGGCATAACGAATGGTCCATCTGGATCGTGACAAGCCTCAGTAATGATAAATCAAATTATAGAAATCTGCTTGACTTATTTTGGTAACAAATGCATGAAACGTCTTTTTAATGAACAGTTCTATGATTTTTTTTCCCCCCTTAATTTTAAATATTTTACTTGGCATATGGTACTGCTGGGTGTTGGAATTCATCCATATGCAGAGAAATTAAATAAAAAATAGTAAATTAAAAAAAAAATAAGTAAATGGTAGCTCTCCCTTAACACAACCACAAATTCATTGATTTAGATCCCCAGACTTGGAGTGTTAGGTGAAAGTTTTGGTATACTATGCTAAAGTTCTTATATAATTACATATTTGAGCAAGAACACTGACTTTAGAATTGACATCACTGGGCCTCACCCCAGGGCTTCCATCACACTCCCTCCTTCACCTATATTACATATCTCATTCTCATATCCTGTAAAGGGTTCCAGAACAGGGATCTAAACATTCTGTCTTGTGAGTCAAAGTTAAACTTATAGCATGACATTTTTGACAACCATAATTGCAGGTGTTTCTCTAAATGTTTGGAATATGACTCAAACTGTTTAAAAAAATCAGTAATGCCAGATGATAAGTATACTTGCAATGTGCCCATACAACATAGGAGTTTGTACATCTACATTTTTTTTATTTTTTTTGCGGGACACATAATGAATTGACATGCTTCTCTGCAGAATGTACGTGTGTCCGGGAGGAATCAATTAATGCAGGACAGCAGGTAAAAATTATATGTCCCCCCTAAAAAAAATGTCCAATCTTATAAGTGAATGTACTACCGTATGGTTGGCATTATTCACATACCGACAGAGGTGGAGTTAATGTAATATCTTTTCAAACTCCAACCAAGAAAACAGCAGTAATGTGAGATTTGTACTTGGAGTGATACTTTAAAACCATGGACCAATATCGACAAACATGGACACATTGGTGGGTTAGAAATTGAGCACAGGGTCAATTTGAGAAAATCAGAGCTCCAAGTTTTGAACTGAACTGGATTACTTTGGTAATCTAAGTAGCCCTAAAATTCACTCCTTTGTCATCTTGGCTGTGTGTTTTGGGTGATTGTCATGCTGGAATACCCATCCATGACCTATTGATTGCTTAATTTTGGTCTCATCTGACCACAACACTTTCACACAGTTCTCCTCTGAATCATTCAGATGTTCCTTGGCAAACTTCAGAGGGGCCTGTACATTTCTTGAGCAGGAGGACCTTGCGGGCGCTGCAGGATTTCAGTCCTTGGCGTAGTGTGTTACCAATTGTTTTCTTGGTGACTATGGTCCCAGCTGCCTTGAGAACATTAACAAGATCAGTTCTTGGCTGATTCCTCACCGTTCTCATGATTACTCCATGAGGTGAGATCTTGCACAGAGCACCAGACCGAGGTACCGAGGGAGACTAACAGTTATTTGGTATTTCTTCCATTTGAGAGTAATTGCACCAACTTTTATCACCTTCTCACCAAGCTGCTTGGCGATGGTCTTGTAGCCCATTCCAGCCTTGTGTAGGTCCCCAATCTTGTCCCTGACATCCTTGGACAGCTATTTGGTATTGCCCATAGTGGAGAGTTTAGAATCTGATTGATTGCTTCTGTGGACATGTGTCTTTTATAAAGATACCGACCTAAAACACCTTTAACAGAGCGCTCCTAATCTCAGCTTATTACCTGTATAAAAGACACCTGGGAGCCAGAATTCTTTCTCATTGATAGGGGATCAAATACTTATTTCACTCATTGACATGCAAATCAGGATTTGTTTTGTTAACCTGTCTGTCGCTGTTAAAATACACCTACCATTAAACTTATATACTGATCATTTCTTTGTCAGTGGGCAAACGTTCAAAATCAGCAGGGGATCAAATACTTTTTCCCCCTCACTGTACGTATGTATGTGTATGTATGTGTGTATATATATATATATATATATATATATATATATATATATATATATGTCCAAAACCAAATGAAAAACACGCACTCATAGGATTTAAGAAAAATAGAAAAAACCTGGATAAATACTGACTGTCATATACATCGACGTTTCGGCTCCTCCAGGTTGAAAAATTGCACTGCACCTAGGTAGTGAACCATTCATTGATGCGGATTTAAAGTCAAGTGCACTACTGTTTTGATTTTTGTATATGTATATATATTACTGAGATTTATACGTAACATTTTTCAATATTACTATTTTTATTTTTATTGTGCTTTTTTATATTTATTTTAATTTAATATTTTTACTCAATATTATACTTTTTTATATATTGTTATTAACTTTTAAATTCAATTCACCAGATAATATCTGGCAAATGGAGCTGGGCAAAATTCGGGACACATTTGGGGGCCTAGTCCTTTAAGAGTAAGCAAAATCCAAAGGATTTCACTGTGTGACACCCCCACCCTCCCCGAGCTATATGTGGTAAAAATATATCCCAAAATCTGAGTAAATTGACAATTCTGTGCCGACATCACCCAGATTGTGTACACAAATTGCTGATGTCTCTGACTTAAGGCCAGATCAGGGCATATTGAGTCGACCCTGAAATCTCCATTTTTGTATTTAAGCCTTTTTCTATGGTTTTGTGCAGCTTCTCTTGTGTATTTATGTTCTACATTCAGAAAATATTTACAGTCATCATTTGTAGCTCTTTCTCCTCTTATAAAATATTAAATTAGTCCTAAAATAGTTTTCTCACAGATCCTCCGATGTAGACTTTAATTGCTTTTCCGAAGTGTAATGGTTATGAAGAAACCAAGATAATGGTCAGAACAGATAAATCACTGTCAAATAGTCGCTGAAAAAGTACCTTTTCAGTGGTCTCTCCATGATGTGGTCCACCTTGACACAAAGGTTCACCATGATTAATCACCTATGTATCTTCAGTGTAACAAACACTTCTAAAGGTCATCCTTAATTGCTTTCATGGAGACCCATCACCTGTGCTTTTTCTCTGATCTCTCGTCTCACCTCATTTAATTCTTCTTTAATTTCAGATCTGTCCCTGACTATGTTGCTCTCTGCACAATACGGCATCCCACAATTGTTTCCCCAAACTCACTTCTAAGGAGCATGCAACACACTACAGTGTCTTCAACACAGTGCAACAGAATCGAAAAGTCAATTTTTGAGTCTGATACGATTCATTGTTTTAAATTAAAGCCACACGGTCATAAAAAGGGAATTTAAAGGAACACTACCATGCATTTTTTTTCTATTATATAGGTTGAGTATCCCTTATCCAGAAATCCATTATCCAGAATGATCCATTATCCAAAATAATCCATTATCCATTTTGCCACAAGTTGCAAATTCCACACACACACCGTCAGAATGAAAGCACACAACTTTATTCAGTGTCTAGCCCCCTAAAACTGTGATAAACCATGCCCAGATTACCCCATGTCCATAAAGAGTAAAACATTGACAGAGCAGTTTTTGCATTGATATTACGGTATTTCTTGAGTGCAGATTTTTATGTGTCCCGTTATCCGAAATTTCCTGTTATCCAAAATTCTTCTGGTCCCAAGCATTTTGGATAAGAGATCCTCAACTTGTACTGTATAACTTGAATTTAATTTATGAATGTGTTTTTTAGTAATCACTTACCTCGCTACTTTCTCTAAACAACAATCCTATTAACAAAATCCCTTGGTGAAACCACTGGCTTATTCGCTTGTCCATTTAAAGTGACACTAAACTTTTTTCACTTTTGCTTCTAATATAGAAAGTGCAAGTGCACTCACATGTGCACATTACTGTTTATATATATATAGAAAGACCAAAAGATGATGCATTCAGCTTAATGTAGAACGTATAGTCACAACCCGGGACCGAAACGTCGATACAAATCTCATGTGGTGGCCTATTGAGTTATTAAACTATCGACTTTTTTCTATCAAGTCGTGTGAGTGCGTGTAGTTTTTGGATATATATATATATACACATAATTGATTGAACAATGAATGCGGCCCATCCTCAAATATAAAGGATTTAGAAACAAAAGCTTAGTTTTCCTTTACATGTGTTTAACACCTCAGCAGGATGAACGCCATCACTGACATCTGGCTCGGCAAGAGTGAAAAGAGTACAGACATCGAAACACAAGCTCTAAGTTCATGATTGAGAGTGTCTTTATAATCATCTAAAATCTTACATGCACGTCGCCGAAGAACAATTTTGAACTAGAAAAGTTACAATTTCTGGGGAAATTGTGTGAAGTGTTCTTGCCTCCACCTGTAGTCTACAACTGGAGTGGGCGGAGTAACTTATCATTTACATAGCACATTTAATTGCAACGTTGTTGCACAGTTACATTAAACCATACATTTATAAAAACATTAGCAGGTGTTCAAAAGGCCCTGTCTATGACATCACTTGCTGCTGCAGCTTGACACAGGTCAGAGTATTTTGGCGGTTGCCATATTCAAACGGTCGTATTTTAAAAACTATCAATCCTACAGCGAAGAGCTTTATATTGTGAGAATCACAAGACCCAGACCTACATTTTGATGCATAGTATGTCTCTGAAGTATTAAAAATGAAGGCACAGCCGCAGTTTAGAAATTTCACTTCAAATTTGAGCTTTGCAGAGTGAAGTTTCAATGAATGTCAATGGACGGCGTTGGTTGCAAACAAATGGTCATATTGTGAAAACTATCAGGACTACGGCTTAGCCGTTTACATGTTTAGTGGCACCAGGGATAGCTGAACGTTTTGATATAAGATTTGTGTAGGTGGGCTTTAAAATGAGGGAGTGGTGGCAGTTTAGAAATCATGTCCTGATTTTTCAGCTTTTGGCAGCTCCCACTCTAGCTTTGCCATTCATTCCTATGGGACAAATTGCGCCACAAAAACGACGATATTCCGTGAACCATTCGGCGAAACGTTCCACAAAGTAATAGCAATCCGATCGGGAACAATCTGCACGTTTTGGTAAATTTTTGTCTATGTAGTGTAAAAACTGTGGGAGGAGTTAGGGTGGCAAATTTTGCTATAATAATAATAATATATATGTGAGATAACATTAAGTGGTCTTGCTATGCAAGAACACTTAATTAATGTAAACTGTGCTTGAAATAGTTACATACCAAGGACATACTTAATAACCAGAGAATATCTAAACAAACCTTTCCTGATTAAATGCTTCATTATTAACAAACCCCAAATTATCATCAGTCGGATGAAGTGTTTAATTGCTGGGTTTCTAGAATCCATCTGTCTTATTCTCAAACACTGGAATCTTTAATTCCCCATCCATTCTAGCCAACATCTAGCTTAAATTCACTAATGAGGTGAACAAGTCAATTAGGTTATTCTTCGTTATAATGTCAATTTTTAATAAGTCGCTTTCACAAGAGAAATCCAAACACAATCTTTTCTCGGAGACAGATAAACAATGTTTATCCTATTTTTTATAATAATTGTAACGCAAACTTTCTAACTGTTTACTAAACACTGTACATACAAATATATAGACCCCGTGGACATCTTTCTGACGAGTCTGTTAGTCGGGCTGGTCATTAATTTTCCTGGACACATATAACTTTTTACAGGCTACTCTGCAGAATGTAAGTGTAACCAGGGGGAACTAATTAATTAATCGAAGTGGGATCCCTTAGGAACTACCTTGATTAATTCATTGATATCCCTCTGAACCTAATTACAGAAGAGTTACCAGGAAAAAAAAAATCCTACAGCCAGATAGGTAAGTATAACCCCAGTTACCAATATCAAAGGAAATACGAATTTTTATAGAGGGATATGCCTAATCTGATACACAACTTTTATTACAACATCGAAAACATATACTAATATTCCAGTTGAGAAACACCAAAGTGAAACGGAAATAGGTCTCTTTGGAGAATTAAAAACAAAACTCAATTGTGATCCAACACTTTAATTTATATGAGTATATGATAGGTAGAAGGGTTGAACTTGATGGACTTGTGTCTTTTTTCAACCTAAATTACTAAGTATATTAACTCTTCCGCTGTGCACCATTTAATGCCAGTAATGTTAAACACAGTCTATTCTGTACTATTGTGTTACAATGTTATAAAGTGGGTTTTTTTTTTGGAGAGTAAGGGGTAAATTGTAAAATCTTATTTGAGCATTGATACTTCAAACTCACTGAATACTCGACACCTGTATATCTGTAACATTTAGATTGGTCTGCAGTCTCTATTCTATGCCTTGTAGTCATGGTGTATGTATTTTTCAACAGCAATTAAAAATTAAATATTATACAAAAAAACAAAACTGTCTGCACTTCTCACCCTAAGTTGGCAACAAATATACAAACATAATAAAAATGAGAGCTTTTGGTTATATGAATTGCCCAAAGCATAATTAAGCTCACCCGCCACATCAAGGCATACTCTCAATAGGGTGAGAACCTAACCTCACCTACTATCTAGTGGGCACATAAAGCAGTTTATACTGCTACCAAAACCTTTTTAATGTGTTGGAAAGGTGCAATTAAACCTCCTGCCAATTAACCCCTTAACAGCAAGCTGCAACCAGACAATGAGGAGCCAACAACCTCAAATATGTGCAAGCAAAGAAAATAAAAATATTGGAGCACTAAGCATCATTTTATACATTTAGATTATTTGAGCCCGTGACTAGCTTAGCGCACCAACAAGATGACATATTGTTCAATGACACAGACAATAGAAAATATTTTTTTAGGGGTTTTCCAATTTTTGTGTCTCTGTAAATTTGTATATGTTATCAGTAATTCGGTATGTCTTAAAGAGGTAGTTCCACCTAAATGTTTCCACTAGTTGATTTATTATTTTTGGAATTATATCATGTGGTTTAGCTAGCGTGGCCAGATCCATTCACAGAAAACCAGAGTTTGGCTCGATACATCATTGTGTTCTATGAGTTTCTTCCAAATTGTAATCAATTGTTGTCTTTTCTCTGTTACCAGGGCAGCGTAATCTTGAAATTTATGATTTTTTTTGTTGTTGGGTGTCATAGGTCAATTTTTGCTATATTGCGGAAGGCCATAAAGATTTCCGCTGTGTCCACAGCGAAAATCTGTTTCTGTGCTTCTCTTTTCAACATTGTCTAGTATATCTAGGAGCATCTTGACTTGTTGAGCAAGGTCACCCTAGAACTTGGTAAAACTTCACTTTGGCTTTGTTTCAGTATAACATAATAATTTAAGTTGAAAAAGACACAAGTCCATCAAGTTCAACCCTTCTACCTATCATTCCTGCTCTTGATCCAAAAGAAGGCAACAACCCCTAAGGAAGCTATTTACAATTTTGACACTTAGGGGGAAAAAAATCCTTCTTGACTCCAGAAGGCAATCAGATTTCTCCTTGGATCAAGAAACTCTATTATTAATGGTTATTCTTTTTCATTCAGACCCTTGCTGCTGCCATCGGTGTACTACTGCATCATGTTGGTTAGTGTGGATTTCAAGTCTAGGAAGCGTTGGTCCAGGAGTGGCATCACAATTTCTAAAACTGCTTTAGAAATTTGGGTTGCTTGAGTTTCTATCTCCAATTCAGTAGAGCTTTCCTGGTCTAGAGTAGCTTTGGTGGTCGAGGGCTTTATTCATATTCAAGGATATGATGACGTTTTGCTTTGGCAACTTCTTTGTCTTTTTTTCCCTTTTCTTTTTTTGAGATGGTTTGTTGGTCTCTTTTTTGGTTTCACTCTGTATTTGTCCATTCCTTTATTGTAGAAGGCATTTAAGTTGTGGAGTAACCAGTAGTGAGAGTTGTGCGTTGCTTTGCAACGGTCTTGGGTTAGTGATCAAGGGTAGTGATTTGTTTTATGAAGTTCTACTGTGCTTGGGATCACGCCTTGGTGTGTGAAACTTGCATAATATTGAGCATGTAGGATAGATGTCCCAATAAGCCGAGTACACAAGCGAGAGAGATACAATCTTGGTACAGCTTTAAATAGCACCCCCAGAAGTCTTCAGCACAGTAGAGCTTACAATGTGGATAGCAGTGTGGGTAGCTTGCTTACCACCAGGAGCTGCCTCTCTGTCAAAGTTGAAGTGTTCTAATCACTGAGTTGTAGATGATTTGAGGCAAGATGAACATTTCATTGTGCAGGGACAAACCTGGTGAGCACCCCCACTAAGCAAACTTACTAGGTTTGTCCACAATATATGGCTAAATGGGTGAGATGAAATATTCACCTTTTAGTGAATAGACCCAAAGTCATAATGAGGCAGCTGAGAGAGGCCTGTAGTTGAGATAAAATTGGCAGCTGAGATTGGACTTAAAGCTGAGATAGGACTGTAAGCCGAGACTGGCAGCTGAGATAGGACTGGAAGCCGAGACTGGCAGCTGAGACAGGACTGGAAGCCGAGACTGGCAGCTGAGACAGGACTGCAAGCCGAGACTAGCAGCTGAGACAGGACTAGAAGCCGAGACTGGCAGCTGAGACAGGACTAGAAGCCGAGACTGGCAGCTGGGACAGGACTAAAAGCCGAGACTGGAAGCTGGGACAGGACTGGAAGCCGAGACTGGAAGCTGGGACAGGACTAGAAGCTGAGACTAGCAGCTGAGACAGGACTAGAAGCTGAGACTAGCAGCTGAGACAGGACTAGAAGCCGAAACTGGCAGCTGGGACAGGACTGGAAGCCGAGACTGGAAGCTGGGACAGGACTGGAAGCCGAGACTGGAAGCTGTGACAGGACTGGAAGCCGAGACTAGCAGCTGAGACAGGACTACAAGCCGAAACTGGTAGCTGAGACAGGACTAGAAGCTGAGACTAGCAGCTGAGACAGGACTAGAAGCTGAGACTAGCAGCTGAGACAGGACTAGAAGCCGAAACTGGCAGCTGAGACAGGACTAGAAGCTGAGACTGACAGCTGAGACAGGACTAGAAGCCTAAACTGGCAGCTGAGACAGGACTGGAAGCCGAGACTGGCATCTGAGACAGGACTGGAAGCAGAGACTGGCATCTGAGACAGGAACGGCAGCAGAGACTGGCATCTGAGACAGGACTGGAAGCAGAGACTGGCAGCTGAGACAGGACTGGAAGCAGAGACTGGCATCTGAGACAGGACTGGAAGCAGAGACTGGCAGCTGAGACAGGACTGGGAGCCGAGACAGGACAGGTCAGAGTATAAGAGTTATTCGTCTGAAAGGAATCCACCCTATGGTTGAGCCTCAGGTTGTATCCTCCCCGGTATTTTGCACCCTACAGACAGGAACCCAGGAAGAACAGGAACCGAAAGTGATGGAACAGAGGAATAAGGCAAGAGAGTAGTCAGGCAGGCAAAAGTTCGGGCCTGGCAGCAGATAGACAGAGTCAAAGGCTGGCAAATGGGTCAAGAGGGGCAGAATACAGGCTTAGTTGAGAACAGGCTAAATTCTGCAACAGTATTCAGGAACAGAGATCAAGAATAGCTCAGCTGCACAATACGGGCTGTAACCAGTGCAATGCAAAGGCAACTTGTGCAAATAGCTGCAGGTTTAAAAAGGGTTAAGCTCAGGTCAACAAGGCAGCTGACATAACAGGAGGAGAATGGAAACACTAGAATAGCGGCCACTAGAGGCTGAAGTGGAAACACCCATAAAACTAGAATTCAATATACAGGTGCCAGGAAATGTGGTTGAACTGTGACAAAAGTACAGTAATTAAGTTATGTTTAATTTAAATATTGCATCATGGGTAGCTACTTTAAATATATATTCTTTAATGAAGGCATGCAAATAAAGTACCTTGTTTAGCCCTCTTTGCTCTGTATTACACTGTCAGGGGATGGACATGATGTTTCAATTATATGGTAAGATCTTCTTTCATCTAACCCAAGATGTCAGTCCCCTGCTAGAGCTATACAATCAAAGAGTGCTCAATAATGTACTTTATTTGTATTTTTTCATTAAAGCATTTTTTTTTTTTACTGACAGTTGTCCTTTCAAAGCCGTATGATTAAACTGTATTTAGACTAAATATTATATGCACGGCCGCTGATATAGTATTTTTCCCCATAGCATGCTCAGTAGAATCCTCTGTTATAGTACACAATATGTTCAAGATTAAGATTCCATTTCCTACCTCGGTTAATTAGACAATTATATGTGCTGCTAATGTGAAAATGAACAGAAACATAAGTATAATTATTTAAAAAAAAAAAAAAAAAAAATGTCTCCGTAACGACTTAGCAGAATTCGCTGGTGATTGTGAGATTGTGTCAAATGGGATTCCCAGTAATAAGTCACACAGGTAATCAGTGAAAACTATCTTTCCAAGGGGAACTGATTAGATAAAATATGAAGTTATCTAATTTCTATAATTGCCAGTTTACTCAACTCATTCTCAGGCGTAATCGAGAGGACCAGGAATCCCTGACGGTGTGTGTTTTAGTTTAAGTTGCAAAGATATACATTTTTTTTTTCAATTAAAGGGGCACAACCCCACTTAGAATCTAGAAAACCGTAAACAATTTAATAAAGTGCTACTATGTAATTATCTGTAATCATACGTGAAGATGTCGGATGGCACAGCCGTTTAAGGTGTTTTTATTTTCCCCTCAGGGAAAAATAATAAAATCAATAAAAGACAAATATACCCTGAGGTGTTAATACATCTTATACGTATTTAGTTGGCATGTGGCTGGAGAGCAAATAAATAAATAATCCATTCAAACTACTGTTGTATAAAACCTGAGCATGGCAAGGTATGGGGATTTGATAAAAATAAGGTAAAATTGTCTGTTAAGGTCTAATTTATAAAAGTTATGGCATTTTTGTTTATATAAAGAGCAGGAGCAGAGATTGTGCCATTGCCAAAAAAATTATGTGGGAGGGATAGCTTGGCACTTTTAAAGTGGATTTTTAAAAATGTCATTTTTTAATACTTCAAGGGAATTGTATCACTTAAACATAATTGGGAGTGTTAGAACAATAGAATTATGCTACTGATGTCAGACTGGCTACAGGGAGTTTTTCTAGCCTCAATTTAAAGGGATTGTATCACCTAATTGTGCTTATACTGTGAATGTAGAGAATAACAAATAATTGAAAATGATCAATGAACAATGTTTAGGTGATACAGCCCCTTCAAATTGAGGCTGGACGTGTAGCTTCCTGTAGTCAGTCTGACATCAGTAGCATCCTTCTATTGTTATAACACTCCCAATCACACTGTTAAGCTACCCCTGTCTCCCCATTACACACACAAACAATACACTCTGATGCAAATGCTTTTACTCATGTATGTTTTCCTTTAAATGCCTATGAGAAGCACAGTATCTTCCTTTAAACCTCTGTTGCCTGCCATCCGAATGCCCAGCTAGAATTGCAACCTCGGGCATTTTTACTGGTCACAACTTTTCCACTAGGCACCAGGGATATCTGTCGGGCACCAGGGAAGTGTCGGGCAGCATGGAGGATGTCTGCACATATCGTGGCTGCCCCCACTAGCCACCAGGGAGATACACGGTGAGCGGGAGGGAAAGGAGGGGGGGAGAGAGACACAAGGGGAGGGAGGGAGGCCACTAGCGAGATATAAGGTGAGGGGGGGGGGGGAGAGAGAGACACACAAGGGGAGGGAGGGGGCAGAGAGACACACAAGGGGAGGGAGGGGGAGAGAGACATACAAGGGGAGGGAGGGGGCAGAGAGACACACAAGGGGAGGGATGGGGCAAAGAGACACACAAGGGGAGGGAGGGGGAGAGAGACACACAAGGGGAGGGAGGGGGAGAGAGACACACAAGGGGAGGGAGGGAGAGAGAGACACACAAGGGGAGGGAGGGGCCAGAGAGACACACAAGGGGAGGGAGGGGGAGAGAGACACACAAGGTGAGGGGGAGAGAGAGACAAAAGTTTGGGGGGAGGGAGAGAACGCTGGGTGGACAGACAGAGACAACACTAAGGGGGGAAGGGGGAGAGAGAGAGGCAGCATTGGAACATAAAATGAAATAAAAACATGAAATGCATTTTTTTATATCATAATTTTTATTAAATATTAAAAAGCAATATACATGTGACTATATACAAGTTGAACTTTTTTCCTATAGGGTAGTCGTATATGCAGGCTTTTAGTTATTTTCCTAAAGGAATATACAAAGTTTTGGGGGTCGTCTTACAATCAGGGTCATCTTATATTTGAGCAAATGCGGTACCACATCAATAAATCCCAAGCGCCACTTAGTAACAGCAAAAAAACTGAGGGGATGGCCACCTATCCATATATACACACATTAACATATATCATTTTTTTGTAAATTACTTTATATTATTATATTTATGTACTAACACTTTCGATATTTATATTTATTTGCATTTAAAATATGTATTGTGCATGTATTTTTAGAATTATTGTGATTTATTTGTATACATTATAGGATTTTAATGGTTTTTCACTATATATATATATATATATATATATATATATATATATATTATTTAACAAAACCCTATTAAAATTTAAAGTATATGTTATATAAATGCATATATATAGGATGTGCCCACTAGGTCTGTCCCTGCACAATGTACAGTCAAGACTTTGAGCGGATCTCCTGTAAAACTGACTTCCTTTTGTGCCCCTATGAGATTTACTGATAATCTCATTGAGACACAGGACCTTCAGATATCTTACTATAGATGGTTAACAGGACTTTACTGGAACTTATTACCAAACTGAATGGTAATAATGTATTGATTTGGGTAGAGGAACGGCTGAACTGATGCTGCTTGACTTGAAAGCTGTGACTGTACTAACTCAGCAGTCCCGCCAGCTGCGGTGTGAGTGATTCAGAGCCTTGCTTCTCAAATTGGTATTGAAATTCTGTATATTTAACTCGATCCATGAATAATTATGGAAGATCAGTGTGAGTTTGAGATGCACGTAGCTTTTAAAGCTGTTTCCTAGGCAGCGTTATGTGATGTTCCACCATGCTTAGTATATGTGGTTCATCTCAATCTGTTATTTGCATGTGGATATTCTCCCGGAATGCTGCTTTCAATGAACCACAATTGATTTACTTGATTGTATTCCAACTGCATCTCCAATTTCTTGTTACATTTCACGAGGTGGGCTTTATTCATGAATGAGGGGCTTGCAGGGAATTGAGAAGAGAGTTTCAAACATAAGGCTAAAGTAAAAAAAAAAAAATGCTAACATTCAACAGAACTGGAGATGGGTTCAAATTTATTTAAAATACATGTTTTACATTTTGCGTTGCTTGAAATATAAAACAGTACAGTTAGATGAATTTGTGAAATTACAGCAGTTAATGCAAGAAACCAGGACTGCCCACACTAGAGTAAAAGTCATTTACCTATTCTTTTTTTTTTTTGCTGCAAGAACCATTGAGAACAATGCCATTAAAATTAATGGAATATCTGGTTTCTCTATTGATGTCATCAGACATTGTTTTACACTATTAAAATATCCTAATGTGTAAAAGAGCAAGGTCACTCAGAGTGCACACAATGTATTATATTCCAGCAGCACAGGAAGTGACTAACTGAATCAAAATATTATATCCTTAGTGTCTATATAATCAGTGCTGCCGCACCTGCATTAAACATGCAGAATAATCACTGGGGAGAGCTTGAGTCAAATATTAAAAATGTTATTTATGGAGAACGCCTGGATCAAATCACACTGGGAAAAACACCTGTGCACTATACAAGCAGTGATCTTCATCTGGCACCAAAGTGAGTTTGGGGACTAGACTGTCCCTTTTTAAAGACAGCTAAATGTCCCCCCCTCCCCACTTGTGCTAACGTAGAAGTGCAAGTGAAAAATGCGTTGTCCCTACTATCAGATTAAACAGTCATATACTTTTAATAGTACAGCACTGGGAAGCAGGCAGTCTGGTCAGGTCGGTGACTGTCTCTTTCTGCTAGTGCAGAAATTTTAAAATGAGGGTCTCTCTCTACATTCTCTTATTTTAGTGTAACAACGCCATATACAACCACTCCTTGTTTTTTCTGTATCCATAAAAAATACATTTCATTGAAATAACAGCTACAGTGGAAAAAACAGCATGGCTGCAGATTATTAGCTGGTAATTGACACCAAAACAGAAATAATGAACCTAGGGTCATGGATTAATAGTAGAAAGGTGAAACGCATCAAAGCAGAGAGATTGTTATTGTAACAGCTTTTTTGTTTGAATCTACATAGTCCGTACATCCCAACATCGCATATACATAGATGCCAATATCAGCCATGTTTCCAGGGACACATGCTGCAGAAAGAGCATGCAAAGTGCATCCCGGCAGTATGCAGGATGGATATACGCACAGACAGAATCTAATTAATTAATCAGGGTGGACATCTCAGAGGACCTACCATGGTTAATTAATTGGATTGTGCCTGTGCGTTTATACATCCTACATACTGCCGGGCTGCATTTTGCATGCTCTTTCTGCAGCATGTGGAACACGTATGTGTCCCTGGAAAATGGCCGATGTTGGCAACTATAGAAATTTCCAAAGAGGAGCATTTTTGTTTTCAAGAAAGTGACTGAAGCTGTGGCTTTGGGAGAGGCATTAACAGTCATGTTTTAAGGGATATTACAGGCAATTCATAGCTTTTTTTTTGTAATTTGATGTCATTTAATAGAAGACTAAAGTACTTTGTTTAGAATGACTAATATACATACACTTTTACAGCTGTTTTATCACTGCAGAGCACTGGGATACATTCATATGCACCAAAGTCTAATCTCCTAAAATAACAGAGGAGGGTGGGGTTAAGGACAGGATGAAAAATGGTGATGCGGCATGACATCCCGCTGTGTTGAGTGGTCTGCAGCGTTGAGTCCCAGGCTACCGAGCACAGATACCGGGAGTCTGGAGATTATTTACTTAAATGTATATTTGTAAATACAGAATGTAAGAATGTGTCTGTGCTCTCTCCTGTAATCATTTCAGCTGCGCCACTTAATATGTATGATTATATATGCTGGTTTAGGGGTTTTGTTGTGCTTCCCTTGCTTTGTATTGCTTTGGGATACTTGGGCAGGGCTTCTGGTTTGAGCACCCCACCCATCACAGGTGCTCGGTAAGTAGGGTCCATATTGAATTACACATAGTAAGAGTGTCTCAGTGTGTGTGAGATGGAAGGCCTTTTGGTTTGTTGTAAGTGATACAGTTTAAGAGTTTTAATGTTAAATATATACTGTATTTTCCGGTGTATAAGATGACTTTTTAACCCAGGAAAATCTTCCCAAAAGTTGGGGGTCGTCTTATACGCCGGGTGTAGTCTTTTTACTTAACTGGTTGCTGCTCTGCAGGTGCGCGTGGCTGTGAGGGAAGCGTTGTGTGCTCCCCTCCAGCCGCGCAACTTCAATAAAGTTTGTTTAAACTTTTTTTTAAAACAAACTTTATTGAAGCGCGCACAACGCTTCCCTCACAGCCGCGCGCACCTGCAGAGCAGCAACGAGGTAAGTACTGGGAAGGGGGTAGGAGAGGGGCAAATCCTGGTATATTGAGGGGAAAATTCTGGCATATTGGAGGGGCAAAATCCTGGTATATTGAGGGGAAAATCCTGGCATATTGGAGGGGCAAAATCCTGCCATATTAAATGGCATTGAGGGGCAAAATCCTGGCATATTGGAGGGGCAAAATCCTGGCATATTGGAGGGGCAAAATCCTGGCATATTGGAGGGGTAAAATATTGGCATATTAAATGGCACAATAAAGGCATATTGAGTGGCAAAATAGTGTGTCTCAGGTTATGTGTCCATTGGTGTCACTGTGTGTGTGTAAGTGTGTCACTTTCTGTGTAAGGGTGTATGTGTAAGTGTGTCACTGTGTTAGTGTAAGGGTGTGTGTGTAAATGTCACTGTAGGAGAAAATGCTCGTTGGAAGAGGGGTAGTCTTATACAGCGAGTATATCCCAAACTCTAAATTTTAACTGGAAAAGTTGGGGGTCGTCTTATATGCCCAGTCGTCTTATACACCGGAAAATACGGTATATATAATCACCTGTGACTTAATATACAATTACATATTTCCCATTGAAAATTAGTTAATTTGCATATCAAGTCATCGGTGATGTCATAAACAGGAGACACTTATAATACATTTTTTATTTGCTTGTACTTTTGATAATATAATGTATAGATCATTTTTGATTGTGGTTATTAACTCTTTACATTCCCAGAGCAAACAATGTTTAGGTGACAAAGGCCCTATATAAATGGCTTTTGAAGGATCTTAACTGAAGCACAAAGACATCTATATTGCAGCACTGCCTTGGAGAGAGCTGTCAAAGTCTAATTCCAGGCCTTTCTATCAACACTGACAGGCAGAGACTTCGGGCAGAGCAACATGTAAAATGTAGTAGTGACATTATTGGGTTTCTTGCTCAAGGTGGGAAAATGTAAAAAAGAAAATGCACCCATAGTATTTACCCATTAAAATAAGAATTGTGCAGAGTGAGGAGAGTTACACCAATTCCTTGGATGGCTATTACACTTTCTATTGCTTGGGGGGGGAAAGTGCGTCTATACTTGCCAGCTTTATTGTGTGTAAAGGAAAAACATCTATTCATATTTTTTTTATGATAAATATATTTGGAATGTTGCTAATTTAGCTATTTTAGTGAATTTCCCAACTATTTGTCAGGCAGATTGTGCTTCTTTTAGTCGGTCTCACAGGTACTCCATGGGCTAACCGCTGTTTACAGTTTAATAGGACTCTGTCACCTAAGCAGTGTGTTTACTGTGAACGTAAAGAATAGGAAAAAACAATGACCTGTATATCGTGTTATCAGAATCACAAGAAGATACGTAGATTAAGAGAAAAAAAATGTGCTCATGTGGAGACATCACCTGTGGCTTTATATGCAAATTACATGCCTCTCATTTGCATACCGGGTCACAGGTGATGTGTGAGATGCCGCTAAAGACATTTTTCTTCTAATTTAGCTGTTTGCCTGAATTTCTGTTTAATAATGGAGGTCATTATACGAGAACTCCCCCACTGGAAAGTGTCGGGGAGGAAGGGGCATTAGGCGCAATTGCTGTTTATGTATAACGGTGATTGTTCTTTTTTGAATTTATTTCAACACTTTAGAGTGCGGGGGAAGAACCAACACCAAACTTTTCAGCTACATATTCTATATACATGGGTGTGCTGGACCCTGAGCGACTGTGCGACCGGGAAGCACAGGACCAGTAGAGGCTGGGAGCCTTCTTTATTGATATTAATAAACCAATATTTGGTGCTATTTGCATCTGTGACATGTTTATTAATAAAGTATGTTAACATAAATGCAGCAGGAATATGAGAGTTATGTGTAGAGAGGCTAGCATCTGATATTTGTGCAGTTCCCTATATGCCCCAATGTATATAATGTTAACTTGTGACACGTCAGGAGTTAATTTTGAGTCTTGAAAATCTGGGTTCCTGTGGAAGGTCTGGGCGCCAGCACAACCCATGTACAAAGACTCATTTTAAGACCTAATGGCATGGCTATTAAAAAAAAAAATCGTATTAAATGTTATTTATACACACGGCATCAAAAGAAAGATGTTTCCTTTAAAAATCAATATATAGTGTGTATGAGAAAAATGACATAACAAATAACCTAAAAATAAAAATTTATTGTCCTTAAGGGGTTAACTTTCGGATACACTTGTGTTTGGGAGAGTTTTCCATAATCCTTACAATTCTTTCAATGTGTGCATGCTGTCTGCTACTTATGACATCACCTAGTGGTTCCATATGCAAATTAAGTAGTAGAAAGGATAATTACTGTTCTGCAGGGTTCTCTTACTGGAACAGAGGGACAATTTGCATGCACAGACAAAGAGTGACACCAAGCCCAATAATTAAAGGTGAGAAAAATAACTGCCATGGTGAATCTGTGCATCAGGGCAACAATTAATAACTGGAGTTGAAGTACAGAAGAGGACAAAGATGGAACATAATTGAAGAGGAAGCCGAGGTCAGGACAGGCAGCGCGGGGTCGAGGTCAGGACAGGCAGTGTGGTATATTGGTCAGAATGGGGAGCTGAGGTCAGGACAGGCAGCGCGGGGTCGAGGTCAGGACAGGCAGTGTGGTATATTGGTCAGAATGGGGAGCTGAGGTCAGGACAGGCAGCGCGGGGTCGAGGTCAGGACAGGCAGTGTGGTATATTGGTCAGAATGGAGAGCTGAGGTCAGGACAGGCAGTGCGGAATCTTTGTTAAAATGGTCAGCCTAGGTAAGGACAGGCGGGTTCGTGGTCAGAATGGGGAGCCGAGGTAAGGACAGGAATTATGGGATGAGGATCAGTTCAACAGTCAGAGGTCAAATATCAGGATTCGCAAAGGATAATGCAAGATATAAAGAGCAGGTGAGTTTAAATAGGTTGGAGGTGAGGGTACTTTAATATTTTATTTATATGTTGCCATAGTGACCACAAGGTTATGTTTCTGCTCTTCCTGATGGATGCCATGCCCCTGTTGCTACCTTGGATCTTGGCGTAGAGTTACCTCTCACTCGTCATCTTGGATGCGTATAGGCTGCAGGGTATCCTGTAAGTATTTAAGGGCATGACAATTAATTTGCATAGTGCCACAAGGTCACATCATACATAGAAGAGGGCTCAGTCAGAAATGTGTAACTAAATGTTTAGCTTTATCTGCTTGCAAATCTGCTAATAGATTGCAATAATAACCCTCTTTCCATTCTCATTGTAAAGAATACCTAGCTGGCAAAGTACTACTATACTGGGCACCTTTTTGTGTAGCTTTGGTATAGATATATAAAGTAAGCATTCTGTATAAATGAAGCGTTTGGCTTCCATGTTGCTGGCAGTGATTCTTTCTTTCAGACTTGTTTATAAGAATATTCTGACTGTTCAATGAGGATTGTATTTTATGTTGTGTGCTCTCACGTCTACTCACAGCCTTTCATATACAACATATGCTGTGAATGTCTCATTATTTCACCCAGGAGAGTCATTGAACTTCCAAACAGGACTGGAAACTGAGAGCACAATCTGGTTAGTTCAATCTCCATTTACTCTGTTCAAGGTTCATTTTAAAGCATCACTGGCAGTCACTTTATTCTAACTTACCAGCCTCCATGCTAGCAGTATGCCAGACTTACAATGCTAATTTATTTCAACTATACATGATCCAGTATTTTTATTCCAATTTGGTGCAAGAGATGGTGGAATATGAGATGAACAAAAGATCAATATTGTATGGTAAATGCTCTGCTAACAGAGCCTCTCCAAACATTGTTACAGGCTAAAATCCTGGTCAGCACAACCCTTTATCCCT
The DNA here is from genome assembly GCA_036172795.1 of Pelodytes ibericus. Lineage (NCBI taxonomy): Eukaryota > Metazoa > Chordata > Amphibia > Anura > Pelodytidae > Pelodytes > Pelodytes ibericus. The sequence continues at coordinate 10,394,116 of CM069864.1, read as the reverse complement.
CTGAGGTAAAAAAAAAAAAAAAAAGAGTACCTAACATTTTGGTTAATTACAAGAGCATGCACTAAAAAGTGTTTTGAGTCCGGCTGTGAAAAAGGTGCTGTATAAATACTATTTTTTGTTGATACTTATTATTATTATTATTATTATATTGCTGTTAGTATTGTCATTTAACTCCTTCGTGATGCATGGTGCTTGCATCCCAGTAGATGCAAGCACCCAAACACAACTTAAGCTATTGTTGTCTGTTATCTCCATTGACTTGCACAAGGATCTTGTTTTGCTCTCCTACATCTAAGTGTGGCTACATCTGTACAAGGAATGAACTGCTGTAGCAGAATAAACCTCCTGCTCACTCATAAAACAGCTGCTATTTATGTGCTTGTTTTTAAAAAAAAAAAAAAGTAATGCTGCCCTGGATATAAAAAAACAAGCTGACTTGAATTCAGTGTTAAAGGGACCCTGACAACCTAAACATTGCTTCGACTGTGAATGGAGAGACTAAAATATGGCTGAAAAATGCTTCAATATATTGTGTAAGCAGAATTGAAGCACATGCTTAAATTATGAGAAACCTATGTTTTAAATGTGCCTACGGAGTCTCCGGCTTATGACATCACCTGTGGCGTGTAATGTGCATTGCTCTGGGCATGCAGCAGTTAATCAGTTGTCAGTGGTTTGTTTGCACATCAGACTGTTGTAACCTTTGCTACCAACAAGCAGTTTGCTGACTAAGGGGGAGTGATTTCTCTGAGCTGGGTTTACTGGCTTGTATATAAAATATTTTGCACTGGCAGATCACTCTGTAAAGCATTTTCTAAGTGTCTGACTTGTAATTGGATGAATTCTACACAGCAGTTTTACAAGCTCGGATAATAGGGTAGGTTGTATTGTTATGCAAACATATATTGTTCTGATTTATAGTTGATGGGTAACACTCATTAGAAATGTTAATTGGTACAAATAATTGTCTCAGAGTACATAGAGAGATGTAAACAGAGCCTGTCCCCCCTCCTATCACTCCCTCTGACAGCAATTAAGTGTCCAAAGCGCTTTGTATTCTTGCTCTGATAGGGAGGTGGATGCATGGAATATCGACCAGAAGAGGTGGTAGGGAATCCGGCAAGGATGATGTATAAAGTGTACACTAATTTTCCAATTTGTAGCACTTTATCTTTCTCTCCAGTTGTCTTGTCTGTCTATTAATGTACTTCTTATCTGTCAACATATATCTGTCTTGTCTATTTGTGTTGATCTCTGATAACAGGTGGGCTAATTAAATTGCACACTGGGCCACTATATTGTTTTATTTGCCCCTATGCCAATTTGTTTTCCATTTCCCCCTCCCCCAGGGAACACACTAAATTGTTATTGGCCCCAGACAAAAGTTGCAACAGATTTTTATCACAAGCTGTTAGTATTCTTATTAATGGTTAATAAACCTAATTCTTTATTATTGGGGTGTGTTCCCCTTCAGCTGTATGAGATATATTATTTCAGTATTTTTAAAATATGAGAAATGTTAGTGTTTCATGAAATGAATAAAAGAGATATTGCCAAATCATTCTAGGAGATCCATTTGTTATGTGTTTGTTTAAATGTTATGTTGTATGCTTAATTCTGCATATTACCATAATATGAGAAGTTAGAGGGCTCACTGGTCAAATACAGAATCAGGATAATCTGTTCAACTCTCGGGCTTCCTGCCATGGTCAGCTGAGCCCTTCATCCTCCTGAGGGGGATACAATGAGTGCCATAAAATTGGGTAATCATATTCTCTAGTTTTCAAGAACATCCTGGGGATAAAATCTGAACATATATTGGTGATAACCACATTAACTAGGTAACTAGATGCCTACTATGCAGTCTCCAGTGAAAGTGTCATGACTTTTTAAACGGACAGCAAAGTTCAAAGAATTGTTGATTGAGGCAGATCTTACCCAGCCTGTAGTGTTAGCTGTCTTACTCACTCACAGGTTCACTCAAACGCTAGGCAGTATGATTGCCACCTTCCCCCAAAAAATAATACTGACCAAGGCAGTTACCTCCACCAAGGACCTGAATATTGTGTTTCCCGTGCATGTAGAGTATACAAATTGATTGAAAATGGTCTATACAATGTGTTAGCAAAACTGAATTACTAAATTGGGAGAACAATGTGTTTTAAATGTGTCTGTCGAGTCTCCTGCTTATGACATCACCTGTGGCACGGTATGCAAATGACACATTTCCTATTGAAAAGCAGTTCATTTGCACAGTGCGCAGGAAATAGGATTTTCTGCATTTTTTTTAACTTTTTTTTTTAAATCCTTTTTGGTTTTTTTCTAATGTTTAATAACTTTGTTCCATCCCCTGCATACATAACACTTTCTTTTGAATAAACAATCATGTTAAACTTATTTATTGTTTCATAAGATGTTGTACTTAACAATAATACGCCGCCAGCTGCTCATTAATAACTCCTTGTTCTACGTTCGGCTTTTTTATTCCATAGTCTATTATTTACTGCAATTACCGAGACTTCCTTTTCCTTCATAAAATGTAGTTCCATTTTCTTAAAATTAACATTGTAGCTAGATTTGCGGGGAAACGCCTGAAGACTTGATGCAAAAGTATCAAGCACTTTCACAAGGCCTTTAAATGGGACGTTGAGGCAGGTATGGGATCGGACTATAACAAGTCCTTCCAGTTCTTCACAGTGTCTTATCTGTAACCAGTATGACCTAATTCCTCAAATCCTGGACATTCATCATCATTGATATCCACTAGCACAAGATTGAGCTGTCGCCACCTCCAATTTGGTTTCATATCTAGTCTTTTGAATTCAGGTCATGCCCAAAGCTGTCTCAGAAAACATGAATACTTCCATTCAGACGACCCCAGTGACAGCATTAGAAGTTGTGGCTTCTAAGCTTGGATGCAGCATACTTGATGAGAAGCTGGCATTGTATTTAGATGACCAAGATGAATTAAAGCACCTCAGACAATCGTTTCACATTCCAAAGATGATGGATTTGCCAAAAAGTAAGACTGTAATCTATTTTTTTTTTTTAAATATAGTTATAGATATTTTTAGGGTTTTGAATGAAACTGCCAAGTTAATGTTGTAATACGTAAAGTGTAATTTATCATGTCTGTACCTCCAGTTCAAATGTCTGGCAGTGGTTGGGATTCAGAAATGTAAGGAACGTGACGGTAATCCTTCAATTTATAAAATGTATGGCCTGCTGCATATGCTGCCTACACCCCTGCCCTATACCTTTTAATCTGAGCCGCCATTATAAACTTTAATTTCTCTTAAATTTAATACTTTTTGTATATGTATTTTTGTGTACCTATTCAATTTATGCTGTCACACTATATCCCACTTTAACATTTCATTTTCCACTTCTTTTTGTTTGTTTTAAACCAAGAAATAAGGAAAACGTTTGAAACAAGTCACACTTGCAAAACCTTTTTAACCCTTCAACGTTTTCACATTGATGCCAAAGGTTATTTTTCAGGAGGAGCACAGAAAGGATCCAGTTCTGCCTAAAACTCTCTATTGTTGCTAAATGAAACTGCAGTACTAAATACGTCCCATCTCCCAAACTGCTAGACTTCCATAACCTAAGAGCAGGTATTGGCATCCGCTAGAATGGAAGGAGATTGCTCTACAGGAGAAACATCTACTAATTTTTATTAAAGGCTGAGTGTTGATATCCTTTTGATCAGTGGGATCAAGATTCCATAAGGCACACGTATATGCCTGAATAAAATAGTATGTAGTAAAAAGGCCATTTCTAAATTACTTGTTAAAAAAAATGCCATGGACCACCTTTATAATCCGTGTAATCTACTTACCGTATTTGCTCGATTATAAGACGACCCTTTGGATATTCCTTTCGGGGAAAAAAACTAAAACCCTGAATATAAGACTACCCTATAGGAAAAAAGTTTTATCTTGTATAAATTCACATTTAAATTGCTTTTTAATTTTAGATAAAAATTATGATATAAAAAAAATGCATTTCTTGTTTTTATTTCCTTGTATGTGCCAATGCTGCCTCTCTCTCCCCCTCCCCCAGCTTTGTCTCTCTCTCTCTCTCTCTCTCTCCCCTCCGTTCCCACAGGATTGTCTCACTCCCCCCTTAGTGTTGTCTCTGTCTCTCCCCCAGCGTTATCTCTCTCTCCCCCCCTCCCACGTTGTCTCTCTCTCTCCCCCAAACTTTACTCTCTCTCCCCCTCTCCCTCCCCCTCCCTTATTTTCTCTCTCTCCCCCTCTCCTTCCCCCTCACCTTGTCTCTCTCTCTCTCCCCCCATTCCCACAGGATTGTCTCCCCCCAAACACCCCCTTAGTGTTGTTTCTGTCTCTCCCCCAGTGTTATATCTCTCTCCCCCCTCCCTCCTTGTATCTCTAGCCCCCTCCCCCTCACCTTGTCTCTCTCCCCCCCCTCCCTCCCCCTCACCTTGTCTCTCTCCCCCCCCTCCCTCCCCCTCACCTGTCTCTCTCTCTCTCTCTCTCTCTCTCTCTCTCTCTCTCTCTCTCTCTCTCTCTCTCTCTCTTCTCTCTCTCTCTCTCTCTCTCTCTCTCTCTCTCTCTCTCTCTCTCTCTCTCTCTCTCTCCCGCCCCCTCCCTCCCCCTCACCTTGTCTCTCTCTCCCGCCCCCTCCCTCCCCTCACCTTGTCCCTCTCACTCCCCCCTCCACGCTCACCTTGTCTCTCCCTCTCTCTCCCTCTCTCCCCCTCACCTTGTCTCCCCCCCCCTCCCTCCCCCTCACCTTGTCTCTCCCCCCCCCTCCCTCCCCCTCACCTTGTCTCTCCCCCCCCTCCTCCCCCTCACCTTGTCTCTCTCCCCCCCTCCCTCCCCCTCACCTTGTCTCTCTCTCCCCCCCTCACCTTGTCTCTCTCCCCCCCTCCCTCCCCTCACCTTGTCTCTCTCCCCCCCTCCCTCCCCCTCACCATGTCTCTCTCCCCCCCTCCCTCCCCCTCACCTTGTCTCTCTCCCCCCCTCCCTCCCCCTCACCTTGTCTCTCTCCCCCCCCCTCCCTCCCCCTCACCTTGTCTCTCTCCCCCCCCCTCCTCCCCCTCACCTTGTCTCTCTCCCCCCCCTCCTCCCCCTCACCTTGTCTCTCTCCCCCCCTCCCTCCCCCTCACCTTGTCTCTCTCCCCCCCCCTCCCTCCCCCTCACCTTGTCTCTCTCCCCCCCCCCCTCCCTCCCCCTCACCTTGTCTCTCTCCCCCCCTCCCTCCCCCTCACCTTGTCTCTCTCCCCCTCCCTCCCCCTCACCTTGTCTCTCTCCCCCCCCCTCCCTCCCCCTCACCTTGTCTCTCTCCCCCCCCTCCCTCCCCCTCACCTTGTCTCTCTCCCCCCTCCCTCCCCCTCACCTTGTCTCTCTCCCCCCCCTCCCTCCCCCTCACCTTGTCTCTCTCTCTCTCTCTCTCTCTCTCTCTCTCTCTCTCTCTCTCTCTCTCTCTCTCTCTCTCTCTCTCTCTCTCTCTCTCTCTCTCTCTCTCTTTCCCCCCCCTCACCTTGTCTCTCTCTTTCCCCCCCCCTCACCTTGTCTCTCTTCTCTCCCCCCCCCTCACCTTGTCTCTCTCTCTCCCCGCCCCCTCCCTCCCCTCACCTTGTCTCTCTCTCTCCCTCCCTCCCTCACCTTGTCCCTCTCTCTCCCTCTCTCTCCCTCTCTCTCCCTCTCTCTCCCTCTCTCTCCCTCTCTCTCCCTCTCTCTCCCTCTCTCCCTCTCTCCCCCTCACCTTGTCTCTCTCTCCCTGGTGGCTAGTGTCGGGCAGCATGGAGGATGTCTGCACTTGCCTTGTTTTGAGGTCAGACTATAAGACAACCTTGAATATACGATGAGGGGTCTTTTTCAGAGCAAAAAAACCTTGGCTTATATTCGAGTAAATACGGTATTATAGAGTTGCTAATTTTTCTCACTTTCTTCCAGTTGAAAAATCTCTTGTAAAGGAAGATGAGGATTGTATCTACCTCTGTGGAAACTCTCTTGGACTGCAACCTAAGAATGTTAAAACCTATATAGATGAGGAACTGGATAAGTGGGCAAAAATGTAAGTATATATTATATTTAAAAGAAAATATTCAAACTAGACCCTACCAATGGGGAAAAAAATGATTTCTTCCCCGAGTGAACTTGTTAAGTACTGTTTTAATGATTGTAATTGGGTTTTCTCAGTAATGTACAATGTTATAAACTTACTCTTCAAAAAAAAAAAAGGCCTGAGCTCAGTTTGTGGATTTCATCCTGCCTAGTTGTTTTAAACAAATTTCAACTGCTCTGGTGAGCAATTTCTAATTTTCTGATGTTTAACATCTAATGGTGGGAACTATACAGTGGAGTTGGAAAGATATAGGCTAGTTGGAGAACGTTTTTTACTCTGTTTGCGGTTTCACTTTAATCTAGACTGCCCTTTGAATCAAGATAACTATTGCTTGTAACAGGGACTCCTTACATATTGTTTATACTGTAAATGTAGAAAATAAAAAAGACATGTATACCATGTGTTAGCAGAATTTCACATGCATGCATAAATTAAGAGGAAATATGGTGTCAATGTGTAATATCATGAAAGTATTACTTTACTGAGAGGGTAGTGGATGTATGGAATAGTCTTCCAGTAGAAGTGGTAGAGGTTAATACAGTGAAGGAGTTTAAGCATGCGTGGGATAGGTATAAGGCTATCCTAGATATAAGATAAGGCCAGGGACTAATGAAAGTATTACTTTACTGAGAGGGTAGTGGATGCATGGAATAGTCTTCCAGTAGAAGTGGTAGAGGGTAATACAGTGAAGGAGTTTAAGCATGTGTGGGATAGGTATAAGGCTATACTAGATATAAGATAAGGCCAGGGACTAATTAAAGTATTACTTTACTGAGAGGGTAGTAGATGCATTGGATAGTCGTCCAGTAGAAGTGGCAGAGGTTAATACAGTGAAGGAGTTTAAGCATGCATGGGATAGGTATAAGGCTATCCGAGATATAAGATAATGCCAGGCACTAATAAAACTATTACTTTACTGAGAGAGTAGTGGATGCATGGAATAGTCTTCCAATAGAAGTGGTAGAGGTTAATACAGTGAAGCAGTTTAAGCATGCGTGGGATAGGAATAAAACAATCATAGATATAAGATAAGGCCAGGGACTAATGAAAGTATTACATTACTGAGAGGGTAGTGGATGCATGGGATAGTCGTCCAGTAGAGGTTAATACAGTGAAGGAGTTTAAGCATGCATGGGATAGGTATAAGGCTATCCTAGATATAAGATAAGGCCAGGCACTAATAAAACTATTACTTTACTGAGAGGGTAGTGGATGCATGGAATAGTCTTCCAGTAGAAGTGGTAGAGGTTAATACAGTGAAGGAGTTTAAGCATGCGTGGGATAGGGACAAGGCTATCCTAGATATAAGATAAGGCCAGGGACTAATGAAAGTATTACTTTACTGAGAGGGTAGTGGATGTATGGGATAGTCTTCCAGTAGAAGTGGTAGAGGTTAATACAGTGAAGGAGTTTAAGCATGCGTGGGATAGGTATAAGGCTATCCTAGATATAAGATAAGGCCAGGGACTAATGAAAGTATTACATTACTGAGAGGGTAGTGGATGTATGGAATAGTCTTCCAGTAGAAGTGGTAGAGGTTAATACAGTGAAGGGGTTTAAGCATGCATGGGATAGGTATAAGGCTATCCTAGATATAAGATAAGGCCAGGGACTAATGAAAGTATTACTTTACTGAGAGGGTAGTGGATGCATGGAATAGTCTTCCAGTAGAAGTGGTAGAGGGTAATACAGTGAAGGAGTTTAAGCATGTGTGGGATAGGTATAAGGCTATACTAGATATAAGATAAGGCACCGGAATAATAAAAGTATTACTTTACTGAGAGGGTAGTGGATGCATGGAATAGTCTTCCAGTAGGAGTGGTAGAGGTTAATACAGTGAAGCAGTTTAAGCATGCGTGGGATAGGAATAAAACAATCATAGATATAAGATAAGGCCAGGGACTAATGAAAGTATTACATTACTGAGAGGGTAGTGGATGCATGGGATAGTCGTCCAGTAGAAGTGGTAGAGGTTAATACAGTGAAGGAGTTTAAGCATGCATGGGATAGGTATAAGGCTATCCTAGATATAAGATAAGGCCAGGCACTAATAAAACTATTACTTTACTGAGAGGGTAGTGGATGCATGGAATAGTCTTCCAGTAGAAGTGTAGAGGTTAATACAGTGAAGCAGTTTAAGCATGCATAGGATAGGTATAAGGATATCCTAGATATAAGATAAGGCCAGGGACTAATGAAAGTATTACATTACTGAGAGGGTAGTGGATGTATGGAATAGCCTTCCAGTAGAAGTGATAGAGGTTAATACAGTGAAGGAGTTTAAGCATGCGTGGGATAGGTATAAGGCTATCCTAGATATAAGATAAGGCCAGGGACTAATGAAAGTATTACATTACTGAGAGGGTAGTGGATGTATGGAATAGTCTTCCAGTAGAAGTGGTAGAGGTTAATACAGTGAAGGAGTTTAAGCATGCATGGGATAGGTATAAGGCTATCCTAGATATAAGATAAGGTCAGGGACTAATGAAAGTATTACGGCATGGAGGATGTCTGCAAGTATCGTGCAGACATCCCCCGGCTGCCCCCACTAGCCACCAGGGATCAAGGTAAGGGGAAGGGAGGGAGGGGGGGCAGAGAGGGAGAGAGGGAGGGAGGGAGGGGGGGCAGAGAGGGAGGGAGGGAGGGGGGGCAGAGAGGGAGGGGGGCAGAGAGGGAGGGAGGGAGGGGGGCAGTGAGGGGGAGTGAGGGAGGGGGACAGAGAGACAGGGGGGAGGGAAGTTGTTAAGAGACAGAGTCAAGGGGAGGGAAGTTGTTAAGAGACAGACAAGGGGAGGGAAGGGGTTAAGAGACAGACAAGGGGAGGGAAGGGGTTACGAGACAGAGACAAGGGGAGGGAAGGGGTTAAGAGACAGAGACAAGGGGAGTGAGGGGGTTAAGAGACAGGCAAGAGGAGGGGGGAGAGAGAGAAAAATGGGGGCAAGGTTAAGAGAAAGGCAGCATTGGCACATAAAAAGAAATAAAAACTAGAAATACATTTTTTGATATCATAATTTTTTATTAAAAAAGCAATTTACATGTGAATATATACAAGTTTAACTTTTTTCCTATAGGGTAGTCTTATATTCAGGCTTTTAGTTTTTTTCCTAAAGGAATATCCAAAGTTTGGGGGGTCGTCTTATAATCAGGGTCGTCTTATAATCGAGCAAATACGGTAGTATAGTGCGTCAAACATTTCATCATTGAAATAAGAAGAGAATTGTCTCTTATTTTTGGTCTTAGAATTCAGCTAGAAATGATTGCTTCTTCTGAACTATAACAAGGCTAAATAATTAATAGACACTCATTTTTTTTCATTGTAATTAATGCTAATAAATAAGTGTAAATCTCTGGTCGTCTTCGTTCAGATTAATATAGGGTTTTTGTTCACTTCTAAGTAACAGAGTGAATTCAGTTTTATTTATTACAACTCGTCTGACACAATAAAGAAAAACAAAAGTAAACATCTTGGTTTATTAATGTATTTTGAGGCAAATTTCTCCGTTTTTCAGTGTCATGACTGTCTAAAAATCCTTTCTGGTGGCAAGGTCACCCCAAACGGTCACGCTGATTCCAGGAATACAGAAAAGAATTTATGAACAAACGAGTGACCGTCGGCACTGGGGAGTGAGAATAGTCCAAGCTATTAAAACCATTACCAGCACTTAGTGCGTAACGGGACCTCTCCTTTCCATGCATCACTTAGCCATTCGACAGCCAATCTAGTAATTGGTTACAAAGAAAGTAAAGGTGAAACAAGTCAAAATTCATTAAAACCTTTTATTTTTTTTTTATAAGCCACACTGGACATTTAATCATTTGTAACCTAGTCATACATTATTTGGAATTGTTCAATTGAATTAATACAATCAATATCAGGAAAAGTGAATAATGTATTCTTTGATCTAGAAAGAATCGGAACTCTGGATAGGTTCAAAAGGACTCCATTTTCTAAATAATGTTCATACTGGGATAGAGAGCGAATAACAATATTAAAAATGAGTTATGCATTGGGATAGCAGAATTGCAAGCAAATGCATACATTAGGAGATACATGTCTATTTATCTAATTATCGAATTATATGTTTCTGTGGTGTATCCTGGGTACCACCTGTGACTTGATATTTTGCATACCTAAACATGTATTGCTGCCAAGTGCCCCTACTTTGAGCTCCAGTCCCTCTGTCCTTTCTTTCTCTTCTTTCGTCCCTAATTTCTAGGAGCACATCTCTGAGTTCCACTGCAATAAAACTCCAAATAACGTGTGATAGAACTGGAGGAAATGAGTTTATATAATCATTTTTGCTTGTAAATAAAATACTTTCTAAAATACATTTATTACAAATGACTTGACTAATGACATAAATAGCTTACAACTTGTGAAATGTCCCATTATGCCCCAACCACAGTTATATCCTGCTTTGCACAGGACAGTCCAGATTTATTCATTTAATTAATTCATTAATTATTATTAAAAAAATTCGGGGGGGTGGGGGAGTTCTCTCCCACCTAGTTCTACCTCTGTACCTCTGTCCTACATTTTGGGACAGTCCCCCCCCCCCCTTTTTTATTTTTTTAAGATTTTTTTTTCTTTTCTCTTTTTAGAAAGATAACATTACTTTTAAACTGATATTTGAGAAATGTCCAGGTTGACAGCCTGATCCTTGTACCATTGTTAGAGAACCCTTCTCTTTGTTTGGGGGAAAGCATTACGATAAAATTGTTTCCTTTTTGATTTTATGAACATTTCAGTGTGAGTTCTGCCATAGAATAGGAGCAGTGATAATTTATACACTGCAGGTCAGGATCTTTAATAGTAAAGACTGAAGGGCAATTTTGAACTTGTCACTTTTAAACCCCAGTCTTTTGTTGGGTAGCTTCAATTATCCAAATCTTTTACAGCTTCTTCAAACACGTTCCCAGCTACAGACAAGTAAATTGTTATATGTGTAGCTATTTGGAGTGGAGCCCTACAGTCCTTTAAGCCGAGCTATATATGGATTAAACTTCAATGTCTTCTCATTAGATTTTTAGTTACAAATTGAATAAACAAAGTCTGTCTAAAATAGATGCCATTGTCTCTGATGGCTTTGACGCAGGCAGTGTACAAATGATTCATTATCATAGAGGTCGTATGCCTTGGAGGCGCTCTGAGCAGACTCCCAGAGGTCTGCCTTGTTTTTGAGGCAGCATCTTCTTCTGGGAACCTGTGGGTGCTATTGCATGGACCATTCTAGTGAAGACTAGAGTTGAGCGGACACCTGGATGTTCAGGTTCGAGAGGTTCGACCGAACTTCGGAAAAAAGTCCGGGTCCGTGCTCGAACTTGACCCCGAACCCCATTGAAGTCGATGGGGACACGAACTTTTGGCCACTAAAATGCCTCTAAAAAAAAGTCATGGAAAGGGCTAGAGGGCTGAAAAATGAAGTAAAATGTGGGTAAGAGTAGGACAAGTGGCCTGCAAGCAAATGTGGATAGGGAAATAACTTTAAATAAAATAAAATACATACAAATTACAAATAAAGCTGAGCCATAAAATAGCACTAGATGGAGTCTTTGATTTTAGCTTTGGAAGAACATAAATCTAAATCTAAAGCATGGCTGCCAGGAGGATCAACAGAATTATCCATTTGAGAGAGAGTTGGAGTGCAGGGTATTCTCTTTCAGTTTATACTAAGTGACCCATAGGTTAAGGAGGCGGTGACCGTGGCGGTGTAGGTGGAAGCGGCGCTGGAGGAGGAGGAGGAGGTAGCCAGAATTTTTCAAAGTGCGCTGTAAGCACAGTATTTGACGGTTCTATTTGACTCTCAGATATGAAGTGCACTGCAATACGCCAATGTACTATTTAGCACCCAAAACTATTAGAATTTTTCAAAGTGCGCTGTAAGCACAGTATTGGACTGCTCTATTTGACTCTCAGATATGAAGTGCACCGCAATACGCAAATGTACTATTTACCACCCAAAACTATTAGAATTTTTCAAAGTGCGCTGTAAGCACAGTATTTGACGGTTCTATTTGACTCTCAGATATGAAGTGCACTGCAATACGCAAATGTACTATTTAGCACCCAAAACTATTAGAATTTTTCAAAGTGAGCTGTAAGCACAGTATTTGACGGTTCTATTTGACTCTCAGATGTAATACATGTAATGCTATTGCTATTCTATAACCGAAATAGAGTCCCCATTCATAAGAATAGGTCAATTGACCTATTCTTATGAATGGGGACTCTATTTCGTTTTATAGAATAGCAATAGCATTACATGTATTCCATAAACCGAAAGTCTATAAACCGAAAGACATTCGGTTTATAGACTTTCATTTTATAGAATACATGTAATGCTATTGCTATTCTATAAAAAGAAAGTCTATAAACCGAATGTTGTTCGGTTTATAGACTTTCGGCTTATAAAATAGCCAATAGCATTACATGTATTGTATAAACCGAAAGTCTATAAACCGAATGTCTTTCGGTTTATAAACTTTCGGCTTATAGAATACATGTAATGCTATTGGCTATTCTATAAACCGAAAGTATATAAACCGAATGACTTTCGGTTTAAAGACTTTCGGTTCATAGCCGAACCTCGAACTCCAACACGGACATACAGTGAAATGTTCGGGTTCGTAGCACTGGACACCGTAATGTCCGGTACGAACCCGAACAGTGCGGTTCGGGTTCGCTCAACACTAGTGAAGACTTGTGTTTGTGTGTTTATTACAAACCTCTTTTATTTGTAAATAATTCTGATAAATTCTATAATCTGTTTAACAATTTGATAAATGACTCACTGACACAATGTAATATTTAGAAGACAAATTCTAACCTAATAAATCCAAATAAAGATATATAGTATAAGTGTATAAACAGACTTTTGGCAGAATGTGTTAAAACGATTTTCTTATAGCTACTCTATCATGGAAACTAAAAACAAAGAAACAAATCTGACTTTTTTTTTATTTTTATTTTATTTTTTTAATCAATTCCTCTACTTTCTGCAAACCACATAATGAGTGATAGAGTTCTTGCTGTGGCCGCAGTCATTTCACCCACTCTTTGTGTGAAACCACACCTCCTACATTCCAAGCACTTGAAACAGCTGAGCTCAAGTCCCCAGTAATGGCTAATGAAAACACTTTATAAGAGGGGAGTATGAAAACTGCTGCCGAGCCAGTTCCGCCTCCTCACGGATGTTACTGAATTTATAGGCCACGGGGAAATTATTTTCAGTTTGGAACTACAGGAAAAGTATAGTTTATGATTTAAAGTAAAAAAATAAGTGCATTAAACGTATACTGATAACCTGTAAAATATTCAGGAAAAAAAATGTTAGGGGTTATTGCTATTTTAAAGATATAATGTGTATTTTAAACTGTTATTTTTTTAAAAATATTTTTACCCATCTCAGCAATGTACCTATTCAAATCAAGGTGTCATACTCTATCACATTTTAAAATCTACTTTTCTACTTCTGTTACTGTGAAGTTTTAAACGGATGGTTTAGGAAACCATAGCTATTTTTTTTTTTAAAAGTGACAATTGCAAAAAAAAAAAAATAACTTTTAACCCTAAAAGATTTCACTGCGGAAATGTCAGAGGTAATTATTTCAAAAACCTGAGAAGTAAGTAAAATATGAGGACATCTAAAAGCTGTGCATAGCAATGTAGGGGATTCTGCAAATTTTAAAAGACACAGTTGTACATGGTGCCGGTAACCCAAAAAAATGCATTAACTCAGATAATTAGAATAAAGTTTGCACCTCTGTTGAAGGGATGAGATTGTAGAAGTGTTTTATAACAATCGCCCAGAATATTACTTATTTACATAGAAATAACAACCACACTGAGTTAATTACTCAGTTTACAGTTTCAGACCTGTGTGTTTTTTTTTGCCAAGTGATAAGCTGAACCTTATAGAACCATTACTATATCATTATATATTTTTCTGGAGAAAACTGTATATTAAACTAAGAGACAACCAGGTATGTGACAACATGACTTTTCTATGAATAGATTTACATGATTTGCCAGCGTTATATTCTATTACAAATGTGCATTTAAAGAGGGAGTATTTCCAACGTGTGAAAGCATTTAATAAATTGGCCCTGTCGTGGTCATTATTTAATGGGTTTTTAGAGTATCTTTCTACTGTGATCTTTAAGAAGATATCACTGGTTGTATAGGAGAGAAAAGGTTGCTTCTTGTAATCTGGCTGTGGGGGTAGTCGGTCTTCACTTCAATGATGTTTTAAACCTAAAAGGACGCACATGCAAATCATGCTCGTCTGTGTCTGGATGGAGAAGGGGTGGGGCTAAGTGCTTCTGCGTAACATCATGTGATAAAGCGTGACTAGGGTTGCCACCTTTTCTATTACAAAAAAAAACGGCCATGCTACTGCCTCCAGAGACGGAACACTGGTATCAAGCCAATTTTTTACCGGCCAGATGGCAACCCTAAGCGTGACGAGCAGCTTTGATCTTCAGGCTACCCAGTACAGATATTTGCTGTCTGGAGCTCATTTATTGACCCGAATTTGACAGGATAGGACCCAAAAATACTGGACTGTCCTTGCATATTTGACGCTGTTGGAAACCATAGAAGATATTGGAAAAAATACCTGTCCAATAACTTGGTTTCTTCCCTAATAGATCTATCGAAACAAAACATGATGGCAAAATTGTAGTTGGGGGCTCGAACTAAGAATAGATAACTGTGCCCCCACCTTTCAGAGTAGATAACGATTAGTTACTGACAGCTGTCATCTGTAAATCACTGGACAGGCATTGAAGGTGGTATAGGATAACTCACATCAGTATATAGTTAGCCATTGAAAACTACATACAGTGACAGAGGGTGGTACAATGTATCTTTAATAATTTTAAAGTCATCCAGATATAGGTGGTAGTACAGTATAGCTTCCATGGATATATCCTTGGCACCTAGATAGTGGTTCAATGGACTTCGTGATCTGTGTATAGTCAACCAGATATTAATGGTGGTTGGGAATCATGTGAACTGAAGTTTGTAGCTAATATAGTTCCCTTGAGATACAGCTGCCACCCCCTCTACTGTGCAGGCCTGGGGCTCATTCCTCAATCACCTCACGCTTGTTACTGCTCTGTGTAATAATCTTAAAGTAACTCAGCAAATCTGGACCAGTTTATTAATTTGAATAATTGCAGTGTTTACCGCATCTTTAAAGTAGTGGTTTCGATTGTAGCTACTTAAAGTCTCTTGTAGTTGAGGCTTAAAAGGTGAGCCTGTGTGTTCCACCACACGTGGCTTTCTCAAGTTATCTTGCAGTTATCTCCTGACCTCCTGCTTTTAACTTTCTGCTGTGCTCTCTTTTCAGGGGGGTACACGGTCATTTTACTGGGAAACGCCCGTGGGCCTTGGGTGACGAATGCATCGTGGATCTTATGGCTAACGTTGTTGGTATGTGAAAAAATGTATTCCAGTTCATGCTACTGAAAGAAATGCAGTGTGCGTAAAGGAACCCTGTCACCGAAACATTGTTTATGCTGTGTAGAGAATAACAAATTATGAAAAAAAACTTAGGTGCTGGCAGAATTGCAAACAAATGCACAGACTGGAGTAAAATAGGTGTTACATGTGTCTAAGAGGAATTATTGGATATATGTAGATAGAGAGAAAAATACAAGAAATGGGGATGGTGGTACCTTGATTGCACCAAGCGGCTACACTCACTCCAGGAGGGTGTCCACACCCGACCAAAATACATGCAAAATTCATAGTAGGTTATTTTTTTTTAATTATTTTTTTTTTATCTCAAGCAATAAAAGCCACATTTTAATTACCATCTTGAGCACCTTCAGTTGATTTGGAACCAGCACTTTAGATCTGCATCTCTTTATTTTGCTGTATAAAGTGGGGATTGCAAGGACTGAAATCCAAAGAAACCAAGATGGAAAAAATAATCCATTCAGCTGAACCTTGGCCAACTTTGGCTTTCAGTTTTAAATCCAATCTTTCATGAATATGATTATGTGTTTTGTACCTATCATCAATGGGTCAGAAAACACATTACAATACCTTTAATATATGTTATAAAAACTGTAAAAGTAATTGGTGCAGCACTAGCATACTGGTTATACTAAAGCCTCAGTCAAAGTTGGCACATACAATCATTTATTTTTTTATGTTGTATTTGTGTTTTTTTGCATGTTAAATAAATACACTTTTACCCCCCCCCCCCCCCCCCCCAAAAAAAAAAAAATTTAGATTTTTCCTGTAGTGTCACATTGAAAATATTTTGACCGGGATCTCTAAATTCAGTGAGAGGCAGTACACAGGAAGTGCGCTGCCTCCGTTTTCATGTTTTTATTATCCATTACTGTGGATTTAGATTCTCTCTCTACTCGTCTATCCCAAGTGCTTGAAGTCGGATTGGTTTAAGTCAACTCTGGGTGCTGTGATAGTGGTAGTCTGTGACTAAGCACCCTGCTTTGGTGCGAAACGCGTAAGGTGGATAAACAGTAGTGCTATGATGCCCAATAAGGGGAGTTGGGCAGAACAGTTGCTATAGTAGCAAATAATTATATTACCCATTCTCAATTTTGGGAGAGAGGAAGTGCTTTACTTTTACAGTAAATACTTTTTATGTAACTGTACCTTTAGCAGAAACCAGGCCGAATAACATTGAAGCTGGGTTACGGTTGCAAAGTGCTGACTCCCAGTATATAGAAGAGAAGAAGGGAAAATGGGAGACTGTTTGAGAGTTGCCAAGAAGAATATTCTCCTTTCCTCAAGTCAGCACTGTGGGATGATGACAGAGGACTGAAATGATAAAGTGTATATGCAAAAGGCAAAAGTGCATTTAAATTAGAATGATTGGAGTACTATCATTAAAATCCCATGCTATGATTTATAAAGCACTATGTAAAGCCGGCTACAGAAATCCAGCCATTATTAGTTCTGTCCTGTTCTCCTCCCATAAATCATCTTCTGCAGCTCAAATAATCCCAACTTCTATACACAGAAATTTCACGGCAACAGAATCAAATTAAAACTTTGAATGTATTTTAAATAACATTTGCCGCATGTAAACACCCTACAGGTGTGTGTATGTAACATGCATATGATCATTCCACATACCGCTGGGTTCTTAAAGGGGCCCCTGTCAATGTAGAGAAGAACTGCAAACCAATGCATAGGTTACAAGGAAGTTTGTTTTCTGTTTATGACCTCACCTGTAACTTGGTATGCAAATGACTTTTTTTTTAATGGGCAATGTATCATTTGCATACGAGATGATGTCATAACCTTGAGACACTGAAGGCTCCTATAAGGCCCTCTTTTCTATTAACATGTGTAATTCTAGCAACACAATGTATAGATTCCCCCCCCCCCCTCTGTATACACAGTATAAACAAGATGGAGTCTCTTTAAATGTTGCTTATCAAGTCAATAATGACCTAATGTATAGGAATTTCATAAAAAATACTCTTCCATACAGAAACCCAAGAAACTCTGTTTATCTGTGAAAGCAGTTTTGTTTTTTTATTTTGCTACTATAATTACCATATAGAAAATTCACAACATATATTCCAGCTGCTGGATCTTCCATTAGGGATGATGTGTTACCTCCAAATTTATGAGGGGGTCAAAAATAGTCCCACTACTGAAGTATTAAGTGTCAATACCAGTCCACATAGCGAATCTAGCGCATTTTATGTACAATTAGTGTAATTTTTTTATCATTTAATATGCTGATAATACTGTTATTATCCAACATGAACTGCGTTTTTAAAAAGCTATTTCTATGTACATATACATGCACTAGGTGTTTAG
This sequence comes from Pelodytes ibericus, assembly GCA_036172795.1. NCBI lineage: Eukaryota > Metazoa > Chordata > Amphibia > Anura > Pelodytidae > Pelodytes > Pelodytes ibericus. The sequence goes on along the minus strand of CM069864.1, from coordinate 10,376,208 downwards.
AGATGTTATTTATTCAGATTTTGTTTAAAAAAATAGACTCAACAGTTTTCCCGATACATATCAATTGGTATGAGTATGGTCCCTTTTTTTTTGTTCAACTTGGCCCCACACACATCACCATCCAATTACTCTCATAGAAATGTCATAGAGTGACATGGTTGCCTATAGATCACCCTGTCATAGAGTGACTTGGTAGCAGTACACATGTGCTACCTCGCCAGTGCATATGTTTATTAGGAGGGGTATTGCATGGATTGTGTGGTTGGACCTTTAGGAACATTTGTGACCGTAGTTAAAATGAAAAACCCTTGCATAAAATAACATTTTGCAATCTTTCCCATCATAACCATTTTTTTCATTGACATTCCCCTTTTAACCCCTCCATGATGCATGGTGCTTGCGTCCCAGACGACGCAAGCACCAAAACGTCACATTTTGTTCCTAGCCACCAAGGTAATCAGTAGCCAGGAACTCTATGCCAGAGACCCGATAAGGGTCTTAATAGACCCTGTGGGTCCCTGACAAAAGATTGCAAGACCTCCGGACGTCATGGAGGCGTGCCTGTTCCCGGAAAGTTCGGGCACAGCACGATTCAATGAAATGAGCACCGGCTACATTTTTCCCTGTCAGACTGAGGCCACTCAAAGTCCCTGCAGCAGGATCCGAGCGGGTAGCCATGATGAGCTGTTAAATGCAGGATGTTCTATGCCACCGTAGAATCTTTTAAGTACACTAAAATCATGTATAGCACCAGGGGTAGTACCCTAACACTTAAAGGGACACCCCCACCAAAAAATGAAAAGTGTTTTTTTTTTCATTGTTAATATGTCTTTTGTTTTTGTTATGTGAGTTTAATTTATGAAATCTTTTACTACACAAGTGTGACTGGGCGCCGCCATTTTGTGAAATATAGTGTTTTTGGGTGTCGCCCCCTAGTGACTTTACAGCACTAGTATGTCCCTTTGGGGCTGGGGGCATGGAATGCAGTCTATAAGTCAGAATTTTGATCATAGACTTGCATTGAATGGGAGGGTAATGTAACTATTACATCACAAGGGGACAGAGTTATATTCCTGTTTGATCAAGTCAATCTCCTGTCTATGTGTTGGAAGGAAGGTAAAAAAAGGTTGTACACCTAATGCTGCCCACTATGATACACAGGAGCCAGTAAGAGAGAATGGGTGTGTCTTATGACATCATCATGCAGGCTTTGGCCACAGTTGTAAAGTGAGACTAGCTGGATGATTTTGGAGAATTTTTCATCATGAGTAAAATTCTCAAAATGGATGCTGGACAGACAGACACCTAAATTTTATTTTTACTTTGATATGCAATTAATTCAAACATAGAAGAAAAAAAAAAAACAGTGGCATATGTCTTATATATGTGTTCAATTAAAATATTTTGTAAGTGGTAGTGTCCCTTTAAGGTACAACACAGGTGTTACACATATTCTTATTTCAACACAACTGTGTATTCCTTAATTCCTGGATTGTTGGGGGTGGTTGAGGGCAGGTCTGAGAAGCCCTGCTCTACATTATTTTATTTTTTTTAAATGGGGGAGCGTCCACTTTAAATTACTATAACATATCTGCCTAGAGTGTTGTTTTGTTTCTTGTAGATAAATCTGTACAAACTTTATGAACCACTGAGAAACAAACCTAAACAAACTTATCTTGACTTTGCATGCTTCTAAATGCCTCTCTCCATCTGTAGCTAGTATTTCCAACCGATGATTAATATCACCTGGTTCTACATGCCCTTTCCAATGTTGTAACAGGCTTTAAAACTGCCCGAATCTTGAATATTTTAACACTGTTCCCTGAACAATACAAAAAACAACCTAAATAATAAAAGAGAAAATAATTATTTTATACTGAACATCAGGTCCAATGTTTACACTTTATATTAGAGCATTCTTTTTACTCTGGTAGTCTGAGTTTGGTGTATGAAGGGAAGAGACATTTTCCTTTATAATTCAAAATGTTGTATTATGTTACTGATATATATTAAAAAGGGAATAAAAAAAAAAAGGAACACTATATTAAAATGCTTTTGGGAATTTTCTTATTGCTTGTAATTTCTCATTAAACTTTTACTGTAAACATTTCTAACACTGGGGAGGATTGATTTGACAGATTTAACCTTTACTGTTGACTGTCAACAAGACTGTTACTTTCTCTGTCAATTCTGAACACTGAATGTATCAAAATCCACAGTTGCAGCAAGAGGTACATTGATATCTCCAATGATGATTGCATGTTTCGCATGATGCAATGTATAGATATTTGAGAAGCAGTCGTGCCTCTTTCCTGATGTTCCAAATTTTGCAACAAGGTCATTGGCAATGCACATTAAAATTGCAAGTGATTAAATAAAGAGCCAATATCTTGCAAAGGGTTAGTGGTGGAAATTCATAGTGTTTTTCTTCAACTTATTTGGACTTTTTCATATATTTTTTTCCCCCAGCAAACTTTTAAGGGCCTTCATTGGCCAGATTTAATTCCACTTCTGTTGCACTTGTGAATGCTTACAGATTGTATTATAACTTAAAGGGTAACTTATAGATTAAGTTCAGTATTGGTTCTGGGGATGTTTCCTGGGTATGACATCACTTGTGGCTTGATATGCAAATTACATATTTCCATTCTTGCCAACTTTGAATGTTGCCGCTCTGAGATGAAAAATAGCCAAAAGTGAAGTAGTCACTAGATGTCCGGAGGTCATTTCATGGAGTTTCTGCTGGTATAGACACAAATTTGACAGCACAGCACACAAAAAACAAGACTGTTGGCAACTATGAATTTCCAGTTGAAATATACTTCATTTGCAAATCAAGCCAAAGGTGATGTCATAATCAAGGGACACCATACACATTTAAAACGTATGCATTTTCTTGCAATTCTACTAATAATATAGATAATTTTCTTTATTCTCTAAATGTGTAGAGTAAGCAATGTTTAGGTGACAGAGTCCCCTTAAGTCTGTTCTAATTCTCAATATAACTATTCAAATTAAAGAGTGGGGGGGAGAGGGAACAACCTTTTTTTTTTTTAAATGTATTTTCAGATCTAAAACTGGTGCCTGATTTAGATTTTGAACAGTCCAGTTTTTCATGTGTTTTAGTAATAAAAAATAATTTTTTTACAAATTCAGCTGGAAAAAATAATGATCCCCATAAATCAACGAACCGCTCCATGCAGAACACAACCACTTCATTATCTTTGTATTTCTTTCACCCAACGAAGAAAATAAATAAACCCAGAGTTTTATTTCCGGGACTGATTAAAAAAGGTGTAATACTTTCTCAGTGTATTGAAAGTTGTAGCTTCGCAGAGCAATGTATAAACAGGAATTATTGGACAAAAGGGAAAATGCTGAGAAATCTCAAATATTATTCTCCAGGTGCTAAAACAGAAGAGGTGGCATTAATGAATGGACTCACTGTGAATTTGCATCTTCAAATGGTGAGTTACTCCCTTTTTATCCAAGTGGATTTTTCGACTTTAACTTGCAGATGTGCCTTATCTTTTATGTATGATCACGAGCAGCTATTACATTTATTTTCCAAGAAATTGTTTTCAAGTAAATCATAAAAAGGGATGTGGAATAATAATAATCTTTTTACTGGAAGTTATATTTATTTTTTATATTTTTGTTTATTTTTTTTCTTATTTCTGATGACTTTGCTGTGATGCAGAGTACATTCTGCATGAATAAAGAGACTGGGTTTAATTCTTCATGCATGCAAAACCTGTTTCTTTTTTTTTATATATATAGTAAATGTTTTGCATATAATAATGCATCATCACCAGCCACAATAGCTGCTCAGCTAGTCAGCAATTTCTTGCAATTTGACTGACTGGTAAGTAGATTTTTTTTTTAATTATTTTTGTAAAATATTATTTAAACCTCTAATAAAATACAAATAAGTCCAAGAGAGAGCATCATATTTAAGCCTATGACATGTTTGTGAGATTGTTGCACATTTTGTTTTTGGAAGGAATGGGGAAGTCCTCTGTAGGCATTCTAGTCTCATGGATGGTTTTCGGACATGTTATTTCAGAATTGAAGCATTCTCTACCAGAAGGCACCTCAAACCACTAGCCTTTTGTAATGTGCAATGGCTAGCAAGTGTTCTCAACTGACCCTGAGTTTGTAGGACGTGGCAGAGTCAGAGCAAGAGATTGCCAGAGAAGTGGTTTTGAAGTTGGCTGGCAGAGAAAAGGGTGTGCCTGGATCTGGAGTCCAGCATGGACCAAGGTGATTCTAACACACCTAAATAACGGACAGTGCTTCTCAAACCTGTCCTCAAGGACCTGCACCAGTCCAGGATTTAGGGGTTACCCAGGTGTGTTTAAATAGAACATCTGGTGTGGTTCCCTAACAGCTAGGAAACCACACCGGGTGTGTATACATATTCTTATTTAAACACAGTTGGATTTTTACTATTCTAGCAAAACAAAATCAGTAGAAAAAGTTCTCTTCTCTGGTACATGGTTCACTTTCAAACATAACTTTTAGGCAGAAAAAAAAATAACATTTCTCAAACCTCCTTTCAGACTAAAACCTGCCAAATACTTAAAAAAAAAACTGAAATACAGCCAGCACAAAAAGTGCCTCTTTGAAGAATCCTGTCACGGTGGCACAAGCATTGTATTATGTCTTTCTCACAAAAAAAGTAGCAGTAGAGATCACCTTTCGGTGTGTCATTAAAGGAAAGACCATATAGTTTGCCAGCTCCATCACTGATGTCGCTAGAGAACGAGGTTCACTTAACACTCTATGTTGTGAAACCGGTTGGGAAGCTTCTCAGCAGATTGATTTGTATGGCTAGGGGCACCACAAGCTGAGAGAGGAAAGCAAAGAGGTGAGAATTTGCTAAATACACAAACTTTTTTTCTTCAAAGCATTGAGGTGCTCGGGGCTGTGCACAAGATCTTGGAGCTCTAAGCTTGTCACAGACTCTAAAACTAGAGCTAGACATATAATACAAGGATTACTAAACTGGTATGAGCACACTGTAAGCATGGGAGGGGTTCAGTATAAAAAAACCCCATATGGTATAGTGTCGGGAACAAACCAAAAAAATAGCACAATCTCTGTTTCATATGGGCATTTTTATACATCCCGGCACGTTTTGTTTACACACACCGTTTTTATCCACGTGAGACTTATAACATTGTTGGCAGCTTCGTTAAGTCGGAAAAACTCTGGTTTTAGTATTTTTGTCTGCAAGATCTTGCCAGCAAGTTATTTAACCAAAAATACTTGTGTCTCAACAAACTCTCTGAGTGGATTTGTTGGGGATCTCTGGTTGTTCCAGTAAAATGCATGCCAGGACAATACCAGAGAGATGCCAGTACACACCCCAGTTGCGCCTTTCTAGCATGGTTCATATATTATCATAATCTGCAGACATGCTGGCTGGGGAGAAAATAGTGATTAGTTGATTGAGCTAATTGGTCTGTTTTGTGAGCAGCCTCGCCTCTCAAAAGACTGATTTTAGGTTGGCAATTGGTAGGTATTGACAATTAATTTAATGTCATTTTAATTCTTGAAGGGCTTACGTCGGGTCTCACATACTGTACATCTGCAGGCGTGTATCTACTGCAGAGATCTATTAGATATACCTCTACCTCCCTCTTGTGGAGACTTTTATTATTGTTACCTCTAAAGTCTACATGATTTGAGCAATTTTAGGTCTGCCTTTTGCAAGTCTGTATAACTTGCTACCTGGAATTATCAGCCATGTAGGTGTGTTTCCTGTCATTTTTTAATGCTGTCCATTTACTAGTAGTGTAATATAGAAACCATTTATTTTTGTTTGTTTTTTGTTTTGATTTTATATTCATGATTAGAATAAAAGTACAACATTTTAGACATTACTACTTTCTGTACAGATCCGCTTTACAATTAAGATCAAGGAAATTCACAGTGAAAGATTACAGAATAATAAACTGTATAGATTAATCATCTACAGGGACATGAACCAAGATGTCTGCCTCCTTATAGAGCTTTAAGGAGCAAAGATGGCTCAGTAAGGTACATTATTTGATTTTAAAGCATATCTGTTTAAAATGCCTATACATGATCCAATCTCTCAATTAAACCCAATTTCATATTGAGCCAGCCGAGAGTTGTAATTTAAAGAGCCATACTAACTTAAAAATTACCTTCCGCTTGGCTCTGGGGCAGTTGCATGCCTTCCAACTCCTGATCTCTGGCAAATCATAGGTAAGATGAGGGAGCATGTGCGATAGGGGCTGACACTCAAACAGCAGCACTACTGCACAGGCACATAATGCAGAGTATGTCCAGTAGCCAGTCTCAGGCACCGTAGAATTCACTTTTACAGCAGGATTGCTGCCTGAAACTGCTCCCAAAAAGCAGGACAGAGGAAGATCTTGATGGCAGATCAGGATTGTCTTATCAAAACGGACAACAAAGCGGGACAGTTGGGAGGCGTGCGTCTGGCAGGAGCCTGCAAAGGAAAAACAAATATGTATACATCATTTGTTTTATGTTCAAGTTATGAAACTTCAATTTTGCTAATACAATGTATTGATCATTTTCAATATTTTTTTAAGCTCTACTTTCACATTGTTCAGGTGATACAGTCCCTTTAAGGAGAGGATGCCATAGGAACTAACTTGATTCATCCATTTCCTCTGCATACGTGTGAATGATACACTCTGCATGGCAGCATGAATACTATATAAATAGCTATGCATATCTAAGTCAGAGACATGGTTCATTTTAAATGCAGTGGCTATTTATCGTTTCAGTTCCTGGCTTTAGTCCCATCAACATTGGGGGCTATTCACTAAAGGATGAGATGAGCATTTCATCTCTCCAGTTTTCTATCCATTGTTCAGAGACAAACCTGCTGCGTTTGCTTATCAGGTTTGTCCCTGCACAATGTAAAACTAAATTGGGGAGATACATTGTTCAACTTACTTTTTAGTGAAAAGACCCAATAGTGTCATATTTTGGCCCACATCTGTTTTTTTTTCTTTTTTTAAATCATATAAATCAATATATCAATCCAAAATCTAAGATGAGAGACTAACAGTGACTTCAAACAGTGTCATTCAGTGACAAAGCAGAGAGAAATTAAATTTGTCAAAAAAAAACTGATTGGCACTGAGTGAAGTTGCCACATGTGAAAAGACTTCATGAATCTAATTAACATTAAACATTGGTGCAGAGTGATTTATTCATAGCACATTTCTGCTCCAACAGGAATGCATTTATGCAGTTCCTGGTGTCTTACAGAATAGACTTTAAATATGCCAAGTGACATTGCAGCTTAGCTGTATTAAGGAAGTGGAACACTTCGTAAGAAAAAAAAAAACTAGGAAAAATGTATGTTTTTTTTTAATTTTAGATTTCATGCTGTTCATATTTTATTATTCCATATATTATTACGAAGCACAATCTCTGCAAAAAATGGAGATCTAAACAGACCTTTCAAAAGGAGTTGAATACAGTAGTTTGTGGATCCTGTAAAGATGCCATGCATTATTATCAAAGCTCTATCAGGGGTTAATTGTGCTGCCTCAAGGCATACCATTATATATCTAGGTATGACTGTCCTGCAGATGTGAATGGGTAGATACAATGCCCGTACGGGGCCAGTCAGCGACCTTGGCCAGGTCTGTGAAGGTCAATCTGTAAATTATCCACAAAGTCCAATAAATATCTACCATAAATAATGTGTGATGTCTGCTCACAAAAAAAGGTCTATATGGATAGACCCTAGGTGTTCGTCTGTGGCTCTCCAACTGTTACCTGAGCTTCATCTACCTCGATTATCTGCAAATCTTAAAGGGACACAACCACTTACATAAGATGTAACTACACTGAACAAAATTATAAATGCAACACTTTTTTGTTTTTTGCCCTCATTTTTCATGAGCTGAACTCAAAGACCTTTTCTATGTACACAAAAGGCCTATTTCTCTCAACTATTGTTCACAAATCTGTGTAAATCTGTGTTAGCGAGCACTTCTCCTCCATCCACCTCACAGGTGTGGCATATCAAGATGCTGATTGGACAGCAGGATTATCGCAGAGGTGTGCCTTAGGCTGGCCACTCTACAATGTGCCGTTTTATCACACAGCACAATGCCACAGATGTTGCAAGTTTTGAGGGAGTGTGCAATTGGCATGCTGACTGCAGGAATTTTGGAGATGTAAGAGGGGATCACAATGCTCCAATGCACTGTGACTGATCATGTACTGTGTTTTTTTTTAAATTAAAATACATTATTCTTATTCAAAATGGCTGACCAAATTTCATAAATGCCTCCCAATTGGTCATAAAGTCCCCTAAAAAGCTCTGTCCACAGCCATTTCTTCAGCCGCTCCCCCTGAAAACAAGGGTCCCTCTTTGTCCATTTGAAATGTTAGGAGGATTGTGTGTATAGATGCTTACCTTAAGAAAATCCCGATAAAAAGTATTTCTTTAGGCCTACAGTGAATCACTCTCCTTCATAAGCTATGCAGTGCTCAATATTGTGTGACTTGTAATGCTCAAACATATTGCAATATGGCGTTACCTGCTAAAAATATTATTTAATGAAAATCCCTATTCATGAGCTCGGCTATATTTATTCTGTTACAAAATAGCAACACTTGGCATTCACATAGTCAGATTAGCTTTGTGCATTTTAATTAAGATTCTGCCTCCTGAATACCAAATATTATGAGATGCATTTCATTGCCAAACCTATCCAAATTGGCTTGTTACAGGAAAACATAATGTAAAATATTATAATTGCTATACAGCTGGATCTTGAATCTTTCCAAAAGTGAAAACCCTCATCCCACCTACTAAAGCATTTACATGTAATACAGGTTTGTCTTCTGTCTTCAAATACTCGTAGATCAGCTTTCTGATTCTTTATATGCATGTACTCTTCTTTATTAATTAAATGCAGTTTACTCCACATCACCATAACAACTGCATGGTATTTAATTCATTGCTATCAAATGCAAAATATGCCATTTTTTACAAAAAGTTCCATTTTGGATCAGCAGTTGCAATAAAGGATAGTAAAACTTTATATATTCAAAGAGGGATTTAACCCTAAGAAATGTATTATAATTATTAATAATTCATTACCAAATGAAAGGCTTCCCCCTAAGCTTAATTGTTATCCTGGTCTGATGTACTAGAAAAATAACAATGTGCCTCTAAATCTTCAGAATGCTCTGTGCTAGTTCTTCAACTACAGTGCCGGCATCTTGGGTCTGTCTCACCCCTCCTACTACAGTGTCCTATTTCCTAGTTATTTTTTTTATGAGCATTCACATACACATTCACACCACTGACTCATTCCTATGTGTTCACAATAGCATTCACATATGCATTCACTACTGCTCCACTGTATTTATTTCGAACTGTTCTTCAGCATTGGCATACACGCTTGCATTTTCATTCACATTCCCATTTAAAAATACTTTACTCTCTCCCATTTTACAAGGATAATTGATCTTATATATACACACAGTGGTGCAATCTCTGTATGTGAAGGACAAAACTCAGTAATTTGGGTTACTTGCGCTGCTCTGAAAGTTCTGGTTCTTACAGTGCTCTTTTTTTTTCTTTCTATATTACCATGATATCTCACTTATATTATTTCTGGTTTTTTTTTCCAGCTATCTTTTTACAAGCCTACAAAAGATCGCCATAAAATTCTTCTGGAAGCCAAGGCCTTTCCATCTGACCATGTAAGAAATCTATATGTTTATTAACTAATGAATTTGTACTTCTATTTTTCACATACATAACATCAGTTCTTGGGGGGGGCATTTTTAGAGTGACAGACCACTGGCAATTGTCACTGACCTGTCCATCACGGCCCCTCACCCTATGCAAATCGCGTGAGGTGTGTTCCAGGATGCCTCTGATGGAGAAAAGCCTTAAACACCCAGAAAGTGGTCTGTCTTAGCCTGTAATGGATGAGACTGGCTGTCTCAGACATTGCAGTGAGGATTGTGATATGTCTAGGGACATATCACAATTATTTGCCATTCTCCACATATTTGCGAGGTATGTCTAGGGACATATTACAACCCTTTGCCATCCTCCCCCACATTTGCGAGGTGATCTTGGTTGCCTTAACAGTTAAACAGACCAGGATCAACTATTTTTTTTTTTGCATTTATTGATGTGATCTGTGTGAAAATGAATCCAATTGATCACATGCAGTGATCACTTTCCTTTCTACTTTATGGCCCTCAATTTTGTTTTGTTTTTCAAAGTTTTTTTTTATTTAGTTTTTTGCAATTTGAAAGGTGTATTTTTTTTCTAAATATAGTAATTGTATTATTTGAATATATTCATTTAACTGCTGTAAACCCGTGCATTTTTCCAGTTTTTTTTATATTTTGGGGTGGGAACTTATATTTTGTCTAAAAGCTTGGATTCTAAACATGTTTTGCCCCTGACAGACTATGAGGAGCAACAAGAGATCTATAATGAAACCATAAAAAAATGACCTTAAAGCATTTGTACTTAAAATGTCTACACTTGGTGCAATCCTTCAATTAAAATGACTCCATTTCTTGCTGACAGCTATCCTTTTAAAAAAAAATATGCACAAAAAAGTGCAACAATAGCAAGATAGTATTTGGAGATTAATTTACTACTGCTTTCAAAAGCATTTAAGCGTAGCATTTAGACCAAGAACAAGTGGGATATTTCTCCTAATTTCTGTTAATATTATTAATATTCTGAATTTAAAAAAAAAATCAATATAATGCCTGAAGGGTTTTGGAATATATAGTAATTGCTTTTCCTTTGCGCCAGACCAGCACGATTATCTGGCTTTCTGGTAAAAGCATCTTATTAGTAGTAATGGGAAAATGGGTTTAATTCTGTGATTCTGTTTACCAGACCAAAGCAAACTTTCCTGGTACGGTCCTGTTAATGGAATTTAACTCTTCTGCTTCCTGAAGCTGTGTGTCATGCTTTTATCACAAATCCTTGCACTGCCCTCTGGCTCTCGCGTAGTTAAGTTCCAGTATAAATATATTTGATGGATCCTGGAAGACAGAATATTAACGTATATTTAAAGACCCACTGACTCGTCTAGATTTTATATTTTTTTCATTTAAAAAGCGTTATACTGGGACCTATTCAAAAGATATAATATAAATGAAGGCTAAATCAGTTTATTTAACAGGAATGTTAGTGCTAGGAAGATGCATACTGTTATTGTTTCAATATTGACTGTGTTACGAAGGAATAAAGTATTTTGTCAAAAAAAAAATAGTTTTTTTTTTTTTAAAAAAAAGGAAGCACACCAGGATACAATTTTTTTTTTTCTTCAATATGTGCCACACCCTCCAACAACACCTAGTGAAAGTGCACTATTAAAAATCCCCCCCGGCCTGAATAATTGGCACTTAGCCCCGCCTCTTGTAACTTTTTACGCATGCCTTACTGATCATGTTGTGTACTTCCTAAAGTTCTGTTGCGGACTGGGATATGATGGCAATACAAGTAAGGGGGTTATGTATAAAAACATCCACACTGCAAAGTGCGTAAGACCCAATCGATGTTTATGTAGAACGGCGATTGCGCTTTTTTATAACTTTTTTGAGCCCGATTTTTCTTTTATACACAGGTGTGCACCAAGCACTGACCCAACCTAATCCTACGCATTCGTCGTAGATAATGCAGACTTTTGAAATTTGTTGGGAGTCTGCTTTATTCAGTGGCGCACACGCCAATTATGCCAGTATTTGTACAGTCTGTGTGTGTGCGCCGCGCGTTTATACATGACCCTCGATGTGTGTTAAAGACCTTGTATCTCAGCACAAAACTGCGATTAGAAACCCCAAAAATAAATACTTTGGTTTCAAGGCATTTCAGGGAGTATAGACACAACCCATCCCACAGTATCAGGTTCTGGACCATGTGCCACTACTCTTGAGGAGGGTGATAGGGAAACCCTATTAATGTAAAAAAGAAGGGAGGTGGATCTACCTTTTTAGATACAGTTGCCCCAAACAGGAATGGAAAAAAAATGGAATGGTACTGTTTATTTTAAATTATCTGGTCTGTCTTGGAGTGTCCCCGCCAATCAGTAAGTAGGGTACCGTGACTCTTTCTACTTAAGTATGCAAGTATACTATTGTTTGCTTCATATGTGGTAATTTACTGATTGTACTCTGTTGCTTTAAGTATAATGTTCAGCTAGCATACATTTTGTTCTTTTATTCTTTCTACTATTTATCTTGTTTTGTTCTTTTTTTTATTTTTTTGTAACATGCATCTGTTGAAGATCTATTGCTTTATATTATTTTATTCTGTCCTGATGTGTATTTTACCTGCAGTCCTCTATTTGGTCACTTACTATTGTTTTTATTTCATGCACTTTGTAACCCTGATTGATAGGATGTCTTGGGCTATCAACTGACTTGCTCCACCTCTGAGAATGGGGAGGAGGATACTAGGAGCTCCTAATGAGGAAATGGAAGGGCTTTAATTATGAAACAGGGAATTGAGAAAGAGATTGCAAATTAAGGGTAATTTCAAAAGTATAAGCAGCTATACCGGCTCCAAACACTTATGACAAATAGGCTTGAGGTGGTGGGTGCTCCACAGCACTGATCAGGTGCTAAAATCTGACATGAAATGAGAAAACAACTGTGCACTCCACTCACCGGGTAGATGTAAAATGAGATGCTTTAATAGTGAAAAAAGTGTTCCAGAACAGACAAAAAAGGATAAATCCACGGAAGGCAGCCTAACGCGTTTCGCGTGAAAAACACGCTTAATCATAGGCAAATTAAGCCCAACATTAAAAGGTTGCAATTCCCTTTCTCAGTTCCATACTCCATGAATTAAGCCCAGTGTTTATTGCCCACACTTTTCTGAAATAATAGGAGTGGATCTGGGAAAAGTGACTTTTTTCCATTCTCCGTGTCGTCAGTGACCGTCTGTTGTGTTTACCTGCGTCTAAAAAAATATATGTTAAGTGGACTTTTTGAGTCCACATTGTAATTAACAAAACATAACCACTTTAGGCAAACAAAACACAGGCATTGAAGACTGTTCTCAGTGATAAAGCAGCCTGTTCTACAGAGATCAAAAAGATAACATTTTTTGTTCAGAGCATCTCTGATCCCTCCGCTCCCTGGTTAAAGGGGCCAAAAACCATGTCACACATGTCTGATACATGTCTGTATTAAGGTCAGTGATTTAAGGCATTACACTGGCATATTAACTTGACCTCCCATATTTTTCTTTTCACCCTTTGGCGGTGGAAAAATCCCATCGGTACCAAAAGTTTCACATTATGGATCTAGTGTCCAGGTTGGTAGAAATGTTCTCTAACAAGTGTATGTTTTTTCTGGTTTGATAGGATGTCTTTTAACTGTACATTGAAATAAAGCAACCTTATTTTTCAGTACGCTGTCGAATCACAAATTCAGTTTCACGGTCTTGATGTGGAGAAGAGTATGTGTCTATTGCAGCCGCGGAAGGTTTGTACCATTGCAGACGCAGATTAATTCATGTTCAATCCCTCACCTGGGTCATGGTCCAAAAGAATTCGGTGAACCAATAAATGTCCATTGTAGAGTAGACACTTGACTAGAGCATGGTGGGTGTTTTTACATTGCTAATGGAAGCAAAATAGGTAGACTGCTGTTCTACCCGTTTTACAAAATGCCGTATAAAATTTAATATAATTAATTGGCATGTGAAAAAGAGACAAAGGAAGCACTTGGCCAGCATGGGCTAATGTGAAGGGGGAGATAGAGGACCCCCCAAATACTCCAAATAATAAGCGCACTGTGCTCACACTTTAAATGTACATGTATTGTGAAATCAAACACTAACGAATACATATAAAAGAATACTTATAAGTTCTATTAATGACATCTCCCATTGGATTCATAGCAAAAAAAAGAGAACAGAAAAAAAAAATATTATAGAGCAGTAACTTTCAACAACAATATAAAAAAATGTGGAATAAAAAAAGTGAGAATATTACTTGTTGCAGAGCACAAACCCTGATCTGGGATTAACCACACTCTACTTACTCATGTGCCCGCTATTTAAGGAGTTAAACGGAACCCTAAATCTGGATCTGGAGAGATAGAACAGGAGAAAGTACACTCTTTATATATAACGCGCACAAATAACTGGTAGTATCAACATAAATTAATGTAGGATCAACTGTAGGTGAAATCCCCAGGGTTTCCTATAGCAGCTAAGTCTGGGTGAACAGCGGGGTAAAGCCCAAATGAATTTAATAAAGTTCCAATAGTCACTATCACAATTTCTGACCAATGCCAGCTACAATCCAGCTTCTTCTGTATCTATCATGTTGCACACTGTAGGTGTACGTGTCCTCTTTAATAAAAATCTCTAACCTACTAAAAATGTGCAGAAATAAGCATTGTCTTCGTATTAACAGTTCCTTCAATATTTGGCTTTGTCAGTGGCCCGGTCTGCTAATGAATCTCCAACTACACAGATAATTAAGTCAAGACGTCGGCTGGATTTACAGAGACAGTCTCTCTCTCGCTTTGTAGAGGAGGAAAACTTTTCCGTTTACCTCAGCTTAAAAGCATTAAGAGTTCTAATAACTTTGGGTATTCACCAGCCTGCTCTGTTATCCTGAAATTAATTCTGAGAAATAAGTCAGAATAGCGGACTTTCCAGCTGATTCTCAGGAGTGACATAGCTCTATCAGCATTCTGTATGAATACAGAGTTTGTCTGTTTTTTTTCCCCCCTTCTTCTCTTTCCACATTTAAATTGGCCTGTGGAGAGTTGCAGAAGAAAACTTTAGTTTAGAAAACGAAGCTACCATTTTGTCAAAAGACTTTGTAGAAAACAAATTAAAGGCAGAACTAATTTATTTATTTATTTCTGCTTTCAGAGTGGTGTATTAAAAGGACAGTTTTGTATACTGGAATGTTTATTTTCTGTATGCTGTACATTATTTTAGTGTTTGTTGACATCTATTTATACACTGAATAAATTTCACCGGGGCACATCAATTCTTCAACACATGTGAGAGGGAGTACAGCTGGCTTCCTTTGTAGCAGTTTTCACACTTCTATGAGAAAGTGGGGTCATTTAGCCATAACTGTGGAATCAGTCTCTTTACATTCTTAATTCTCAAATGCTTGGAATGCAGGGGGTGTGGTTTCAGGGGCTCTATGTGCTGTGATGTAACACAAGGAGGGGCTTCGGAAAATAGGCAGGACTGTTGCTACAGCAACGGGAGTAATTAAGTTATATTTTATGTGCAGTTTTTAAGAGATAGGAAGTGTTAGGATGAAAAAAAACTGACCAGACTGATCGGTTTCTTTACTTTACATGAGACATCACTTTTTTCTAAACTATTTTTGGCACTGTAGATGGAACTGTGCCCTTTTTAAATAAGTAATGTTATTTATGAACACTTTATTAGATACGTTCTATATTTCCAGCAGCAACATATTGTTAAATAAGCCCACATTTAACAAACTAGAATGCCAAAAAATCTGGTACATTCAGATATATTTTTGTTTTTGTGCTTTGACAGGGGGAAGAAACACTAAGGACTGAAGATATCCTTTCAATTATTGAGAAAGAGGGTAATTCTATCGCTCTAATTCTGTTCAGTGGAGTGCAGTATTATACCGGACAGTTCTTTGACATCCCGAACATAACAAAGGCTGGACAGAAAAAGGTATGTGTGTCCTGAGACGATGATCGAGAATCGCATTGTGATCCGTCATGCTTTGGTTCCCCATTGATGAGCTGTAATGCGTTCAGTACTAAATCAAAAACATCTGCTTTCATGGAAAGGTCTCTACGGAGCTGACCGTACACGTGTTCATCTTATCAGCTAGAAAGAGACAGGAGCGAGATGTAGTTCATCGTCTCATGTTTTTTTTAGGATTGGCCTGTGGTGTTTTAACCTTCCTGTCCTAGAATCACAGATACTGTGACTTCTTACAAAACAAGACTTTTAATACTTGATAGACTGGCTCCCTGGGTTTAGATCTAGCAAGCGGTCAGAAAACAAAGCAAGCGGAAAGAATAAAAGCCCTGTCCGTATGCTAATTCATAAACTCATTAAAGGACTGCTGTGGGCAAAACAACTAGCTTCTGTTGAATTCAAAGATGGCATAAAGTGTAGAAATTTTACATAGATATGCTTTAATGAAAGAATACAAATAAAGTACCTTATGTGGCCCTTTCATTCATTGCGGGCTTGTTCATTCGGGTGAAAGAGATGATTATCATCTAAAAACTAATTCATGCAGATGTAAACTGATTTTTCTTTATTGCTGTACTTTGCATATGGTTCCGTGAGGTTATGTCATCACTAGGAGACGGAACAGATTTAAAGGTCTTTTAGTTTTCTACTCAGTTTCTCCCCATTGTGTTTTAAAATGTACAAATTATTCTTATTCTTCACTTGATGTAATGGCTTCCCTTTTACACAAAATAATCTTATCTGAAGTATTGCATTTTTTTTAAGACGACAACTGTTCAGGCTGTTTATATCCAGTGTTAAAGGATCTGCTATATCTGTACTGCTGTCCAACGGAATAGTATCACTAAAACGTGAGTTGCAGGTGTGATGAAAATTTGATCTCACCAGTTTATCTATACATTGTGTAGGGACAATCCTGGTGAGTTTGCTTGGGGGGGGGGGGTGTAACCTCACCTTGTTTGCCATTGCACAATGTATAGTTAAAATGGTGAGGTGAATTGTTCATATCACCCGGTCTCACCTTTTTTTTTTAGTGAACAGCCCCTTTTGTATACATAGCTTTGAGAAAAAGTGGTATGTGATGGAAACCTTTTTAATTATAAAAAAGGAACATTTTACAGGACAAGGGGAGATAGTAGAGGTTTGAAAACAACTATACAAGGTCAGAAAGTAAAGCTTTAATGAGAGGGTGGAGTTTGCATTGGCGTAGCCTAGAGCCACACGTATTACGGGTCTGGGTGGGAACGGTGGTCCCAGGCTGCGCAATGAGAGAGGCCGCATAGTGTATCCCTCACAACTGCCCTGGACCCGTTGGGAGAATATGCATGCATTAAAAAATAAATTCTGACTTTGTGTGTATATATATATATATATACGTGTGACTGTGTATGTGTGATCTGATATGTGCATGGGTTACCCTCTGTATATGTGTGCAGGGAAGGAGCATTACAATGTCTTGGGACAGTCTTCCAGTAGCAGTGGTAGAGTTTATTACCCGCATTTATTGCCACAATAATCCATTGTGTTGGAAGCCATAAGGCACTGCTACATTCACAAACAGAAGAGACCACAAAGGTAGCAACAAAACCAAAACAAAAAACATAGTTGATAAAAAAAATACATCTACAAACCCAGTCTTTGTAAAATGACTATTCTGGTAACGGTCATCCTCATCAGTGGTATGTCAGCTGGCAGGCAAAACATTAATCCTCTGTGGGGGTCATGGAAAAAGGCCAGTTGTGGGGAAAGGTGCTAAAGTTGAAGCATGGAAACTGCTGATTATGTCACTTTTAGAACTTTGCACCAGAATGTACCTGTATATCATCCTCCCTGTCCCCTGCACCATCTCTCCATATCCTGCTGGTGTCCGAATAGACCATATGAATGAAGGGCTCATCGTGGTATGGAGGTACCAAACAGTTCAGACGAGAGAGAAATATCCAATCGGATTGTACAAATGACAAGTATAAAACCAAAACCTTTTCCTCCAGTTCCATATTGTTTCACATTCTCCTTTTGTATTATTAAGTCCTAGAGAAGGATTCCTGTCTGGTTTAATATAAGAAAATGCATTGTCCTACCAGGTGAAGCCACCGCTAAAGATTACATTCACAGTATAGTTACAAATGCTGAACAAGATGTTGGCGATTAAGGGATTAACGCGATTAAGGATTTAACAAGGTTAATTACAAAAAAAGGAAGGTCTTTCTCCTGGAGACGAGATAAGGCTGCCCATGATGTTTTCAATTACAAAGTATCATCTTTCCCAATCATCGGAGGATTTGATCCATACGCCGGTAATATGACTGTTCTCACAGGGAGACAGTGAAATACATTGCATATCGTATAATAATATAATGTGACAATGTGGGAATTCATGAGCCGTATTTTATACAAATACGTGCATTTGTCTTCGATAGGTGGGGATTAATTATGGGGATCTCTGTGTGACCAGAATGTGTGAGTATGTTTAAAATCCTAGAGGTCAGAATGTGTATGTGACCAGCAATTATAATAATCGCAAATGATCCTATGTAACCAATGGGAAGTTACTTTTGACAAGAAAGGAGAGATTGGGGCATTTAGTAAGTACATTTCTTATGAATTAGAACAGAACCAAGTCATGTGACCTGCCCTGGGGTTTCTATTCTTAGGACCCACCAGAAGTGTTGTGCACTGAGGGGGACCGAGGTAGAGCGAGGCACGACACAACCTCAAATTCGAGGCTATACGGGGCAAAAGAGTGATATATAGGTAATACCTACCCAACAGTCTACTAAAAAGAGAGATGCTGGATCTGCAGTAATTATAGTCCTGTATTTATTTATTTTAAACAGTCTGAAGATTGGAAGGAATTAATTTAGGATTGGATATGACCTATATCTGTATCAGAAAAATAGAAAAATAAAGAGTCCAACGGAAAAGTATAACACACGATGCCAGATCTGTAAAACGTAACCTTTAGTCCAAGGTATAAAACAAATAATCACATAGAAGCCCTCACGATATCACCTTATGCGTTTCGTCCAAAGGGACTTAATCGTAGGTATCATACCTATTTTTATACCTACCATTAAGTCCCTTTGGACAAATCCGTAAGGTGATATCGTGAGGGCTTCTATGTGTCTATTTGTTTTATACCTTGGATTAAACGTTACGTTTTACAGATCTGGCATCATGTGTTGTACTTATCGATTGGACTCTATATTTTTCAATTTTTCTGTCTTAATGTCAACGTTCGGGCTGGGGTCCCGTGGTCTAAAATATCTGGAGCAGTTATAGGAGATGTATCCTGATTCTGTGCCTTCACCCCATTTCCTCTATTTTTGCTATATATGTATCAGTCTAATTGTTCCCTAATTCACATACTTGGTCATTAGCTATGTATGACTAGATTAAATATCAAAGTGTTGGTGTATAACATTTATTTTAATACTTTTAGTCATACACTGCAGGGATGAGCTCTTTATTTGAAGTGTTTGAATCTTTTGTTAAAGAATGGCGTCATCTTGTGGTCAAAACCTAATATGACAATTATGTTTTAATATCACAGAGAGCAAGGTGGTAGCCAATTTGATAAGAAATCTATTCTATTTAAAAGTCCAGGAGTAAGGATGATTAAATAGGATGATACATGGTAATTCACTTAATCGCATACATTTTAAAAACCTTTCTATCACTTTCAATGCTAACTACAAAAAAGAAGCTTAGATAAAATGAGCTGGTGTTATACGAAAACAATAATTTGATTATCAGACTGTAAAATGCTTAAACTTAAAAGTATAATAAATAGAAAGCAAAAGTACACCGGAGTACACTATAAAACAAACTAAGAAGAACACGAAAGGGGCAATGAAGGTCATAGTATAGACAGATGGAATCTGGCTTTTGCTGGAAACGGCTGGTCTAGAATGATAGGATTTGTAGCCTGCATCAGCCAGAGGTTGTAGGGCATAGCCCAAATATATATCTATTAAACTCAATATGGGATCCGCCCAGCCAGCTACAGAAGAAGTCTTCATTTTTCTTCCTTTGGGGTTGGTGTTGTTGGATCTTAACATTTGCAAAGCAGCACATGTAGCTTATTTGTGTACAATGTATCGGGAGCAAATCCCTTAATGACAATGTGCATATTGTGTGTCTGGTCTGGCACTGGCATGAATTAAAGATTATATGACTTTTCTAAAGGTAAGCATCATATTCTGGCACACACAGTAGGTTACAAATTATTATAGGGTCTGTTATAATTCCTAAAGTAGCTTCATGTCCTGTGGCGCTGTACAATGGGATAGAAACAAACTCTTAATGGAGACATTTAGATGAGGGGTTCTTAACAAATGGGGTTATAGCCTACCTGCCGAGTGTCCCTATTTAGGGCAGACAGTTCTTATTTTGCACCCAATTCTCCCTGTCTCTCTATTGCTCCTCTTTGCTGCAAGTGGATCAGAGTGCAGCAGAGCAAAAAAAACAAACAAACAAAAACAATCTTACAATGTGTGTTTAAGCTGCAGAAATTGTGTTTTTATATTAACTTGTGTAACTAAAAATACTTGATTCTTAGACTACATGCCTTATCAACTTACATAATTACCAACTGGCCAGATGGTGAATTACATTTTACACTCATACCTGTGGACACCCCTTCAGCCCCTCCCACAAAAATAAGTGTCCATTTGACATGTTGGGAGTACGTTATAGTCTAATAGACTAAGTGGGGGGGGTACTGTTACACAAGAGATATGTCAAGCTTGTCATCTAGTCCCCAATATGCAGAGAGAGAATTTCCAAGGTAGGGGTGCCAACAGTTTTCAGCGGGCAGATGGATGTTTAAATGTAAATGTGTAACTTGTTTTAGTTAAAAATTCCTAAAACCTGTACAGTAATAGAACAACACAGGTCGATTGGCGTCTGCGGGATAAGATAAACTACAAACTTGCAGTTTTGTGTCACAGCTATGCTATCTCTAGTTGAAATGCTTGAGGCTTAATTATTTTCCTTTCTGTACCTACGGCACCAAGAATACTAAAGTGTTGTATGACATGAAGGGAGCTCTGCTCTGTTACAAATTGCGACATATTTATACTATTATGTCCTTCTGTTCTTAGATATACTGTATTTAAATGGTTAACACGATGTGCATTACATTGTCAGAGTATATTTGAAAGCACATTTCTGCAGACCCCCTATTGTTTGTTTCTTTTCGACAAACAAATGTCTTTTATTTTATCCCTTTTCTCATCCGTTAAAGTGCTCAGCTTTTATTTTACTGTACTTGAATTATTGGGAATTTCTCTCTGGTTTTACACCTCGTTTTGCAACACTAACCATCTGGCATGCTTTTAAAACATAAACATGATTCTTTTTCATACAAGCATTTTGCAGATGTGTTTTTACCAAATGTTATACTTAAGCTTCTTAAAGCATATTATGGATAAGCAAAAAGAAAAAAAAAAGAATTGAGTACAAAGTCATAAGACTATATACAGCTTGTAAACATATGGCTGCAACAGAATGATATTCCAAGACTTCAGTAAAGTAGAGAGATTCTAGTGTGTTAATGTATATTCTTTCAATATGTCCAATGAGTCTTTTCACTAAAATTTGGAGAATAGCTTGAGGAGGTCGACTTTGGAGGTCGACTTTCACTTTGAGACAAGTTCGACCTCCGAGTTGACCCCAGCTCGACACAACTCGCCAAAGTCAAAATCTAACTCTTGGTGCTGAGTTTGAAGGTCGCGTTTGACTTGTCAGCATTTAAAGTAGGGGAGTTGAGAGAAGTGATTTTCAAACTCAACCTCCAAACTAAGGTGCCAATTTTGATTTAGTCTCGACCTCCTCTGCATACCACATCTTGACCTTGCAAAATTGTTAGTGAATACAATTTGATAGGGTCGGGTTGAGAGATCTGAGAGGAGTGGGTGAGTCTTTTCAAGTTTGGAGGTCAAGATTGGTGCTAATCTCTACCTCCAATGTTGCATTTTGTGAATAGACACCCAAGTATTCAGAAGCCAAAGTTTTTTTTTTCTTATTTGGTTATTTTTATTCAGTTCACAAATCAGATTTTTAACCCCTTAGTGACAAGACATTTTGACCTTGACTTTCCCTTGGCTGTTTTTCCATTTCTGGGGTGTTTGTGTTTAGCTGTAATTTTCTTCTCTTTCACATACTGTACCCACACCAATTATATGTTGTTTTATCATCATAAGAAGGGCTTTAATTAGATACCATAATTTTCATCATATCTTATAATTTACTACAAAACAAATCATAAAATATGAGGAAAACATTTTAAAAAAACCTTTTTCCAACTTTGTCCTAAAAAATTATTTACACAAATAAAATCATTAAAAAGACACCATCTAAATAGTTTCAAAATGTTTTTCTGAAGTTTGTGAGTTATGGAGCAAATAGAGTTTTTAGTTTTTTTCCTATATTGACCTTTTGACCCGAACCCTAAATTTAACCCTGACTCTAGCCCTTATGCTAACCCTTAATATATTTTAATTTTAACCCTATCCCTTATCCTAATTTAATTGTAACCCAAACAGCTATTCTAACTCTAACCCTAGATTTAAGCTAATTACGTTTTTTTTCATTGCAATCTACAAATTTCAAGAATTCTCAAAGCACTGCTCAAGAACATTGACAATTGTCTCTATACCTTAGAACAATGCTTGACAAACTTAACTGAGTTTTAGGAGCCAGCAAAAAAAAAAAAAATCTAGGAGACAGACGCAAAGAGGACACAATGGCACACACATGTGTAGGAGTAAAACAGATATAGCTGTATTGTGACACATAGGCGTATATAGAGGAACACATCAGATAACCACAGGTAATTACATTAACACAAACCATGGACCAGGAGCTAAAACTAGTCTCTATAATTAACCTGGACCAGACATGGAATGGGACAAACCATTATTGGTTAACATCACACCTTGAACTCACAGGAGGACACTTAACACATGTTGATTTGGATATGTATTCATTTCAATAACATTTCTTCACACCACCAAAATAAGCATTGTACACAATGCCGTAGAATACCATGATAAACAGGATATACAACCTGTTCTGGGTATCCTGTGGTGAAAGTCGTGCAGTACTGGGAAACAAAAAAGTTCATATATCAATATGTACGCCCTCCCAACTACTATACCTCATTGCAGGGTAGGCATTTCTGCTCCAGCTTGGTCTGTGCCTCTCACACAGACACAGACCATCTTTGCTTCTAGCCTTTCTGAGCACACCTGGTGCTAGTACACCATAGCGTGGTGCATGAGGGGGCAGAGCAAGAAGTCTGTGCAGCTGGTGCACACAGTGCTCTCTAATTAAAATAATTATCCCATTGAGGGCACCATGCAAGGATAACTATACCCAGGTCGAATTTGGTGGTTGCCATGGTAACCTGGTGCCCGAGTTTGTCAAGCCCAGCAGGAAATCACCTGAGGTATCCTCCCATATGCATTTCAGACTTTCCCCTTGTTTGGTTTAGTCTGTGCATTCACAGGCTAAATGTCTGTGAATGCAATCTGTTGCAGGGCTAAGCCCTGTAAGTGATATCTGCATGCTGGGGGTAAGCTCTGGGTGCTGGGGCAAGCCCAGTGAGGGTAATCTGTGTGCTGGGGTAAATCAACATATCCGCCCAGTATATTCACAAGGTAATGTTTCACACACTGGCCTGATACATACCTTTCTGCAGGTAAATATATAACCTCGTGAGCATACTAGGGCCTATTTATTGGCCTGTGCATGGGGTTTAAATCAGGGCAGAGTTTGAGACATAACCTTGTACACATATTTGTAGCATATATTGCTCTATGCAGGGCTGTATAGTAGTCTTATCTGTACGTAGTGCACTCTTCAAATGTGCATTTAAAATGCTTGGTTTTCCCTTTTGTGAACAAAAAATAATGTTATGCAATGTGGCTGGTATAATGATGTTATGCTATGGGTCTGGAATATAATAATTTTATGCTATGGGGCTGATATACAATTTTTACCAGGGCTGCTTTTTATTCAGTGTCCATTATTGATAATGAACTTCTAAATAAGGAGGATGAGCCAGCAGAAGTAAGGATGGATGCTGAACTTCTGAATAATGAGGAGCAAGATGGGCCAAGAGAAGAAATGATAGATCCAGAAGTCATTGAGGAGGAAGATAAATAAGAGCCAGCAGAAATATGGAGAGGCTTTTTGTGTTTCTTATGCTGTTGCAAAAGAAAAAAAAAAGAAATCTAGAACCACAGTGAAACTACGTCACGGAGACCCAACATCCTGAGGAGGATCCGCACCTGGTTTGGAAGAAGAACGACATGAGTAGATTGTCTGTCCGAATACTTCAGGAAAGGCCAGAAAATTGGACTGAAGCCTGTCAAAGCTGCATGGGTTTTGTTTGCTTAGTGGGAAGCTGGGATTAGTTTTAGACAGGGACATTATTGATACACACAAGAACTATGTGGCGGGAGCTTCGTAGAATGGGTTTCTATAGCCAAGCAGCTGCATGCAAGCCAAGTACAATGCTAAATGTCAATTCAAGTGGTGTAAAGTACGCTGTCCCTGGGGTCTGTGGAAACATGCTCTGTGGAGTAACTAATCATGCTTGGTTTAACGTTGTCCAGAAGAATGTTACCTGCCTGACTGCATTGTGCCAACTGTAAAGTCTGGTGGATGAGGGATAATAATATGGGGCTTTTTCAGGGGTTTGGCTAGGCCCCTTACTTCCAGTGAAGGGAAATATTATTGCTGCAGCATACCAAGGCATTTTGGACAATGTTATGCTTCCAACTTTGTGGGAAGAGTTTTGGAAGTGCCTTCTTTATTCCAGTATGGCTGTGCTCCAGTGCACAAAGCAAGGTCCATAACGATATGGTTGGAGGAGTTTGATGTGGAAGAAATAGACTGGCCCACACAGAGTCCTGACTTCAATTCCATTGAAGATCTTTGGTATGAACTGGAATGGAAATTGCAAGCCAGGCCTTCTCTTCCAACATCAAGCACCAAAAATCAGCAACTTCCATTATATTTACACTTATTTTTGGATTAAACAAAATGTGTTCTATAATATGACCCAATGTGCAATAAAACCAAAAACCAATTGTCAAGCTCCGCTGCTTCCATAGGCACTGTAATGGACTGCGTGGGCCATGGCTTTTACCTTCTTCAAAATGCTTTCTTAGACTGGGATTGGGGACATGTCAGGAATAATCAGCCATTTACCCCAGACAAGACCAGTATAGGAGTAAAACCGGTATTAATTTAATGGGTAACACACAGGCTTATATAGAGAAACACAAACAATGTACCAGGAAACAAACTAGGCTCTCTAATTAACCTGTACAAGTCATACAATGGGACAAAACATAATTGGTTAACATCACACATTGAAGGTACAGTCAATGGATGACTCACAGAAGGACACATACTGGTGTTTATATGTATTCTTTTCAACAGTAACCTATAATAACATTTCTTCACACCTCCAAAATGAACATTGTGCACATCACCACAGAATACCTTGGCCCTCCACAGATTTATATCCTGTCCTGATCACCCTCTGGTGAAAGTCTTTCAGCACTGAAAACAGGGTGCCACTGGTCCACCCCAAAGTGTGTACAGGCCAAAGGCACTGGATAGGGACAGGCTTTTGGGGCTGGGGGAAAAGACAACAGGGTACAATGTGGAGAAACAGTAGGGCAACCACCAGAATACCACAAAGTCACTTTATATAGTTCAGGGATCAAATGGCACAAAAGTGATGGAAGGGACAGTGCTGTCACAGTACCCCTTCCCATGCCAGGGCTATAGTCTATGGGATGAAGTTTGGCCCTTAGCCCCCTCCAGGAGTCCTAGTGATGGAGGATTCAATCGTATCCTCCTATTAACCTATTAAGTGACAATGAGGCATTGACTGCTTTGCCAAGCATCCCGGCACTCACATAATTAACAATGGATGCGTAACCACTTAGCATGTAGACATTTTATAAGAAAAATGAATCAGAACTTGACAATAATACAAATTTGTACCAACCACGTAGGCTTGCATCCATTCCCATAATTAGTTTGTATAAGCTGTTACCATGATGAGCCAATTAAATGAAATAGAGCAAGACAATGAAAAAGATACGTTGTATGTTTTATCCCAAAGTGAATAAAGACAGATTGCAGCATTTGCCCCTATCCTATTATTATTACATGTATTATCAGGTTCAGTGCTGGAGTATGTTCAGTATTTTGTGCCTGTATGGACATAAAACATTGAATTTCTCCAAGAAAATATTCTGCTTAAAGAAAGTCCTCTCCTGGCATGTTGTACGTGTTTCTGATATCTAAGACACCTACGTGAGTCAAAGGTAATCCACCATCTTCATCCTCCTCCTCCTCTGCATGCCGTCTGTGCCATTGCAGTGCAAGACCACTAAAAGTCAGCAAGGCTGCCGGAGCACTTTGAATATTAATAAGGCTGGTCTTGTCCTCCGGACAGCCACCTCAGTGCTCAGTCCTGTGTTCCCCATGGGTATTCTGAATCTGGCTGTTACATCCTATATTCTGCTCTCTGAATCCTGACTACAAGTATCAAAAAGTGATCCATGTCATTAGAGTAATGATAGTAGAGGTTTATCTATAGCAGAAAGGGTAGCAATAAAGCTACACCTCTTCATTCCTATGATCTCACAAAAAAAAAAAAAATGACACACAATGTAGTGGTGTATCTTGGTTTTGTGCTGTCCTGGGCAGACAAAATTTAGGCAACCCCCCCTCCACATTGCACACCCAATTAATTGGAAGGAGCTAAAGCTTGCTGAATAGTGGGGGAGGTAGCGAAAATGTTTGAAGCACCAGAAGTGTGCTTTAACACCCTCTGGCAAAGTGCGCCCTAGGCAAGTTCCTTGTATGCCTTGTGGAAGACACAATGAAGACACTACTGACACAATGTGAGTGCATAACCTATTTTAGAAAAAATCCTGCTTTATCTCCTGGATAGTCTCAGGCACTTGACATTAATATTTGTTTAAATAGCACCAACAATTTACTTAGCACTAGGTACAGAGCATAAAAGGTAAATAAGTTAGACAAAGAAGAACAGACTGGTACATGAGGTAGACAGCCCTGCTCGCAAGATTACCATCTGGTGGGAGTGGGGGACATGCGAAACATAAGGTGATTTAAGAGGTCAAAGGGAAGGTAGTGGTAGTAGCAGTACTGGGGATGGTTGTGTGATCTATCACCAAATATAAAATATAGGTTTATCTACTTTACCAGATATAAGAAACAAAAATACAGTAACATACAATAATTAGTGACAGCCCAACACACTGCAACATTCTCCCAAGACTAACCTTAATCCTAGTTTTCAACCAAAAGACCCATCATAACCCATCATAACCTATCACAGATTGCCCTCATGCAGGATGTAGGCAGGGCATGAGGAGACTGAACTCCAAATGTTCATCCAACAGGTATATTGAATGGCTTGTGAGGTCATTGGTGGTCATAGGAAGTGTGCCTTCATTAACATGTCAAAAGACAAATGTTGTACCGGAGAAGTTCAACTAAGAAGCATTAACAGCGAGTTATTATGGCATCACATTTGTTTTGCCACCACAGGTTGGAGGTAGGTGGCTTTGGCCACAGATTAATTGTGTGTGCTCTAGTTGTAAGTATCCTATTTATCACAGTATTTGGGGACAGTGAGAATTAGGTGGAATTGGCTAGAGGTTATTAAATGGGTATGTAAGGCTAGTCAGCTTCAATAAAGAGGTGGGTTTTGAGGATCTTTTTGTTATTGAAGAAGTCCTTGCAGTGTTAGGTTTCACTACCTCCTCCCCTGCAAGGCTATTCCACCACTATTCTACTAACCTTTATAGTAATTGTACACACTGACTGTCAGTCTTGAAGCTTTGTAACTTCAGATCACGTTGTTTGTCCTTGCACTCCTCTTTTCATTAAACTTGCTTTCCTCTTCAACTTGACTAAGCTATTTAATATATTTTGAATGGCATTTTCCATTCTTGGAGGACATTGTTCGCTCTGGCTCTGTCTTTGCCGGTAATTAAAGTTATCATTATGGTCTCCTAAGCGTAAAAGTCCAATTCTTTACCTTAGAAAGCAAACATGCTCTGAACCAGATTGCTGCCTAGTACTAGCCTGGAGCACTCTGCTATAAAATCAAATTATAAATATTAGCTACAATGTGTTTCTCTTACTGAACTGGGTTTTATTCCAGTGTCTATGATTCTCAAATAAACACAAACGAGTATGTGCTTTGCACACTTACATTCAGCTCGGCAAGGTACACGCTATCTGTGATCTATAGCTTAAACTGTGATGTACCATATGTTTAAAAACTCAATCCAAAATATATAATGCAGCATCCCCGACCTGGAAACATTTACTTTCTATTGCTCATTCTTTTACAGCTAAAATTAACACAAACAAAACTATAAAGGTGTATTATTTAAAACTAATGTAAGGTAAAAATGATTTGTTAAATGTATTGTCCTAATTGTTTTATTCTAAAAAAAAAAATGATTTTTTTCCCCCTAAATTACAAATGAAAATACGGATATTAGAGAGCACTTACATATGGTAAGCGGCAATTAAACTCCAGGTATGTTACAGTAGTAAGATATGGCACTGATATTACACAGGGCAAATATTATATATTATACAGTATTAATATACTTTACATACACAGTGGCATGCAGTTTGTGTATAACAGACTTCACAGCAATAAAACACACAGTATTGTACAGTGTATTTATGTCACACACACATTCTCTCTCTCACAAACACAGTGTCTCATTCACTCATGCTCACCCTGTCTCGAACATGCAGTGTCTCGTGCGCACAACCACACACACACACACACACACACACACACACACACGCTGTGACACCCAGAGCTCTGAAAAGTTGCTCTGAAAGCACGCAAGGGGATGGCATGTTGGCTAATCTAATGCGTGTCGCACTACCGGACTACTGTCCGGAGAGCCTCTGTACTATGTGATGCATACCGCTTGCATGGTACAATTAAAAGAAGTTGTTACCAGCAGCTGGTCTATTGGCAGCTGCTTTTTGGCCCCCTGGAATAATTGGGCCCAGGGGATACTTTGCCCTGTGTTAAAGAAGACCTTGTGCAGATGTTAAGAATACACAGATCATTGTCATTTGATGAAGTGGAGCAGTAGATTGAACTCTCATATTTATTTGGTTGTCTCCCTCTAGTGTCTATTTTATACAATTGCACTGTAAAAAGATAATGGTTCATGCCATACCATATTTTTGGTTTAGGTTCTCCTAAAATTCCATAAAAGTGGAGGTTTTTCTATAGCACAATGATCTGACCTATGACGATGGCCTTACCGTGAGTCTTGTGCTTTACTCTTTCCCCAGGGATGCTTTGTCGGTTTCGACTTGGCACATGCGGCTGGGAATGTTGAGTTACATTTACATGATTGGGGTGTGGACTTTGCCTGCTGGTGTTCTTATAAGGTAACGCTTTCTATGCTCGATCTGCTCATACTATAAATACCATATTCATTCATTCGTCACCAAATGTCCAGTTCTTGTTTTAATTAAAGGGACCCTGTCAGCCTAAAACATTGCTTAGCATGTGAATATACAGAAATCGTGATTAAAAATAGTCTATGCATTGTGTTAGCAGAATTACAAGCAAAGGCATAAACTAAGAGAACAATAGCTTTTATATGTGTGGGTGGTGGCTTCTGCTTATGACATCACTTATGACTTTATATGCCATAAGTAGGAGGCACCCCAACACCATTTAAAACGTATTTTTTATCTTATTTTATACATTTGCTTGCTAACACAATGTATAGATAATTTTTCATGATTGTTTACTTTCACAGTTTAGACAATATTTAGGTGCAATGGTCCATTTTAATATATTTGTCCAGAAGAGGCGGTATAGTTGGGGGGACAAAAATGTAAGGGGTGAGAAGTCACCTCAAATGTCTCTGTATTGGCTTCTCCAGTCCTTGATCACAAGAATACAGAATATGTAGCACTTCCTGAATATATAGTTTGCTATTTTCATGTGCAGAACATTTCTCTTACCGTATTTTCCGGTGTATAAGACGACTGGGCGTATAAGATGACCCCCAACTTTTCCAGTTAAAATTTAGAGTTTGGGATATACTCACTGTATAAGACTACCCTTCTACCAACGAGCATTTTCTCCTACAGTGACATTTACACACACACCCTTACACTAACACAGTGACACACTTACACATACACCCTTACACAGACAGTGACACACTTACACACACACAGTGACACCAATGGACACATAACCTGAGACACACTATTTTGCCCCTCAATATGCCAGTATTTTGCCACTCAATATGCCTTTATTGTGCCATTTAATATGCCAATATTTTGCCCCTCCAATATGCCAGGTTTTTTCCCCTCAATATGCCAGGATTTTGCCCTCACTATGCCAGGATTTTTCCCCCTCTCCTACCCCCTTCCCAGTACTTACCTCGTAGCTGCTCTGCAGGTGCGCGTGGCTGTGAGGGTAGCGTTGTGCGCTCCCCTCCAGCCGCGCGGCTTCCCTCACAGCCGCTCGCACCTGCAGAGCAGCAACGAGGTAAGTAAAAAGACTACACCCGGCGTATAAGACGACCCCCGACTTTTGGGAAGATTTTCCTGGGTTAAAAAGTAGTCTTATACGCCAGAAAATACAGTAATTTACTCAAAAATTGGAAGTTTGTAGCTTCTGCAGATTCTCCTCCTTAGCGATCTCCCAGTGGGCTGTAGCCCTGTGGGGAGGGAAAAAATGCAAAAAGTGAATGGGGAACCCATGGGAACTAACAAGATTTAATTAATTTCCCTTTTTACACATGAAGTTTATGTTCCAGAAAACCATACTGCTTGGAGATCTTCAGATACAGACAATAACAAAACCGTGGTCACAATCCTTTAGCATGGAAGGGGACTTTCAACATGTTTATTGTGAGCACATCTAATCCAGATCCTTAGTATACAAAACAAAATTACTTGATTATGTCTTTAAATTTGCAGTACTTGAACTCAGGAGCTGGGGGAATCGCAGGGGCATTCATTCATGAAAAACACATCGCCACCATTAAGCCAGCGTATGTATGAGACATTAATGCATTAATGTAAGGTGACATGATTTGATGGTACTTGGTAGAACGAAGAGTCCTTTACAAATAGGCTTACGCATGACTCAAACTGTGAGTTCTTGTTGGCTTCCAGTGGTGTTGCCTCTACCTTTTCCCTCGGTAACTGGAGACGTGTTACCCACAAGCCAAATGGTAGGAGTGGGATGTGAAACAGTTGTAGGACTGATAGAATGGGTCAAAATAACTTCCAATGAAGTGATTGGGTGACCGATCCATGCACTAGGGAGGGCAGCTCAACAGTGCCCAGTCGATTATCAGCATCTCTGGCTTCATGAAACCTACCGGCCTTCTAGATGGAGGATCGGGCGTTTCCATTCCCAGTCACTGGAAGATCACGGACTGTGCAATCTGCACTGGGATCAGATGAATCCTTGTTTTATTTGGGAGTAAACAAAAGAATGCACTGACCTAAATGCAATTGTTCCTCAGTCCACTAACCTGAGCTAATTTGTAATCTCCTTCCCATTAGCAAGATTATATTTCTACATCTGATATTTAATATATATGTTCTGTACGTGTTTATATATGGTTAATATAGTTTCTACAAGTGGTCGGAATCTAGTTTATGAAACAGAAAAAATACTAATTGTTTACTTTACTTTTCTTCACCTGTATGACTGTTCTTAACGCTTTCTATTTGACTTTCCATTCAGTTTAGTCGGCTGGTGGGGACATGAAATGAAGACTAGATTCAACATGGACAACAGTAGGTCCTTCTTTGTTACCTATAAATCTCTGAACAAATGTTATATAGTAAAATAGATTTCCGCGATTCAATTTGAATTAATGTTGCATTTTGAAGTAAATGTGACCAGTTCTTATGAAAGACGAGTTATCCATAGTACATTATTAATGTGTGGCTTGCATAGCTGTAGGTACTGTTTAGTGATGTTTGGTTTCACCTTTTAATCATAGGCCCCTTTCTAAAGATGGAAAGACACATGTAGAAGTCACACACGCTATTCTGATAATGTTACATCGCTACAATGTGTTCCAAATTGAATGTTACCTTTTCTATAGGTTCCATAATGTTTATTCTATATCACATGGGTATCACATGTCATTAAGCCTCAACTGATTTTCTTTTCTTGGTAGAACTGAAATTAAGCCCAGGAGTTGATGGTTTTCGACTTTCAAACCCTCCTATTCTTCTGGTCTGCTCTCTACATGCAAGCTTAGAGGTACCGGGCCCGATTCAATTACATAAAATATCACTTATTATTGGCATTTAACTCAAATGTTTCTATTGCAGTCTACGCGATTTAATAAATTAACTCAGGTCATTGAATATACCCCATTTGGGTATAGGCTGTATGCACCCTTTTAAAATGGGGTAGAGTGAGACGGAGACGGATGGAGCATATGGAGAGTGAAACAGATGGATGGCATGGAGAGAGCGGTGCTAAAGATAGTCCCTTTAATTATAACATGTAATCTACATAATTAGTCGAATCTTTAAAATGTAAGACTTGCTTAACCTGAAAAGGTACTTGCTCATCTTCACTTAAATATAAAAGAAAATACACACTTTTATACAATACAAAATACACAATTTTCACACTTGGCGCTTTGAGCAAAGGTTAATCTATTTACACTTATTTATATATATATATAAAAAGAATATAAAATAAAATCAAGAACCTCTAAGTGCACAGCGTCCGTTGTGTTTGTCAGACTAATAGTTACATCCTCTGTGTTTAGAGCAGTAATTGTTTAACATACATTTTATTGCTTTTATTGTATATTTATTTTTTTTCTCTTCTGACATCGACATCTGTATAGCCGAGTTTTACGGAGGTACAAATGGAATTTCAAGGGCATGACATTAAA
Organism: Pelodytes ibericus; assembly: GCA_036172795.1. Classification (NCBI taxonomy): domain Eukaryota; kingdom Metazoa; phylum Chordata; class Amphibia; order Anura; family Pelodytidae; genus Pelodytes; species Pelodytes ibericus. Next base: position 10,343,463 of record CM069864.1, on the reverse strand, counting down.
GCAAATTAACTTTGTATATTCCAGAGGCGCATGACTTAAAAATGCATTTGGAGAACAATCATTTATTACTTTCCTTGAACACTGATTGTTTGTATAATTTTCTACAGAGCAACTTAATACTTCATCTGTAACAATAGAAACCGTTAAGCCAAATCCTGAAAGCTTTGTGCATGAATTTTAGCTCCTAAATTAAGCAAATATGACGTGGGAATTCAACTACAGATAGGATATACAACCCCAGAGGGTCGTTTGTACAAAGTACCTCACCGTACAAGCGCTATAAAAATCATATCATTTTTTTTTTTTCCGCTTTGGTTTATCATGGCGAAGCTACAGGGTTTTTTCATTTTATGAACTCCTGTCATTGTGTAGTTACTATGAGTCTCTGTCATTAGACTCACTGCAGGATATCTATGCCAATGAGTGCTAAGAGGTTTAGTGATGTTCGGTTTTATGTTGGATTTTTACCCTTTTGGCACGAGGAGTTAGACTTTTACACATACTAATTGCTACTGCAGTACTTCTGGAAAACTGAACTTAGCATCACGATTTTTGTTGTTTCTTTATAAAAAAAAATAAAAAAATAATAAACCTCCAACAACGATTAAAAGAGGATGTGAAAGTAACATGCAGTAATGAAAATATACGATGGGGGTTACGTGAGAAGGTCAGTTGTGGGGCAAAGTTCTAAAAATGGTTCAGTTTCCATGGAAAGCAATGTTCCTGATTATTAGATCACTTTTCATACTTTGCCCCATGAACTTTATACATCACCCTGGTATTGGTATGTTATAAAGTGTGACTACTTTTTGTTTGGGGATAAGTGATAAACCAAGGAACAACATGGACAAAATGAAGCCTTGTGTTTTCAAGTAATGGACAGTGGTCAAGACAAGCTGTATTATAAGTCGGTGCCGTACCCACTGAATGAATAAGTATCTTTTCATGTTTTCCCACACTGAGGTAAGAAGACTCAACCCGACGAATGTGCAGTAATATAAATTTGTAAAATATGAAAATTTGATATAGAACTGAAGCAACACAGCGCGATGTTTCCCCAACTGGGAGTCATTCATACTTCTAAAGGTGCTATTAGGGTGACAGATGATGAGGGGGTGACAGACAGGGGCCCACGTGGGTTACTTTAAAAAATAATAATATAGCTTGTTGGCAGAAGTACTGGCTGGGATATCAAAATATCTCCCCTCATCATCCTCTCTGCAGTGACCAGGCAGTTGGCTGTGTGTGCACCCAGACATCCACCCGTGCTGCCTTTCGGGATTCCCATGTTCTGTGGTCAGAGCATTGGAGGTCACGTCACCTGCTCAGATATTTAACAACGCGGGGACCATGATAAGCAGCATGATAGGATGTCTGATCACCTTGGCAGTGCACAGATATCCATCTGCCTATCACTAGACACAACAGAGCTGGGAAAGAACTAAGGGTGCTGGCTGGAGCATGTTTTAGATGTGCAATGTCAGTGCTAGATATGTCTTAGTTCTGCATTGTGGGTTATGGGACTTGTCTTGGTTCTGCATTGTGGGTGATGGGACATGTCCTGGGTCTGCAACGTGGGTGATGGGACATGTCCTGGGTATGTAATGTGGGAGATGGGGCATGTCCTGGGGTGCTGAGGCATGTCCTGTGGATGCAACATGGGTGCTGGCTGGGGCATGTCCTGGGTGTGCAAGGTGGTGGTATGGAAAGTTATGTGGAGGAAATAGTAAAATGAGTGCAGGAGAAATGGAGTGGGATAGATGGGGGTACAGAGCATTTATTATGTAAGGGGCCCCATAATTTCTGATGACGGCCTTGAGTCCACCGACACCTAACCTCACATCCTTTTGGGGTTTACTGGAATCTCTGTGTATATAACCTGGTCAGAGTGAATGTGATCTGGTTGTGCAGTGCACTACTTGCTTTGAGTTGTGAAGTGCCATCTCATCTGGTAAGTGTTCATCTTTATTTGTGGCCGTATGTTTGCTATGAACGTGACTAGACCAAAATATTGCACTGTACCAACATGAACCAAGACATGTTTGTGAAAGTGTGAAAATGATCCTTCTTAGTACAACACTGAGGTGAAATATTCCTACTTAAACATCTTCTTTTTGAAGTACAGAATAGAATAATGTATGTATCACATTTTACATTATTATTGTTTCAGCCATAAAACTCTATCATTAGTAGACCTTACTGATGTAGATAAAGCGAGTGCCATTAAGCTGTGTAATGGTAACACCCCCTTGATGTTTGGGTATTAGCAAGATCCCCATGAGAGTGGCAATATATGCACGTGAGATGGCAACCCTAGTCGTAAGAAGCATATAGCTGGCACAAGGGCCCACACCCATTTTTTTTTTATTCCTTTAGGTCCCTAAAAGAGTTGCCCAGAATATACGTGACAACATGAGAATATCTCAACATACCGTTACTGGTTAAATGTAGACATGTGCATTCGTTTTCGGACGAATGCATTTTCGGACGAAAATAGCATTTTCGTCCATTCGTCCGAAAAACGAATAACGAAAATTTTAACTAACAAAATCCGAATGAACGAATGGTTAATAAACGAAAATCATTCGTTCATTCGTCCATTCGTGCTATTGGCATTCTAAACCGAAATAGAGTCGGTTTACAATACCAATAGCATTGTACTACATTCCATAAACCGACATGAATGACTTTCGGTTTATGGAATGCATGTAATGCTATTAGCTTCCTATAAACCGAAATTGAGTTCCCATTCATACGAATAGGTCAATTGACCTATTCGTATGAATGGGGACTCTTTCGGTTTATAGACAACCAATAGCAGCATGTATTCTATAAGCCGAAAGTCTTTAAAACAAACGACGTTCGGTTTATAGAATACATGTAATGCTATTGCTGTTCTATAAGCCGAAAGACATTCGGCTTATAGAACAGCAATAGCATTACATGCATTCTATAAACCGAACGTCGTTCGTTTTAAAGACTTTCGGCTTATAGAATACTATTGGCATTCTATAAACCTAACTAGAGTCCCTCCTCATTCATAAGAATTTCTTATGAATGGGGACTCGACTCTAGTTCGGTTTATAGAAAGCCAATAGTATTCTATAAGCCGAAAGTCTTTAAAACGAACGACGTTCGGTTTATAGAATACATGTAATGCTATTGCTAAACTATAAACCGAACGACTTTCGGTTTATAGAATAGCCATAGGATTACATGTAGTACATAAGCCGAAAGTCTATAAACCGAAAGTCGTTCGGTTTATAGGCTGTCGGCATTTAACTATACAGAGACAGAGTCTCCATTCATAAAATTATGAATGGAGACTTTGTCTCCGTGTAGTAAAATGCCGAAAGTCTATAAACCGAACGATCGGTTTATAGACTTTCGGCTTATGTAATACATGTAATCCTATGGCTATTCTATAAACCGAAAGTTCGGTTTATAGAATAGCAATAGGAATACATGTATTCCATAAGCCGACAGCCTATAAACCGAACGTTCGGTTTATAGGCTGTGGGCATTTTACTACACGGAGACAAAGTCTCCATTCATAATTTTATGAATGGAGACTCTGTCTCTGTATAGTTAAATGCCGGCTTTTAACTATACGGAGACAAAGTCTCCATTTATAATTTTATGAATGGAGACTCTGTCTCCGTATAGTTAAATGCCCACAGCCTATAAACCGAACGTTCGGTTTATAGGCTGTGGGCATTTAACTATACGGAGACAAAGTCTCCATTCATAATTTTATGAATGGAGACTCTGTCTCCGTATAGTTAAATGCTATTGTATTCTATAAACCGACTCTATTTCGGCTTATAGAATGCAATAGTACTACGAATGGACGAATGATTTTCCTTTATTAACCATTCGTTCATTCGGCTTTAGTTAGCTTAGCATTTTCGTTCTTCGTTTTTCGGGCGAATGGACGAAAATGCAATTTTCGGACGAAAATGCATTCGTCCGAAAACGAATGCACATGTCTAGTATATATTCACATGTAAATTGCTTTTTAAATAAAAAATTATGATATAAAAAAATCTTGTTTTTATTTCCTTTTATGTGACAATGCTGCCTCTCTCTTTCCCTTGCCCCCAGATTTGTCGCTCTCCCCCCCTTAGTGTTGTCTCTCTCTCACCCTCCCTTTGGCTCCCCCCTCGCTCCCCTTGTGTCTGTCTCTTCCCCCCTTCCCTCCCCTTGTTTCTCTCTGCCCCCCCCCCCCCCCCTTGTTATTCTGTCCCCCCCTCACCTGTTTCTTGCTCCCTGGTGGCTAGTGGGGGCAGCCGGGGGATGTATGCACTATACATAATAGACGGAAGTGTCGGGCAGCATGGAGGTTGTCTGCACGATTCGTGCAGACATCCCCCAGCTGCCCGATTCTCCCTGGTGGCTAGCGAGGGAGCGGAGGATGTCTGCGCGATGAGCGAGACCTCTCCTGCTGCCGCCCGGCATGACCGCCGGGACTTCTATGATGAAGCTGGGTACTTCCGGCTTCCTCATAAAAGTCCTGGCTGTCGTTCCGGGCGGCAGCAGGGGAGGTCTCGCTCATCGCGCAGACATCCACCGCTGCCTCGCTAGCCACCAGGGAGAATCGGGCAGCTGGGGGATGTCTGCACGAATCGTGCAGACAACCTCCATGCTGCCCGACACTTCCGTCTATTATGTATAGTGCATACATCCCCCGGCTGCCCCCACTAGCCACCAGGGAGCAAGAAACAGGTGAGGGGGGGACAGAATAACAAGGGGGGGGGCAGAGAGAAACAAGGGGAGGGAAGGGGGGAAGAGACAGACACAAGGGGAGCGAGGGGGGAGCCAAAGGGAGGGTGAGAGAGAGACAACACTAAGGGGGGGAGAGCGACAAATCTGGGGGCAAGGGAAAGAGAGAGGCAGCTTTGTCACATAAAAGGAAATAAAAACAAGATTTTATTTATATCATAATTTTTTATTAAAAAAGCAATTTACATGTGAATATATACTAGACATGTGCATTCGTTTTCGGACGAATGCATTTTCGTCCGAAAATTGCATTTTCGTCCATTCGCCCGAAAAACGAAGAACGAAAATGCTAAGCTAACTAAATCGAATGAACGAATAGTTAATAAAGGAAAATCATTCGTTCATTCGTCCATTCGTAGTACTATTGCATTCTATAAGCCGAAATAGAGTCGGTTTATAGAATACAATAGCATTTAACTATACGGAGACAGAGTCTCCATTCATAAATTTATGAATGGAGACAAACGTATAGTTAAAAGCCGACAGCCTATAAACCGAACGTTCGGTTTATAGGCTGTGGGCATTTAACTATACGGAGACAGAGTCTCCATTCATAAAATTATAAATGGAGACTTTGTCTCCGTATAGTTAAAAGCCGGTGTTCTGACAAATTTCTGGAGCAAATTCTCCTGCGCAATCGCAGGAGAATTTGCTCACTGCGCATGCGCATAAAGTTACAGCTGATAACTCAGCTGTAACTTTGTGACCACCGTGCATGAGACAGCTGCGCAACCCACCTCCCGCCCCCTCACACCCGCCGCACACCCCTTCTTACCAGATCATCGACCACAGCGATACACAGCGCATGCGCACGCCTATCCAGCCGTTTGGGAATGCGCGCGTCCGTTGTTGTGTTCTTAAGGTGGTAAGTAACACGGGGCGTCGGGACATAAGGGGGCAAGCATCCTGGTGAGGGCTGCCTCATCTTGATGGGATTTGTGATCCTCCTGCTGTATTATTGATGCAGCAGGAGGATCACAAATCCCATCAAGATGAGGCAGCCCTCACCAGGATGCTTGCCCCCTTATGTCCCGACGCCCCATGTTACTTACCACCTTAAGAACACAACAACGGACGCGCACATTCCCAAACGGCTGGATAGGCGTGCGCATGCGCTGTGTATCGCTGTGGTCGATGATCTGGTAAGAAGGGGTGTGCAGGGGGTGTGAGGGGGCGGGAGGTGGGTTGCGCAGCTGGCGCATGCGCGGTGGTCACAAAGTTACAGCTGAGTTATCAGCTGTAACTTTATGCGCATGCGCAGTGAGCAAATTCTCCTGCGATTGCGCAGGAGAATTTGCTCCAGAAATTTGTCAGAACACCGGCATTTAACTATACGGAGACAGAGTCTCCATTCATAAAATTATAAATGGAGACTTTGTCTCCGTATAGTTAAAAGCCGGCATTTAACTATACGGAGACAGAGTCTCCATTCATAAAATTATGAATGGAGACTTTGTCTCCGTGTAGTAAAATGCCCACAGCCTATAAACCGAACGTTCGGTTTATAGGCTGTCGGCTTATGGAATACATGTATTCCTATTGCTATTCTATAAACCGAACGTTCGGTTTATAGAATAGCCATAGGATTACATGTATTATATAATACGACTTTCGGTTTATAGAATAGCAATAGGAATACATGTATTCCATAAGCCGACAGCCTATAAACCGAACGTTCGGTTTATAGGCTGTCGGCATTTTACTACACGGAAACAGAGTCTCCATTCATAAAATTATGAATGGAGACTTTGTCTCCGTGTAGTAAAATGCCCACAGCCTATAAACCGAACGTTCGGTTTATAGGCTGTCGGCATTTTACTACACGGAGACAAAGTCTCCATTCATAATTTTATGAATGGAGACTCTGTCTCTGTATAGTTAAATGCCGACAGCCTATAAACCGAACGACTTTCGGTTTATAGACTTTCGGCTTATGTAATACATGTAAACCTATGGCTATTCTATAAACCGAAAGTCGTTCGGTTTATAGAATAGCAATAGGATTACATGTATTCCATAAGCCGAAAGTCTATAAACCGAAAGTCGTTCGGTTTATAGACTTTCGGCTTATAGAATACAAGTAATACTATTGCCTTTCTATGAACCGAACGAGAGCCCCATTCATAAGAATTTCTTATGAATGGGGCTCTCGTTCGGTTTATAGAAAGCCAATAGTATTACATTGTATTCTATAAAACGAACGAAAAAAATTAACGAAACGAAAATAATGAACGAATTTCGTCTGAAACGAATGCACTAATGAACGAAATTCGTTTTAGACGAAATAAATAACATTTTCGTCCGAATGGACGAAAACGAAACGAAAATTTTAGTTTTGCACATGTCTAGTTAAATGCTGTGTTTGTTGTTTTTTACTCTCACCATATTTCATAGGATTGTGAACATGCTGCTTTTATTATTTTTCTTGTAGGTTTTTAATCAAACCAGCATGGCAGCCCTGAGACGTAAATCCCTCCTCTTGACTGGCTACTTAGAATATTTAATCAATCATTATTGCGGTGACCAGGATGATCCACAGAGAAAAGCATATGTAAAGATCATGTCACCCTCTCAATGCCAGGAAAGAGGGTGTCAGCTCTCCCTGGCGTTTTATATGCCCGTAAAAGCTATTATTGCAGACCTTGAAAAAAGAGGTGTAACTGTGAGTAAAATTCATATTATTATTACATTATAATGCAATATGTTTCAATTTTAATATCTGTTTTATAATTTTTAAATAACAGAGTACTTCAATGTTATTACTTACTGAGGGCCTAAAAATCTGAAGCCTAGAATGTGTCGGCAGATTAGAACCAATTGGCCCATCTGGTCTGCCCAATATTATGAATACTTTTATTAGTCCCTGGCCCTTTCTTATATCTAGGATAGCCTTATACCTATCCCACGCATGCTTAAACTCCTTCACTGTATTAACCTCTACCACTTCTACTGGAAGACTATTCCATGCATCCACTACCCTCTCAGTAAAGTAATACTTTCATTAGTCCCTGGCCTTATCTTAAATCTAGGATAGCCTTATACCTATCCCACACATGCTTAAATTCCTTCACTGTATTAACCTCTACCACTTCTACTGGAAGACTATTCCATACATCCACTACCCTCTCAGTAAAGTAATACTTTCATTAGTCCCTGGCCTTATCTTATATCTAGGATAGCCTTATACCTATCCCATGCAGGCTTAATCTCCTTCACTGTATTAACCTCTACCACTTCCACTGGAAGGCTATTCCATACATCCACTACCCTCTAAGTAAAGTAATACTTTCATTAGTCTCTGGCCTTATCTTATATATAGGATAGCCTTATACCTATCCCATGCAGGCTTAATCTCCTTCACTGTATTAACCTCTACCACTTCCACTGGAAGGCTATTCCATACATCCACTACCCTCTCAGTAAAGTAATACTTTCATTAGTCCCTGGCCTTATCTTATAGCTAGGATAGCCTTGTGTCTATCCCATGCAGGCTTAAACTCCTTCACTGTATTAACCTCTACCACTTCTACTGGAAGACAATTCCATACATCCACTACCCTCTCAGTAATGTAATACTTTCATTAGTCCCTGGTCTTATCTTATATCTAGGATAGCCTTATACCTATCCCACGCATGCTTAAACTCCTTCACTGTATTAACCTCTACCACTTCCACTGGAAGGCTATTCCATGCATCCACTACCCTCTCAGTAAAGTAATCCTTTCATTAGTGTAATTTAATGTATTTTTTGCATTTATTACATATGGACAATATGATTGATTTTCACAGTGATAACATAAATAAATGCAAAAAATAATTATTGATCCTGGTCTGCCTATTAAGACAACCAGGATCAACTTTTTCCATCACCCCCCCCCCCCCCAAATTTGGGGGAGAATGGCAGTGGATTGTGATTAGCCTTTTACAGCTACCACAAGCCACACTGTAATGGCTGAGACAGCCTGTCTCAGCTATTGCAGGTAGACAGATCATTTTCTGGAGAAAATCTTAAACACCCCTAACCCTATTTGTATGGGGCGAGGGAGCATAATTGACAGGTCAGTGACTATTGTCACTGGCCTGTCACTTTAAGACCGCAAATGGGCAGTGCCAGCGGCCATTTTATTCTGCTTTTATGGATGCCTTCACTCGTGAAGCATCTAAGAAAGCTGAAAATAGCTTGAATCGCGGCAAAAATGGCGCGACTGAGCTGTTTTAAACGCAGCCTGTACAAGTACGGGCATGGTCATGAACAGATTAAATATACTCATCTCCTTTACTCTGTTTAATGAATAAACTTTTTTACATAGTAAAATAAAAATACTTATGACAATAATGTTTTTTTTTGCAGTGTGACCTGAGAGAACCCAATGGCTTGAGGATAGCCCCAGTGCCTCTCTATAATACATTCCATGACGTGTTCAAGTTTGTCAACATCCTGAGAGAGGTCATTGCTTGTGTTGAAGAAACATCCACTCTGTAGATAGGGGGTGTTATATAGACAGGAAGTTATATAGCAAATGAGTGTTTAATTCCTTCCTGACGCTATAAAAATGGAGAAGCATATTCCGGAAAGTTGGCACAGCTCATCATTCAAATTGGTAATGTGCAATCTCTACTGCGAGGTGAAAAAGAAGAGTGGATATTCTGGCAAAAATTACGAATTTGGAAACTTGTTCTGACACTGAAAAAGAAAAGTTTGCTTCTGTGTAAAGGGCTCTGGAATGTCTTGCCTCCACAGAGACCACACTAGATCACCTCGCTCTCTGATGGAAGTTAAAGACTTAGTTCTTTACCCCCTCCCCCAAATAATCCCATAACTCTTCTTGTAAGGCTTCTTACCCTACAACAGGCCACCGTAAACTCACAAACAAGGATCAGGCAAACTCCAAGGCTTCTATTCACTGAACTGCATCAGATAACTGAACCGCCCAAATCTGACATCAGTAGCTGGGTTGGAAGTCTTTTTCCAACTATGCTACTTCCCTGAATTTTGCTGCTCACTTGTAAGGTTAGATTTAGTAAATACAGCCCCCAAAAAGAGACCAATAGGGATGAAAGGCAGTGGGGGAAAAAATATGCCAGTAGAAGTCTACCTCAGTCTAATCCTTCATGAGAAGTTATTATGTCTTCACTAATAAACTGGTTTGAATGATGTGATTAAATTGACTAATGTCTTTTTTTTTATATAAGAAACAAAAAACAAAAACTTTGCCCTTATATTTAATGTAGTTTAATGTATAATGACAAACCCTGAGGAATTCTGTTTGAGTCATAATACCATTATTTATAATGAACTAAATGTATGTTAACCTATGTTTTCTGAATGTGGGCTGTCGTTATATATTCTCAGTGTGAAAAAAAAGTCCTTTTTATTAATGGTCTAGTAAGCTAGTCCTCTAACAAGTAGTGACCTGGGCACTGCAGAGTCCAAGTCTATATAGTGATTCTCCCTGCAGATAGAAGCTGTGTGCAATGGACGTGACATCACACCCAACACACTGTCAAACTGAACCCCAGTGGGGTGTCAACCTGGAGACCAGTATCCAGGTTGCAGATCCCTTGCATTGGTGTGTGAATATGTGGAGCTTTCCTACTTAATAGGAGCTTTCCTACATCCTTCAACTTCCTCTCAGCCACAAACACCAGTGGACCAATGGTTACATTGATGATTTTTTTACACATATTGTGATGTCCAAACTGCAATTCTGCCACACCGCATACACTGCCTGCAGTGACATCACTTCTAGACAATTACATCACAAAGTCAGAAAATACATCACCAACAGATTCTTGAAGGTTCCACAAAAAAGACTGCACAATCTTCTACTTATCACGCACATGCAAGATTGATCACACATTAACAAACACAGCAGGTGTGTTTTCAGCTGAGATTCAGGGAGGCGGACATTCTCAGGAATTTTACTGAAAATATGTGATGCAGGTCTGTCTGCAACTCCCACGTTGGATATGTACCAACCGCTGCTTTTTAAATAAATGTGACAAAAGTAATTCCACATTTATGGAGTGTGTTGGTTAGCGGGAGATTGTGTTGGGACGAAATGTACAAAAGTGACTTAATTTTTAAATTTTTTGGTGAGGCGAAAATACTGCGGGGAAAATATACAGAACTAACAGAATTGTAAAAATAGGGGAAATTACAGAGGACAAATTTCTAGCACCATGTTTTATATTTCCTAACAGACTTTGTTGGAGAATGTCAAGCACGTTTTAGGTTCATTGCTGGACATTTTTTTTTTTTATTGTTTTTTATATCTACATGGGTTGTCAGTCGCTTTGAGAAATTCTTACCATGCTTCATGTCGAGTTTGGGCTAAGTCTGTTCAAATATGGTTAGCACATCTTCCCATAAAGAACCACACCTTAACTAATTCAATAAGTTACGTATAGGTTCATAAGTAAAACATAGAAACTGCTACTATACTTTAAACAGCGCCTTGTTTTAGGCAATCCATCACCTAAATATTGTGTATAGTGTGAATGAAGAGTTTTTTTTTTTTTTTTATCGAAAATGATCTTTACATCATTTAAGACATTTGTTTTGCAAATTAACTACGTTTCATGAAAAACGTGTAAGGGTGAGACACCACAGACATATTCAAATATTGTTCTCCTAATTTATGCATTTGCTTTCAGTTCTGCTAACACAATATTAAGATACTTTTTGATATTTTTTTATTCTCTATGGTCACAGTAAAAACACTAATTAGGGGGCAGAATCCCTTTGAGGCCATGGTAATATATAATTGCATTAAATTAAAAGGAGAACCATTCTCATCTCATAACATGCGTCGGCAGATAAGAGCCACGCCACCCATCAAGTCTGCACTTTATAGAAACATAGAATGTGGCATAAGAAACCTCGAAACAATTATATATTTTTTTAATTGTATTTGTGTCAACATATGGAAAACATACTTTTATTCAGTTGCATATCAATGAAATGTGTTGCACACAGAGTTAAATAGAATTAGAGGGGCAGCTTTAATTCCAATCTCTAATAAATATTACGCATGTAGTAATGATGGATGGGAACATTATAGCATTAATCCATTATTTGTATTGTTCCTGTAGGTGTCACTGCTGTTCCAGAATTAATGGAGTCTCTTCCAGGTAAACTCTGTGTACAAACAGTGATTCAAGTTCCATACTACACATTGCGTGTTGTATGGAGAGCAGAAATGTACCCATCACTGTAAAGAGAGTAACTGATATATCCAGTTAATTTGGCACTGTGAGAGCAGCCTCACCTTGTGTGTAGGATATTGCAAAAACAGAGACAATGGCATATTCACAATACTTGCACAGCATGTTTATCCCGTGCATGCTGCCTCTAGAAGGAGGAGTAATGCAAGAGGAAATGTTTATGTAAGTGAGGAGGGGGGCGTTTAAAGGATATAATGGAGATGGTAAAATGAGTGTTCCTCTGATGGTAACTATAGGTTCCCTGGTAGCATATTGGAATGTTCGGGGGGCTGAGCTTGGGAGGTCTAGTGTCAAGACTACCGCCCAAGCAGGGCAGCGCTATCACTCAAACTGACATGGCTACTGCGCATGCACACAGTTATGTGCAATATCCATTTTCTACTGGCCCGGACACCGGTAAATGAGATCAGGACTGCGGGGTTTGTCGTTATGATTCCCCCGGTCCTGCCATGCTCTATCTATGTACCGCTTTTGGGGCAGAGGTAGAGCTTGGTGGCCCAGAAGAATAGAGCTTGGGGCTGTAAAGTGGTACAGTGGGGAGTTCCGTGGCAGGGTGGGCAACTTTTCTTAAAAAAATACCAGGTTTGCTTCTGCCTCCGCAGTCTTTACGTTGGCCTCAAGTCAATTCCTGGCCATTGGCTGGGTGGCAACTGTAATCCCTGGGGAGGAAGTTGGCATTTCCCTTGAATGTGGTTATATTACTGAGGGGTGTTGCAGCATTATATGCCTGTTGCATTTTATGTCACACCATTATCAGTATTAATCTGCAGGTTATGGGATGCTACTGGTCTCCATAGCAATAACTTTTAGAACTTAGAATTGCACTTTACACACATGCCTTGGTGTATGGTGTTTCCATGTACTGCCCTCTGTTTTATAATGAAGATGGCTCCACATTTGATCAAATATACTGTCACAAAAACACCTTCTTATCTTTTCTTTCGAGTTTGTATGTTGCTAATGGGTCAGCTTCAGTATGTATGTTTCTTGTCTACTTTTGTCATTTTACCTGTTTACTCAGAAAACAAAATAAAGATACTTACAAAAAAGAAGAAGAAGAAGAAGAAGATGGCTCCACATAAACATGACATTAATGTTTGCATGGCATTTCCTTTCTGCCATATCTCATGCAGGCTGAGTATCCTTTATCCAAAAATCCATTATCCAAAATGATCCTTTATCCAAATAATTTTTTCTGATTTCACCATAAGTTGCAAGTTCCACCCCCCCCCCTGTCACAATGCAAGTGCACGACAGTCTATTCAGTGTCCTGCCCCCTTAAGCTGTTATTATAGCCTTTCCATGCATGCTCGGATTCCCCCACGCCTACACAGGGTAATACAATGACACAAGCACAGGCCTGATGCACCAACGGCAGGCTCCCAACGATGCCTCACATCACAGCTACATCACAGTAACAGTGATTTATTTGCTCTATACAGTATTTCTTTATCAATATTACTGCATTCCATGAGAGCTGAGAGGCTTTAATTATCGAAAATGATCCAAAATGATCCGTTATCCAAAATACTTCTGGTCCCAAGCATTTTTGATCAGCGATACTCAACCTTTGTGTATATTGTTTACATTCTTATATCATGTGCTATATCTGACATAGCTGCTGTGTGCCCCAGGCCGGTGCTTGTATGTTTTGTTAAGCAACTTCCTCCCAGCGCAGGCAAGCATTGAGAGGGATATCCTCTTGTGGTAACTGAGAAATCAAGTTACTGTTTTTCTTCTACATCATTTTGAAAGCAGGGCGTTTAACTGAGCCAGCGGTTCTGCAAGACACGCTCACATTAATGAAGATATGGACATCTTTCCATCTTCATTTTACAAAAAGGTATTGGTGAAACTTATGAAGAAAAATCAAGTCACATCAGTGATTGTCCAACATGCGTAGGGTAAGCCCCTGTGTCCAGTGGGAAATGCATAAAGACCAATAACCTGATCTAATAAACAGGGACAGGCAACATGCCCGTAGAAAGACACCAGTCTGAAGATTGTACTTCATGGTCCTAATGGGTTTACTTTTAAGAAATTTGAAAGTTGTCTTTAGTTTCCCCCCCCCCCCCCCCCCCATGCCTTCCTGCTACAGATAAACATGTTCTTGGATCTGTAATGGCATAGACAGCCAATTAACTCATGGGAATCATTAGATGCAATGGATCCCAAACCAGTTCTCATGACCCCCCATACCAACCCAGGATTAAGTGATTACCCACTTGTGTTGAATGAAAATAACAAATAAAGTACCATATTGAGCTCTCTTTGTTCCACATAAATCTGTAAGGAGGTGGACATGTTGTTTATAATCTTGGATCAGATCTTCATTCATCTTGGGTGAGATGAAGGAAGATCTGACCCAAGATTCTAAACAAGATGGCCACCCACGCTGAGCTAAAACGTGCAAAAAAAAAAAGGCTCATTTGCATTATTTGCATTCATTAAACCATTTCTAATTGAAATAACTCCACTTGATCTGCTCACAGTTGTCATTTAATGGAAAACCCGCTGTAATGCACCAGGTTACAGGTGCTGTATCATCGGTCTGGGCCTTGAGATACAGTTTCAGTAATAGGCTTGCATTTTTACAGATCTATTTTAATGATGCTATTAAAATAGACACAGGAGTCTGTAGTTACCAATACCTGCAAACAGATTCTTGTCCTGTGGTCTCTAAATGACAACTTGGAAAAAAAAAAAAAAAATCACTGTTTACGCCTCTGTTGTTTGCTATTTTAAAATACAAAAAGGGCTATTTAAATTGTTACCAAGTTTTGTTTTTTAATCTTAACCTGGAAAATGAAAGCAGAGAATATTAATTTGTGCGCACTTTTTTTTTATAAAAAAAAAATGCTTCGTCTAAAAGGATGTACATATGTGGAAGTGAAAAACCATGCAAATGAAGAACACAGGAAGTGGGTTCATTTACATCTGCTGCTACTGTACATGCGATACAAACCTTTGCAACACACAAGAACATGTTCAAGATGATTGCTTTATCTTCTACATGTGACTAACTGATTTCCTTCTTTAAACTGAAAGCTAGTCATCTCTCGTTGGAAGGCCGTTACGGAACAGACGAAGGCAGATTATTATCATCGGTAAGACAACTAACTTCTAGATAGCTTAAGTAGAACAAAAAGACCTGTGTTTGTCACCTTTATAAAAGTAATTACGTGTATAAATATATGTCTAATAAAAGGCTTTGATTATGTGCTTTGGCCAAAGCCTTAACTAAATGTAACTGACACAATATATCACACACTGAATAAGGTACAATCCTAGCCTGATATTTAAACATTTTCCTAAATATCATTATTTGTAACTACATTTTAAAATATTTATGTGCAAAAAATATAAACCTCAACAAATTTGTTGTAAAGTTATTAAATCCTTTACTGATTCAAAATGACTTTATACAATCTGTCATTTGTAGTTTTTTTTTTATCCATGACTTGAACTGTAATTTATCCTTTTATATATATTTTTTTTACTATACCTGTCTCTTAAAAATAAATGCAAAATAATATTAATAATGCAATTTATTTGTTTCTCTAGTTCTTTTGCTTTTTACATTGTATCGTGCTAAATTTGTCAGATAGTTATTTATTTTAAATGTGTTGTTTTTGTAATGCAGACTATGGGAATCTTATATAGTTACAGTTTTAACACAAAAAGAAAGAAAAATGAAAGAAAGAGTGGAAATATTATTTAAAACACACTTATTTCCTCTCTATACTTTGTTTATTTGACAATGTGTTGCACAATAACTTGGTTTGCAAAGAGTTAAAAGGGGCAACTGAGAAATACATATATTTTTGCTCTGCTGCCCTTGCATACTTATTACAGGGCCCATAGGGAATTGTCTAATTTAGTCTGTTTACCAACATGTCACACATTTTCAGCTGTGACTTTAATAAAAAAAATAATATTCTGCATTTGTTTAACATTTCTGCTAATCAGTCTGTGACAAGGTCGAAGCCTAGACAGTTAGGCTACTTAAAACTCATTATATTTAAGCAGGTTATTTGGCATTCAGAATTCCGACTTGTAGGATATGTAAAATCGACACACAGATACACCTGCACGGAGCATTAATTTTAATTAAGATTACCCCAGTAATTATAACACTATAAAGCTATCACACGCCATCAATTTAAGCAGGAGTATTTGTTGAAAATTAAAGAAAGGGAAAGAAGACGTATTGCTTTTTAAAAATAAATAAATGTTAGTAGTCATTTAAGGTCCTGTACTATATAATACGATGAATTCTAGGTAGTCCATTTCAGTATCTTGTGTGTGTTACATAAACTGGTGACGTATGTGTATTTATTGTACTTAAATTACCATTATTCTTACAGTAATAAAAGTTGAAAACAATTAAACTAGAAGTTACTGGAACAACACAAATATTAAAACAGAGTTTTGTGAAATATTGTATAACATAAGGTCTTCAGTAGAGATGAACACTCTCTGGGGAGACTAATTAAAAAGTGGCCTAAGATTTATCTCAAGATAAAAATCGGCAAGAATCATAATTGGCGGAATAAGGTAACCATCCTTGTAGTTCCCAACTGTTTACTTTTTGGTAAATAGAGAACCCAAGATGGGTAGATAGAACCGTGTGTTTCATTTGTGTAAACACATTTGTAGAGATAAATTGGATAGATGAGAGGTTGGTACCAAATAATAAGAAAATATTTGGCCATGGACGGAATGTCCAAGCAAGTCCCCAGAATGTTACTATTGCCCAAAATTCGGAGAATGTCACTGAAAGTCATAGATAACAATTAGCCTTGGGTTGACCATGCATTTAATAAGATACTTAGCTTTAGCCATCATCTTTGGTTTTTTTTTTCCATAAAGGCAATAAAACCGTTTTCTTTCTCTCTCCAGTTGCAGCTCAGATTTAAGGCTTAATTCTGGAGCCTCCAAGTCCACTCGGGACCCCTGTCCAACTTATGGACCAGTGGGAGGTGTATGAAGATGTTGATTCTGGACGCCGATTCTATGTCCACTCTGTCACCAAGGAAAGGAGCTGGAAGCCCCCACGCTCTGTGCCACCGAAAAAAGATATTAAGGTGAGGAACAAAGGGACAATGAGTCATTTAACGTATAACATCTCACGTGAGTTCTATACACTAAGCTGCCTTTGCTTGTCACATGTAACATGGCTGTAGGAGATGATGTGACAGATACAAAGTACTTGGGAGATTTGAGTCTGCAACGCAATCCCCAAGATCCCCATCAGTTTTGACAGAATGGAAAATAAGGTCCCCTGTGTGTGTCTGACGAAAAGTGAAGGATCAATCCATTTCTTTCTGGAGGACACCATTGTTATTAAGCATATGCTGAAGTAAATAAAAAAACAAGATAATAAAGTCTATGATAATAAGGATAGGAAATGTCTACCAGCAGTGACCAGTGCTTAACTTAGCTATTTCCATCTAGCATGATAGTGGTTAGGAGAAAATGAATGTGATACAATTGAACAAACACATTATGAAATTGGAAGATGGCAAAGTTGGTTCAGGATATCAGTGATAGAGCTTAGCTTAGACGTGTCCATTATAAACTGTTTTCCTGAACAAGGTACATTAGTAAATGTTTCCAACTTTAGAGGGACACCGTTCTAGTATCAAAACAATGAGCAACACATATGTATTACTTCTTGATAGACATTTTTCTTTCAACAGATCTCCCGTTAAAACACACCAAAACCATTAATTAAAATAGTAGTGGTCACATGACCACAAAAGAAAAAAAAACTCTATAAGTTGATCAATGATATATCTGTATGGAAAGGTTTGGTGATCAGAGTTTACAGAGTGCAGAATATACTGGATTCAATTTTGGGAATTGTCTGTATGAGGTTTCATGCTGGGAGTTAGTGTCTATGTGAAATTGATTACTTTTTGGGGGGTTAAGAGAATACAATAATCAAAGGTTTTTGGGTAGCCAAATACTGAGATTAATAGTACAGCATTGAATCAGTGAGAGAGACAAGCCTACAAGCTCTGCTGTTACTTTAACCCATCCATAATAGTAATTCCCAAGCCTGAGTGCACCTAGGTTCAGTATTGGCTTCTCAGTGATATAATTCAAACTTTGTCAAGTGGGAGCTGCTCCTTTTTTAGAAAGCTCTCTCTCTGCTCTCACAATAGCAGTGTGCAAGCCAGCTTCGGGAGGTACTATCTTGTTATAAAAATCAGACCAGACTGTTATGTGTTTTAAAATTCAACTTTTATTACTGATGAGCAATAAAATGAGAACATAACAACAAGCTGCAAGGGAGAGAAATGAAAAACTGTCATAAAGTTACTACACCTGTCAAGAGACTGGAGTGTGACAAAGATCAAGTAGACCAAAGGAGAGGTACAATGCTGACACTACAAATCTTCCCAAATGACAAGGGATGAATCTATACCAATAATCATCTTGCAGGTTCTCTGATAGTGTAAAACTGTTTAACTAATTGACCAAAGAACATAAATATTAAATATGTCATTTGGTCAAACATTTTTGGGAATCTAAACTCAGCGGTACATTCTGGGTGAGTTAGGATAGTACGTCAGCAATGGGCTATGGGGATTACAAAGCTATTGTACATGTATCAGTTAAACTGTGAAGGTTGTGCTGAATAGATTTTCTAGCCCTGAACCATATAAGTCATTTTGTCGGTTATAGGATTTTAAAGAATGCTGGTTCCAAATATGTTATCCTGACTCTTGTGTGTT
Source organism: Pelodytes ibericus (assembly GCA_036172795.1). Taxonomy (NCBI): domain Eukaryota; kingdom Metazoa; phylum Chordata; class Amphibia; order Anura; family Pelodytidae; genus Pelodytes; species Pelodytes ibericus. The sequence goes on along the minus strand of CM069864.1, from coordinate 10,324,711 downwards.
ATATTAGTGGTTTCACACACCCCAACCTAAAAAGTCTTATTAAAATCTTAAGAACATTATTTTTTGTCTTTATCAGAAGTATTTTCTAAACAAAATCAATAATTGCACATGCTGTGCCTGAAGCTAAACGTGACTGCCTTTATTTTGCTAATACGTAAATCAAGCTTCCAGTAGGACAGGAAATGATTGTGATTAAGTAAGTGCAGATACTGTGTCCAGTCGACCTGCAGCTTGATGTCAAGTCCAGACAGCTGACAAAGTCTTGTAGAGCCATTCTGAAGAATCTTCCTTTTTAGTTCATTGAATCAACCACATTTGGACAGGCTAATGAATGTCCTGTTCTTCATCTGTCAATCTCCGACACAACCTTTGAGCTTCTTCAAAATGATCACCTGCTGTGACCGTCAAGCGGCTGAAGTTCAATGATCTAATGTTTGGTCGAAAACCTGCAAATAATAAGTCAAGAATAAGGAAAGTGATGCCTCTGTCTGTACTGTGTCATATCGCTCAGGGCTGTTTTTTTTACGGAACGCCGGGAAACCAGTCGCTCCTGCAGAGAGACGTGTCTCCGAACAGTAAACATTGACCCCTGAGAAGTTCAATACGCAGTTGGGGTAGTTAAAGATTTAACCCCATCGTTCTGACTTCATACACCTACGTCTTCAACAACCCCATGTGCCTACTATAGAAAAAGTTCCTTATACATCTAAAAAGCCTATAGTTGTTTTGAAAGAGATGTTGATACTAGATTAATAGATGCTGGTGACTATCAACAGATGTCTTGCAGTGTCTATTCTAAGACATCTTTAAATCAAGCTTCTTAAACGGTCTCTGTCATCCTAAGCTTTGCCTATACTGTGAGTGTAGAGAATAACTAATTAATTAATATGATCTATATATTGTAATAGCAGAAGTGCCTGTAAGTGCATATAATATGAGAAATGAATGTGGTTAAATGTGTTCAATGAATTGTGGTGTCTCATGATTATGACATCATCTGTGGTTTGATATGCAAATGAACTAATTTTCAATGGGAAATGTATCATTTGCATAATCAAGCCACAAAGTGATGTCATAAGCAGTAGACACCACAGACACATTTAAAACATGCATGTCTCTTCTTTTATACATGCAATTTTGCTAACACAATGTATAGAATCATCATAGTTTCTTTCTACATTAGAAGTAAAGCTTAGGTTAGCGTCCCTTTATGGACGGTGGGTTAAAATCCCTGTACTTGATGATTGTCTTATTCTCACTGCCTTTGTGCAAAATATGTTCACTTTAAAAAAAAAAAAGGTCAGTCAAGGCTAGTATAGTACTTGTTCACTGAAATGCTTTGCTAACACTTTTGTGTCTATATTCTGATATTCCTGTCTAATACTGTGATATATATGTGCCGGGTTCCATAGTACTCTCCATTTTGTGAGTTCATTTTTATGGTGTCGGAAATGTTTCCATCTGACCGTAACTTCTAATTACTACACTATAGAGTGGTTCTTCTTGTGTCTCCTTCCATATGTTTAGTCTTAACAGAGGTCCATAGCACCTTTTACAGTGCAAGATATAGTTATTTAGATAGTTATATCTGTCAATTTTCCCATGTGCACCCTCAATTATGTTACTAACACATTCATGTACTCGTTAATATTTTGATGTTATGTATTTTGTTTTCTTTATTTGACAGTCAGAAGACTTTAATCCAAAGCTGGCTGTAACAACCAGAAATGCAGGGATAGTTCACATGAGGATCAAGAATGTCAATATGCAAAATGATAGACTGAGTCAGACAAAGTCCATGATCCTGGAGACCTCTGGAGAAATCACCAAACCAGTAAGCAGATATTATGTACTGTGTCTGTAAGATGTACAGGGCAGCATTTTACAATCCTCATCTTCTGTCTTAGTTCTGCATCTCTGAAATAATGTGAAGCTTATTCTGTCTTCCTAAACTGAGTAACCCAAATTTGGACCTCTTGCTTACTGTGACTGCAGAGATAGGTACCAATATTGTATACTTTGTAATGGACTATTTAATAATGTTCTGTGGCCCTTGGTGGATCTTAACATAGACACTGCTGTTCTTGTATAGGCACTTTGCCTAAGCCTGGCTACTGAACCCTGATGAAAATAATATATATTGCATGATTGTCCATTTTGTCTCATATATTTAATCGTATTTTTCTTTTGATTTTTAAGGATTGTTTTTTATGTGGTCAGGACACTGTAGGAATGTTGAAAGACTCATTGAGGGTTAGACCTTCTGGTGGTTTCCATACAATATATGCTAGTATCGTGTGATTATTTGGTACACTCCTGATTCAATAAGTTGCACCTGGAGATATAGAAGTCCTCTCCTCTTTGTGTAATATCAATGAGCTTAAAAAAAAAAACTGCATTGTAATAATGATGTGCTGGACATGTTTAATATCCCATCGATCAAAAATCATGGTCAGACTTATACTCCCTTAGTACTTTTAGACTTTGAGTCTAAACATTGAAGAATACAATATGTTTAACTAAAAATGTGTAGCCCAATCAGGAATTTCATTGGTCAATCATCCCCTGGTTCATGACAGTCGTCTCTTTCTATGACCCACAGCATGCTTTGGTCTTATGGGACATTATTTTCCTGTTGTAATAGGTTCATGGTCTCTAACTGGATACACCAATTGCCTTTGGGAGAGAGGATATTAAATCCAAATTGTGAACGTGTTCATAGGCACATCAGGGCTACCTGGTAAGGTCGACATTCAGGTCCCAATGGGCCACCGATGTGGCCCGGATCTGTCCGCAATTTTGGGGAACCATTTCTGGGCCAATTATCAGTGCATTTTTCAATCGATCCTAGAGGTTTGTGTGAAGTGGGCAATGCTAGAGCTAAGAGTCTAGAATCTCTACAGAACCCAGTGGAATGTTCTTGCAGTTTAGACAACTCATAGAGCTTTGAACCCTAAATTGAGTTTAATAACTAACCCCATTTCATGTTACTGTACACAACAGTATTAACAACTTGCTTACTCACCATCTATAAGAATGCAAGTTGGACAAAACTGATGTAGATGATCCCGTTTTTATTTATAAATGGTGCCGCTGGGTTTGTATTTTTGTATGGTAGAAATGGTACTAGCAAAACATGAAATCCAGTCGATAAAAAGCAATATGACAGACTGCAAAGCAAAATGCAAAACCATTTATATGATCACTGTACAACAAACTAAATACGACTTACTTACTGAGGGCTCCTGTGCTCCGCAAAATGTAAGTCAATAAATCTTTCCCGACTTGTTTTAATAAAAATAATGCCGACAGCAGATACTTCATTGTCAGTCCTGGACTTTCCATAATACGTGCACACCAATGTAGGTGATACATCATACTCTTTCTTATCTGCCTTATTGTATTGGCTGATGGCTTTGCAATTCCAATGAAGACGTTTTAATCTGGATTTTTTTTTAAATTGTATTATTATTATTTGTTTTTCCAGACTACATTGAAACATAATCACCCGAGAGTATCCACAATGCACAAACACATTCTAAATAATCACTGAATAAAAAATAAATATTTAAATTAGCAGAGGAAAAAGTAACATGTTTAAAATTTGTTTTAACTCAAAGATGCTACAAAAGCTATTTACACCTCACATTTGCATCTCAAAGGCCTAAACAATGTATCACAATAAAGCAATACTTTGGGATGCAAATTCACATTGGAGAGACAGGGATGATGCTACCATGAAAGCAAATTAAGTGGTTGCTTAAGGGGCTTCCATTTTTTGAGGAGGTACCACGGTGCCTTACTGAATTAAAAACAGTTATGGAGGGGAAGCAAATTGATGATATGAGAGCGCCATCTGAGTTTCTTTTGCCTAGGGCCCAAAAAACCTTAAAGCACTTGTGGGAGAGCAACATTGTCATTTGACAGTATTGCTGTCACATGTATCCTCTAAGTACAAGGAAATTCTGCAGTAAAAATGTAATATTTCAGCAATAATAAATCAGAGAAACAACATTTAAAAAATAACACTGTATAGGAGATTCACTGGGTTTTCAACACAGCTGTTGCTGTAAAATAGGGGTGACACACTGCAGCCCTCCAGCCTACATCTCGTCCATGCCAATCTCTTATTATTGGTAATATAGGTCATCGGCTGCACTAGATGTTTAGCTTCTTGGGATTTCCTCTGGGGCTTCAATCCTTTTAGGAATACCTCCCACTAGGGGGTGAGCTTGTGAGGTTGAGCGTCACTACATTTTTTATGCAGTTTTGCTGTCTGAAATCCCACTGTCCCACTTTTTTGGGACAGAGGTGATGCTCAATGGGCAAGCAGCATTGCTTCCCAAAATCGGTACTGGCCATGCGCAAAGCGGGAGTATTGGGAGGCATGTCTTTAGGTATAATAAAAACAGGCCACAGTAAAGTTTGTCTAATAAAATATGGCTCGGCAATTTTGTCAAAAAGGTTGGGGATATCTGGGGAAAAAAGCGACGGAACCAAACCCCAGTTACTAACCTACAGCAACCTACAGCAACCATCAGTGCTTCACGAAGAAAACTGTTACTATTTCTTTTATACAACACAGTGCATAAAAAATGAAAAGCATAACAACAACAGCTTTATAAAACAAAGAAATATTGAAAGCCAGCATGGGCGGTTTTACAGATTCGTTACTCTCGCTCCATGCTGTCATGAATAAATGTATCAGATTTATCGAAAAACATACCGTAGGCCGTAGCGGCGGGGGGGGGGGGGGGGGGCTGGGGGACACGAGAAACCTACCTTTTGAAAAGTTAAAAGTTAAGTATATTTAATGAAGCGCGGTACATGTTATTGCCTGTGTTTAACAAAAGGCACCAGGCTCCAGTTGTTGTCTTTTGACAAGCATGAAAACATCACAGCGTGAGACTGCAAAAGGAATTATGTAGAGAAATTACAAGTGATCCATCTCTCAATGAATTATCCACCTCAATAGCCTGCAGAACTCAGCTACCAATTAACACCTACTTTATTACGTGTTGGGATATACTTAATAACTTTCATCTCTTTATGCACTATTACCTTGACTGATATCTCTTGTACAATTAGACTTAATTGGCATATCAATATGCAAAAGTTAAAAGGATTAACCCTCTTAAAACTAATGAGCATTTCTGTATCCAGCTGCTAAATGAGACAAAATTAGCATTTTTCACTTTTGGGTAGGATCTTTATCATGCCGTTTCTAATTGCTGATATTACCTTGTTATATAAGTTCAGATTTTGGCAAAATATACAGGACAATTAGACAAATGAGTTGGGGGGGAGGGCGGGGAGGAGGAATAAAAGTTCCTTGTAATGTAAGAAAAGATTGCTTGCAAATTTGAGATGTTACCTGTGTCTTGGTCGTACCTGCCACGCTAGGATGAAAAAAAAACGTGTACAAAATCCTTAATAGAGGCACGTTTTACTACCAGGAAAAACCCAATATGTCAGATGGCAGATGTAATGCGTGCACTGTTTAATTATTTTTGGCAAAATACGGGATGTATTTTTCCATATAAATTAGTCTTAGGTGAAAAGAGACAACAGATTTTAATATGCCATCCCGCTGTATGGATTGCAGTAAAGGATTGATGGGGAAAAACATGGTGCAGCTTTAACAGCGCCCCCTGGTGTTGGCAGTGCTGTCACTGCAATTACAAAGAGTGTGAGTAGGTTCTTTTTATGGCCTTCAACAGTATGGCAAAGATCTTTATATTGGAATTCTCAGTGGGCGACCAGATAAATATCATTATTATTTATAATGAATCAAATATTTCTGCTGTATTGTGTAATAACTATTTTAATTACTGTAACATTGGTTTACTTAGTATAACAACCTTGGCAGATATGCTCCAAGGGCAAAGTAATTATCCAGTATCAGTAACTGGTATTGTCTGAGAATAAAAGAAGGGCCTTTTACTGGTTGGGAGCTAATGACGAAATGGTTAGTAATTGTCTGGTACAGTGTGCGCTGGGCTTTCTTCCCCTTTCATTCCACTCTGTATAATTTGCTACATTTGCATACTTAGTATGTTCAATGTGATGGCTCTTTATAGATAAATAATAGCGCTAATTTCTTAGACTTTGCAACGCTAACTGGATTGTCTTCATGAGTTTACAGCACAAACCCTGTAGAAGAGGACCTTGCAACAAGGGTTCAGCAGCAGATTAAGAATTCGCTCCGGAAACGACTTGTGAACTACATATTGAGCAACTGCTTTATTACATTATTAAAAATGATAACAATACCATGTTTAAACATAATACATTCATTTGTAAAGCTAGGCAGGGTCACTTTAAGACCTGAGTGGGTCACCCCCACCCCTCCCCACCATGCTTGCACCTCTGGTGGGGCCTGGACATACCAACCCCTAGGAACGGCCCTGATCTTGTGTCACAAAAAAAACTGGCCTTTTATTCATATTGTTATTTGGAATAAGAGCTTAGCATCTGGCTCATTTATTGGTTGTATTCCTTTTGACTATAATTCCATCAAAGCAACATACCGAAACTTACTGGTTAGAACAAGAGAAACAGAGAGCGAGAGGGAAAGTGTGAGAGGGAGAGAGAGATATGTAGAGCAAGAAAGAAAAGGAAGGAAGGGGATTAAAGAGAGAAAGAGAAGATGAAAAGATGACTGAGCCTGATGGAGAGGATGAGAGGAGACAAAGAGAAATATAGAGCTTGATATAAATGAAACAGAGGAAAAGACAGAAGGGGAGGGGGAGAAGTAATAAAGAGATAAAGAAAAATGTAGAGTGAAAGGTATTCAACTGATTATTAAGCATCATCCAAACTGGCTACTGAAGTATCTGTTAAGTAAGATACAATTTTTTGAATAAACAAAAAAATGTAAACATATTTGACAAATGTTGTGTAGTCATTGAGCATGATATCACCAATACTAACTCTGACATCGTTGAGATAGCTCAGTTGGTAAATTACCTGACTGTAGAGCCTCTTCAAACCTTTAAGGTTGCAGATTTGGATTTGAAGGGTCAACTGAGCTCTTCATCCTTCCAGGGTCAAAAAAGGAACACCATTGATTGGTTAATAAGAAAAGCTATTATTCTGCTGGTGATTCGGTTAATTCTGAGAGGGTGTGCAAAAAATAGCTTTGAGTCCCACTTGGAGAAAGGTGTTATATAAATACTAGTTATTATCATTATTATTTTGGTCATCCACTGCTGTTATGAAAAATCATGGGAGAGAAAGACCTCCTAATGGGCTTGCTTTTTTTTTAACTTGGAGACCTTCATTGACTCAGGATATGGACAGTTCACTCAATCTTCCGTTCAGACTTGGGGATGGGAGGAGAGATGCGTCGGGGACAGTTCAAGTTCAGGATGATGTAAAAGCTTCTTGACAATGTTATAATGTCTAATCCAACAGCAATTAAATGCTAGTTTCATACAACATAATATGTCAGCGCACTTTTGCATCTAGCGAGTATTCGTATTCCTGCCGTGAGGTTTTTTCCCCCCCCCTCTTTATGATGAATTGTTAAAAAAACGTAATAGTTATTTTATGCTAAACAAAAACATAATTAAGCACTTAATATGAAAAGCTAGTTACACCATGCAATTATAACGGTAACGCTATCTGCCCACATAAAGGAGATAAATGGGAAAATGGCAGCGTGGCTGATGTTATCTCAAATCATTTTTCGTCAAATTTATTTTTAATACTCTGTGTTAAACATTTTGTTTCCCTTGTCTGCAATAAAAAATATTAAATACATTTCTTAATCTACTCTTCATTGGGTTTTGCTTTATGGCTTCACGATTGTGTGTGTCCTTTCTAAACAGGACTTAGAAAAATGATCTGACTGTTTCAGAATATTAAGTCTAGTTTTTCTAGTTAAGTATCTCGTAGGCAGCATAGTTTTCCTTTCGTGCGTCAAGGTAAAATAACTGAAGGACTCTGGGTATAAATGTCTTGGCTCATTCAGCGGAAATATACAATGAAAAATTCCAATTGCCCAATGCAACAATTGAAACTGTAGATAAGAACTTTATATAGAATATTAAAAAAAATAATAACAATTAACAATTAAAACAGCTTCTCGAGGTTTAAAAACATTCAAGTGATCCGACAAAATTCCAGAGAAAATAAAATAAGTATTCTGAATATTTGTAACCCCTTGACTGTGTAATGTCAAAATATAATTAATCTGTCTTTAATAGACACGGAGGCATGCTGGATTATAATGTTATTAATTTATATATAATAAAAACACAGTGGTATGCTGGATTATAATGGCCATAATGTTTATGAAAACACTTGTTTATATATAACAAACTAACAAATATAACCATAGTAACTTCACCAAATTATCACCAAACAGGCGCCCTGAACTGGCTACCTGTATTTTTTCTATATGAATTATGCAATGAGGTCCTTGAGAGCACTGACATAGGCATAATATAGATCTTACTGGGTGACTATCACCTTAACATCCCTTGCACGCAGCACAATACTACTCTCCATGGTCCTGATCCATGGAGAGTTCTGCACTTAGCTACTGCACTAGTGAAACACAAGTTATCTCTACCTTGGACAGCACATTCCTGCACTGATGTCAGACCTCAATGACCTACGCCGCAGTCACTTAGATTAACTAGAAACCGAAAAAGGGGGGAAGGAAACAATTCCTTGTGGCAAATTATCCAAAGAGGGCTGGAACCTTTTTAGTGCTTCTTTTCATAACCTAGCATGGGTCCACCATCCGAAATTTTGTGGCCCCTTACAGAACAAATGGTCTGACACCCACCATACAGTTACCCCCACTCCTGACACTGACCCCCTGGTGGTCTAGGGTGCTGCTAATTTGTAGAAGGCTTGCACTTATTTGAACACCTCATTTCCAGCTGGTGCTTTCTGTCTTAAAGGATATGAACACATTGTCTCACCCTTCGCCTTTCCCCACGCCCCATGACAAGGAAACAAATACAAATACAGCCAGGCACTGAGACAGTTATTTAACCATAACCATATAATGAGAAAAACACAAAACATACCACATATGGACAAAATTAAGGCAACCTGGATTATAAAACGACACCACATATCAAAAAAACAAAATTGTCTGAATATAAAGCGACTCAAAAGGAAAAATAAAACAAGTTTTGATAGTAAACATATTTTCATACACGTTGTACGCAGCGCATAGACATCCTTTGGCTGGAGGGCATCTATAAAAGCCAGTCACCCCCCTTGATAACAGCCCTGGCCCAACGTTACTTCACTTAAAGGGACACTCCCACCAAAAAATGAAAAGGGTTTATTATTTTTTATTTTGTATTGTTGATTTCAGATATGCCTTTTGTTTTTATGTGACTGTATTTAATAAAATATGTAACTAAACAAGTATGACTGGATGCAGCCATTTCGTGAAATATAGTGTTTGTGGTTGCACCCCCCCCCCCTCAGTGACTTTACAGCACTGGTATCTCACTTTGGGGCTGGGGACAGAGAATGCAGTCTATAAGTCAGAATTCTGATCATAGACTTGCACTGAATGGGGGGGGGGGGGGGGGTAATGTAACTATTACATCACAAGGAGCAGAGTTATGATCCTGTTTGATCAGTTCAATCTCCTCTCTTTGTGTTGGAAGGCAGGTAAAAAACTGTTGTACACATCCACCTAATGCTGCCCATTATGATACACAGGAGCCAGTAAGAGAGAAGGGGAGTATCTTATGACCTCATCAAGCAGGCTCTGGCCATAATCTTAAAGTGAGACTTGCTGGAAGTGTTTGGAGAATTTTGCATCATGGGTAAAATTCTCAAAATGGATGCTGCTGACAGACACCTAACTTTATGTTTACTGTTACAGGGAGTGCAGAATTATTAGGCAAATGAGTATTTTGACCACATCATCCTCTTTATGCATGTTGTCTTACTCCAAGCTGAATACGCTTGAAAGCCTACTACCAATTAAGCATATTAGGTGATGTGCATCTCTGTAATGAGAAGGGGTGTGGTCTAATGACATCAACACCCTATATCAGGTGTGCATAATTATTAGGCAACTTCCTTTCGTTTGGCAAAATGGGTCAAAAGAAGGACTTGACAGGCTCAGAAAAGTCAAAAATAGTGAGATATCTTGCAGAGGGATGCAGCACTCTTAAAATTGCAAAGCTTCTGAAGCGTGATCATCGAGCAATCAAGCGTTTCATTCAAAATAGTCAACAGGGTCGCAAGAAGCGTGTGGAAAAACCAAGGCGCAAAATAACTGCCCTTGAACTGAGAAAAGTCAAGCGTGCAGCTGCCACGATGCCACTTGCCACCAGTTTGGCCATATTTCAGAGCTGCAACATCACTGGAGTGCCCAAAAGCACAAGGTGTGCAATACTCAGAGACATGGCCAAGGTAAGAAAGGCTGAAAGACAACCAACACTGAACAAGACACACAAGCTGAAACGTCAAGACTGGGCCAAGAAATATCTCAAGACTGATTTTTCTAAGGTTTTATGGACTGATGAAATGAGAGTGAGTCTTGATGGGCCAGATGGATGGCCCCGTGGCTGGATTGGTAAAGGGCAGAGAGCTCCAGTCCGACTCAGACGCCTGCAAGGTGGAGGTGGAGTACTGGTTTGGGCTGGTATCATCAAAGATGAGCTTGTGGGGCCTTTTCGGGTTGAGGATGGAGTCAAGCTCAACTCCCAGTCCTACTTCCAGTTCCTGGAAGACACCTTCTTCAAGCAGTGGTACAGGAAGAAGTCTGCATCCTTCAAGATAAACATGATTTTCATGCAGGACAATGCTCCATCACACGCGTCCAAGTACTCCACAGCGTGGCTGGCAAGAAAGGGTATAAAAGAAGAAAATCTAATGACATGGCCTCCTTGTTCACCTGATCTGAACCCCATTGAGAACCTGTGGTCCATCATCAAATGTGAGATTTACAAGGATTGAAAACAGTACACCTCTCTGAACAGTGTCTGGGAGGCTGTGGTTGCTGCTGCACGCAATGTTGATGGTGAACAGATCAAAACACTGACAGAATCCATGGATGGCAGGCTTTTGAGTGTCCTTGCAAAGAAAGGTGGCTATATTGGTCACTGATTTGTTTTTGTTTTGTTTTTGAATGTCAGAAATGTATATTTGTGAATGTTGAGATGTTATATTGGTTTCACTGGTAAAAATAAATAATTGAAATGGGTATATATTTGTTTCTTTGTTAAGTTGCCTAATAATTATGCACAGTAATAGTCACCTGCACACACAGATATCCCCCTAAAATAGCTAAAACTAAAAACAAACTAAAAACTACTTCCAAAAATATTCAGCTTTTATATTAATGAGTTTTTTGGGTTCATTGAGAACATGGTTGTTGTTCAATAATAAAATTAATCCTCAAAAATACAACTTGCCTAATAATTCTGCACTCCCTGTATATGCAATTAATTCAAAAATAGAAGTAGAAAAAACAGTGGCATATGTCTTATATATGTGTTTGTTTTATATGCACAGGTTATCTAGTTGTCCCTTCAAAAGCTGCTCCCCATAATGTGCGGCTCAATACTTTAGACCTAAATTTAAAAAACTAACATCGGTATTCTGCATGATAATACCTTTTCCATGCTCAGTAAAGCAGTATTTTTAGCAATGCTAAAATCCAGGGCTGTTACTGAATATGATGATTCATACCTCGCCTTAAAGGGACAGTCTCATGCTCAAAATGCATCTTCCAAATATTAATGCATATTAATGTCCTTTTAAAGTACTTTAAAATGCATGTTCTATGTTTTTCATTGCTTAAAATATAACATACTTACAGCTAGATGAAACTGTGAAATTACAGCAGTTTGAAAGAAACCAGGACTGCCCACGAGTACAAGTAATTATTATTATTTTGTTTTGCTTCAGGAACCAATGAGAATAATGCCTTTCAAATGAATGTAATTTCCTGTTTCTCTAGTGATGATGTCATCAGACAATGTGTTGCACTGTTAAGAGATCTTACTGTGTACAAGAGCAACATCACTTAGAGTCCACATAATTTATTCAATTCCAGGAGCACAGGAAGTGACTAAATCAAACAACTATTTATATCCTGTGAAAGCCCATGGCAGGAAACACAAGTTATTTGTTATAATGATCACATATGCTTTTTCAATAACAATCTAAACTATTTGGGGAACACAAGAACCCTGCAATTCACACTTGTTTGATGTATTCACCTTCATAGTGATCTCCACTTACTGGGTCAAGTAGAAGTTTATGTTAGTCAAGCAGTTTATTCTTTACCTATGCTTATGATTAAGTGCTGTTGAAGCACGAAATGCATAAAGCTGATTTCACTTGTTCCTGTTCTGTGTCCTCTCACCATGGATTACATATACATTTTTTACTTTGGCATCCCAGTCTGCATAGTTGATTATTTCCGCAAAATCCACACTTCTTCTTTTGTTTCATTGTTTACTATGGGTATGGATAACCCAGCGTTGAGAGAAACCTAGCAGACATCAGAGGAGCTTCACATCATGAATTCCAAACCATTGATAGCCTAAGGTATATCTTTTTTCTATTCTTTACCTAGCCTGTAACTTGACAGAATCCTCTCCTCCTTCCCCCTAGGGTTAATTCTCATCTCCCTGAGAGCCTCCTCTATCTTTCCATGGTTTGCACTTTCCTCTCTTCTAGAAGTGTTCCCATCATTTCTCTCTGTCTGGATTCAGTTAATGTCTATCTTCAATAACACTGCGTTTTCCAGCTAAGCCTCATTTAGGTGGCAACTAGTGATGAGCGAACCCGAACCGCAAAGTTTGGGTTCGTACCGAACATTACGATTTTTGGACCCCGGACACTGAACACGGACATTCCACTGTATGTCCGGGTTGGAGTTCGGGGTTCGGCGATTAATATTGCCTTAAATTTAAAATTACTAGCCCCCTCTGCAGTGCCATTTGCAACAACTGAACCACCTGGAACCATTGTAGGACCACCCTTCTCAGAACAAATGTATGCTGCACTAGAGTTATCATGGAGAAACATCATTTTTATTTTATTCTTCACTACTTTTACAATTAAATCGTCAGTTTGTAAATGGTGTTTTGAAATTTCTGAAATGTGTCTGTTTTAGCTGAATTCTGGACAATTTTTGATGTTCTCCGATCTTTTTGAGTAATGGAATGCCAATGGATTCCCCAGGCCAAAAGTTTCCTTAATCGAATGTAGCCAATTTCATGACAAAATCAGCCATATCGAGTTGTCAAATTACTGATTTATTTGGGCCACAAACCCTGATCTGACCTAGTTTCAGGGAAGATTAGGGTATATTGAGTAGAGCCTTAAGAAAATTAAAGTATAACATAACACATATTTTTGGACCATTGCCCTTTAATACAGAGAAATAGAAGAATTGATGTTCTAGAACTGAGTTTTGGAACATTTGCTCTTGTGCGAAGATCATAGTACCATGATCTCATGCCTTTTTTTGGTTAAAAGTCTCTGGAACGTCTGTTTGCACAGAGCTGACAGAGAACTTATATAAAGCATAGGATAGTGAGTAATACAGGTAAGGCTTTCTATAGTGTTTTACTGTTTCCTCATTAGCATCATAAACAAGAAAGATTAAGATAGTGAACTTGTGTCAAGATCGCTAGGAGTGTCGACTTATTCTGTTGATGCAATACATTGAGATTCTATTGTGGCTAACATGTACTGCCCTTCTTTAGGTTGCTGAGCCTGGTACCTGATTCTTCATTTGAAAATTTGCTGCAACAGGGTGTAATACTGTAATGTCCCTACCAGGGAGCAGAAGGTCAATACGTTAACAATGGGAGTTGCAGGTATTTCACGGCAGACTCTCGTGTGACTCTCTTGCTCCCAACGTTCTAGAGAATTGTATTGAGAAAACAGATTCTGATATTCCATATTTCTCTACTTGGGCTCGGTTCATTTCCTGCAGTAGCAGTGAATGAAATGTTCAGAAAACCATAGCTGCCCACTCTATCATTCTAGACCAGAGGTTCTCTGATGCATCCACCAGCCTGGTCATATGAAGCTACCAGGATGCTTGGTATTCCCAATCAGCTCTCTACCCATGTGTGGTGAGCAGAACTTTACTGTGGTTGCATCAATGGCCGCAGGGGAAAGTATCTTAGACCCAAGATGTCTTCCCAGCATTTGGAACCATAGTTACTGAAATGATGCAAAATGGAATAAAAAGATCCAAGCAGCAGTGGTTAAATTACTCATTGGATCCTTCACAGTTTGGTTTCGCTAATGCAGAAAGCTTTGGAACTGGAGTGCTCCTAGCAGTTCAGCATGAATTCTGATCAATAAAAATTCAACATCTTTTAATGAACGCCAGTCCATTAACATATGCGTCGGAGGCAGTTGGTATATCGATAAACCATGTTTTTTTGTTTTAAATGCTATTATGCCATGAAATGTCACTTTTACAAAACTTTTGTGATGTGTAGTTGTATGTCTCTGGAAGTAGTTAATATCAGTTCATTGTGTACCTTTTTAGAAAATGTATCTTGAATAGATTGTAATTCCATAAAAAACTATTGTAAATTTAACCATTTAGTGCATTAGGACAATCTATGTGGTCTTAACAGACACTGATTAAACTACCATGTGGATGACAAAGAACATGCTGGGAACAGCAACTCATCATGCCCCGCCCCCCCTTCCCCGTGATTATTTGTGCTCAGGATTCCGCTGTAGAGACCGGCATCAGGATCTTCTCAATCAGACAACACCACTTGTGGTGACAAGGATACATTGGGTGGGATCAGTGTCTCTGACTACTGATCACTCTGGGATGGGGTTCAGGAACAAAAAAATGCTGTTTGAGTGCGGATCAAAGAACCATTCACCACAGGATCTTTAAGGGGTTTAGACGAGCAAGATTGTGCTTAGTTTTTTTGTTGTTGTTATTTTGCCAGTTAATAGATAATAAACATAACAAAGATAATAAGTAAAACCTTAGAAATATACTTCATTATTTAATTTTTTTTAGTAAACCACCGGAAAAGTTTTTTTTTGTAATTTGACAGTTAGTAGATAATGAACACAAGAAAGATAATAAGTATTTACAACATGATAAGGTTACAGTTACTGGGAAGAACAATTAAATATTACATTCCATGTGTGTAGGTACAAGCTAATATAGAAAACGTAATTGGCACCTCTCTTGTAAATGTACCATCTACTAGGATATTGAGAGGGACAGTTAGATGATATGGGGACAAAAGGTGACAATGTGGGAGGGACTTGATAGAGACAGGAGGTTTTTTGGTTTTTTTAAAGGCATAATCACCAAGGCATACATTCTTCAACATTTTTCATGAGCCTAAATATTTATATATGTCTCAGCAACCACACATAACACACACTTTCAACATTTTGTGTCAGGAGTTGTTGTGCTCATCAGAATAGCACTGATGGAAAAGATCTTCTTAACCCCTTATGCATGCATGTAGTATATATACACAAACAACAGTTTTGGACATTTTTTTAAAAAGTTACATTAAATTCTGCATTGTAAGGAGATATATGGCATCAAAAGAAAGCTATACGTTACCTTACAAAAAAAACCCAGTATATAATTTGTGTAAGTACAGTACATTGTATAGAGAAAAAATACAGTTAAACACACAGATAACAAAAAAAAAAATTGTCTTTAAGGGTTAAAGATTGTACATTTTTAAGAGCGGAAGTTACAAGAGTCCCTGGTTATATGGGTTTTCATTAACTGAATATGAAATGTTCTTTAATAAAATCCATACGTTTTCTGTAGTGTTAAGTATTTTTCATTTTTTTTTGTAATATTAACTCATAGATTTAAAACAAGTCTTATTCAATATATAGCTTGTGACTTCCTAAAGTAATATCCATTCTACCAGTTTTCAAGCAGGTTAGATGACATCAGCTAGAAGGTGTCTTAATAACAATAAAATAAGTTAAGTTTCAGTTGAGGAGAACATTTCTTTGAATTACAAAACTCATTCAATCAAAATATGTTATTTTCCAGTGAGTTGCTATCAGAGAAATATAAACTGTTTCATAAGACATGTGAAGCAATAAAATAAAAAGTGCATAACAGAAAAGTCTGATAAATAGTCAGTGATTACATGTTCTGTAGTTGTATTTGTACAAAATCCTCCAGAGAACATTTTCTCTATCAGTGCAATGTGGGCAGAGATGTTCTGCCCTATAGATGAGTCATTTCTCTCTTTTCAACACTAGATTTCATCTTGCCTTTATAAAATAACTATGTGCTTATATATAAGAAAAATAAATGGTCCCTATTCGGAGGATAAACTGGCATGTACTTTTGATAGCAGGCAGCCCGGTCTGGTCGGCAACTGGTTCTGTCTGCTAGTTCAGAGAGAGATTTTTGTTTTTGCATGGGATCAGCAGAGAAGACCTAGACTAGCCCCCCCTTCCCGCTGAACCCATACAAAAACTATATGTCGGACACTGTAGTAAGAAGCATAGCGCAAGTATATAACCATAGTAACTTCACCAAACTATTACCAAATTGGCAGCCTGAACTGGCTGCCTGAGTTTATTATTTATGAGTTATGAAATGAGGTCCTTGAAAGCGCTGGCATAATATCGATCTTGTTGGGTGACTATCGACTTAACATTCCCTGCACGTAAGCCACAATGCTACTCTCCATGGTCCTGATCCATGGAGAGTCCTGCACTTATCTACTACACTAGGGAAACACAAGTTATCTATACCTTGGACAGCAAATTCTTGAGTAAGACCACATGGATCCATGCACATCACTTAGATTAACGTGAAAGAGGAAAGGGGGGGGGACCAATTCCTTGTGGTAAATTATCCAAAGAGGACTAGTGTCTTTCTAGTGCTTCCTTTCATAGCATAGCACAGAAATGTTGGGTCTTTACCACTGCAGTATTCCCCACACCCCATAACAACGATACATTGCTAGTGCAGAGAGAAACTCTTGTTTTTGCATGGGATCAGAAGAGGGGACATTGACTAGGCCCCCCTGCTTATCCCATACAGAAACAAGGTATCGGACACTGTAGTGAGGAGCATAGCGCAGGTGTTTAACCATATAAGCTGCATCAAACTATCACCAAATTGTAGTGAGGAGTGTAGTGAGGTGTATGCTGAAAGAAGCAAACAGGACACGACAGAGAAACCCACTAGGATTAACGGAGGCAGGTCACAATAAATAAAAAAACGAGGTATCAAGGGAATGATAAAGAGCAGAGTCAAAAATGGAGGGTCAGGGCAGGAAAATACGGTTCAATAATGAGAGAGACAAGCCAAGGGTCAGTAGCTGGGAAGTCAAAAAATAGCAAGAAGGGCAGTGGAACAAATACACAGAGGGAGCACCGAAGCACAGTAACTTGCTTGAAAATGAGCAAGCACTGAGTGAACAATGCTCTGCTGTGTTATAGCCTGCCAGACCTCAGGCACCTTCCATCCTCCACTGAGTAGCCATCCAGCCCTGGTTCCCTGTATTAGAGGGACTAGCCTCCTCTCTACTCCCCCCTGCACCATCCAATAGGAACATGTGATCAGACTGCAGAACATGCCCCACACCAGGAGCCTGGCAATCACGCTTGCGAAGCTCAAGACAAGCCCTACTAGAGACCAGGGATGTGGCCAACATCACAACCGAAATGGCACCATGGAGGGACACCGGGAGTCGGCAGGTAGGGGAGCCTAATGGCGGATGAAAGGGACCAGGAGCCTGACAGCTTCTCAATCTCTGTGCTAGTAGAGAGAGACCCCCACAGTCTGCAGACCCCGATCAGATGTGTGAGTCAAGCCCCCAGTCTGTTTGTCTGTTCATGCACTCACACTGTTAGCACAAGCCAGCCTTCAGACCTGCTGTGTCCCTATTAAGATACATATTGGGATTACTTAGAAGACGACAGACGAGTATTTTAACACTGTTGGCAAAAAAAGAGTTGGGTTGCATCCGGTGTAGGCATTTGAAATATAAATTATATCATGAAAATAAAATTTAAATAAAATATCATATTGCTTTATTGATCCATAAAGCTAGGAAGTGTATGTATATTCTTTCATTAAAGCATTTCTTCTTAAAATGTCGACATCTTTCAGTTAAACATAACTTAAATTTTTTGCCTTTGTCTTTAAACATTTGTTTTGTCTTTGACCTCGATGACTGTGCTCTACGACACTGTATATTTTAATTTTAGCAATATTTGGCCTAGAATTTCAAAAATCCATCACGACCTATATATATGGTAGACTTGTGTAGGCCTTTAAAGTACCGTATTTTCCGGTGTATAAGACGACTGGGCATATAAGACGACCCCCAACTTTTCCAGTTAAAATTTAGAGTTTGGGATATACTCGCCGTATAAGACTACCCTTCTTCCAACGAGCATTTTCTGCTACAGTGACATTTACACACACACCCTTACACTAACACAGTGACACACTTACACACACACCCTTACACAGAAAGTGACACACTTACACACACACACAGTGACACCAATGGACACATAACCTGAGACACACTATTTTGCCCCTCAATATGCCAGTATTTTGCCACTCAATATGCCTTTATTGTGCCATTTAATATGCCAATGTTTTGCCCCTCCAATATGCCAGATTTTTTCCCCTCAATATGCCAGGATTTTTCCCCCTGTCCTACCCCCTTCCCAGTACTTACCTCGTAGCTGCTCTGCAGGTGAGCGCGGCTGTGAGGGTAGCGTTGTGCGCTCCCCTCCAGCCGCGCGGCTTCCCTCACAGCCGCTCGCACCTGCAGAGCAGCAACAAGGTAAGTAAAAAGACTACACCCGGCTTATAAGATGTTCCCTGACTTTTGGGAAGATTTTCCTGGGTTAAAAAGTAGTCTTATACGCCAGAAAATACAGTATTGCATTTATCTTGTAAAACTGTATCATTTAAAGCTGCATCCTATTCCAGAGGTGAAATTGCATGTGATTGATCAGTTACGGTTGTGCTGGTGATTGACTTGGAATCTGGTAATCCACATCTGCAGTGGATCTTTACGGACTTGATTGTTGCTGAGCAGTAATGGTTAATTACTAATAGCCAGGGGTGTATTGTCATTTGGATTGCATTGCTGGGCTTGTCTTGATGACTTCATGGGAGGGCAGAAAATGCTGGTGAAAGTATGGTAGAAGGGTGGGGTCTTCACGAAGCTTCTAGAACCATTGAATATTCTAGCATTTGAGTTCTTGAGGCGGCAGCACTGACCCGTATGATACGTTTTTGCTAGAGCTGTATCTATTCAGACATGTTCCGG
The DNA here is from genome assembly GCA_036172795.1 of Pelodytes ibericus. NCBI lineage: Eukaryota > Metazoa > Chordata > Amphibia > Anura > Pelodytidae > Pelodytes > Pelodytes ibericus. Next base: position 10,305,431 of record CM069864.1, on the reverse strand, counting down.
TAATGTTATGTAGTTATACTCCTGTCCATCTTGACTTTTTGGAAACCTTCTAAAAATATTTTAGTTTTATGGAACAGAAGCAAAACAATGACAAGATGTAGTTGAATAAATATGGAAATTGCAAAAAAAAAAAAAAGGCCAACATAGCTGAGTAGGAAACATAGGTACATTGGAGAATTTATCCAGCTGAGCTATTTTGGTCTAATTTTTGCAAATCTCTTGTCAATTCAGTGAACTGACCACATGTTTTGGAAGTAATGTGAAAACAATGTATGTATATATCACATTAATTTATGCTTGAATAATCCATATATATCCTTTTTTGACTCAAAAAGTTAATGGTTTGACTTTTTTTCAGTGTACATTTTGTTGCCATCGGTGTAGGAAAGTACCGTTTTTTGCCAAGAGAGTGTTAGATCCCCGAAAATCACTCAAATGAATGGGGTACATGCAAACAAGGCATCGCGAGCAAGTAAAAGTGATTGATAGAGTACATAGAATTTTGGGTTCCAAATGGGTAATAAATTCAGAATCCCCGAATACAGAATCTGGCAACGAATTCTACAAAGGGATCGTTAGCTGTTCGAAACTGAACCGTCGAAGAGAAGAGAGAGGTAAAAGAATTGGTAAAAGCGTTGGTTTGTGACCTATAACAAGATGCAATAAGATACGTCACAAACCAAGACCTAGTCTACTGTTAACACAAAGCATCTGCATCATTATGCCGCATGTTTTAACTGTCGTATAGCATATTGCTTCAAGAGGAGACCCTTAAAAAAAATATAATGAAATATTTTTTTTTTATTTTTTTTATACAAATCTTTAATAGAAAAAAAAAAAAAACACATTTTACCGACTCGAAGAGCATTAAATATTGTACGGCATTTTTTTTTTTTTTTCCTGTTTACAAAAGTGTAGGAAAGGAATCAGCATCTAGCTTATCCACTGTAAAGTTCGAAAACATAAAACCGATGTTCATACCATTTACAAGGCTAATTTGTAATTATTTTCAGATAAAGGTTTCTCCACCAAACAAATTCCTTTTGCAATCTACTTTTGATTGAAAATCATCCGCGATCTAAATACACTAGAAACGTGATTTTTTTTTTTTTTAATTTGCGCAAGTTATCCCCCGATTACTAATTTAAATCGAAAAACCCTAACCTTCTTAGCATCTGGACTTATTTAAAAAAAATAACAAGCCCTTCAGAACCTACAAAGTGATGCATAATTGACAACAAATGAAATGTTTTGATAGTTGTCTGCACAAAGCATGTTTAATGTTTTGTGTTGCTTCCTAGCTAATTATGGAGATGACACATTTGTCAGACCTTGACTGTCATTATAAACATGTTTCCAGAGGGGAAGAAAAATAGTCTATTCATAAAGTAATTAACTGGAATGTTCAATGACCTGTGAGAGATTCAAATAGATGCCAGTTCAGGCTATGCTTTGTTATAGCAGCAGAGGGGTAATTAAAATTCCGAATTACAGTGCTATGATGAAACATTTGTTTGTTGACAGTATACTCTTCCTCTAGTTTGTTAATTCTTTTTTAAATTGCTTCTAATCCATTTTATAGCTTTAGGAGTTGTGTGTTTGAATATTTACTGACAACCAATATTATTGTAAATTGTTTTTAGATGGAGCGAGTGAGAGCGTTTGGCACTTGTACAGTAGCTCGGAGTAGGTGGATCTGGATCCCTGCTTAAATTGACAGCCATGTGTTGTCAGATTAAGCCTGTTTATTTTGCTTTGGGTAACAGCAGGAGTTGATGGGTCAATTCAACAAAATCGATCAAAGCACTAAAAAAAAAAAAAGAGGTTAATAGGATGTGCATTGTTGTATTTGTACTGTCGCTGTCAAAACGCCCATAGGGTCATGACTTTGTGATTCTTTATTTTTGTCTGTGTTTTTGTAATGTAAGTTTGTATATACAATACAAAAATTTAATTAGAGGTATAAAAATAGGCCAGACACCAACAACGACATCAATGGAGGCAGTAAAATGGCCTGTTTTTTTTTTTTTTGTTGTTGTTGAGAGCACCTTTAAAAAAAAATACATGCCAGTGTCTACCTCACTGGGGTAATCCCTCCAAAAATGTAATCTCACTGATTTAACAATGCGTTGTGCAGGGTACAAACCTGAAAAGTTTCTCATTCTAGCAGAACAATGTTAGCTCACTATAATAAATTGATTAAAAATTAAGTTTGTTAAAACTAACTATACTTACCCATGGCCAACAGAGCTAGTCTTAAATGACCACCTTGTCAGGTTTGAGCCTGGACGAGATTAAATGTTTGTTTGTTTTTTGTTTGTCATATTTGATAGATTTTTTTTTTTTTAGTTACAAATTAATAGAGAATTGTATTGAGATAAGCCAGAAATACAGTGTCATGTATTCCTTTATTAAATAGAAACATACACAATGTAACTAAGTAGCAAGTAAGTATAGGGTAGTCTACATAAAAGACACAAGACAGTTATACTTAATATTACCTTTCGGCTGGAAGCCTAACTACATTATGAATCATGCCCAATATGCTGCCATTCATCACCCTTCTCTGTCACTATTAAGGTATTGCAGATGGTGTTCCCCTGAAGGTACAGCTTCATGGGGAATATTATTTTGGAGGGGGTAACTAAACTCAAAATTAACACATGTTGAGAAGCCAATAAAGGTAACTTATTTTTACTAGGCCTTAGAATGTTTGGATAGTAGAAGTGCCTTTTAATTCACACAACATAGATTATGCTGGGGTAAAGGTGATGGAAACCCCCCAGGGGGGTAGCAGAGGCATTATTATTAAACCCATATCTACAGACAACAGACAAGCCAGAAGATAGGCTTTCCTCCCAGAAATCTCACATACACAGACCTTTCTCCACTGCAAGGGATTCTGGGTTGGCAAATGTAAAGAAGGTCAACAATGATCACCATTTTTGCTTCTAGACAGCCTTTAAACATAGGCTGGGAAAGAGGTACATAAGCCAGATAACCACTCATGGACAGCTGTGTCAACCAAAGTCATCAAACAAAGCTAAAAAAAGATTGCATCCAGTGTAGACATTTTAAATAGACATGCTTTAATGAAATAATACAAATAAATAAGCTTATGTAGCCATCTTTAATAGGGGGCGGCCATGTTTAGAAACATGAACCATCTGCCCCACCTGACCCAAGATTCTAAAGATGTCAGCCCCGTGAGAGACCTGTAAGGAGTGGAGAGGGCTCAATAAGATAATTTATTGTGTCTTTTCATTAAAGCATTTTTAAAATGTTTATATTTGATTAAATTTTTCAGTTGAACAGGATATCTATTTTTGATGATAGTTGTCCTATAACTATTAATTTTAACATTTCCAGTCTTTTTTTGCTGTTCGTTTGAAAGACAGCAATGTTTCTATATACTAGAGTCTACTCTTCGATACAATAGCGAAAATACTTTAGAACTCCCTTTGTTCCCCCTTCTGTAACCTCTGAGAAAGCGTGTGGCGAAATGCGTCAGGCTCACATCCCTTTGCTGATGTTTTCAGCCAAACCTCATCCCAGCTTGAAGTTTTGTGTATTTCATTGACGGCGGTGGGAGGACCGAGAGGCGAGGCATTATAGCAGTTACCTATGGAGGTGTGTCCAGATGTTCGTTCTTTTGCTACAAATGAGTGTGAAAAAGCAAAGAATATTTGTCGTCTATCTGAAATACATGCACTGCAGATATTCTTTTAAGTGGCGTTGTACTATTTTTTGTAAATCTGCAATTCTATGCGTAAGAATTGATTTATGCCTGGTTTTGCTATTTTGATTTTATATGAGTTTTGACAAGCCGCAAGTTTTTCTGTTCATAAATCTAATCGGATGTTTACACTCTGCATATAGTTTTAAAGGACAACTGTCAGCAAAATAAAATCAGTTTATGCTTAATTGAAATACTGCAACTAGAAATGGTTCAAAGAAAGCATATAAATAATGTATCATACTGAGTCTCTTTGCTCATTAAATCTCTCTCAGGAGGCAGACATGTTGTTTAGAACCATGGGTAAGATATTCCTCAATCAGACCCAAAATGTCAGCCACCTAACAGAAGTATACAATCAAAGAGGGTTAAAAATGATACTTTATTTATAGTATTTCATTAAAATGGCTACCAAAATGCAATCTTTTCACTAAACATAATTTAATTTTGTGCTAATGGATGTCTGAAATATTTTGTTCTACCATACATATTGACTCAAGACCAGACAACACCGATCAGCCATAACATAATGACTACCTGCCTAATATTGTGTACATTCCCTTTTGACTCCAATACAGCCCTGACCCATTGAGGCATGGACTCCACTAGACCTCTAAAGGTGTGCTGTGGTATTTGGCACCAAGTCGTTAGCAGCAGATCCTTTAAGTCCTGTAAGTTGCGAGGTGGGGCCTCCATGGATCAGACTTGTTTGTCCAGCACATCCCACAGATGTTCAACTGGATTTAGATCTGGGGAATTTGGAGGCCAAGTCAACACCTTCAACTGGTTAAAATAACATCCACATGAATGGCAGAACCCACATTTTCCCAGGAGAACATTGCCCAAAGCATCACACTGCCTCCGCCGGCTTGCCAGCTGTCAGTGGCCATAAAGTTATGGCTGATCCGTGTATATCTAGCCTTTACTTTATTTTGAAATCTTTTTAAATTCCTTTCCTTTTTGCAATGGATAATAAACCATCCAGAGCCTTTGCAAAGGCATCTTCACTTGAAAATACAATTTGGCACCACTCACATCAACAAATTAACTGCCAGTCAAGTGAAATGTTTCTTTACTTTGCCAAAAGTGAGAATATGGTTTTGTTAAGACGATATGACAGAGATAACATTGGTTTTCATTCAAGGGAGTGACATCGGCATGGAGTGAGCTCTGATTATCCTCAAGACACTGTCAACTAGGATTGATTTCGACTTCCATCTCTTACGTAACGGTTTCTGTAATACAGCTGACCCCAAATCACGGTACCTTGTCAATTCCAGCAAGGATCAAGCAGAGATGAGCTGTAAATAGCTAAGCACTGACCTTGAACTAGCTAGAATGCTAGTAAGTGTCACTACTTGTGTAGAAGAGGAGAGAAAGAGAGACAGAGGTTAAAGGGAATTTGCCAGGAATTCTAAATACTGCCACAAGGGGGCAGGGCAGTACTACGGAAAGTAAAAAAAAAACGAGAAAGAAAGAAAAAAAACGGAATATTGATACATTGTAAAATGAAAATGTTCTATCATGAACATCACTTTCCTTAAATTACACTACTTTGGAGACTGCATAATGAACAGTCATTTTGGAACAGATTTCTTTTTTTAGTCTAATAATTGAATATGTGTAAATGGTCCTATTGTTACAAATGTTGGTTTATCAAACATAATCAAAATTGGATTGTAATCATCTACATTTAAGGAAATAGAGAAATTTGGTTTGATATGAAACACCGAGTCGGATTCCTGCGCCAAGCAAGTATTTCTGCTGAAATGTGAACACGGGGTCTGGGATGAAGCACCTCTTCAAACAAATGCACTTATCATTGGTAATGAAACCTTTTCGAGGACCATCCCAGGTAGAATTAAATAAATAGAGGTCATTAGAATAACATGACAGTAAATCAGAACAAGAACCCAAGGGCATCTGTTTTCAAAATAAAAGCTTCCCTTGTTTTGTACTTTTAAATATTGGGAAATTTTGGTAGGAAACATTGATTTTTTTTATTTTTCGTTTTTTTTCTCCTTTCTTTTTATTTCATTATAGTCAAAAAACAAATAAAATAAGAAAATGTTCATTATAAACTCTCCGGATCAGATTAATTTGAATAGACGAAGACAAACTAGATATGACATCCAAACCAAATGGGAATTCTGTTACACCCCTCTCATTGGGGTGTCTGATACTCTGACCTTAATCTGACAAGACATTTTTTTTTTGGCCAACCCTGTCTGTCTATATCTCTACCTATTTCTCTAGCTCCTTTTTGGTCATTGAAATTAGCTTATATTCAGTAATAGCCATATGCCTACCCCAGGTATTAAGCTCTAGCACCTCTGACAGAATCACAAGGAAGTGCGGGGTGAATTTAAAAAAAAAGGTGTATTAATATAAAAATATATAATGAGAACATCCAACGGGAGCTTGTGGTTTGTCTGGTCCTGCTCCAGCGCTGTTACAACTCATACATAAAGATTGAGGTGCTTTTTCAGCATCTTAACAGTATTTTACAACCACTGACAAACATTGTTTTAGAGGGTAAAGTTCTGAAAGTGGAAACATTGCATGGTTTCCATGGTGACTGCTCCATTGTTAGATATTTGCAACAAACAGCTCAAATGTTGCATTAAAAAAAAAAAGTTTGGCTTTATGGGTTTTCCAATCTCTACCCAGAACTACTTCAAACTATGCTGTAAACAATGGGGGGGGGGGGGGGGGGGGGGGGAGCGGGGGAGCTTTTACATAAAAATTGGAGATTTTACCCCAACTTGGCTACTTTGGCTTTAAGTTTGAATTGCCCTCGTAGTTTACCTGCAAGCCTCTCTTTCATGAATAAAAAACAAATTAAATTGCCATGGAGGCCAAGGATAGGCCTACCACCAATACATAAATACCAGCCATGCTGCTGCTAACATTGGCCTCAAACCAGTTGGTAACCTTTCTTCCAGCTGATTGTTCCACTTTTAGAACTTTATACGTAATGCCATGCGATATTTAGACGCAAGCTGGACTTATCATTGCAGTGATTCTGCTTTCCTTCTAATCCTCCTTCACAACTTGGATTCTTAAAGTGACGGTATCACCTAAACATACAGTGAATGTAGAGAATAGAAAATGATTGAAAATGATGTATACATTGTGTTAGAAGTATTGCAGGCAAATACCTAAATTAGAAACATAGAAACATAGAATGTGTCGGCAGATAAGAACCATTCGGTCCATCTAGTCTGCCCATTTTTTTAGTCCCCTGTTCCCGGTCTTATAGCTAGGATAGCCTTGTGTCTATCCCACGCATGCTTAAAATCCTTGACTGTGTTTACCTCTACCACTTCTGCTGGAAGGCTATTCCATGCATCCACTAACCTCTCAGTAAAGTAATACTTCCTGATATTACATTTAAATCGTGCCCCTCTAATTTTAGACTATGTCCTCTAGTTGTGGTAGTTTTTTCTTCTTTTAAATATACTCTCTTCCTTTACTGTGTTGATTCCCTTTATGTATATAAATGTTTCTATCATATCCCCCCATTTACGTCTTTCCTCCAAGCTATACATGTTAAGATGCTTTAACCTTTCCTGGTAAGTTTTATCCTTCAACCCATGAACCAGTTTAGTAGCCCTTCTCTGAACTCTCTCCAAAGTATCAATATCCTTCTGGAGATACGGTCTCCAGTACTGCGTACAATACTCCAAGTGAGGTCTCACCAGTGCTCTGTACAATGGCATGAGCACTTCCCTCTTCCTACTGCTAATACCTCTCCCTATGCAACCAATCATTCTGCTAGCATTTCCTGCTGCTCTATTGCATTGCCCACCTACCTTCAAGTCCTCTGAAAATAAGGAGAGGAGAAAATTAGGAGAAGAATGCATTTTGAATGTTTCTGTGGAGTCTCCTGTTTATGACATCACCTGTGGCCTGATATGCAAATGACTTATTTCCCATTGAAAAGCAGTGTATTTCCAAATCAGGCCACAGGTGATGTCATAAGAAGCAGACTCCACAGACACAATGTATAGATCATTTTCACTCATTGTTTATGCTCTATATGCACAGTATAAACAATGTTTGGGTGATGCAGTCCCTTTAAGGTGGCCATAAATGTACCCTTGGTCTCAAATCACGGCAGAAAAACAATATGGACACAAAAATGGGAATGTGTGTATGTGTCTGAATGTGCCAGTCTGTGTCAGGATGCCAGTCTATATATGCCAAGCTGTGTAATTATACAGTTTGCTGCCAGTGCATCAATTTACATTTAATTCTGTAGCCATGTTACAATTTGTCTGCCAGTTTCAGTTACTGTGTACATTTGTATGTCAGCTTGTTTCATTATACCAACATAAGTGCCAGTCTATATCTCAGTGTGAATAGGTGTGTTCAGTTGTGTGTGTATGTTACCGTATGACCATCTATGAGATTATTTACATAGAAAAGAGAGAGAAAGAGAAAGCAGTTTATTTACGGTAATTTCACCAACAGGCGACTTCTTTAAGGACATGCATTGTTAAAAAAGTGAGATTATACATATGTATTACTCTATATGCTTGTGCACCTACGTATAAAGAAGACTGTAGCCCCCAGACAAGGTCGGGGAGGGGCAATCATGATAGGGTGCTGAGAGGATATGTCAGCCTATAGTGGGAATCAGTGGGAGGAGTTGGGAGAGTATAAAAGACAGGAACAGGAAGTTCAGGGGCCATTTTAGGAAAAATTTTCCCCATATACCTGTTGTCCCACCCACCCTCCCTAATTTTAAGGTTAATGACACTTTATTTATTTATTTATTACATGTCACAGCGTTGGCGGAAGCTTGCAGGGTATCCAGGAGGGTTAATGGAACATTTGGATTGGGGAGAGTCAATCGGGACTCTGGTGGGAGGTTCGAGGGGAAAGTGGTACCTCGAACCTCAGGTATTGGGGCATTGGGATATGCCCAGGAACATGGACTTCGGCAGCCCCCTGGATACACTTGCAAGCTTGATTGTTTTTTCCTGTATATGGAATGTTTTAATATTTATGTTTATGGTATGTTTAGTCATTGTATTAATTATGGATATATATACATAGGTGGAATGTGTATATATATGTGTTATATGATTGTAAATGCAATGGCTATTTAAATAAAGTGCTGTGGCCGTTGTTTTACCCCACAGTCTGGTTTTAAGGTCAGTTATTTCTAGGCGAACACATATCCTCAATGATAGAAGCTACCATGTCATGTGCTTCTGTGTTACACCAGCACTCAGGGTGCTGGTGCAGCCCATGTATAGAGAATCCAGCACTGAAAAGCACGATTAGTTCTGGAGGTTCTTACCCCTTCACTGCAAAGTGTTGGGGGAAGTTTTTTACATACCCCCCCAAAGTATAGCATGAAATGTCCATCTCACCTTAACTCCACTTTTAGTGAATAGACCCCTGTGGGTAGTGTCCATTCTTGACATCAAACATTTTGGCTGCACACTAAACCATCTGGAGAGAAAAAGTCACTTAAAATCACATTAAACCATGTGGAAATATATATATATATATTTTGCATTGTGGTAAATCTGTTATATATGTATATCCAATACCCCACTTAACTTGCACATGAATCAATGCGGCACAGATATGCATTAGGCTTCAAAGGGGAAATATACTGAATGTATTTAAATCCTTTAGCCCTATTTGTATATCAGGCCTTGGCTTTGGAAATACAAGCCCTGGGCTAAACACAAATGCCTCTTGACTCACAATCGGAGGGACTCACATGAATGCACCAATTAGTCACTTTGTTTTTGTACTGATTGGCTGGGGAAAGGGCTTAGGTGGAAATGTATCTCACTTTCTCGTCGAAAAAAAATATATATTCCTTAAGGGACCACTGAACTGCACACTGCTTACCAGACACAAGCTGTTTGCAAAGGTGTTTGGCTGCTGTAATACCATAAAACCTATTCAAATAGGTATTCTCTGCTCTGGGATCCTGAGGTTGCGTTTATTGTTGCCATCTGTTAAATTGCCTTTCAGGTCTGTGTTGAGATGAAAGTGCAGAGAAAAACAAGACTTATTTTCTTTAAAAGACACTTATAAATTCCATGTGCTATTGCCAACTACATAATCTGAAATGGAAACATACTCTTCCAAGGTGGCGAGAATCTCTATCAGTTCTGAATCTCTATCAGTTCTGAATCTCTATCAGTTCGGAATATCTATCAGTTCTGAATCTCTATCAGTTCTGAATCTCTATCAGTTCGGAATCTCTATCAGTTCTGAATCTCTGTCTGTTCTGAATCTCTATCAGTTCTGAATCTCCATCAGTTCTGAATCTCTGTCTGTTCTGAATCTCTATCTGTTCGGAATCTCTGTCAGTTCTGAATCTCTATCAGTTCTGAATCTCTATCAGTTCTGAATCTCTGTCTTTTCTGAATCTCTATCAGTTCTGAATCTCCATCAGTTCTGAATCTCTGTCTGTTCTTAATCTCTGTCAGTTCTGAATCTCTATCAGTTCTGTATCTCTATCAGTTCTGAATCTCTATCAGTTCTGAATTTCTGTCAGTTCTGAATCTCTGCCAGTTCTGAATCTCTATCAGTTCTGAATCTCTATCAGTTCTGAATCTCTATCAGTTCTGAATCTCTATCAGTTCTGAATCTCTAACTGTTCTGAATCTCTGTCTGTTCTGAATCTCTATCAGTTCTGAATCTCTAACTGTTCTGAATCTCTGTCTGTTCTGAATCTCTATCAGTTCTGAATCTCTATCAGTTCTGAATCTCTATCAGTTCTGAATCTCTAACTGTTCTGAATCTCTATCAGTTCTGAATCTATATCAGTTCTGAATCTCTATCAGTTCTGAATCTATATCAGTTCTGAATCTCTATCAGTTCTGAATCTCTATCAGTTTTGAATCTCTATCAGTTCTGAATCTCTATCAGTTCTGAATCTCTATCAGTTCTGTATCTCTATCAGTTCTGAATTTCTGTCAGTTCTGAATCTCTGCCTGTTCTGTATCTCTGCCTGTTCTGAATCTCTATCAGTTCTGAATCTCTGTCAGTTCTGAATCTCTAACTGTTCTGAATCTCTGTCTGTTCTGAATCTCTATCAGTTCTGTATCCCTATCAGTTCTGAATCTCTAACTGTTCTGAATCTCTATCAGTTCTGAATCTATATCAGTTCTGTATCCCTATCAGTTCTGAATCTCTAACTGTTCTGAATCTCTATCAGTTCTGTATTCCTATTAGTTCTGAATCTCTATCAGTTCTGAATCTCTGTCTGTTCTGAATCTCTGTCTGTTCTCTTGTTTTTCCCTAACTGTCGTGTGTACATGTATAACTAGGATTTTTTTTTTTAGCTTTTCCCTTCTGTCCGAGGAAGTCCAACCCAGTGTGAAAACTTCCACTCAAATTCTCTTAGCAGATAAAGGGTATCCACATAACTCTATTTCTGTGATTTATGGGGCTAATACTATGCATCAAAACATTCTGGCTTATTGGCTACCATTTTTATAGTTATGTCAACTATCAGGAAATACAAATTCTATGTTTAATTGAAAGATTGCATCAAGTATAGCCATCTCAAATATAAATATCTTAATGAAAGAATAGAAATGAAGTACCAGTTGATATCATGTCAATATTTTATTTAATTAATCAATAATACAAACAATGGACAGAGATCAGAGTTTTGGAATGAATCTAATCACTTTGGTGATCCAAGTAGACCTCAAATTCGGGCTACTGACTGACCACCAAAGTGATTTCGAATTGGCATGAAAATCAGCCAATGTGCCAACATTTCAGAAGCCGAGCTCCTCCAGAGTTTGGCTGGTGAATGGTAGCCTGGGGACTTCCCATAGAACTTCAATATCATTATTGGACTTTTTTCGGAGGCACTTGGCTATTATGAAAATAGCCAAAGTCCTCCCGAAGAAATCAATGGGAGGACTACGGCTATTGCTAAAAAAAAAAAAAAAAAAAACGCTCCCTGAAATTACCCAGAATTCAATATAATTAAAATCTACAAATAAATAATTGAAAATGTGACACATTAATTAAATCCATTAAAATTAATAAAATTAACATCAAATAATACAAAATATTTTTATTCAAATGTAATAATGCTTATATTAATGTAAATATACTATAATAATATATAACATTAATATATTATAATTGTATATACATTTTTTGATGATTACAAATATTAACTTTTTACAGTTTTTTAGGTACCGATCGGGGGAAAGTGAGTAGATCCTATAGTATATGACATGGTGACAGACTGTTGCAGGCCAAAAAGGGCAACTGCTGTGTACTTCTTTGCCATAATTGGACTGGGCCATGGTTGCACCTTTTTCTTTGAAAAAAATACCAGCATTGCTATGACTTCCATAGACTTAACTTTACTCTCAAGCCAATTTTTTTTACCCTAGACACCTTGCGTTAAAAATGGCCATGACTGGAAATTATCCCCTAATTAAATTTGAAAATGCAGACTTTCAATATTCAGTATTTTGATTCTATCATTTTTGTGCCATACTGAGAAATCAAAGTAAAGTGGATGACGACATTGGGTTTTCTCTACTGTAAATGGTCTGAATGTGATATAATTAATACTGATTTATTTATAAACTGGATTCCTGTCCTTTTTTTGCATCCACATGCTCTCCATGTAAATATTACTTTCCAGTTAATAGTTTAATTTTGCGTTATTCCTTTTCACATATTATTAGAATACATATTAAGGAAGATAAATGAATGCAGTGCTATAATGCATAATTTTTTTTGTAACATTATCCATTAAATATAATTTGCTGAATAAATACACCTGCCTTCTGTTGAGATGATTAAAATCAAGGCCCCAGGCTAAATGGCACACTTTCCAAAACCTGATATTGGCATCTCCTCCCAAAAAAATAACTAAAAGTCTTTTTTTTTATTATTACAGATTTACATAAGCAGTATTAGAAAATAGGGAGATTTGTAAATTAGATGGTGACCCGTGAATTGCAAAAATATTGCATGAGTAGTTTATTTGAAAAAACGTATGTTTTGTTCATGTTTTATCTCAAATGTAAAAAATATTATACGAGCATCCAGATGAAAGTGCAATGATTGTTATAAAACAGATTTATAAAACATAGAATAAATGTAATGAAGGAAAAGATACATATATATATATAAAAAAAAAACAAGTGAAGGACAAATATAAATATCTCTAAAAATGTATAGCATGACACCTTGAAACACTTACTGCCAAGGTAGAGGTAGAAATGGACAGAAACCTGATGCGTTTTGCCACACAAGGCTTCTTCAGAGGTGAATGGTGACGTAGATAAAAGGCCCTGAAGACAAAGACAGAAACATTTGTAAATAATGGGGAACAAGACAAATGCCTGATTTTTTGTATATTCCCTTATCAGTTCCCCACTGTTCATTGATTATAGAAAAGACCTCTTGACATCATTATAAAGACTACTACAGTAATAGTAACCAACACTGGTATTTTAAAAGGACAGCTGTATTTGTAAAAGAATCACAAAATATATTAGTGTTAATGATTTTTCTTAGTTCAGAGGGAAAAGATGCAATATTTACATGTTTAGTTTCCAAAGTTCCCACAATGCACTGAGCAGGGTCCGTTGATCTCTGCACTAACATGGGTTGGATCTGTGATGATCAGACGAAAGATGGTGGTGGTATGCACTTCAACGCACTTTCCTGTCTCCCTACATCATATGCAAGATCTGTTCAGGCTAATTGTAAAGCTGTAGCAATTCGGAGAGTGTGATTGGAAGGGATGATTACCTAGGATGTATGTAGCAAAATGGTGGTGAAAATATTGGGCTGGAGTGAGACTTTAATACTGGTTTTATTACATTTTGCTGCAACACTACGTTCAACCAACCGGTTAGACTCTGAATGTATCACTGCTGCTTACGGCTACCATATTTATTTCAAAGAAATAACCCCAGGATGGACAACATGTCCTTACAAGGGCACTAGTGTCAGTGGGAAGGTCAGTGAGGATTCATATGACATAATAAAACTGTCCATCACAATCTCCAGTAATACCTTCACCCCAAACAATTTTGGTGCCGACATCAGGAAATAATGGCCATGCTATCACCTCCATATAATTAACAGCCATTTTGCTACTGCCCTGCAGGTAACATAAATACCTGTGCATATTATATTACATTTACTTCCATAGTGCGAACAATTTGGACAATGCTAGATCTAATTTAGAAGTGTTACAAACTCAATAATATAGACAACAACAAACCTGTACAAGATAATAATAGGGTAAGAGCTTGGGTTGAACCAACCACCAGCTCTGCAAGGGACTGTGGAAAGGGGAGAGAGTGGAAAACAAAGCTGTGCCTATGGTAGATTTTGATTTCTACTGTGGCTACACTTCAATTTTAATTGAATCAGATAATGGGACCATCTAATCAGGAGCTAATGTGTTTCTAAATTGGCCTTGTAACACTCTCTTAGTGCAAGACTTTGCTCAACCTCTCCATTCTGCGGAGGCACCATTTCTTCCTGTGACACAAATCTCATCAGTGAAACAATAGAAAACAGATCAAAAAATATTTGCAATATTTATATATCATCTGTTATTTGTAAAAATGTTAACATTAAATTAGTGGAAACATCTCTGCATGAGTTATTACATTTATCTATTTTTTTTTTTAATTCTTTATTTTTGTAGGTTTTATTATTTATCTATTTTTTTTACTTTGTTTATTTACAATTTATTTTATTATTTATATATTTTCTAGTTTGTTTATTTTCTGATTTGTTTTATCATTTTTCTATATTCTACTTTGTTTATTTTCCCATATATTTTTTCATTTATCTATTGTTTTACTTCTGATTTATTGTATGATTTGTATATTTTAACTTTGTTTATTTTCTGATTTGTTTTATAATTTTTATATATCCTACTTAGTTTATTTTCCAATTTGTATCATTGTTTATCTATTTTTTACTAGGTTTATTTTCAAATTTGTTTTATTATTTATCTATTTTTTACTTTGTTTATTTTCAAATTTGTTTTATTACTATAGTGTTTTTTGCATCATTTACATATTTTACTCTTGGCATTTCTGCCAGATCAAGGCAGATAATTTGGCACTAAATTAACATTCAGTGGGGACATCACACTGGCGCTGTTTGACTGCGTCTTGGCACCAAATACTGGCAGGAGACACGGAATTTAAGGTTTAGTTCACATCACCTGAGCAATAGAACAAACCATGTTTCTAAAAACTGTGCAAATTCCCCTGACACATTTGCTTGTATTAATACACATTTACACGCATGGATTGGGCATATACTGTACACATTTTATTATTTAATACATTTTAACATTTCTGTCTGCTTAAAATATTTAAGTTTAATTTGTAAAGGCATTTCCCAGAAAGCAAGTAGATATAATTAAATAAAATAATGTTTTCAATAAATAAAAAATATACTACTTTTATGAATGGACGTGGAGTTGGAATCAAGTGAGTATTTAATTTGGAAAAAAAACAGAAATTGCAATAGTCACGTCATCACTTGATGCATGATGATTGGCTAGTGATGAAAAAAATGATATCTGTGAATCCCACCTGTATTAACCAATTTTTTTTCACCACCCACAATAAAAACAGAGTAATAAATAAACTCTGTGTTGACCTTGCCAGGAAATGACCCTGCAACAAGGAAGATTGTTTTTATAGATTTTCATGTTGTTATCTCTTTTTTTCCATCCTACCCTTTTCGTTACCCTTCAATTTACTCATGTATCTTCCTTGCTGTGTTATCCTCGTTCTGTCTTAAAGTCCTGCTTCGCTATCTCTTACCTGGTGGGATGGCACAAACTAATGACTGACTTCAAAAAGGAACCAGTGAATTGTGTTTGTTTATGAAAATCTAGAACTGAATAAGCATTGACATGAAAGGATCTGTCACTACAAGTGTTTCAATCTTGGATGGTTTTACACATTTCCCCATAATGATTTGTCATTTCGAAAAATAAGATTTTAAACTATTGTCAGTCCTGTTTCTCTTGTGTGTTTCTTCTGGGGATTTTTTTCACCAGAAAGATCCCGAGTACAACCTTATCGGCTTCACAATTTTTTCCGCGTAGAACGTGGTGTACTCAGTAGAAGGGATAATGACATATTCCATGACCATCTGACCATAGAAGCATCTCACCACAACCATATACTCAATGGAACGTTTTGATAGGTAATTTCTTGGCAAAGGTTTCAAAATGTAACAGTCAACTGTTTTCCATGGTGATTGGTCCACTTTTAAAATTGTGCCGCATAAGACACTTTAATATGTATCCCTAACATCTTCCCTTGTGATTAAGCAACAAACCCGAGGGACCTCAAATCCTGTCGTCACTAACGAAACTTGACCAACAGTTGACAAAAGTCATAGTTGCTCTACTTACATAGGTCTTTGTTGATTTGAATTTCCCTGAATTTTACAAAATCCAAACATATTTCACCCATTTTTTGTTTGTGGCACAATTTTTCCATGGTATTTTTTATTCCTTGTTTTTTTAATGCTAAGTAGGTTAATTCAGTGATAAAACAACCCGCTGAGAAGACAAAATACTTTTTAGCACCCTCCATCTTTTTTTTCTTCATTTCATAAAATTCCCATTGTATCACTGACCTAATTTTTTAATGATACGTACGATATTCTCTTTAAAAAAAAAAAAAGACCCATTTCTGTGTTCTCATAATAAAGACGTTTGTAAAATATTAATCACAGGTTGTCGGAAAATAATGATTTCTTATCATAATGGGTAAGCGTTAGCACATCCATTTAAAAGTTTCATAAATAATAGAAATGGAAACTCGGGGATCTTAGAAGTCTCAATAGCATCAGCAAATCAGTCTCACTTACCCTACATGTTAATACAACAAGGCAATGACATTCCTAAAAAAAAAAAAAACAGGCCTGTAAAAATACAGAAAATGTGGAATGACATTTTTTCTCTCCCCAAAGGAGGAACTGCCATGAACCAAAGTATTTTCATGAAAGCTCTTATGCTTTAGATGCAGAATATAAAGAGAGAAAAACACTTTAGGACAAGAGTCTTGTCACCAGATGTTGCTTGTGTCCAATGTGTTTGTTAAGCGGTATTCTTTCTTTATATAGGTCATGTCAACTTTTGTAGTATGTTAGCAGATGCGAAAGGACTCTATGACTTCTGGTTAACCAAACCAGTCACAGTGGTTATGTATCAGAAATGTTCGCACACAAAAGTGTGTATATATCATGGCATGTTCGTGTTCTTGAACGGAAACTCTGCAAAACAGGGCTTGACAGCTATTTTCAGGTGCCGTACATGGGTTGCGCTGGCATTTAGGGTGCCGGAGTAGCTCAGAAGTTCCATGCGGATGAAAGCAATTGTCGGAACTTGGGTTGTACTTGTGTGGGCAATTGTCGGAACTTGGTGGTAGCACCACTACAAGGAGTTAATTCATTGTCTTTTTCATACAGAAGCAACTAGATTGAAATCAACAACAAAAAAGGCATGAGGATTGTTGAATGGCGAAGCTTACGTTTGGCCAGGCCAAGAATATGTCTATTAAAGTGACTCTTCTAGGCTCAGAAAAAAAGAAATTTTCAAATAAATGTAATGTTAAAATACCTTTACATCAGTGCCCAGAGACACAAATAAACCCAAGCTCTGACCTTTTTACTGAACATCATTTTTAGTATGTTGTCATAGTGTGAAGGAACTTTATCTGCTCCACATTAAAGTACTTGTTCAGTGACCAGCTGATGCCAAAGTCTTCTAACAATGATAGTGTGACCCGTATCTTGAAAACCTTTCCTTTGAACAGTTTGTGTGTTTTTCCTTGGTAGTAAAATGTATTTTGACTTTTACCATCACTTTAAATATTACATATTTACTAATGAAAACAGTGGTGGGAGCGCTATAGAGAATATATGATGAACAAATGTCAGGAACTGGCAGAACCTTTTCTATAGATTTCATAATTTTAATAGAATGAAAACTTTAAAAATACTGTGAAATATTAAAATTCATAGAATTCATACATGTCAATTCCTTATATTTTGAGGTTATTACAATGCCGTATGGTTGAAGATTTGACCTGACGCGTTTCGCGGTTATCCCACAGCTTTCTCAGAGGGTTTCAGAAAATACAAAGAACAGGGTCTTTATGAATTCTCATTAAACGAAATTAGAAGATGTACTTTCGTTCCAATGTGGTAAAATATGTATCTAAAGGTTCATCTAAAACGTGCTAGCTATGACGAAAGCTGAGTGTCAGAAGAAAACTGTTTCCTTTCTGAAGCCAGTTTTCAAATAAAAATTCCTTTGAATGAAAAACAAAGCTTCATCCCCTGCTATCTAGCTTGTCACTCGTCGAAGGAGTTTGCCGATGAAGCTTTGCTTTTAATTCAAAGGAATTTATATCCGAAACTATCTGTAAACTTGCTGCAGAAAGGAAACCGTTTTCTTTTGACGCTCTGCTTTCGTCATAGCTAGCAAGTTTTAGACGAACCTTTGGATACATATTTTACCACATTGGAACGAAAGGATATCTTCTAATTTCATTTAATGAGAATTCATAAAGACCCTGTTCTTTGTGTTTTCTGAAACCCTCTGAGGAAGCTGTGGGATAACCGCGAAACGCGTCAGGTCAAATCTTTAACCATACGGCATTGTAATAACCTCAAAATATAAGGAATTGATATGTATGAATTTTAATATTTCACTGTATTTTTAACGTTTTCGTTCTATTAAAATTATGAAATCTATAGAAAAAGGTTCTGCCAGGTCCTGTCATTTGTTCATCATTTCAACAGAGAACACTTTATTCTCTATACCACTCCCACCATTTTTTTCTTTTGTTTCTATTTTCGTTGTGTTGAGAGATTACATCTTTGGTGTTTAGGTTAGCTTATTTAAAAAACTTTTTTTCAGGTAAGGTCCATCATCGCATTTTTTTCCCCATTACATATTTACTGTTATTTACAAACGACAAGATGTAGCGCAGACAAAGTGCAGGTATTATGAAAGCTGTTGATCTGCACCTTCTACAACCTGCCACCAGCTTAAACCTTTCAGCTGCAGTTACTTGGACACCCTAAAATCAGGGAATACCATCCAATTGCTCTCAGACTGTCCTTACAGCTCCCCGTACTTGGGCACGGAGTCTTTTTGTGTTTCGTACCCCAAAATGTTTCACAAAAAACTAAGAACTGAATAAGGGCATTTTTTCCAACTCTGATACTTTGGCCTGATGTTTAACTTTCTCTCTGTCAATTCTTTTCAATTCTCTCTTTCATGAATATAGACCAAACTAAATTGTAATAATTCTCAGTAATTCCTCTTTTGAATAACCAGTAGAAGACCTTATTTTGTTATCATTTCTTTATTATTTTGTTGGAGTTTGAGGTAATCAAATCGGCATCATAATTAGTGAATTTGGAAGATTCCTTTATGACAAGGTTCTAATTAGAATCCAATGGAACCAATGAGAGATACACTGATCAGAAATCATCTCTCCCATTACATAGTCTACAGTTTACTACACACATGTAGCTGATTTAAAAAAAAAAAAAAAAATCCCCCCATTCAGTTATTCCAACTCGCCAACTTTGGCCTTTACGCTTGAAATTCCCTTCTCAGTTCCCTGTAATTCACTTTTTCATGAATAAAGATTTAAGAGAAAACAGAAACACAGAAGCTGTGGGAAATATTTCCCTTTTTCAGAATAGTTAGACATAGGAAAAATCCCAACATATTTACTAACCAGGGCGTTTTCCTTTTTTTCAGATCTCTCGGCACCGAAGAAACCATTCCCAACACTATACAGCGGACATCTCCAAAGACACTTTGGTATGCTTGTTTGTGCCAGCTGAGCTTTGCTATTGTCATCTATTTAAAGCCCAAAACCCAAACCCAAAACAGAAACCCAGTTCTGCTGAGCGGTGGAGTCTTGGCACAATATCATGGCTTGTCTCACTTTTTTCCTAATGGGATGCTGCACCCTGGTCCTCTTTTTTGCCCCCCGCCCTCCACATGTTTGAGATCACCATAGAGAAATATGTTGTCTTTTGTATGTCCTTTTATGTTGTTTACTTACATACTTGTTTATCTTTTCTATATTGTTGCCTTTTCTCCTCTCTAGATTCGATTATAATGATTTTTGCTTTTTTTATTTTGAACTCTCCCTACCAAATGTGTTCTAGTTATGTATAGGTGTCAGAAGAAAGGGAAGGGGATATGGGGAGGTGAATGCTATGTATTTTGGGCTCAGTGCTATGTATGTACTGCTTTGTTTGTGGTGTGTTTGTGTAGTGGATTTTATGTACTTGTTGTCAATGTTATGTATGTTTTTTGTATTTGAAAATAAAATTAAAAAAAAAAAATATTAAAGAGCAACTTAACTGTTATAGACTCACAATTAAAATGTCCATTAGCCTTAGTTTGAGGGTAAAATGGCAATGTACATTTTAGCAAACATGCCACTTATCCTCCAACCGGCGGCCTCCATGTTTCCCTGCTAAGTGTGCAGACTGTTCCGGCCACCGACTGTTACTAACTGCTAATGCAATGAGAGATCCATGTGTTTACCAGCAATGGAAGAAGTCCTAACAAGGTCTCTCTACTACTGCAGTAGTCACACCCTGATAGAGACGCGAAGGTGGCCCCAGCTCTGCTTGCCTCGGTTGAGTTATCGTTTGGCTTACTCCAGACCAAGGGCACAGGATTTTTTCAATATGGGTTTTATTTCAGAAGTAAAAGTTTTAAACAAAAATCCTTTGGTGCCACATTAAAGTCATTAACTTTGCTTTCATGTCTTTAGTTATTTGTAATTGTTCTGGACTGCACTATACGCCTGAGGATATTTCGTTATGTTTCTAACCTTCCCTTGGATAGAAGGATAGAAGAAGGACAACAATGGAAATAATGATGGATATTCTTTGAGGCAGGCTGCAAAGCACACAGAGGGATGCATTCTAGAAACATGTGTAGCCTCCTTCAAAGCCTGACATCTGTCTAATAAAGGAAGTGTGAGGCTGTGTTAATCTGTTAAGATTTCAGGACTGTGGATCAGTGTATTTACCTTGTTACAGAAATCGAGGACACATTAACTTCAAAAAAAATATATATATATATAAAAAATGCCTGTTCCACTTTCCCTAGTTTATAAAATTATTATGATAAGTTTTTTTGTAATAAATGGGCACAATGATCTTATTTAAACCTGATTTTGATTCTGGTCTTTGGCATAATAGAGATTGCAATACCTGGCGTTAATCATTTAGGGATCTGTCCGCTAAACTGTGGTGAGCTGCAAAAAAAAAAAATCAGACATGATGAGCTGAGTTGCACAGATGGGATAATTGGAGAGTTTTCAAAAATTGAATGGGATGTAAGTTTAACCTCGCTCCCGTCCATGGCGGCTGCCTTCAACTCATCTCGAACTCACAAATATGCTTAAGGGTCTCCTCAATAAAGAGAGAATTGACATGGGAATTTCAAACTTGTGGACAATGTAGTGAAGTTGGAAAAAATCTCCAATGCAGCTAAATAGAAGAATTCAGCTACTTTAAATGGACTTTATCACCTAAACATTGTATTTATTGTCCATGTCTAACAAAAAAATATATTGAAAATGATCTATACATTGTGTTAGCAAAACTGCAAGAAAATGCTTAAATTAAGAGACACCTGTTTTAAATGTGTCTGAGGAGTCTCCTACTTATGACATCACCTGTGGCACGGTATGCAAATGAACTGCTTTTCAATGAGAAATGTGTAATTTGCATACCATGCCACAGGTGATGTCATAAGCAGCAGACTCCACAGACACATTTAAGACATGTTTCTCCTAATTTAGGTATTGGCTTCCAATTTGGACAAAACAGTGTATAGGTCATGTTTCATGCTCTACATTCACAGTAAAAACAATGTTTTAGGTGATACAGCCCCTTTAATTTTTACATTCCCATTCCCCTTCAGTTCTCTCAGTATTTGAGTAGACCCTATAGTGAATAGCATTTTGTGGGGTCGAAATGGGGGCATCCCCCCTGGCCAAATTAGCCCATGTTTGAAGCTCTCATCTCTAACCCAAAACTCAGAGGTTAATTAATAGATCCCTGATTATCTGTAGTAAAACAATCGTTTTTCATGATGGCCAGTGGTTTTGTAAGTAAATATTACCTTTAAAGAGCTTGCCACTTTCCCCAAATGCTTCATTTTATTGCTCCATGAATAATGTAAGAAATGGTGCAACTTTTGTAGAATAAAATTGTCACAAAGTATTCATACAATCATGAATCGAATTGAAAAAACAAAAACATACAAACCATAGAAAATGTAAACAAATGCTTTAAATAAGGAAAAATAGCAGCGTGGCTGAATTTTAGATGTATCATTAGATATGAGTCATTTTGGAAAGTGAATTAGAAATGTTAATTTCATTTTATTTTATTTTCCTCATTTAGGTTAATAAAAACAAAGAAGGAATACTAAATAAAACCAAGATCACTGACAAAGGGAAGAAATTAAGGTAAGTATTATTTTTTTTGTGCTGATTTAAAGTATTTAGGATAAGAAAGGAATCCTAGATTTTAATCCTGCTTCCAAACAAACCACACTTTATTGCATGAGTTCTATAGTATGCTGCCACCTGGTGTTCCTTAAATAGAAGGCATTTAACATTCACAATGTAAAGACTTTTAAAAATGTTCCCATTTCTCTCCATTACTCGAATTTCACAGCCTACCCAAATATACTGGGACATTTTTAGTAAAGCAAGAGATCACAGTCTAAAACTAGGGGTGCAAGGGGTTATACCTGATGTGCACAAAACGTGTTGTGCATGCATGGAATAACATTCCTGCAGAAGTGGTAGAGTCCAATACACTCTGTAGGGACATCCTATTGGTTGTCATGGTGATAAATCCCCTTTTATAACCATGACCTGAAACTCGGCTTATGCAACCTAACCCCCCAATGTGGGACTTGTAAAAATCAACAGAGGATGTCATTCATCACTGTATGATACAATATTTAAGATATTGTGGATTTATTATCAGTATTGTGGAATTAATTTTATTTTCCACAAAGATGTGAATTTTTACAGTACAGGCTATGCCTAGCTGCCAAGGAGTGTTGTATTTCTGCGTTGGATGACTAGACTTAGAGTGGAAGACTGGAAGTGGTGGCAGTGGACTAAAGAGAACAACAGCAGAGCTAGAGCTACCATTGTTGGGGGTACATCGTCCCTCCCATCAGTGGGGCACATGGTGTAGTGGGGAATTTAAGTGAGAAAAGGGTGAAACCTAGAAAGGAAGGGTGTGACAAATGTGTGTTAGGGGTGCGTGAGTTTAGAAAAACCCTCCCACTCTTACCACCAGCAAATCAATACGACACGGATCGGAGATTGGGATTTCGAGTCTTATCGCTACCGCGATAAGTAATTTACAGCTTTACTGCGCATGCGTCGTATCCAGTCTCCGGTGTCAATGAATTTAATTTATACTGCAGGATAACGTTATAAAGTCTCGCTGTCTCGAAAAACGAGACTTCCTTAGAGCTCAGCGGCCCAACGAGACTGCCTGCCAAAATCGCTACTGTCCGACGCAAAGTCAGGCCCAATGCAGCACAACATCTAAATGCACCACTGCTGCCTACTATTGATCTCTCTATTCTTTCTACACAAATGATGTAACATGCGGATGTATTTGATATTAATTTAAAATATTCATTCCTTATACATGATGAATAATTTATCAACTTTTGCATTGAAAAAAATAAAGAGGGGATTTGCATAACATTTCCATAATGACTCAATCTTGCCGTATTAGATGTAATGACATAATATTTTTGATATCGTAATATCAGGTCACGAATTATGCAAAGTAATTCAAATGGTATTTTTTTGTATAATATTTGCTCTACTGCTTGGCTCTCAGTGAGATGACCCTCATCAAAGAGAGGGCAGCAAGATAAAGTACCTGTAATAAATGGGGGTCAAAAGACCACCAGGAACATTATTAAGTAAAAATAGGTTCCTTTTATTAAAGCGTGCGTGATTTGAAATTCACAGAATAATCAGGACTATGTTTAGATTATGTTTGATCTATATTTTATATTATTTCTTTATTTTAATGATCTGGGCTTGTTCATGTTTAATATTTTAGTTCTGTTAATGGAATGTGTGTAATAAACATATGGGTAGGTGCAAACTGGTGTAAACGTATGCCTTTTTTCATATATATGGATCCGGCCAGTCGAAGGCAGACCAGGCTGTACAGTCCACAAAAACACCAATATTTGATTTCTGGGAAGTTTTATTTGAAGGTGTTGTATAGTGTGATTGGACTGATTGGCATGGGTTTATCTTAATTCTCATTTATAATACTGCAGATTAATCAAGCTGTAGTTCAAATCATCAAGGATGTACTAGAGAGAAAAACAAAATAGGAAATACATATTTGACAAATGAACTGGCAATCTACCTGCTCCAAAAATCTGGCAAAAATATTAAGTTATATTTAATTGAAAGATGACATCAAGTGCACCTCAAGTGACCTCTTAAATATTAATGCTTTAAAGAAAGTATACAGATAAAGTATGTTACTGAGAGGCTTTATATAGGAGGGGGATATGTTGTTTAGAATCTAGTGTTTGATCAGTCAGAACTTCCTTCATCTGATCCCAGATAAAGGATGATATGAGCCAAGATGAAGGAACATATGACCCAAAATGAAGGGCAATTTCCTCTGCAGCTCACGTATGGTATAGAATGATTAACCCCAGTGGGTTAGTTATTAGATATTGTCTTGCTCCATAGTCTGGCATGGAAGTATTACGCATCTTACTGTCCAACTGTAGAGGATGGGGATTATGGCTTGGGGGGAGTTCATGGGGTGCAACGCTGGGCCGAGACGACTGTTATACATTGCAAGGGACATTGATGTTGTTTGTTTGAGGGACAGAAGACTGGAGATGGAGAAACAGGGTAACTGAGCATGTTAAACGGGTGTGGAGGAATGGTTGGACAGGAGTTATCCATCAATACTGGGAAAAAATACTAGAAGTAGGACTTTGCAGTGATGGAAAAGAACCTTGGGGGTGTTAGTGGTGTAATTAGGTTTTGTATTATGCACTCGGCCTGACTAAACACATGAACATGCAACCCTCATTTGTCCTTCTCCTTCCTCTACAGAATGCACTCATTCCTCACTTAACCATTCTACAACAACAGATTGCCCCCAACATATCTTACAATGGTGCCAGATTGTTCTCCAAATTCCTGTCCACAGAGCCAGATTGCTTCCATGTCCCTTTTCACTGCACCATATTGCTTCATGGCGATGTCATATGTACAGGCAGCACAAGGCAAGGAGGATAGATGTACCACAAAGATTGGTTGCTCTGTCTCAGTTGTCACCCTGTTCAATTTGTTGCTGCCCCCCTCAAGTCTTCCACCCCTCTCTAGTCTGCTGCCCCAGGGCTTGGCCTAGTTGGCCTAGGTTAAAATACAACAATACTGGCTTGATGGGATGTATAAGTAAGCATCTAGAGTTGTGGAAAATTAGATGAGTAGGGTTTGTCAATGTCATCTAGATCAGATAGACAAAGTCAGATACATAGATACATAGATAGATAGATAGATAGATAGATAGATAAATAGATAGAAAGATAAATATATGTGTATTCATATGTATAGATAGATAGATAGATAGATAGATAGATAGATATATGATAGATATATAGATAGATAGATATATGATAGATAGAAAGATAGATAGATAGATAGATAGATAGATAGATAGATAGATAGAAAAACTGAGAGACAGATACTTATATAGATACATACAGAAAGGGTGACCAATAGTAAAAGAGATACAAAGGTGGATACATCAATCAATAGATAAATAAATAGATATATTCTATAATTTATGAAAATAAATAGTAGACATTATTAATTTCCTTATCACTGTATTTTGTTATAATTTTATTTTACAGGAAAAACTGGAGCTTGTCATACGTTGTACTGTCCGAGAGGAAGCTAGACTTCTACAAAGATTACAAGGAGCAAGCAGCATTGAATGTTGTAGGTACCCAGCGTATCTGATATCCAGTAGTCTACATAATGACATAATTGTAGTAAAGTATAAGAGAAACAATTATTTATTACGCCTCTAATAAAGCTTTAATCAGATAAAAGGAAAAAGAGTTTTCAACTTGCTGTCTCCATTGCTGGGGGATTGCATTTAAGGCAATAATTATATGTAAAAAAAAAAAAAAAAGGAAGAAAGAAAAGTAATGTTAATGCACAAAACATTTATAGTCTGAAAAGTGGTGTTTAATCTTTTGTGTAATGTGACACCAGCCCTATAAAGCCAAACTCCTCCGAATATTTCTTTTGATTCCATCTAATGCAGCTAATGTAATTTCTAGAGCAAGCAGTTACTGCAAATTTTACTTTGTTCTTTTTCATTGTGCCCGAGGAGAGGCCATTGATCTTGGTATTCAGAGATGTGACAGATAAGTTGCTCAGACAATTCTGGCAAAGATATACTCATCGCCTTAGCTAGAATGCAGTTTAAAGTTTACAAACCTCTGAGTGGCATTAAAGGAAGAGCAAGTCATCGAGAGCATAAGAGAAGGGAATACAGGGACAGTTTTGACAGAGTCCTTTTGTGAAAGATACTCAAGGCTGGATCGGATCTGCCATACCTTATTGAAATGATTGTTGCCTGGAAAGGTGATGTTAAGGCGGAAGTCACTAGTGATAAGCTAGTTCCTCTTGTTGGCAGGTGACAAAGAGCTTTTTAGTGCTGTATGCCAAGAGACTCTGTCAGAATGGATTTCTCTGGTAAGCCAAGAAATAAATATTAAAAATGAAGTAGAAGAGAAACCGATTGTCACTGTTTGTGTAATTTCCATCAGAGGGTAAAAAAAAAACAGCGAAAAGATTGCAGTATCTAAAAGAACAACGGAACGCACATCGAGATCGATTGATCTGCCAGTTCAGCCGTGTTGCAGTAGTCGACAAATAATGTTTGCAAATACGTTATCGTTCCATGTCGTTGGCCTTCAGGCGCGTTTGTTAAGAAGTAGAGATTCGGGGGTGATAGTCAAGCAGAGATCAGCGTCGACACTAGTAAAGTACACAATAATAGAGTGTCTCACGTGGAAAAATACTACAGGGATGATTCGCTGATCACTGATTGTTGAGACAAAAAAGAATGCTCTTTCGTCCTCCATGCATTCGTCTCCATTCGTGGAGGGATTTGGCTGTCGACCCTTGGTTGGGGATCAAGCCATTTACTAAAAATATGAATCAGCAAGATAATTGTCTGAACGGATTCAGACACAAAGTAAATGTAATGCTTTAAATAATTCAGTAGGTGAATAGTACTCACGGTGGGAATGTAGGGTCCAGCAAATTATTATAAATTGTTATATGCAAATGGGATTCCATATGTGACAAATGCAAATTATTTACTACAATAGGGAATAATTCATTTTCCAAGGGTGCTACAGGATCATGACATCACAAACAAGACACAGTATAGCCACATTCAGAACTGGGTATCACTTGATCTATGCATTTGACTGTAATTCTACTGGCATGGTTCATAACGTCATTATAGCATCTCTAATTAAGGAACACTGGGGCCCCCAGCTCTCAGTAGACTAGATTCATAATACGTGTCTCTCACCAAGCGTTTTGTTGGGGAATATAGTGTCACCTCTGTCCTGTCTCCACACTCCACCAAACGGATGCCATTTGGTGAGGTCCCTCAGCCTCTTCCACGAAGCTCTGCCCCTTTTTCTATTGGCCATTGGCGCGTTACTTGATTTCCTGGCTATATACACTTCCCTGCTGCGGTGTTTTCTTGCCCCGTTTCTGTTTTTGGCTCTCATAGTTTATGTTGTCTTTTATTAATAAAAAAAAGAGAACTTTTAGGGAACTGGAAAGAGAACTTCAAACTTAAAGCCAAACTAGCCAAGTTGGAAAAATTATCCAGTTCAGCTGAAATTTCTCTATCAGTTCCCTGCAATTCCCTTTTTCACGTATAAAGCCAATATAAATAAGGAGAGACAAAAGCATTCCAGCTGAATTGGAGAATGTTTCCAGTTTGGCTAGTTTGGCCTTAAGTTTGAAATTCCTTTGTGAATTTCCTGTAATTCCCCTTTATATGGATAAGGCCCATTCTGTGGCTTCTTGGTCCATTTTGATTTTCTTATATCAAAATCAGTTTATTTGTCTGAACATGTCTCTCTTCCCCTCCTACCGCATCATTTGGTTTCTGCACCTTACACGTTACATATGGTACATGTAGTCTGACAACAGCTGGAGGGCCGCAGTTTGACACCCCTTCTCTAAATACTGTTTAGATGACATAAGCCCTTTCGTTTTTTTGTGCTTTGTTTTATTTTATTTTTGTTATACTTTTTTTTTTCTATACTGCATCTGCCTTCTACATATACTTTTTCCATTGGCCAGCAATATAATTACGGACTGCACCTTGTTTCAGGCAGGATAACCTGAATTCATGCCTGCTAGTGGCGTTTGAGGACACAGTTATAAATGGGTTAGATGCCTGCGTTTGGGAAATCTCATATAAATCGCTGTAATAATTCTATTTCAGACAACAACAATCCCATTAATATATTGTTTTTTTTTCCCCCTTGAGTGCATACCGTGGCTACAGCATTTAAATTGGTCCTACCTAGCAAGATTATAGTTCTCATAATAAATCACAAAGGCAGAAGGATATTGCTAAATACAATTGTCATGACTATTGACATAATTATATTCATAAATATAAGCCAAGGCCAGCATAGCATTTAAATTGATGTGGTTAATGTACTGTTGCTTGTTTTTTGGACCATTGTAGATATTTTAATCCAGTTAGCAGTAATAGATATTACAAAGATCACGAGTACATACTTTTTTTTTTTTTGCTTTTACATCAAGGAGAAAATGGAAGATTATTGCCAAGAAAAGCATTGTAACTGACATGCGTCTGCAGTCTACATCTCTCTGGAAAGGAGATTTAAATAATGCTTTTGTTTATATTAAAAATCTGATTTACCTTTTTAATATTTCTCCTTTTTGCTTTAGACAGATGAAGTGCCCTGCTGTTTATTTTATGGTATTCTCAAAATGGCTCCACAAACACATGCAAAACCACACGCTCAGACATGAGCATGCACATATACATATATATTAGACTTGGGCGTCACCAACATTTCCATTTATTTTTCAGATTTTTTTGGTTTTGTCCGAATCTAATTTTGTCTATTGATTCGTTTCGGACGACTGGAATTGCATTGAATTTTGAGGCGAAATTCTCCTGAGGTCGACTTCCAAAATGTTTACCTTGGTCCTAACCATAGACTCCTGTGAGAAGGACTTTGGCTTGTTTCAGGGCCATATCAGGTGGACCTTGGCTATTATGGATGTAGCCATAGTTCTTCAATAGTCAGTGGGATGACTTTGGCTACTGCAATAAATAACCAAGGTCCACCTGAAATGGTCTGAAATTAAATCAAATTGAAATACAATAAAATGTGATTAAAAATTAAGAAAAAATAAAATTGCATATAAAATATTTTAAAATATAATAAACATAACTAAATATATATTAAAAAAATCATAATAATTTCATATAACTATTAAAATATATCGTGTCAGCCATAACATTATGACCACTGATAAGTGGCAAGCCGGCAGAGGCAGTGTGATGCTTTGGGCAATTTTCTGCCGGGAAACCTTGGTTTCTGCCATTCATGTGGATGTTACTTTTACACGTACCACCTACCTAAGCATTGTTACAGACCATGTACACCCTTTCATGGAAACGGTATTCCCTGATGGCATTGGCCTCTTTCAGAAGGATAATGTAGCCTGTCGCAAAGCAAAAATGGTTCAGGAATGGTTTGAGGAACACAACAACGAGTTCAAGGTGTTGACTTGGCCTCCAAATTCCCCAGATCTCAATTCACTCGAGCATCTGTAGGATGTGCTGGACAAACAAGTCCTATCCATGGAGGCCCCACCTCGGTGCTTTTGTATTGGTTCCCAATACCACAACACACCTCCAGAGGTCTAGTGGAGTCCATCCCTCAATGGGTCAGGGTTGTTTTGATGGCAAAAGATACCTACACAATAATAGGTGTAATGGTCAAAATGTTATGACTGATTGGTGTGTGTAAAAACATTTATTGCCATGGCAATAGTTTTAACATCCCATAATAGCATATTTATGTATAAAAACATTATTGTCATTTTTTTATTAAAATATCCTGCATAAACGTTATAATTAAAAAACTGTCACTGCCATAACAGTTCGTGTGGTATAACAATGCCGGTGATGTCATGCCAGCTATAGGTTGGTATCACATCGCTGATTATTGATCACTATCAACAGCTGTTAGGCTACATGTACCCTCCCGCCTAATTGGCCTCTAAATGGGAGTTTAAAACTTTTCAAACTTAGGGCCAAAGTAGCCAAGTTGGAAAAATTCTGCAATTCTGTTATTGATCTGAATTGGATACTTTTTCCAACTCAGCAACTTTGGACTAAAGATTAAAATCCCCTTGTCCATACCCTGCAATTGTCTCTTTCATGAATAGCACCCATAATCTTCAATCAATGTTTCACCCACAAAGTACCGTGCTCAAATAAAAATGATTAAAAAAAATTGATGAGAAGGATGAAGGGCATCTGAGAAAAAGGGGTGGGATTTTTTCTTTATTTGTCGTAGCGATTTTTCTGATGATTATGATTGGATTCATTGATTACCTATGATTATCTCAAGATATAAGATCACTCATGTTGTTCACAGAAATCGGGAGCTAAATCAGACTGGATAGATTTATGTGGAGCTGAAGTAGAGTGGACTAAAGAGAAATCCAGCCGGAAAAATGTATTCCAGGTAAAAAAAACAAAACTATTTTACTTAGTCAACTTACTGCTTCCTTTTCCAATACTTGCGCAGAGTTTGATGTAGACAACTGATTGATAAACTATTTTCTGTTCAGAGAGGTTAGATCTATTCATTGTATAAAACTATTCATTTTAAGAACTTCCTGGAAGCATCAAAAAACCAAAGACTACCCAAGTGGTTGTCCATTATGTAGGTAAGGAGGCCAGATCGATACTAAGCAATAGATCATGATTAAACTATGCCGAATAGTTTTATTCAGATGATTAAGTTAAAACAGGTGGGTTGTAAACACCTGCATGACAAGAAAATCAACAATAAAATGATTATTAATCACTTTATTATTCAAGATCACTTTTATTGTGGTCTAGTTTTCCTCTGTCCTACCATGCCACTAGTAGTACTGCTAAAAAAGTAGCGTCAGAGTAGCGTGTGTGCTAGGTGTGCCCATGTCGTGCTGGTCGAATTGGCAACAGAGTGAGTGACTCTAATGCCGAATTTGCTTCTGCCATTCGGCCCTTTGGATATATTACATGTAGGTGAGCTGTCAGTCTGATGGAAACTTGTTACCCTGGGACAGGATCCGCCCCTGGTGGAACTCATACTACTGCCAATGTGTATACAGGCCTTCATAGGACAATATGACCTAAATATTATAAACTGATCTGTTAGAAATTATTGAAAGTGTCTTTATTTTTTAAATTTTTTTTTATTTTATTGACTTTTGTAATGATACAGCACATAAAAATAAAGGCTAAAAATAAGGGGGAATGATTAATAAAATGCCTTTGAGTTAATATATGCAAAATTATTTATATTTGTTGATTATTGCAGTACTTGTTATATAAAAAAAAACAGTAAATAAATAAAGTAAAAAAATGTTTTAATATTAAAAATACACCACAGGAACCCAGCGCCCAGAATAAATATTTAAGTTACCATTGTTATTTTCAGTCAAGCCAGCTTCCAGCATAATAATATCATAATAAAACATTGTAATATTTTTTTTTTTTTGTTTCATTACCTACAGAGTAATGAAAGGCCACAGAGTGAGACGAAGCAATAATTAGCCGGGGCTGATGTGTTCTCTTATAAATGTCAGTAAAAATTCGTAGTTGAAATTAGCCTGGGTTTTCAATTTAAGACCATGAATTATTGATTATATTTGGAAAATGACCACTGAATGATTTGGATAAGAGGAATCAGAGAAACAAAATTATACCTGTTAGCTATGTTTACATTTAAAATCCATTATATTCGAAGAGTGATATTAATTATAAGGGTATAAATTGACAGAGTGCAGGTGACTGTGCATTCTAATGTTTGCTGTTCTACTGATTTGGTTTAATAACACTGAGAATGTATGGCCTATTTATTTCCTGCTAAATTAGCACACACAAAAGAATAATAAAAAAAAAATAAAACAACTTAGGTGCAGAATGAAATATAGACAAGCAGGACGATTCCTTTCCTTTAAAATTACAATTACGGGAGGTTTGTTTTTCCCCCCACTTCCGTCATCAACTTAGGTTAGACATTTCCATCACGTTAGGTCGCAAATGAGAAAAGATTAATGTCCCCGGATCTCATGCTTTTCAACATCTCTGCTAAGTGCACTTTTGGTTGTTTAGGCTGAAATTTAAAGCACAGAGGGATTAGAAGGGTTTACGAAATAATCTTAAATAATCCTGACCGTCATTTACACAGAAATGGCGGCGATAACAAATAAAACCCGTGTTAAGGAGGCGTCTTGTCGATCAATTGCTTGGACCGATGCCTTGGCATTGTGAGGCTACGCGAGCAATCCACGGTCAGAAGTAGATGAATGTTCCTCTGTAGTGGCCTGATGCTCGACACAGTCTTATGGGTTCTAAACCACACTGAAGTTAGCTATTTATTGTGCTTTTTGTCCCATGTACTGTCTGTTTGCCATTCACTGAGTAGTGACTTAAAGAAAGTTTTTGGTTGAGCAAGCGTTCTTTTTCACCTTTGTTTTTTGAATTTTTTTGCTCTGTTTTGGATTGTATCATGGCACTAAAAAAAAAGTGCCACTGGCTGGAGCACTGGACATCAAGTGACTGCAAGCGATGCAAGTGGCAGTTATATTGGAAATTGCACT
The DNA here is from genome assembly GCA_036172795.1 of Pelodytes ibericus. Classification (NCBI taxonomy): domain Eukaryota; kingdom Metazoa; phylum Chordata; class Amphibia; order Anura; family Pelodytidae; genus Pelodytes; species Pelodytes ibericus. The sequence goes on along the minus strand of CM069864.1, from coordinate 10,272,635 downwards.
TTTAAGCTGCGTTGAGTTGCAAAACGTTGGCCAGAATAATCGAGCGGAAAAAACGAGTTTGACTCGGCTATTATGGCCTGATTTACTTTCCATGAATAGATCCTCGTGGATTGCAAGCTCAAGGGGACGCTGTAGCAAAGAATGCACCTGGCTTGCTTTAACCCTTTGAGCACCAGTAAGTAGCCCCATCTGTGGACAGCATATAATATCTTTTCTTCTAAAAATAAAACACAACCTGGAACAAACTCTGGAAAAAAGGTAGAGCAGTAAAAAAAAATCAAGCCCAGTTACCACATAGTAACGTGGAGGGCATACCATCATGCACCAAGTCAGCCATGCAGAAAAACATTACAAAATGTCTGTAGCAAGACCTCCTAGAGTTAGGCTTAGTAGCATACTAAATCATGAAGATGGAGTGCATACCTGGTCTGATGACATTGCAGCACCTGTTAAGGTGGTATTTTATATAACTTTTGGCTTCCCAATGCAGGATACCAGGTGTTTCAATGATAACATAGTGTCAATAATTACACATGTTTGCTACTAGATTTAAGCACTGAGTGCCATGAATCCAGCGGCATACTATTTGTGGGGTGGCGGGGACGGAGTCTCCTGGGTGTCATCTTGTCAGAGTGGAACCTCTGGAACCAGAGTGGTGAAAGATGCAGGGAAAGTGTTATTGACACACTTTCACTGTGTTATGCACACGCTTTCACTGCATTATTGACACACTATCACTGCGTTATTGACACACTATCACTGCGTTATTAACACACTATCACTGTGTTATTGACACACTATCACTGCGTTATTAACACACTATCACTGTGTTATTGACACACTATCACTGCGTTATTAACACACTATCACTGCGTTATTGACACACTATCACTGCGTTATTGACACACTATCACTGCGTTATTAACACACTATCACTGTGTTATTGACACACTTTCACTGCGTTAACACACTATCACTGCGTTATGGACACACTATCACTGCGTTATTGACACACTATCACTGCGTTATTAACACACTATCACTGCGTTATTGACACACTATCACTGCGTTATGGACACACTATCACTGCGTTATTGACACACTATCACTGCGTTATTGACACACTATCACTGCGTTATTGACACACTATCACTGCGTTATTGACACACTATCACTGCGTTATTAACACACTTTCACTGCGTTATTGACACACTTTCACTGCGTTAACACACTATCACTGCGTTATGGACACACTATCACTGCGTTATTAACACACTATCACTGCGTTATTGACACACTATCACTGCGTTATGGACACACTATCACTGCGTTATTGACACACTTTCTTTGCCTTATTGACACACTATCACTGCGTTATTGACACACTATCACTGCGTTATTAACACACTATCACTGCGTTATTGACACACTATCACTGCGTTATTGACACACTATCACTGCGTTATTGACACACTATCACTGCGTTATTAACACACTATCACTGCGTTATTAACACACTATCACTGCATTATTGACACACTATCACTGCGTTATTGACACACTATCACTGCGTTATTGACACACTATCACTGCGTTATTGACACACTATCACTGCGTTATTAACACACTATCACTGTGTTATTGACACACTTTCACTGCGTTAACACACTATCACTGCGTTATGGACACACTATCACTGCGTTATTGACACACTTTCTTTGCCTTATTGACACACTATCACTGCGTTATTGACACACTATCACTGCATTATTAACACACTATCACTGCGTTATTGACACACTATCACTGCGTTATTGACACACTATCACTGCGTTATTGACACACTTTCTTTGCCTTATTGACACACTATCACTGCGTTATTGACACACTATCACTGCGTTATTGACACACTATCACTGCGTTATTGACACACTATCACTGCGTTATTAACACACTATCACTGCGTTATTAACACACTATCACTGTGTTATTGACACACTATCACTGCGTTATTGACACACTATCACTGCTTTATTAACACACTATCACTGTGTTATTGACGCACTATCACTGCATTATTGACACACTTTCACTGTGTTATTGACACACTATCACTGCGTTATTGACACACTTTCACTGCATTATTGACACACTATCACTGCGTTATTGACACACTTTCACTGCATTATTGACACACTTTCACTGCGTTATTGACACACTTTCTTTGCCTTATTGACACACTATCACTGCGTTATTGACACACTTTCTTTGCCTTATTGACACACTATCACTGCGTTATTGACACACTATCACTGCGTTATTAACACACTATCACTGTGTTATTGACACACTATCACTGCGTTATTGACACACTATCACTGCTTTATTAACACACTATCACTGTGTTATTGACACACTTTCACTGCATTATTGACACACTATCACTGCATTATTGACACACTTTCACTGTGTTATTGACACACTATCACTGCGTTATTGACACACTTTCACTGCATTATTGACACACTATCACTGCGTTATTGACACACTTTCACTGCATTATTGACACACTATCACTGCGTTATTGACACACTTTCACTGCATTATTGACACACTATCACTGCGTTATTGACACACTTTCACTGCATTATTGACACATTATCACTGCGTTATTGACACACTATCACTGCGTTATTGACACACTATCACTGCGTTATTGACACACTATCACTGCGTTGTTAACAAACTATCACTGCGTTATTGACACACTATCACTGCGTTATTAACACACTATCACTGCGTTATTGACACACTATCACTGCGTTATTGACACACTTTCTTTGCCTTATTGACACACTATTACTGCGTTATTGACACACTATCACTGCGTTATTAACACACTATCACTGCGTTATTGACACACTTTCTCTGTGTTATTGACACACTATCACTGCGTTATTGACACACTATCACTCCGTTATTAACACACTATCACTGTGTTATTGACACACTATCACTGCGTTATTAACACACTATCACTGTGTTATTGACACACTATCACTGCTTTATTGACACACTATCACTGCTTTATTAACACACTATCACTGTGTTATTGACGCACTATCACTGCATTATTGACACACTTTCACTGTGTTATTGACACACTATCACTGCATTATTGACACACTTTCACTGCATTATTGACACACTATCACTGCGTTATTGACACACTTTCACTGCATTATTGACACACTATCACTGCGTTATTGACACACTTTCACTGCGTTATTGACACACTATCACTGCGTTATTAACACACTATCACTGTGTTATTGACACACTTTCTTTGCCTTATTGACACACTATCACTGCGTTATTGACACACTATCACTGCGTTATTAACACACTATCACTGTGTTATTGACACACTATCACTGCTTTATTAACACACTATCACTGTGTTATTGACACACTTTCACTGCATTATTGACACACTATCACTGCATTATTGACACACTTTCACTGTGTTATTGACACACTATCACTGCGTTATTGACACACTTTCACTGCATTATTGACACACTATCACTGCGTTATTGACACACTTTCACTGCATTATTGACACACTATCACTGCGTTATTGACACACTTTCACTGCATTATTGACACACTATCACTGCGTTATTGACACACTTTCACTGCATTATTGACACACTATCACTGCGTTATTGACACACTTTCACTGCATTATTGACACACTATCACTGTGTTACTGACACACTTTCACTGAATTAAACGCATGTGCAGTTGTGTTGATACTATGTTACCGATGATTTATAAACCTCCGGGGCCCCTGAGAACCAGGATCCTGGGGGCAAGGAATCCTGACATCAATCCCAAATCAATACTGTCCCCCACAAAACAGAATATACTTTAAGGTCATCTGTTCTTTTAAGTGTCTTTGTCTCTCATTTTCCTTGATGCTCGACACGTTGTATTATTCTTGGTGTGCTGTGCATCATGCTCTCATGTTTTGCTTTCGCTGCCCTGTCTCAGCTGTTTGCCCTTCTGGATTCTGTCTTTTGACAGGTTACTGAGGAAGATTCTTGCATTTGTTTCCGACCTTATTGTTCATTTGGCCTCTAGTTAGAAAATGCTCCAGGTCCTCTAACAAATGATCTTGGCATAATGAACTTATACCTTGCAGGGGAATCTTTGTTGTTTTTGTGTCTGTTACATTTGGCACGTCAAGTTAATTGACATCACAGAGGGCTGTTTGTTATTTGGTTTTTATGGTTTCCTGTTTCGGTGCTCACATTATATTACAGACTCGTTAATAACTGGATTATCTGCATATTTAAATCATGCCTAATATTGTCCAATAAGCTCAAGACAGTTTAAAGAAACAGTAAAGAATTTTTTTTAACTTTTTTTCATTTTATAGAAATGTATTTCTGCACAGTGATTAATAAACTTTATCTCAGAACAGTGGTTACTATACTTTATCTCAGCACAGTGGTTACTATACTTTATCTCAGCACAGTGGTTACTATACTTTATGTCTGCACAGTGCCTAATATACCATGTTTCTGCACAGGGCTTGATATACCATGTTTCTGCACAGTGCCTAATATACCTTGTTTCTGCACAGTGCCTAATATACCATGTTTCTGCACAGTGCCTAATATACCATGTTTCTGCACAGTGCCTTATATACCATGTTTCTGCACAGTGCCTAATATACCATGTTTCTGCACAGTGCCTAATATACCTTGTTTCTGCACAGTGCCTAATATACCTTGTTTCTGCACAGTGCCTAATATACCTTGTTTCTGCACAGTGCCTAATATACCATGTTTCTGCACAGTGCCTAATATACCATGTTTCTGCACAGTGCCTAATATACCTTGTTTCTGCACAGTGCCTAATATACCTTGTTTCTGCACAGTGCCTAATATACCATGTTTCTGCACAGTGCCTAATATACCATGTTTCTGCACAGTGCCTAATATACCTTGATTCTGCACAGTGCCTAATATACCTTGTTTCTGCACAGTGCCTAATATACCATGTTTCTGCACAGTGCCTAATATACCATGTTTCTGCACAGTGCCTAATATACCATGTTTCTGCACAGTGCCTAATATACCATGTTTCTGCACAGTGCCAAATATACCATGTTTCTGCACAGTGCCTAATATACCATGTTTCTGCACAGTGCCTAATATACCATGTTTCTGCACAGTGCCTAATATACCTTGTTTCTGCACAGTGCCTAATATACCATGTTTCTGCACAGTGCCTAATATACCTTGTTTCTGCACAGTGCCTAATATACCATGTTTCTGCACAGTGCCTAATATACCATGTTTCTGCACAGTGCCAAATATACCATGTTTCTGCACAGTGCCTAATATACCTTGTTTCTGCACAGTGCCTAATATACCTTGTTTCTGCACAGTGCCTAATATACCTTGTTTCTGCACAGTGCCTTATATACCATGTTTCTGCACAGTGCCTTATATACCATGTTTCTGCACAGTGTCTAATATACCATGTTTCTGCACAGTGCCTTATATACCATGTTTCTGCACAGTGCCTAATATACCATGTTTCTGCACAGTGCCTTATATACCATGTTTCTGCACAGTGCCTAATATACCATGTTTCTGCACAGTGCCTAATATACCATGTTTCTGCACAGTGCCTAATATACCTTGTTTCTGCACAGTGCCTAATATACCTTGTTTCTGCACAGTGCCTAATATACCATGTTTCTGCACAGTGCCTAATATACCATGTTTCTGCACAGTGCCAAATATACCATGTTTCTGCACAGTGCCTAATATACCATGTTTCTGCACAGTGCCTAATATACCATGTTTCTGCACAGTGCCTAATATACCATGTTTCTGCACAGTGCCTAATATACCATGTTTCTGCACAGTGCCTAATATACCATGTTTCTGCACAGTGCCTAATATACCATGTTTCTGCACAGTGCCTAATATACCATGTTTCTGCACAGTGTCTAATATACCATGTTTCTGCACAGTGCCTAATATACCATGTTTCTGCACAGTGCCTAATATACCATGTTTCTGCACAGTGCCTAATATACCTTGTTTCTGCACAGTGCCTAATATACCATATTTCTGCACAGTGCCTAATATACCATATTTCTGCACAGTGCCTAATATACCATGTTTCTGCACAGTGCCTAATATACCATGTTTCTGCACGGTGCCTAATATACCATGTTTCTGCACAGTGCCTAATATACCATGTTTCTGCACGGTGCCTAATATACCATGTTTCTGCACAGTGCCTAATATACCATGTTTCTGCACAGTGCCTAATATACCATGTTTCTGCACAGTGCCTAATATACCATGTTTCTGCACGGTGCCTAATATACCATGTTTCTGCACGGTGCCTAATATACCATGTTTCTGCACAGTGCCTAATATACCTTGTTTCTGCACAGTGCCTTATATACCATGTTTCTGCACAGTGCCTTATATACCATGTTTCTGCACAGTGTCTAATATACCATGTTTCTGCACAGTGCCTTATATACCATGTTTCTGCACAGTGCCTAATATACCATGTTTCTGCACAGTGCCTAATATACCATGTTTCTGCACAGTGCCTAATATACCTTGTTTCTGCACAGTGCCTAATATACCATGTTTCTGCACAGTGCCTAATATACAATGTTTCTGCACAGTGCCTAATATACCATGTTTCTGCACAGTGCCAAATATACCATGCTTCTGCACAGTGCCTAATATACCATGTTTCTGCACAGTGCCTAATATACCTTGTTTCTGCACAGTGCCTAATATACCATATTTCTGCACAGTGCCTAATATACCATGTTTCTGCACGGTGCCTAATATACCATGTTTCTGCACAGTGCCTAATATACCATGTTTCTGCACAGTGCCTAATATACCTTGTTTCTGCACAGTGCCTAATATACCTTGTTTCTGCACAGTGCCTAATATACCATGTTTCTGCACAGTGCCTAATATACCATGTTTCTGCACAGTGCCTAATATACCATGTTTCTGCACAGTGCCAAATATACCATGTTTCTGCACAGTGCCAAATATACCATGTTTCTGCACAGTGCCTAATATACCATGTTTCTGCACAGTGCCTAATATACCATGTTTCTGCACAGTGCCTAATATACCATGTTTCTGCACAGTGCCAAATATACCATGTTTCTGCACAGTGCCAAATATACCATGTTTCTGCACAGTGCCTAATATACCTTGTTTCTGCACAGTGCCTAATATACCTTGTTTCTGCACAGTGCCTAATATACCTTGTTTCTGCACAGTGCCTAATATACCATGTTTCTGCACAGTGCCTAATATACCATGTTTCTGCACAGTGCCTAATATACCTTGTTTCTGCACAGTGTCTAATATACCATGTTTCTGCACAGTGCCTAATATACCTTGTTTCTGCACAGTGCCTAATATACCATGTTTCTGCACAGTGTCTAATATACCTTGTTTCTGCACAGTGCCAAATATACCATGTTTCTGCACAGTGCCAAATATACCATGTTTCTGCACAGTGCCTAATATACCATGTTTCTGCACGGTGCCTAATATACCATGTTTCTGCACAGTGCCTAAGATACCATGTTTCTGCACAGTGCCTAATATACCATGTTTCTGCACAGTGCCTAATATACCATGTTTCTGCACAGTGCCTAATATACCATGTTTCTGCACAGTGCCTAATATACCATGTTTCTGCACAGTGTCTAATATACCATGTTTCTGCACAGTGCCAAATATACCATGTTTCTGCACAGTGCCTAATATACCTTGTTTCTGCACAGTGCCTAATATACCTTGTTTCTGCACAGTTCCTAATATACCATGTTTCTGCACAGTGCCTAATATACCATGTTTCTGCACAGTGCCTAATATACCTTGTTTCTGCACAGTGTCTAATATACCATGTTTCTGCACAGTGCCTAATATACCTTGTTTCTGCACAGTGCCTAATATACCATGTTTCTGCACAGTGTCTAATATACCTTGTTTCTGCACAGTGCCAAATATACCATGTTTCTGCACAGTGCCTAATATACCATGTTTCTGCACAGTGCCTAATATACCATGTTTCTGCACAGTGCCTAATATACCTTGTTTCTGCACAGTGTCTAATATACCATGTTTCTGCACAGTGCCTAATATACCTTGTTTCTGCACAGTGCCTAATATACCATGTTTCTGCACAGTGTCTAATATACCTTGTTTCTGCACAGTGCCAAATATACCATGTTTCTGCACAGTGCCAAATATACCATGTTTCTGCACAGTGCCTAATATACCATGTTTCTGCACAGTGCCTAATATACCATGTTTCTGCACAGTGCCTAATATACCATGTTTCTGCACAGTGTCTAATATACCATGTTTCTGCACAGTGCCTAATATACCATGTTTCTGCACAGTGCCTAATATACCATGTTTCTGCACAGTGCCTAATATACCATGTTTCTGCACAGTGCCTAATATACCATGTTTCTGCACAGTGCCTAATATACCATGTTTCTGCACAGTGCCTAATATACCATGTTTCTGCACAGTGTCTAATATACCATGTTTCTGCACAGTGCCTAATATACCATGTTTCTGCACAGTGCCTAATATACCATGTTTCTGCACAGTGTCTAATATACCATGTTTCTGCACAGTGCCTAATATACCATGTTTCTGCACAGTGCCTAATATACCATGTTTCTGCACAGTGCCTAATATACCATGTTTCTGCACAGTGCCTAATATACCTTGTTTCTGCACAGTGCCTAATATACCATGTTTCTGCACAGTGCCTAATATACCATGTTTCTGCACAGTGTCTAAGATACCTTGTTTCTGCACAGTGCCTAATATACCTTGTTTCTGCACAGTGCCTAATATACCATGTTTCTGCACAGTGTCTAATATACCTTGTTTCTGCACAGTGCCTAATATACCATGTTTCTGCATAGTGCCTAATATACCATGTTTCTGCACAGTGCCTAATATACCATGTTTCTGCACAGTGCCTAATATACCTTGTTTCTGCACAGTGCCTAATATACCATGTTTCTGCACAGTGCCTAATATACCATGTTTCTGCACAGTGCCTAATATACCATGTTTCTGCACAGTGCCTAATATACCATGTTTCTGCACAGTGCCTAATATACCTTGTTTCAGCACAGTGCCTAATATACCTTGTTTCTGCACAGTGCCTAATATACCATGTTTCTGCACAGTGTCTAATATACCATGTTTCTGCACAGTGCCTAATATACCTTGTTTCTGCACAGTGCCTAATATACCATGTTTCTGCACAGTGCCTAATATACCTTGTTTCTGCACAGTGCCTTATATACCATGTTTCTGCACAGTGCCTAATATACCATATTTCTGCACAGTGCCTAATATACCTTGTTTCTGCACAGTGCCTAATATACCTTGTTTCTGCACAGTGTCTAATATACCTTGTTTCTGCACAGTGCCAAATATACCATGTTTCTGCACAGTGCCTAATATACCATGTTTCTGCACAGTTCCTAATATACCATGTTTCTGCACAGTTCCTAATATACCTTTGTATTCTGCCAATACAGGGAGTGCAGAATTATTAGGCAAATGAGTATTTTGACCACATCATCCTCTTTATGCATGTTGTCTTACTCCAAGCTGTATAGGCTCGAAAGCCTACTACCAATTAAGCATATTAGGTGATGTGCATCTCTGTAATGAGAAGGGGTGTGGTCTAATGACATCAACACCCTATATCAGGTGTGCATAATTATTAGGCAACTTCCTTTCCTTTGGCAAAATGGGTCAAAAGAAGGACTTGACAGGCTCAGAAAAGTCAAAAATAGTGAGATATCTTGCAGAGGGATGCAGCACTCTTAAAATTGCAAAGCTTCTGAAGCGTGATCATCGAACAATCAAGCGTTTCATTCAAAATAGTCAACAGGGTCGCAAGAAGCGTGTGGAAAAACCAAGGCGCAAAATAACTGCCCATGAACTGAGAAAAGTCAAGTGTGCAGCTGCCACGATGCCACTTGCCACCAGTTTGGCCATATTTCAGAGCTGCAACATCACTGGAGTGCCCAAAAGCACAAGGTGTGCAGTACACCACTGAACAAGACACACAAGCTGAAACGTCAAGACTGGGCCAAGAAATATCTCAAGACTGATTTTTCTAAGGTTTTATGGACTGATGAAATGAGAGTGAGTCTTGATGGGCCAGATGGATGGGCCCCGTGGCTGGATTGGTAAAGGGCAGAGAGCTCCAGTCCAACTCAGACGCCAGCAAGGTGGAGGTGGAGTACTGGTTTGGGCTGGTATCATCAAAGATGAGCTTGTGGGGCCTTTTCGGGTTGAGGATGGAGTCAAGCTCAACTCCCAGTCCTACTGACAGTTCCTGGAAGACACCTTCTTCAAGCAGTGGTACAGGAAGAAGTCTGCATCCTTCAAGAAAAACATGATTTTCATGCAGGACAATGCTCCATCACACGCGTCCAAGTACTCCACAGCGTGGCTGGCAAGAAAGGGTATAAAAGAAGAAAATCTAATGACATGGCCTCCTTGTTCACCTGATCTGTACCCCATTGAGAACCTGTGGTCCATCATCAAATGTGAGATTTACAAGGAGGGAAAACAGTACACCTCTCTGAACAGTGTCTGGGAGGCTGTGGTTGCTGCTGCACGCAATGTTGATGGTGAACAGATCAAAACACTGACAGAATCCATGGATGGCAGGCTTTTGAGTGTCCTTGCAAAGAAAGGTGGCTATATTGGTCACTGATTTGTTTTTGTTTTGTTTTTGAATGTCAGAAATGTATATTTGTGAATGTTGAGATGTTATATTGGTTTCACTGGTAAAAATAAATAATTGAAATGGGTATATATTTGTTTTTTGTTAAGTTGCCTAATAATTATGCACAGTAATAGTCACCTGCACACACAGATATCCCCCTAAAATAGCTAAAACTAAAAACAAACTAAAAACTACTTCCAAAAATATTCAGCTTTGATATTAATGAGTTTTTTGGGTTCATTGAGAACATGGTTGTTGTTCAATAATAAAATTAATCCTCAAAAATACAACTTGCCTAATAATTCTGCACTCCCTGTACATTGTATAGGTATTATTTCTATTCTATATATTCACAGTATAACCAAGACTTAGATGACAGTGTCTCTTTAACCGTATTTACAGTTATATCTGCCAGTGAAGGGAACTTTCATGAGTTATATTAAAACGCTGCTACTTGGACAAATCTATAACATATTTTCATGGCTGTAATCAGTGTATGAGAATCAATATACAATTTACTTATTTCAATTCAAAACTAAACAAGTTTAAACTTGTGTTTCCCTTAAAGGGACGGTATCACCTAAACATTGTTATTACTGTGCATGTAGAGAATAAAAAAATATATAAATTGAAAATGATCTATACATTATGTTAGCAAAATTGCCAGAGATTTAGATTATTTTCTACATTTCATATTCCCTTACATAAAAACCCTAAAGGAGTATTCATTCATAGAAACAGAGAATGTGATGACAGATAAGAACCATTTGGCCTTGTGCCTATCCCACCCATGCTTAAACTCCTTCACCATGATACTTGCATGTATGTTTGAAGCTCATAGGTGATTAGTCATTTCGGTGCTCGTTCGTCTCTTCAGCAGTCTCTTTGCTCTGTCTTGTAGCTGTTTACAGTCGTTGTTCTGCAAGTTGGACCTTTGTTTTTTCAATAGTTTAGTTACTTTCGAGCAGGTTCTTGAGTTTTGACCACTTAACATGTTTGTGACCTTTCCTCTTCCAATTGATTGCTTCATGATAGTGACACACTATGCATACTATGGTTTTGAAATCATTTGGTGTGTTTTCGGCCATGATGGCTGAATTTGCGAGGTTATTCAGTTTCACATATTGTGTAGCTCAAAATTTGACTTCCTAAGTGACCACAATGTACTCCAAAACTTCCTGAACTTCAGACCAATTGGCTTAAAAATCTTACAAGCGCTGTCATTATACTACATCACCAGTCATGTCATAATCTCCAGGTGCCCATGCCCAATGTGCTTATGGTTAACCTCAAATTTTATTAAAACTTAACATGGGAAAGGAGCAAAGTAGAGAGCTGAATACTCGTGTTGACCTAGAAATTCAAGCATGAATAAGGTGTGCACATTTCATGATTCTAGAGTTCAGTGTTCTAGAGTTTTTAGCACTTCAGACAAACAAACAAACAGAGATGAGTTGCTGAGAGAATGCCTGAAGCAGCAACAGACATGGAAGTAAGATCAAGTAGAGAAAGTGCCATGGCAAGCCAAGACCATGCATGGGATGTATCATCGATAGACAGGAAATCATACCAGTGGCTGTAGAGGGCTGGACTCAATGACAGCACCAAGACACTGATCACGGCAGCACAAGAAGTTGCACCGAGCACCATATCCATCAGGAAGAAGGAGTATAAGAAGCTAGAGAATTACCAGGGCCTAAAAGAGGAACTAGAGAGTGAGGGCCAAAGTGGTCCTAGTAGTGATAGGACCACTCAGACTGTGACACCTAAGCTTGGAGAGTGGTTCCAACAGATTCCAAGAATTACATCAGAGCACTCTGTCCAGAAGTGTCCAGGGCTAGGAGCAGCTAAAATACTGAATAGAGCCCTCAAACTCCCAGGCCTCTGATAGAGGACCCGGGGTGAAGAAGACAAACACGACCCTTAGAGGGGTGAGAAAAATAAATATATATATATATATATATATATATATATATTATAAATTAAATTAAAAAATGCAATGCTTTATATAATGTTTATGTATGCTCTACTTTAATAATTATGTTTGCATTGCCAAGTGCTCTTCTCCATCCCAAATGATGCCTGTTTTGCATATCATTTACATCAAGCATTAGGCAATGCCCACTGCTAATTAATGTTTAATAATGCATTAAAACCTTAATAAGTAAGAATGGAATGAGTTAGACTGCGATAAATAATTCACCTTTACATTTTTAAAACCTTATTTGTAAGTACAAACACAAAAACAAACACAAACACAAAACTCTCATTTTGGATGGAACTCTTCCAGGGGCTCCTGAACTCCCAATACCAGAAATCAACAACAGGCAAATAACTCCGAAACTAGAACAGAGGAAGAGTGTTCCCACAGAGGCGCAAGCGGACGTGTAGGGAAGAGACCAAAGAGAATGTGACACACTATAAAATATAAAAACAAATGGCACTGACTTTTATTCTCTTGATTTTGCTATATTTCTCAGTCTGTTATGCTTTGATGTTTTTCTACTTTTTTAGCATTTCTTTTACTTTTTATTTATTTCATCTTTTTTCTTTAACAGACGCCACTGTTCCTTTAAGTCTGTGAAAATGGTCGCTAAAGGAAGCTGTTTTAAATGGCATTATATATAATTTCTTTTGTGAATATTAAGCAGCCCCTATAAGTAACATTTCGATGTCCCCTGATCTTTTTTAATTGTAAGAGCTGCCTTAGTAATGTTATGGGGCAGTTCGATCTTGTATTTGTTTACTGAAGGGAATTTTATCATTCCAAGGATGCTTTGAATCTTTGTCTCCGACATTGTCAGTTACCCTTCACAATTGGGTTATTTCCCTATACTAGGAATAAGGAATAGCATAGTTATGTTGATGTGTGAAAGCTGCTTATATGTTACTACCTACCTATTTTCCAGTTATACACTACAAATCTAAGCCGATCAGGTATACCACGTGTACCCTTTTATTTTAACTGTTTTTTAAATGATGTAGTCCTCTGTCTAGGGTGTTGGTGGTCACTCCTACCGGCTGGATCTAGAAACGTTTGAATACTTGAGATCCGGATCGACAAGGATACTATGTCTATTATTTAACTATGCAAGATAGTCATGCTGTTTGTCTTCTTATGATCTGGGAAAACATTTGATTATTCGATTCTACTTTTTCTGTTGAAATTGTTCAATGAGGGTTGAATATGTATCCCCTCTAACAAAACAAATAACACTCTTTAGGGTTGTGTCTCTCGTGATGCAATCCCCCTTCTATTTAATACTATTCTGCTCAATATTGTATATTATCAATGATGTGATTGATATTTATGTGATACAATAAAAAAAAACTGATGAAAAAAAAAAAATCCACTCACACAGTGTAAGTTACATAACCATAATTACCAGTAGCCCCCCCCCCCCCCCCCCCTGCTGAATGATGGAACTCTCTTGTATGAAGTATAATTGACTCCAGTATGGACACAAAAAGATGAGAGGTCCCGCAGGCTATGGAATCCCCCAATTATCAAAAGATCACAGCAACATATATCTGTTTTTGTGATCGTTTGTGGATTTCTAATAAAGTGCAATTCTTTTTTTGTCTTGAGACTCTACTTAAGTTCTAATTTAGGAGATAGTTACAAGGTGGAACTCTCATCTATTGTTGATTTCTCTTATTTGCATTTAACATCTCCTTAAAAAAAAAAGTTTTATGTCTTTTTTTTTGGGGTTTTGATACATGACCTACAAAACCTAGGAGGGCAGATCCAGTGCCCATGTGTGTGCCGTTACATGTGCCTTGCGCGGCATTTTACGAGTCATTTGGTTCCTGACAGTGACAGTGAAGCTTTCGGAAACCGCAGATGTTGTTTGTCCATCTGAAATAAAAATATTTATTTTCAGCCACGGGCATGTTCTTTGTTACAGGAAATCGAGCACAACTGCGCCTAATGCTTAATGTGCATAAGAAGGAATTCCGTCAAACACCGCAGCTTCGGAGATATCCAGAGCCAAATAAATATGAAAAGCTGTCACCGATAGAAGAGAATAGTCTCTCTGCAAAAAAATATACTCAGCTGTGCGTCCGTTTTACGAAAGAGTTCTGTTTAATTCAAGGGTATTTCTTTCGCATTTTTAAATGTGAAACTAGTTGTGCTATGTTTGATACAGTGCCGGACTTCTTAAAACACACTGCTGCCATCTAGTGGATTGAGCGGTAATGGTTATGCTGAGTGTGATTAGTTTTCTTTTAGAAACGTAACAAGAGTTGGAAGGTGAATATATTTAGGAAGAAGTTATCTATGGTATCCTTAGAGGCAATCGGTATGCTACAGAGAAATAAAAAGTGTACCGAATTTAGAAGAAAATACATATGTATAAAAAAAATCTCAAGGGCATATTTATTGAGAGAAAAAAAAAATGCAGCAACGTCATTACATTAATGAGAAATCCTGGTGAGTATTCCAGTTTTAGCTTTTTTGTCCAGCATTCCTCTAGTTTTTACTTGATAAATATGACTGATTACACTTTCATCTCAGTGACTTAACTATCCATTGTGCAGGGACAAATTTGTTTATCCCCCTAGAAGAGCCCAGTGGTCATGGATAATGTATTGTTATAAAGTGACAATGTGTAAAGCTGTAACTCTGTATTATCCATGGCCAGCTGAGCTCTTCTATATATTCTTCTATACATTGTGCAGGGTCTGGTGAGTTTATCCTGCTAGAAGAACAGAGTTGGTACTGTATAATGCATTGTTATATAGTGACAGTGTGTAAAGATGTAACTCTGCATTATCCATGGCCAGCTGAGCTCTTCTATATATTCTTCTATACATTGTGCAGGGCCTGGTTAGTTTCTCCTGCTAGAAGAACAGAGTTGGCCCTGTATAATGCATTGTTATAAAGTGACAGTGTGTAAAGATGTAACTCTGTATTATCCATGGCCAGCTGAGCTCTTCTATATATTCTATACATTGTGCAGGGTCTGGTGAGTTTATCCTGCTAGAAGAACAGAGTTGGCCCTGTATAATGCATTGTTATAAAGTGACAGTGTGTAAAGATGTAACTCTGCATTATCCATGGCCAGCTGAGCTCTTCTATATATTCTTCTATACATTGTGCAGGGTCTGGTGAGTTTATCCTGCTAGAAGAACAGAGTTGGTACTGTATAATGCATTGTTATAAAGTGACAGTGTGTAAAGATGTAACTCTGCATTATCCATGGCCAGCTGAGCTCTTCTATAGATTCTTCTATTTATTGTGCAGGGCCTGGTGAGTTTCTCCTGCTAGAAGAACAGAGTTGGTCCTGTATAAGGCATTGTTATAAAGTGACAGTGTGTAAAGATGTAACTCTGCATTAACCATGACCAGCTGAGCTCTTCTATATATTCTTCTATACATTGTGCAGGGTCTGGTGAGTTTCTCCTGCTAGAAGAACAGAGTTGGCCCTGTATAATGCATTGTTATAAAGTGACAGTGTGTAAAGATGTAACTCTGCATTAACCATGACCAGCTGAGCTCTTCTATATATTCTTCTATACATTGTGCAGGGTCTGGTGAGTTTCTCCTGCTAGAAGAACAGAGTTGGTCCTGTATAATGCATTGTTATAAAGTGACAGTGTGTAAAGATGTAACTCTGCATTATCCATGGCCAGCTGAGCTCTTCTATAGATTCTTCTATTTATTGTGCAGGGCCTGGTGAGTTTCTCCTGCTAGAAGAACAGAGTTGGTCCTGTATAAGGCATTGTTATAAAGTGACAGTGTGGTAAGATGTAACTCTGCATTACCTAAGGCCAGCTGAGCTCTTCTATATACTCTTTTATACATTGTGCAGGGTATGGTGAGTTTCTCCTGCTAGAAGAACAGAGTTGGCCCTGTATAATGCATTGTTATAAAGTGACAGCATGTAAAGATGTAAGTCTGCATTATCCATGTTCAGAGGAGGTCTTCTAGCAGGAGTAGCTCCCCGGGTTTGTCCCATTTTCAGTTTAGTCTCACATGCCTTTTGTAAATAGAATTAACTAGTGTTTTATGATGATCTTTTTCTTGTGGCTTAACTGTACTTGTAGCTGAATACTAGAGGTTATTATTACCCAACTTAATGGTATTCATTTATTGACCTCAAGAGGATGAAGTAATGAGTTGACCCAGTTAGGCTTAGAACCTGCAAGCCAGATGTATGAACACATACTGCAGGCACAACATAGTGAGAAGACCTTGTATTTAGAAAAACAGCAAGTAATACTACATTCTGTCCATAACAGGGAACCGTATGTCCCCTTACAGTCCTGCACTATGGATTATTATGTCCCCGATAGAAATATGTCTTAATGCCAGGAAAAAAGATGTGTATATTTTGTTTTTTTTTATTTTTTTGAATGAGGAATTGATAACAGTTATATAAAGTAGTTTAGATAAATCAACACTGTTTTCATACTTATTTTTCTGTCCTATTTGTTTGGATTCTCTGCTCTGTGGTGCAGATAATATTACTCTATAAATCTAACATGTCCTTTGACAGTGATGTTTCATCTCACTGGAAATAATCAGTTTAGTGAAGGACAATATGCTTCATTTAGAAGGTAATTATGTCAAGTAAAACAATTTCTTTCCACACATTACCTGTGCGTGATTTTCCTCTCTCCGTAACTGTCGCTTCATTTGGCATCAGCTGTTTACAGGTTAAACCAGACACATCCAAATTTGCATGAAGGTGATAATTTCCTGTGACACGGTTTATGATTTATTCCATCTGGGGCACGAGTCACAACTGATAACAGGTCTCGGAATCCCGAAAGGTTTGACCCTGACATCAATCGTAGGGTCTTATTGTGAAGGAGCAGATTCTCAAGGTCATACCAAGGTCACTTATAGTATAGGCAGTACTATCACAAGGGTCTAGGGCACTCGTTCGGGGGCCAGTTCCCCGCGGCAGTTAGAGCGCTGACAGTTCAACGCGCCTTTTTCGGCACCAATATGTCAGCACAAAATACTTACCCCCTAATAAAATTACCCCCTCCAATCCTAAAAGTACCCCCCTAACCCCAAACCCTACCCCTAAGCCTCAAACTAACTGAGAAATGATGAACCATGCTGAAGATCATAACCGGGCTACAAGGGTATTGAAAAAACCACACACTGTTCATTGATCAGGAATGCATTGTGTCAACTCACGGACACAACTTTCAGTGTTTTGTCTTGAGAAAAAGGTTGATTTTTTTTCTAGTTTTTAAAATCTGCAGTGTTAACACTATACTTTTTTCATTTTTTTTTTGTTCGAATAGAAAAGGAAAAAAAAAAAGTTTGTGCCTTAAAATTCTAGGTTTGTAATCTATAAACCTGAATTGGAGAGCTTTTGAGTTGTAAAGGTAATGTAAAATTAAACATGTTGGCATACTCTAATAGCCTAACACTAACCTGCAGCACCTGCAGTAAACATGCAGAGTAATCACTGGGGGAGCGCTTAAAAATGTGATTTATACAGAATGCCTGCATCAAATCACACTGGGAAAAAATCCTGTGCACTATACAAGCAGCAATCTTCATCTTGCACCAAAGTTAGTTTGGGGACTAGGCTTTACTAGTCCACAGCTAATACCATTATTGGTTATGGTAAAATCATTGCCGCTACAAAATTACCACACTTATTTAAAAAAAGCTATATACCATATTTGAATATAGGACGACCCTGAAAATTAACCAGCAAAAAAAGCACCATTTGTTTTATTGGAAACAGGGGCAGCTGGAAACAGGGGCAGCTGGACAGCCTGTGGCCCAGGTATTATTATGTTTAGGGAAGAGGGGATCATTAGGTGATTGGAGGTGGCTATTACACCCCCAGTTCCCTAGCATTATATTAAAGTTTTTATGGAGAATAAAGGCATTTTTTTAAAGATAACATTGTTCTCGTACTGCTGAAGTATTGTTTAACGCACATTAGTTCATAGTCGTCTGTTGCCATTGAATCACATCTTAAAACTTTATTTTTGCTAGCTATAAGGGCCTGAATTCAATCGGATTCATTACGTTTTAGGCATCGTTCAGATATCCAGGTAGAGATGGCCGACAGACAGTCCCCGATGTCTGACACAGCTGGGGGAGTGAGGTCAGGGGAGGGGAGGTAGCTCTAAGTGTCATCCATGTACAAGTGGTATTGGAAGCCAAAAATAATGGATGAGTTTTCCTAAAGAGGAGGTGTACAGGGAAAACAGCTGACTAAACTGTATGTTACAAAGTAAATGACACCACAATAGTATCAGGTTGTCGTATTTTTTTTATTAATTTCAGTATTTAAAAGTGCTCTCCTTTTAAGATATGTTTTTATATAATATTAAAGAGTTTATGATCCCTGATCCTTAAAGAGCCTGTCTGCCGGATATATATATTCAGTATATATCCATGAGGTAGACGTATCAGCCAGGAATTTAACTTGCAAGCGTGAGCATTGTAAAGTAAAAATTCAAATTGTGCTGGCATTACAGTTCCTTGAAGAAAAATCTTAAAATTTAATGGTGAGCAACAATGCAACAGAAAGAAGGCCAGAAACACTGTCCTTTTCATTCTATGGACTCTTAATCATAAGTGCCTGAAAGTTCTAATTGGCCAGGTAAAACTCCCCAGCTAACAGCATCGACTTCAGAAGCCCGGGCTTCTTCTTCCTACAGGGATTATCATTGTAAAGTGATAACAGTGCTACAATCTGACCATAAACTTATATAATATACACTGATCAGCCATAACATTATGACCATTGACAGGTGGCAAGCAGGTGGAGGCAGTGTGATGCTTTGGGCAATTTTTTGCTGGGAAACTTTGGTTCCTGCCATTCATGTGGATGTTACTTTGACACGTACCACCTACCTAAGCATTGTTACAGACCATGTACACCCTTTCATGAAAACGGTATTCCCTGATGGCATTGGCCTCTTTCAGCAGGATAATGCCCCTGCCATAAAGCAAGAATGGTTCAGGAATGGTTTGAGGAACACAACAATGAGTTCAAGGTGTTGACTTGGCCTCCAAATTCCCCAGATCTAAATCCAATCGAGCATCTGTGGGATGTGCTGGACAACCAATTCAATACATGGAGGCCCCACCTCGTAACTTACAGGACTTAAAGGATCTGCTGCTAACGTCTTGGTGCCAGATACCACAGAACACCTTCAGAGGTCTAGTGGAGACCATGCCTCGATGGATCAGGGCTTGTTTGGTGTCACAATATTAGGGAAGTGGTCATAATGTTATGGCTGATTGGTGTGTATAATACCCACAGTTTCATCACAGATCTCCAAAGTGCTCCTCCAAACAACTGGGTTAGCACATGAGAAACATGTGCAAATAAAGAAATGAAAAAAAAACAAAAAAGTGATGAAATACAAATGCAGTGGGTTGCAGTGTGTAGTGCTATTTAATACTACAGTGTTCATATTATTGAGCACCATCTTTGCTTTGTGTTTTTTTTTAATTCTCATTTCTGTTTTGGGTTATCCATTTTTATTTTATTGCTTGAACAAGTGGTTGACTGAATGGTGATTGAAATTATACATCAGTACCTTAATATTAGAAATATGTGTAGCAGATCAAAGAGTCATGAATATTTTACTAAACATTCTCTTTCGTAAAGTCTTCTATATGGACAAAATGGCTGTCGGCTCTATTTTTAGACACATTTTGGAACGTTTGTTAGAATACTGAATATAAGTGATCCAAATCAATGCAGGTCGGAGACAGGGTAGCCTTTTAGAGCCACATTTATTTCCATCTATTTTTTTTTTTTTCTATTTAACCTTTTTCAATGCCAGATGGAAACATAAAATACTAAGAAGACCTATGTCGCTGGAATTCCCCTGCAGCATCCAAAGATTTCTCCAAATGGACAATGATAGAGTTAAGCACAGATGAAGAAAAAAAAAAAAAACTAAAACACGTTCTGCGTTGATACCCTGTAAAGGCGGCTGGCGATTTGTTTGTAGTTGTTTGTGACAATGAGTAAACAGAGGTAAACAAAGTGTTTACCCAGTCAAATCCCAGGGAAGCTTGTTAAAATGTGAAATATGCCACATTATTTTGAAACGGGTTGAAAAATAAGTGAACCATTTTATCCGCTGGACCACCAGCATCTTAAACTGCTTAACTTCTTGTTTTTTTCCCTCTTTCCTATATTTTGATGACAACTCGGATCCTTCATTAGCTCTGTTTGTTTCTGAATATTGTAACATGTTACATATGCTGTCGGTTTTGTATAATAATTGTAATAATAAGGCTGACAGTGATCTCACATTAGTCATTTTGCAGGTCATTTATCTAAGTGAGGAGAGGTTTACAGATGGTAATGTGATGGAGAAAAGTAAAGAGGGGGGTACATTCTTGTCTTGAGTTTGTCATATGTAATTCACCAAGGGTATTCCCATTATATCCATGCCTGTAATTTCCATCTCAGTATGTCACTCCACTTCTGAGAAATCTTAATTATATAAAGACAATGCAAAATATAAGCAATGTGTACTATATTTCCACTCAGGCTGAGATATATAGAATATATAGAATATCTTTATATTTTATTTTTTTAAGTGTAACTTGTAGTGTTGTATGTGATTGCTCAAACTCTGGTCTACAAAGGAGCCAGATGTTCCTCGCTAATTAACCCCTTTCCGCAAATGTATATATATATGTCCAATCCAAATCGGCCTACACCGGTTGGTGCCAATAATAGGATTTTCCATTTAAATGAGTCAGTCTTCCAGGACCCTACTCGTAACACTTCTGGAGGTGTATAGTCGCTTTGATATCCAATCACAGTGATCGTATGCCGCCATGTTAGAAAGACGATTTTAATATGTCCAGTGCAGCTAAATAGGTTAAAGAAAGCCTTGCACAATAGTTATTTTTGTTAGCGCATACAGTGTTAGCAAGGCATCAGGACAACACCAGATAACATTACCTTGGTGTAAAGCAATTTTAGTACCAATATGGCTATTTCAGGGGCAGTTCAAGCTAGCTCATGTTCTGTTTATAGTGAAATTTTCTAACTTGCGAAATTCCCTAATTTTTCTCCTGTATTTTTACATTTGAAATAATTTCAGTGGGGCATCAAAATCTCAGTAACATTCGAATAAGGGAGGGGCTTAGAGAGATAGGCAGGACTGTTGCG
This sequence comes from Pelodytes ibericus, assembly GCA_036172795.1. Classification (NCBI taxonomy): domain Eukaryota; kingdom Metazoa; phylum Chordata; class Amphibia; order Anura; family Pelodytidae; genus Pelodytes; species Pelodytes ibericus. The sequence continues at coordinate 10,250,646 of CM069864.1, read as the reverse complement.
GTAGCAACAGGCTAATATCTATTACACTGTATTTGCAGTTGTGAATAGAAAGAAAGAGTTTAGTAAAAAAAAAAATTACTGATAACACAAGTCTGTTTCTTTTTTTTTTTTTACCTTACACATTTTTTAGTGGTACCGCCTGCCCCCCCCCCCCCCCCCCAAAAAAAAAAACGAATACAAAAAACTGATGCATTTAAAAAGTAAAGGTTAAATACATTTGTACGGTGCTTGACGCATCTTAAAGAAAATGTTTCAGCTGATGGAACTTGCCTCATAGTACCACCAGAAGTTGTAATACATTTAATCACAACAAACAGTCTGTCTCATTATATTATGAGTGAAGCAAGCTTCTCCTATACCAGGCATCAAGGAACAAAAAAAAGTGGCCATTAGGAAGAGTAAAATCAAAGATCATCCTTTATCCATACACCTGACGGCAAGCTTGGAAAACATGTTTTGCGAAGAGAAACTGGCCTTTTCCAAGACTAAAAAAAGACGGAGGTTGGATAATCCTTGGTTTCTACAAATAAAGCACATTGAGTGGGGAACACTTACACATTCAAAAAACTTCTGAAAATCCATCTAACCACCCAAGACACCGGTAACTAACTAACTAACCATTACTACTAGCTTGGTGAACCCCAAAAAGATAGAATTGTGAATATCTCTTTTGACCTTGTGAAGCTACCTCCCTACTAGAATATATGCCTCAGTGTCTTATTTCTATATTAGTCAACTAATATTCCATCAAAATTTCCGTACATAAATATTTACTTTAAAAAATAAAATTAGAGCAAATTGACAAATGGTAATAGGGGTGAAATCAGAACTAATACGACTGGAACATTTTTTCATAATTTCCAATTCACCACTGGTAGATATCTAGCACCTGAGCCCCCAACTGCAAGGATACACATACGGATCTTGGTAACTCATATCTTATACTTTAAGTGCCCTCCTTATTAGCATTTTTTTTCTCTAAGAGATGCATTGCAGCGTTTTTTTTTTTTTGTTTGTTTGTATATTTCCCCTCACTATATGACATCTGATGCCCTTAGCCTTCTCTTACAAATCAAGTTCCAGGGACAATACTCCAGATGTGCACCATAAGATTATATCCCCCAGCATAACATCCTTCTGCTCCTCTCTGTGCTGATATTCAGTGTTCAAGACATTTGTTCTTCCGTATAATGTATATTTGTTTGTTTGTTTTTTGTCGACGATGGTAATTGTAATGTTTTATGCAAACTCTTTTTTTTTTTCACTTTTTTTCAATGCAAATTTGTTTTTAGTAACTTTTTGATTAATCAGTGTGTTTAATTAAATATAAGTTTGGGCTTGGTAGTAGGAAACAAAGTGTGATGAATATTTACATTTATTAAATACTTATAAAGTTGTTGGGAAATGCATGCCATGATACACATAATTATAATATATTTACATTCCTATCATATTCCACAGCACATATAAAGGATAATTTGATGTGACATATACGCATTTAAAATGCTGAGATCCCCAGCACATCACACGTTCCACAGAATTTACATTAAATATGATTATTTAGATTTATCACCACTTGCATTTCTACTATTTCCAAAAACCTTAACTTGGGGTTCATTTTCTTCAGAAGATGATACTTGTTTGTTTTCTTGCTTGCAGTCTAATTTGATGTTGCCTTAACTCTAGGGTCTTGGTTCAATAAGCCAAAATCGGGCCTGAAACCATTCCTTCATCTGGCCCGAAAGGGTACTTTTAGTATTCTGCTAAGATTGCCACGTGGCCCTCTGACCACCATACACCCCCACTGTCCATGTACCAGCTTTGTCCACACATCACATGTAAGTGCAGTGGTCGGTAGGGTAGCCACTGCAACTGGACGAGACACTCTAGGTGTCCCTGCTACAACTGTACTTACAAGTGATGAGACTCGTGACATGATGGTGGGAGGGTACATATAAAGTAACAGCTGTTGACACTGAACCATAACCAGTGATGTGATGTCAACCCATAGATGGCGCAACATGACCGGCATTGATATACCGCAGGAGGTTTTATGGCGATGTATAAAATAATATATGTTACTGTATGTAAACATGTATGTGAGGCATTTCACTAACGTTTATTGGGGTTGCTAAGTGGTGTATGGAATATTTGTGTATTTTATTACATTATGGATGGATTGAGGGGGTAATTGCGTCATTGATTATATATATATATTATATATATATATATATATATTATAAATACTAGTTCAGGCAAGTTCCCCTTTTTTGATTATGTCTGTATATTTGAAGCTCTGATGAGACTTTGGGTTTAGCTCCCCTGCCTTTCACAGGTGCTCCATAAATGGTATCAATAGAAACCTATACATTACTACAGTGTTTATATGTATATAAAATAGGAAGGCCTTTGGTTACTCTTAACCCCTTAGTGACAAGACATTTTCACCTTGACTTTCCCTTGGTGACAATGGCTGTTTTGACATTTCTAGGGTGTTTGTGTTTAGCTGTAATTTTTTTCTCTTTCTCACATACAGTACCCACACAAATTATATGTTGTTTTTATCATCATAAGAAGGGCTTTCATTAGATACCATTATGTTCATCATATCTTATAATTTACTACAAAAAAAAGTCATAAAACATGATGAAATTTTTTTAATGAAGAACTTTTTCTAGCTTTGACCTAAAATATAATTTATAAAAATAAAATCATTAAAAAAGACCCCGTCTAAATAGTTTCTAAATGTTGTCCCGAGTTCAAAAATATGCATGTTTCCATATTATTCGGTATTTTTTTGCGAGTTATGGGGCAAAAACCAAAAATAGTGTTTTTTTGTTTTTTCCTATATTGACCTTTTGACCCCAACCCGAACCCAAAATTGAACCCTAACACTAAACTTAACCCCAACTCTAATCCTTATTATATCCCTTAATGTTTTTTAATTTTAATTTAATTTTAACCCTATCCCTTATGCTAAAAAATATTTAATTTTAACCCTATAGGCTAATATAGCTATATAACCTGTTTTTAATTAATTTAATATGTATTTTAAATAGTTTCCATTGCAATGCTACTTAACTACCACTAGGGGCAGTCAAGTAGCATATTCAGAGCGACGCAAGTGAAGTTACTTTCACTCCCGAAGCTCAGACAGGCAGAGGGCTTAGCCATATTGACGGAGCAGCATGCTCCGTCAATATGGCTCCCCATGATCGCTCCGTGGGGCGATTGTGGGTGCCCCAAAATAGAAATTTCGGTGCTGGCTATTGCCTCGAGGCAATAGACCAGCACCGTTAAAGCGGTTTTCACGATCGTTGATCGCGAAAACCGCTTGATTCACCGCAGGACGTGCCAGGCACGTCCTTTGTCGTTAAGGGAGTTTCTCCCAGGACGTGCCTGACACGTCCTTTGTCGCGAAGGTGTTAAGTAATATAATTTAAGAGGGTAAGCTCCATTTAAGCACAAGGTGTAATGGTGGGCTACGCATAATATGGCCAATATAAAATAAATCACCAATTGTGTTACCTTAGGAAGGTGTGTTTAAGTAGCCTTAATGAGAACATACCTTTCTAAAATAACACAATTCTCCTTTTTTATAAGTCCCTTTGGACTATATACATATATTTATATACATATATACCTACAAATGTCTAAAATATTAAATGTATCCACTGAGTTTCCAGAAGAATATAAATGCAATCTTTATTAGCAAATGACATTAATATAATATACATATATAGATATACTACTGGTCAAAAATTTGGGGTTACTTAGGAATTTCCTTGTAACATATATCAATTGAGCTGCAAAATGAATAAGAAATTGCCGAGGCGGTGACTTTTAAAATTATAAACTTGGATTAACTAACGCAAAATGAGTGATGGCTGATGATAATGGGTCTTGTATGTCTATGTAGATATTTTGCATATATATATATATATATCTATATATATCTAAGAAATCCATAAACATTTCAGCAAATATATATATATATATAAATTCATATTTCCATCGTATCCTCTGTGGTGCATCTCCTTTTGATTTAACTAGCATGACCTACCTTTCTTATTTTATTTATTTGCCCATCATAGGTAGAAATGACCCTGAAGATATTTGGATGTATTTGCCCTCCCTCTGCATTTTTTTCTTTATAAAAAAAATTCTCCCTCCAGGTCGTTCAGTTTTTCATTGGATCCCTGAGGATCTGTTTGTTTGTTTGTTTGTTTTTGTATCCAGGTCAGTTTTGACGGATGCGTTTGGCACCTACGGGTAGCAAAGCAAAAGGTCTGAAAGTAACAAGGAGACACATTTATTGTTATTGGAGTTGACATTTATGCAAAAAAAAAAAAAAAAACTGGAAAGCTGCCTACTTCTCTGGGAGATGTCTTTCTAAAATTAAAAAAACCTTAATGACCACGTATAATCAAACATGTTTTTCTGTATCGATAAAGAATAGGAATTATTTTACATGAAACTGCAATGAACATAATTTATCTACAATAAAGTTATTATTCTTGGATAATTGTAATTTAATTTATCATATTTTTTTATAACCACAACAACCCTATTGCCTCAGAATTCAGGGGAAGGGGCTAATGTGGCCGAGAATAGCTCATATGTACATTTTGTTTTTATCATTTCTCAGGCAGGGAATTATCAAACATATCAATATTTTCAAATTCAAACATTTGAGGTATGAGACTATTAAATCTCCAGGGATCGCAAGCATTGATCCTTGATTTAATATTTACATATATGCTTAAAGAGACAGTATAGTCCTCAAACTCACTTTAGTACATGTGAAAGACTACTGCCTGAATAGTGCACAGGGTTTTTTTTCCCAGTGTGATTTGAAGCAAGCATTCTGCATAAATAACAACTGTAATATTCTACTCAAGCCTGCCCTGCATCCTATACTACAGGTACCGCCACACTGATCGTGTGTAGGCACTGAGCATGTATCAGTTTTTTAGACACTTCCTCTGCTGCTCTTCTGGTGGAATACAATGCATTGTGTGGAATATTAGTGACCTTGCTCTTGTAAACGTAGGATCTCTTAACAGTGCAACACAAAGGAAATTGACTCATCTCAATGTAAGATTTTCATATTTTGCAAAATGTTTGTTAAGAATCTTTGCTGTGTATAGCTCTATCAAAGGGAGGACATGTTGTTTGGAATCTTTGCTCTTTATAGCTCTATCAGGGGAGAACATGCTTGATAAGAATCTTTGTTGTTTATAGCTCTAGTAGGGGGGGCAGACATGTTGTTTATAATCTTTGCTCGATATAGCTCTATTAGGGGGCAGAAATGTTGTTTAGAATCTTTGCTCTATAAAGCTCTATCAGGTTGGAGGACATGTTGTTTAGAACCTTTGCTGTGTATAGCTCTATCAGAGGGAGGACATGTTGTTTAGAATCATTGCCCTATGTAGCTCTATCAGAGGGAGGACATGTTGTTTAGAATATTTGCTCTATATAGCTCTATCAGGGGAGGACATGTTGTTTAGAACCTTTGCTGTGTATAGCTCTATTAGGGGGCATACATGTTGTTTAGAATCTTGGGTCAGAAGGAAGATCAGACTCATCTGACTCAAGATTGTATACAACATGCCTGCTCCCTGATAGAGCTATAGGGGGGACTCAGTAAGCTACTTTCTATGTATTTTTTCATTAAAACTTTTAAAACATCTATAATTGGTTCAGTCTTTTAACTAAACATTACTTTATTTGTTGGTTTTATACTATAGTCGTCCTTTTAGCTAGTTGCTGTTGAAGTAAGGTTTAGCAGTCTGTAAACATTCAACTCTGATGAAGACGGGGAAAAATCTAGGACTCTGGAGAGTTCAGTAAAGAAGCAAGCACTATGTTTGCAAAAGAGCATTTTAAGATGTTGTCTCATGACAGGGCTAGTTCAACAGAAAATAGTTGGAGCATGCCAAAAAACAAAGACAGTAGTAGTGAGTTAGGCTAGCATGACATGATGGATCTGGACTCTGACAAACAGAATTGGAAAACATTTCCCCAAGGACCAACTATACTAGCTTTACTGATATATATTTCTTGATTTCTTACTGTGCAACAGCAGTTTTAACGTTAGATTGACTTGGCTGGTGTATTTTAAAACTTGTACAAATCAAAATCCCTGTAACTTCAGCATGATAAATGTAAAAGTGTCCCAGAGTTTTGTGTATTGAAACAGTGATCTGTATTCCCTCATGTAAGTGTTAAATAGACACTTTGTCTGCTTGACGAATGGTGAGTTTTGCTGCAATAGTCTTTTTCTATTGTAATGTTAATGAATGGCAAGGCTCATCGCTACAATAAAAGGTTTTTTATACATTTCGATATAAAGATTTAAAAAACAGAATGGACCATGATATATTAAGCGTGAAGTGATTGTCTACATCTTTCTTAGACAAACTGACACGTAGATAAGTTAAGGTGATATATTACGCAGATGGAGTCATCTTCTCTTGGTGTTTGAAATAAGAGCATCATTTTGCACCTATTATGATTAACTTCCTACAAACATTCATCCTTTTTTTTCAGTCTTTCTACTTCCTTTTCTACCTCCCTTCCCCCCTTCATTCCATCCTTCATTATTTATTTTCTTCCTTTCTTTTATCCTTATTTTTTTACGCCATCCTTACCTTTGTCCCTTCCTCCCTTCCGCCCTTCCTTCCTTCGATATTCCTTTCTCTCTTTATCTCTTTCTTTCTTTCTTTTCTTCCGTCCTTCCTTCGATCTTTCTTTCTTTTCTTCCGTCCTTCCTTCTATCTTTCTTTCTTTTCTTCCTTACTTCCTTCCTTCGATCTTTCTTTCTTTTCTTCCTTCCTTCTATATATATATATATATATAATATTTATTTTGTATTTATGTTTTATTTTTAAGGTTTACTATAACTTTTGATTGAGGGGAAAAAGCAATTATTTATTATTTGATAAGCTGATAAGCTGATTGTTACTATTGTTTGTTTGTTACTTTTGTTCCGGAGGAGAACATATATATCTCTTCTTCTTCTTTTTTTTTTTTTTTACTTTTACAGACAAAAGAAAAAGTTATAAGAACCCTCAACATTGTTAAGCATTTCTGTTTGAGCATTACCCCATCAGTCATCACCTGCTAGGAATTATTTCTGCGAGGCCTATTATAGCTTCCCGGGCATTAATAACATCGTAGGGCTTAACTTGGGAGGTCAATTGTCCCATTATTGCTTCTTCCTCCTGGCATTTTAATGGTTATCGGGCTCTTCGGAGAGTTGAGACGACGCAGTAATTTGAGATTTACAGTAGTGTAGTGGTGCCCTAGGGCCCTGGTGAAGAAGGACTCATTTATTTAATGGCATGTGAGTGACTGCTTCACACATCCTATACATCACTTCCAAAATGTAGAAGTATTGCTCTTGCCAAAAACGATGCCAATTGCATGGGGACATTTTGCCTCAACAATACAAAAATACATGGACCAAATAGACACTTTGTTACTTAGCTTTCATTAATGGAAAGGGGACGTATTGGGGGGTGGGGGGGCAGATTATAATTCGGCCATGACAGCTGTTGTTGAGAATAAAACAGATTTCCTCTGGACCACCCGTTTTCTTTTATAGTAGAATAGTTGTAGATTTCGAGAGCAGACCATTTGAATAGATAAAAGGGGGGCTGCTGAATTTAATCTATAAACATACACAATATGTGAATGTGAGAACCTACTGTCTTTAAGCCTTTTTAAGATGTCTCTTAAACAGAACAGAATCCTTCATTAACAAACATTTGGATGGTTAAAACTGTGTAGGTAACACGGATATCCAGATTCTGCATTCCTTAACTGTGAGACATCGGGGTTCAGACATATTTGTCTCACAAGAAGTCTTGCATTATTTTGCACGGGGATATTTTGCTTAGTAGGTACAGAAAATTAAAGATAAGAGAAATAGACTCTCATTGATGACTCTATCTACATCTGGCTTGCAATCAGTGGGAGCTGTAGTGCAAGTCAGCTGGGATTGCAGGGTTTTTTCTTTCTCTGATACCGAGTAGCATTAAAAGATTAAAATTAATCAGTTAGCAATATTCATGGACAATAAATAATCCTAAATTATGAAACTGTCAAAATGTAAAAAAACAAAAAAAAAAAAAAAACAAGTCTTCCGGAAGCCTTGGGTCTTTTCACAAAAATTGGACCTCCAAAGTTGACTTTCGCAAGCTATTTTTAGTGAATATATCCATCTGGTAGAGGGTAGACCCAACATATTCAGTACTGAGTTAGGGACCTAAAATGTGGGTATAGTAAACAGGTGTATCTCATCTCAACTGACAGTAAAAAGTTTTAATAAAATCACTATTCACAGAGCAGTTCATATTCCCCTTAAGGTATCTAAGCCTAGGTTTCCATTGTTGTACCCAATGCAGTTGGTTGATTAAGCTATCTCAAAGCCAGTTCTTGTTATGTATATATTGTGTGCTTGTCATGTCATTATGGAGTAGAGATAGCACAGAGACACAAAACTCACAGGCACTGTGATACCGCTAGACAGTGGTGAGATTGTCTGGTGCGTTTTGGGCTAGTAATGGAGATGTCATTAACTCAAAACTCAACTCTGAACATCCAGAAGTCACATGAAGTTGTCAGTTAAGTAGTACTAGTTAATTGGTAGACCCGATTCTATGCCAACATACGTGGAAAATTACTTTAGTTTATTGCTGTTAAAAGCTCCTTTTATTTTTCTTAATGTACTTCATTTTAATTTCTCCCATATCTTGAAGGATAACTGTTACAATAATTTAGCTACGTTCAATTGAAAGATTGCATCACGTCTAGGAATTTTAAGAAATATTACAAATATAACACTCAATTGAGCCATCATATAGCTCTATCAGGGGGAAGACATGTTGTTTAGAATCTTGAGTCAGATGGGTACGACCTTCTTTCGCCTCACCCAGCTTGTCTGATAGAGCTACAAAAGCCCCAAAACACTTTCTGTGTATTATTTCATTAAAGCATTAAAACTTATTTTTTTGATAACAGATTTTCTTTAAAATGTAATTACTCAAAATCCATTTGTTATTAGACACATTGTATAAAATGCTCGTGATAAACCTTCAATGCCTAAGAGGATGTCCAATTTGGACTCTTCAAAAAAAGAATGTGTGCCAGTCTGCGTTTTCCAAGATAATGTTAACAGACATCTTCCACCATCCTTAGCTATCAATTATAGTAAGCATGATGGGAATTGTAGTCCGTAGCCATTTTCAGGCCAGAAGTTACTGGTATCACAATTGATTTTTCTACGCAAACCTAGTCAAAACATATACAAATGTTCACATTCCAGAATTTAGTTAAACCCAACACCAATTTGACACCTTGGCTGTTCGTAGCATTTTGTTTTTGTTTTTTTGTTGATGTTAATGGAGTGAAAAACTATAATATCTATAAAAACGTTTTGTTTTAGATAACAGAGGATTTTAAAACGGCGGACGCACACTCTTAGACGATTATAAGTAATTGCGCTCTCTCTTGCAGGATCTTATCATGAAGATTAGGAATCATTTCCTGGAGAATTGCTCGCCTGCTTTCTCAGCACTGTTTTAATTGAAATGAATTTGAATGAGAAGCAGCGGTTACTAACGACGTAGATGGAGCTAAATGTATATTTTTATATACTGTTTCATAGTAAACTTCATCTTTTGATAAAACCAATTCAAAAGATGTCTTTGTAGACTTTAACAAGATACAGCAGACAGTTAAAAAAAAGCAAAATGTTTTGCAGACAATTTTTAGAAGCTGCAATCGAGACTGTGCATAAGATTTTGTTCAGTGTATGGATTTAGCTACTTGTCAGTCAGATGGATTTTTAATTTATTTTTTATTCTGTTTTATGTTTATCTACATCTGTTTTAAGACTGGATCATGTGTTAGGGGTTATTATTCAATCTAAGCTATGGCACTTCCATCTGGATAAGCTCTGTGATGGGCAAAGATAGGCAAAGTGTCTGTACAAGGACACAAGTGTCCATGGCAAGGTTTCTGAAGGTCCACAGAACATCAGTAAATGTCCACCTAGAACAAAGGTGTTGCCTACTCTGAGTGATGGGGAACCATCTATATTGGGGTTATTCTCTACCAAGATATCTTTTTAGTCAACCCGGCATGTGAGTCAAAATCGTCGTACTGGATATTGGCTGAAAATGTAAATGTGGTGCCACAAGTACTTGATGTCGAATGAGTATTAATATTGGAGCAGTGGTGTTGCACAGCTACCTTTAACATGGGGCATAATGGGCATCCACTGTGAGCATTGGCATCTTGGCTGCAAGTTGAGCCTTTTTCTTTTTTGCATTGATACATCACATTCTTGTTGTGTAATTGTGCATCAGGCAGGGTAGGTCTCTGCTTGCGGCCTGACTATATTACCATGTGGACCTCATCAGGCATGGATGGCAATGTAAAACCATTGTTTCATGTGTTTTATGAATATATGTATGGCGGAATTGCATACTTAGAAATTAAGATATGTGCCAATCCTTCCAAAGTACTGGAAATCAATTTCGTAGCTTTATTAAAGAATACTAATAAATGGTTGATGGATTGGAGAAATGTTGGGTTCTCTGGGTGGGGAAGAATCAATATTTTGGAATCTTATTGAAGATTAATCTAGTAAAATGATGGAAACCATCTGCCTTTGGGAAGGAAAAGTTTATTTCAATCAGTAACACACATGCAACATAGAACATCTGCTAAAACGTATCCCGTAGGTGTGATAAAATAGGCTTTGTGTTGTGTCAGTCTGTCTTTGAACAAAATATAAGAATTAGTGCCCAGGCACCTTATTAGGAGACATCCTTAGATATCAGATTACTACTGTATTGATGTGTGATAACCAGTTTTTTCTTATGTGCGTCCGTCTTCTTCAGGTATCATGTCTACCTAGTGTTCTAATTCATGGTTGGGACCAGTTTTAAAGCACCCATTTAGCTTGGTTTTCCAACTCTCATTTAGTTGAGTGCTTCCTAACCTGGGGCAATGTCAACTTAAAGGCGTTGGTGGATCCTGGGATGAGTTTCTAATAAGTGAGTGTCAGGGAAACCTTTGTTGGGAGTCCTTTAGGAAGAGATGTTTTTTCAGGGCTTACCTTTGTTGAGAGTCTTTTAGGCAGAGATGTATGCTCACCCTTGCAAACAAACACAGACCAGGGTGACCAGATAAGAAGCCTTCTACAGAACATCCTAACTACAGAGCTGAAACTGCAAAAGATCAAGGTGGGTCAATTGACCCAGGTGGCACTTTAAGGAGGGTGGCAACTGTCATGCCCTTCATACATCACAGAGTGAGGGAGTACAGTTTGTACCAGCAACACTACTTACTCCACCCCCTTAAGTACAGTAGTATAGACATCATCTTTTTCTGGATAACATGTCAAAAATGACAAACGACACAAACGTATACAATGCTAATAAGATTTTTAATATCTGTGTCTCGTAGTTGGAAATTATTGTTATTTATAGTATTTCAAAGCACATCGCATTTAGTTTTTTGCGTTTTTTATAAGAGCAAATACAGGCAAAATACAAACAGAAACCCCATTCTAAATTGTAACCCAGGAGTTTGGATTTCTTAAAAATTACAGAGAAATAATTTTCATCTCAGAAAGGATAAGTTTATAAGGTTTGTCAAAACAAAAGCTGGCAGTTGCTGTTTTCGATAAGGGATATTTCACATAATGCTCTGCTCCTCGGACATGTTTACACAAGTTCTGAAGATGAAGATCTTGTTCCTTGGGCTGTTAGAGATTGTCGCAAGATGTGCAGCGCTAATTTGAGAAAGTAAAAATGATTTGGCATGAGTGCAGTTTGCAAAGAATTAGACAGGATTATTTTACTATTATGCATAAAATAGAAGTTCATATAAAGTATATATATTTTAAGCCAATTCTATTTTATTTTTAAAGTAGTATTTAACACCTTCGCGACAAGCGACGTGTCAGGCATGTCCTGCCTGGCACGTCCTGCGGTGAATCAAGCGGTTTTCGCGATCAACGATCGCTAAAACCGCTTTAACGGTGCTGGTCTATTGCCTCGATGTCGAGGCAATAGCCAGCACCAACATTTATTTTCTGGGGCATCATGCTCCGTCAATATGACAATGCCCTCTGGCGGTCTGAGCTTCGGAAGTGAAAGTAACTTCACTTCCGTCGCTCTGAATATGCTACTTGACTGCCCCTAGTGGTAGTTAAGTAGCATAGCAATGGAAAAAATGTAAAATAGATATTTAATTAACTAAAAACTGGTTATATAGTTAGATTAGCCTATAGGGTTAAAATTAAATAATTTTTTGCATAAGGGATAGGGTTAAAATTAAATTTAAATTAAAATATATTAAGGGACAGCATAAGGGTTAGAGTTGGGGTTAAATTTAGTGTTAAGGTTACATTTTGGGTTCGGTTTGGGGTCAAAAGGTCAATATAGGAAAAAACACTATTTTTGTTTTTTGCCCCATAACTCGCAAAATAAATACCGAAAAATATGGAAACATGCATATTTCTGAACTCTGGACAACATTTATAAACTATTTAGACGGGGTCTTTTTTAATGATTGTATTTGTCTAAATTATATTTTAGGTCAAAGTTAGAAAAAGTGGGTTTTTTAAATTTTTCATCATATTTTATGATTTTTTTTGTAGTAAATTATAGGATATGATGAACATAATGGTATCTAATGAAAGCCCTTCTTATGACTATAACAACAACATATCAACCTTCGTTTTTTGCGGAAAAAACCCCCCCAGAAACTAGGGGGCTTCCATGGCATAGTGGTATAACATGGAACAGTGCTCCCTATTACCAGAGAGAGATGGTCTGAAGATCGCCTAAGTCACTGTGCAATCGTTGTATACACGTGTCAATCACACAGCACATAGCCAATCACTAGGAAGGAGATTATTATCTCCTCCTCTGCTAGAGGTGTGTGTGGCATCATAGACACTCCACAACAGTCATTGATGCCAGATCTTGGAGAACCAGATCTGCGAATAGGCAGCCTGGAAGTCAATGTGCGACTCTTCCAGAAAAAAAGTGTGAATCACTAGTGTAAACGAGTCAGTATCATTCTGAAGCCTTTTTAATTAACAGAAGGTATCAGGTTTTTTTTTTCCAACATCATTTACTACTTAAGGTTTAATTATGTATAACCTATATGAACACTATATTATCTAATAGTGCTTGTATATAACAAGAGATAGTATATATCAGATGACATGTTTACTGACACTTCCAAAACCTGTATATATCTAGTAACCTCTACTTTAACTTATCAATTAACCTATACCTAAGGATGTGGTCATTTTGGGAGTATCTATGACTTGTAAGATCCCCAGGCTCAGGCCTTATATTTTAGTTTTTAACATGGGTTGCTGCTTTATTTATTATGTATATAATGTTCGAAGGTGGGTTGGTATTATATAGATATACCATTTACACCATAGCATATGGTTATAGACGGCTTATCCCTGCTTATGTAGAATTGTAAAATAGTTTTGTTTTTTTACAGCGGAGATGATTCTTGTAAAGCGCCATGTTTGATGGGTAGGCTAGAATAGCCAAAGCGGACAAAATCTAGGGTGTTGACCAAACGAATGCCAAATGTTTGTTCCACAAAGCCCTGGACAACATTCCGAAACGGATATATCACCTTACATTGCCATAAACAATGAACAAAGTCTGCTCCTGTCTGGTTGCGTTTAAGACAGGAATCATTTTGTGCTATATTAGAGTTTTTTAGACATACTGGTGACATAAACGCTCTATGAAGTATTTTTAAAAACATATCTCTACAGTATACATGGTCAAGTTAATCGTAAGGCAGATTGTTTCCTTTGCTTTTAAAATAGTATCAATTGATAAATGCTGAAGATGTTTAGACCACTTGATTAGTCAGTATTAGTTTTAGAGAAATCCAGTGGACGATAAAGCCCCTTAAGTATGGTTGCCATACTATATCGGGTTCTGTTTGTAGAGTCTAAAGCATATATCAACCAGGGATTTTCCCAAATATTATCTGGAGTTGTACTGTTTATATGATTTACCGTATTTATCGGCGTATAACACGCACTTTTTCTCCCTGAAAATAGGGAGCAAATGATGTGTGCGTGTTATAAGCCGATTGGTGCCTGAAAAAAAAAAAAAAATCTAAAACTTACCTCGTTCCTGCTCTGTCCCCCGGTGCTCTGAAGCTGCGTGGCTGCGAGGGAAGCGTTGTGAGCTTCCCTCCAACCGCGTGGTCAATTAAGTGTGTTTTTTTTAAACAAACTTTATTGTTCCGCGCGGCTAGAGGGAAGCTCACAACGCTTCCCTCACAGCCACGCAGCTTCAGAGCACCGGGGGACAGAGCAGGAACGAGGTAAGTACTGAGGTCTGGGGAAGGGGGGGGAGGAGGGTGGCATAACGAGCATACTAAGGAGCAATATCCTAGCATATTACATGGCATATTGGGTGCAATATCCTGGCATATTGGGTGCAATATCCTGGCATATTGGGGGCAATATCCTGGCATATTGGGGGCAATATCCTGGCATATTAAATGGCATATTGGGGGCAATATCCTGGCATATTGGGTGCAATATCCTGGCATATTGGGGGCAATATCCTGGCATATTGGGGGCAATATCCTGGCATATTAAATGGCATATTGGGGGCAATATCCTGGCATATTGGGGGCAATATCCTGGCATATTAAATGGCATATTGGGGGCACTATCCTGGCATATTAAATGGCATATTGGGGGCAATATCCTGGCATATTAAATGGCATATTGGGGGCAATATCCTGGTATATTGGGGGCAATATCCTGGCATATTAAAATGGCATATTGGGGGCAATATCCTGGCATATTAAATGGCATATTGGGGGCAATATCCTGGCATATTAAATGGCATATTGGGGGCAATATCCTGGCATATTAAATGGCATATTGGGGGCAATATCCTGGCATATTGGGGGCAATATCCTGGCATATTAAAATGGCATATTGGGGGCAATATCCTGGCATATTAAATGGCATATTGGGGGCAATATCCTGTAATATTAAATGGCATATTGGGGGCACTATCCTGGCATATTAAATGGCATATTGGGGGCAATATCCTGGCATATTAAATGGCATATTGGGGGCAATATCCTGGTATATTGGGGGCAATATCCTGGCATATTAAAATGGCATATTGGGGGCAATATCCTGGCATATTAAATGGCATATTGGGGGCAATATCCTGGCATATTAAATGGCATATTGGGGGCAATATCCTGGCATATTGGGGGCAATATCCTGGCATATTAAAATGGCATATTGGGGGCAATATCCTGGCATATTAAATGGCATATTGGGGGCAATATCCTGTAATATTAAATGGCATATTGGGGGCAATATCCTGGCATATTAAAATGGCATATTGGGCTTTAAAGTTCTTTATTTGAAATGTACATTTTTTTTCCTGAAATTTCCTTCTTAAAATGATGTGCTTGTTATACGACGGCGCGTGTTATACGCCGGCGCGTGTTATACGCTGATAAATACGGTATATAATTCTGTACCTGTTGATAAGTTATGGATGTCTTGTCTATGTCTAGGAATCTACTCCTGAGTTTATCTTATTTAAACAGCTTGTGCTGGGAAATATTTACAAATGGTCGTACGGAGGTAAAAGGTATCATTTAATCAGACAGAAGGCATTAGATAGAAGGTATAGTCCATCTTTCAGAAAGTTAGTGATAATTTGACACATGTATTTTCAATATCCACTCACGGTATAAATGAGTTTTTATCTGTAGATGATTTTGCAGAACCATTGTTAACTTTCCATTAGAGCAAGCTAAACAGTTACAAGATACGCTACCGAGCACGTGAGCTGGTACCCATTAGAAATGTGAGGTAAACACTGTCTGAGTGTAATATCCGCTGCCAACTTACAGTAAATACCATCATTTTTGGCTCACTACACATTTTTAATTAGAAACTAATTGGAGTAGGTGGGCAGTGCAGAGTAAGATTTATTTATTTTTAAATTGAGCATAATCAGTATAGTATTATAACTACAACTATAATTTTAATAAAATAAATTGTGATATATATATATATATATATATATATATATATATATATATATATATTATTAAATTCACTTACACATTAGAACCCCTATCATATTGCCTTGATAAGAAAGCCAAAATATGGAGGGGTGTCATGCCTATTCAAATTATATATATATATTTTTTAATTATGATGCTTAAACACAAAGGGGCAAAGAGTAACCTATAAGCAGGTCTTTGCGTAATAACCTTAGCATTTCCCAGGGAATATTTTTTTTTTCAGTGAGGGCTATCTCTCCTGCTTTAACAACTGCAAACACATTTCGTACGAGTTTGGTATTACTAATTTGTTAACTTTGACAATTTCACACAGACAGCCTTCTGTTGGAAAGTACATTTCTCATGCAATAATTAGCTGTGGAACATTACCCCAAACAGGTGTCTATAGCCTGACAAAGTCAGAACAGGTGATTTAGAATTAGCGTACTAAAAGAACTGTGAATTAGAGAAGGGAAAACGTGTTAATTTCTTATTCCATCTGTTAATATAAATTCACTGCCAAATATTTTACTTTGTAGAGCTGTTCTGAGATTGTCAAGAACATAAACTATTTAAAAAAAAAAAGTTTAACATTAAAAAAAAAGGCATATAGTGTAGCAGAAGAAAGTAAGTTCTGTCTTGTTTCTTTTGTTTCTCAAAAATAAAAGAGGACATATCAGACCACATTTATTAGTCAAAAAAAATAAAAACGCTTTCTGATGTTTGTTGCAGACGATGAAGACTCACAGTTTGAAATGATGGGATCAGGAAGTATAAGAAAAAAACAAAAAACAAGAAACGCAATGTAAACAAGCTTGCTAAATGTGATTTATGTTGTAGTGTTTGTAGAAAATAAACAAGCCGGTTCAATGCTAGGTGGCATTCTTTGCGCCCCGAGGGATTACAATGCTATGAAGAACATCTTTCCAGTTGTTTTTTTCCAGGGATTTGTGAAGTAACTGTATGATTTTCTCAGGGTTTTAGTTTCTGGCTGCAGGATATAATGTCCTTCCTTAGGCGCTGTGATCTGAGCTCGCATGTTCAAAAGCAATGGGAGAATTCTCTCTGACGTCTGGTTTCGGCTTTGAATCCATGGGTGCACTTGGAAATATGTCAAACAGGATTGGATGCCCATGTCACCCACAAGCAGACAACCACCCAATGATCATCTGAGATGTGTTGGGGTCTAACTCAGCGGTTCCAACTACGTTAGGCATTTTCTGCCTTTCTTTTTTGACTTTGTGAGTTTGTGAGCCTGTTACTGGAAAAAGAAAGTATATTGAATATACACACTTGTCCTTTACATAGATTACTGAGCTGTTTGTGCCACTGAAGACATGACATGTGCTCAGTCGGAGCTGCCATATCCAGCAAGAGCAATGGAAATGATCAGAAATCACTTCCATTGCTCTGTTAAAGGCAGTGAGCAAAATGTAATTGGGCAAAACCAACACTAGATCTATTAACCCTAGATCTAGGGTTAGAGTTCAGGTTAGAGTTCCACTTAGGGTCACAGTTTAGTTAGGGTTAGAATTGGGGTTAGCGCAAGGGTTAGATGTAGGCTTTGGGGTAGATGTAGGGTTATGGTTAGGGGTCAAAAGGTCGCTGTAGGAGAAAATGGTTAGGAAACAAACATTTTCATTGTAACTGTGTTAAAGATTGTTCAAGTCAAAGTTAGAAAAGGTGTGTTTTTTTAAATGTTTTTTAATCATATTTTATGATTTTTTTTTATAGTAAATTATATGATATGATGAAAATAATTGCAATTAAAACAGTATATAATAAGACTCCGGGACCAGATGGTTTTAATAATTGGTTTTATAAAACTTTAAAACTTAAAATAAAATCTGCTTTGACTGGCGCATTTAATGGTTTTCATGAAGAAAACAAAATACCTAACGAACTAACCCAGGCCCATATAGTACCGATACCTAAACAGGGCAAGGACTCGGAAAAAAAATCAAACTACCGTCCAATTGCATTACTGAATGTGGATATAACACTCTACTCATCTAATCTAGCGGATAGACTTAAACAAATTATATCTTTACTAATTCATAAAGACCAAGTGGGGTTTGTCCCAGGGAGATACTCCTCAGATAGTGTTAGGAGAGTGGTGGACTCCCTGGATATGGTCTGTAGATCTGGTGTGCCCTTGCTGACCCTGTCGCTGGACGCAGAGAAGGCCTTCGACAGGGTCAGCTGGGCATTTATGGAAAACGCTCTTCGGTTATATGGGATAGAGGGAAGATTCCTAAATGAGATTATGCTCCTTTATAAAGAACCAAAGGCTAGAGTGGTGGGTCAGGGCTGGAGATCGGAATGGTTCCCAATAAACAACGGAGTCCGTCAGGGCTGCCCTTTATCTCCGCTACTATATATAATAACAATAGAGATCCTAGCAACAGCTATTAGACAAAATCAAGACATAGTAGGACTGGAAACAACTAGAGCCAGCTATAAAATCAGCTTGTATGCAGACGACATACTACTGACTCTGCAGAACCCTAACGACTCAATGGTGGCATTAATGTCCGAAATAAATCAATACTCACTAATTTCAGGATACAAATTAAATATTGAAAAGACAATGGCACTAGCAAATAACATCCCGTTAGGAACTAGGTCTCTTCTCTCAGGAAAATTCGGTTTCACCTGGGCAAAAGACGCAATAAACTACCTAGGTATTAAGATATGCTCTCAACCTAAAGAAATAGTTGAAGCCAACTTTCTGCCTTTTTTAACACAGACCTGCAAACAATTACAAAAATTGAAACCACTAGGGTTCTCATGGTGGGGAAGGATTAATATATTGAGGGCTTATGTTTTGCCAAAATGGACCTACTTATTTAGGATGATTCAACTTACAATACCATCCGCATGGTTAGAACTGGCTCAAAAGTCTATGAATTATTTTATCTGGCGGGGGAAAAAGCCAAGAATAGCCCATACATGTTTAAAAAGAAGTCCAAACCAAGGAGGATTGGAAGCCCCCGACATACAGGAATATCACATGGCGTGTAAAATCTCACATGCCATTAATACTCAAAAACCCATTGCTAAAGAAGAGGCATGGTGCAATATAGAGAAAGACCTCCTGAGGATGGAAGAATTAATGGAACCCTCAATCGAATACATAGATATTAAAATAGCGGACTTAGGTGGGGTGGGCAGCCCACAATGGTTATAGGCGGTTATAGGTACTACTCAATATGCAAATAAGCTTATGAGAGTACGGTCGATTAGTGGTAGGGGGGGAAAGGAGGGGGAGAGGAGGGGGAGAGGAGGGTGGGAGGGGGGAGAGGATGGGAGGGTGGAGGAGACGAATTAATTAAAGTGACAGAGGGAGAGGGAGGGAGGGGATGGACAAATTATATAAGCTGGCCAAAAGATGCAATAACAAGTGATCCAATTGGCGAAAATATGACCCAATGGATAAGGAACACTGGTAAACTGTCTGATGGCTAAAGTAGGAAAAGGGAAAAAAAAGAAAGGAAGAAAAGGAAAAAAAGAGAAAAAAATTAAAAAAATTAAAATAGTATATAATATGTGTGGGTACATTAAGTGAGAAATAGGACCAATGCAGCTAAACAAAAACACTGCAGTAATGTTAAAATAGCCATTATCATGAAGGGTGCCAAAACAAAACATTCCTGTCACTAGGGTTTTAAAATCATAAACATTATATATTGTACCAATGGGTTTCAATTCCATAACTGTATGTTTTAATCAATCAATGAGTTTTAAAAGCATAAACTTAGTCAACCAATCAGAAGTCTCTCTGTCAACCATTAGAGCTAGGCCCATCAAATTTGTTAAGTAATAGGTGGATTTGCGTTTTATTTTTATGGATGTTCCTTTTCCTGGGCCAGAAGATGAGGATCCAGAGCATAGCTGGATGGAGCAAAAGGGGAAAAGTATTTATTATGTGGTTAATATTAGGGGGTCTTGGAGCCATTTGGAAGCCTCCAAGCCCCAGTATTATAATGGGAGGTGCAGTTGGGAGCCAATAGGCAGACTCCTAGCCCCAGTATTATAATGGGAGGATCAGTTGGGAGCCAATAGGCAGACTCCCAGCCCCAGTATTATAATGGGAGGAGCAGTTGGGAGCCAATAGGACAATAGGAAGACTCCCAGCCTAGGTATTATAATTGGGGGGGGGGGGGACTGGGAGCCATTTGGCAGGCTCTTTATTAAGTAGACTACAGTCTGCCTGAAGGTTGGATATTTGTTGGGGGAATACAGGCATCTGAATGGCACAATATTACTGGGCTCTGACTGGCACAATATTAGTGGGGTCTGAGGGGCACAATTACTGGGCTCTGACTGGCACAATATTAGAGGGGTCTGAGGGGCACAATATTACTGGGCTCTGACTGGCACAATATTCCTGGGCTCTGACTGGCACAATATTCCTGGGCTCTGACTGGCACAATATTACTGCGCTCTGAATGGCACAATATTCCTCGTATCTGACTGGCACACTATTACTGGGCTGACTGGCATAATATTACTGGGCTCTGACTGGCACAATATTACTGGCATCTGACTGGCACAATATTACTGGGCTCTGACTGGCACAATATTACTGGGCTCTTACTGGCACAATATTCCTGGGCTCTGACTAGCACAATATTACTGGCATCTGACTGGCACAATATTACTGGTATCTGACTGGCACAATATTCCTGGGCTCTGACTGGCACAATATTCCTGGGCTCTGACTGGCACAATATTACTGGGCTCTGAATGTCACAATATTACTGGTATCTGACTGGCACAATATTACTGGGCTCTGAATGGCACAACAATTATGGCATCTTAATGGTACAATAATACTGGTATCTTAATGGGCAAATTGGCTGGGGCATCTTAATAGTACAATATTACTGGTATCTGAATGGCACAATAATATTGGCATTTTAATGGGAAACATGTCTGTGGCATATGTATGGCAAAATAATACTGAATATTAATGGCATATTGACTGTGGCATATTTAATGGACAAACGGTGTAATATTTTAACAGGCAAACTGTTTGTTGCACAGTGACTGTGGCATGTTCTCTGGGGAAAAATAACATGTACTATGGGGAAAAATGTCAATGTGGCTTTTTTCTGCATGGGCAGTTCAGTGGAACAAAGTTAAACTGGTATGTTCTGTGGGGCAAATTTACACTGTAGCATGCAAAATTGTGTGGTTTCAATATGAGTGCAAGCCATGTGCTGTGAGTGCAATATAGGTGCAAGACAAGTGCTGTGGGTGCAATATAGCTGCATGACAAGTGCTGTGGGTGCAATATAGCTGCATGACAAGTGCTGTGGCTACTCTATGGGGCTGTGTTAAGTCCTTTAGGTTCAATGTGGGTGCAGAAAAGGGGAATAAAAACAAGAAATGCAACTCTTCAATAACATTTTTATTACATATGAAAATAGTTGAATATAATATTAAGAAGTCCATGTAAGTATAAATGCAACTAGTGAGAGAGTGAGATGTGTATAGATATTTATAAATATATATGAACATATGTAAGTGCTCTCTAATATCTGTGTATATTTTTGTCATTTATTTTTTTCATTTGGGTAATGAGTAGTTGTAGTGCAGTGATGGTATACATATTGAAGCCATATATACACATTTTGTATCCAAAAATACAGTTTATACACTGCAATTATACACGTAATATACACATTTTATTCAATGCAATAAAAATACTCACTGCAAGAAAAATCCAACTGTGTGTGTGCTTATTTTTATGTTTTTTTTTTTTGTGGGGGGGGCTAACATTGGGTCCAGTGGCGGTGTGATCTACACCACTCGATCTGATGCTTGGCATTGTACTTGGTGATGTGGGGCTTGCATGCAGCTGCTCCAGAGTCCAGTGGTGGCATGCTTTACACCTCTCGATCCGACGCTTGGCATTGTACTTGGTGATGTGAGGCTTGCATGAAGCTGCTCCAGAGTCCAGTGGCAGTGTGCTTTACCCCACTCAATCCGACACTTGGCATTGTACTTGGTGATGTGAGGCTTGCATGCAGCTGCTCCAGAGTCCAGTGGTGGCGTGCTGTACACCACTCGATCTGACGCTTGGCATTGTACTTGGTCATGTGAGGGTTACATGCAGCTGCTCCAGAGTCCAGTGGCGGCATGCTTTACACCACTCGATACGATGCTTAGCATTGTACTTGGTGATGTGAGGCTTACATGCAGCTGCTCCAGGGTCCTGTGGTGGCATTCTTTACACCACTCGATCTGACGCTTGGCATTGTACTTGGTGATGTGAGGGTTACATGCAGCTGCTCCAGAGTCCAGTGGAGGCATTCTTTACACCACTCGATCCGATGCTTTGCATTGTACTTGGTGATGTGAGGCTTACATGCAGCTGATCTAGAGTCCAGTGGCGGCATGCTTTACACCACTCGATCTCATGCTTGGCATTGTACTTGGTGATGTGAGGCTTGCATCCAGCTGCTCTAGAGTCCAGTGGCGGCATGCTTTACACCACTCGATCTCATGCTCGGCATTGTACTTGGTGATGTGAGGCTTGCATGCAGCTGCTCCAGAGTCCAGTGGTGGCATACTTTACACCACTCGATCCGATGCTTGGCATTGTACTTGGTGATGTGAGGCTTGCATGAAGCTGCTCCAGAGTCCAGTGGCAGTGTGCTTTACCCCACTCAATCCGACGCTTGGCATTGTACTTGGTGATGTGAGGCTTGCATGCAGCTGATCTAGAGTCCAGTGGTGGAATGCTTTACACCACTCGATACGATGCTTAGCATTGTACTTGGTGATGTGAGGCTTACATGCAGCTGCTCCAGGGTCCTGTGGTGGCATTCTTTACACCACTCGATCTGACGCTTGGCATTGTACTTGGTGATGTGAGGGTTACATGCAGCTGCTCCAGAGTCCAGTGGAGGCATTCTTTACACCACTCGATACGATGCTTGGCATTGTACTTGGTGATGTGAGGCTTGCATGCAGCTGCTCCAGAGTCCAGTGGAGGCATTCTTTACACCACTCGATCTGATGCTTTGCATTGTACTTGGTGATGTGAGGCTTACATGCAGCTGATCTAGAGTCCAGTGGTGGCATGCTTTACACCACTCGATCCGATGCTTGGCATTGTACTTGGTGATGTGAGGCTTGCATGCAGCTGCTCCAGAGTCCAGTGGCGGCATGCTTTACACCACTCGATCTCATGCTTGGCATTGTACTTGGTGATGTGAGGCTTGCATGCAGCTGCTCCAGAGTCCAGTGGTGGTGTGTTTTACATGACTCGATCCGATGCTTGGCATTGTACTTGGTGATGTGAGGCTTGCATGCAGCTGCTCCAGAGTCCAGTGGTGGTGTGTTTTACATGACTCGATCCGATGCTTTGCATTGTACTTGGTGATGTGAGGCTTGCATGAAGCTGCTCCAGAGTCCAGTGGCGGCATGCTTTACACCACTCGATACGATGCTTAGCATTGTACTTGGTGATGTGAGGGTTACATGCAGATGATCTAGAGTCCAGTGGCGGCATGCTTTACACCACTCGATCCGATGCTTGGCATTGTACTTGGTGATGTGAGGCTTGCATGCAGCTGCTCCAGAGTCCAGTGGCGGCATGCTTTACATGACTCAATCCGATGCTTGGCATTGTACTTGGTGATGTGAGGCTTGCATGCAGCAGGTCTAGAGTCCAGTGGTGGTGTGTTTTACATGACTCGATCCGATGCTTAGCATTGAACTTGGTGATGTGAGGCTTGCATGCAGCAGCTCTAGAGTCCAGTGGTGGCATGCTTTACACCACTTGATCCGATGCTTCAGTTGTCTAATACAGTCTACGTATGTGCTTCACAATTTTTTTTTTTTTAAGCTAGGACCAAAATTTTTCAGGCAGCAGTACCTGATAACTTTCCGGCAGAAAGTCCTGGGATGAAAAGGGGCAGAGCCTAAAGTGGGCGGGTTTATGCAATGTTACATTACCTGACCCCTCGAGACTGAGCCCTACCTACAAGGATGAGACACATTGTCTTTATTTCATAGTATATGCAACATAAAAGATTAAGTTAACGCCTTACACATTTCATGTCAAGTTGACACTTGATCATAGTCTATGATTAAGTGTCAGTTAGTGTGGACCTTGTAGACCTTCTCTCCATGTCTCTTGTCTATTGCAGTTGTTTCTAATTGGTCTAGTTTCTAGGTTGATCAACCAAAGCAAATACATGGTCAAAAGATGGCAGTCTGCTTAGTGGCCAGACTACAAGGTGTGCTGCTGCTGGTTCTATTGACTCTTCATATAAGATGTTCGTCTGAGGTTTTATATTCCTGGGTTGTAGTGTTACGTTTATTTCCAATTAAAACTTGTCTAAAGATGTCTTTCAAAGTTGCTCACAGAGATGTGGAAAAAAAAACGATTGGTGACTTGGTTAATCAAGTCGATCAAAATCAACCTTTCCAAGTATCCAAAAAAAGGGGGAAATAATGTCTCACTGTGCTACATACATGAATTTGTTTCCAGATTTTAATATTGTTAACCTATTTTTAACATAAACCCCTTTTTTAAACATATCCATCAGAATATCTTCATTTGTTAGTGAATCCTTCATCTTAACTGCTCTTACTGTAAAATTAAACATAATTCCCATGAACGAAAACCAGCGCCTGGATCAACAGATGCTCCAATGTCATCTTTTTAATTCATATTTGCATAACATTTAAATATAATACTTTATACTAATTACTTAATATGACAGAAATTAAAGCCAGATATCTGGTCCCACCCCTCATATTATTTCTCTGACAAATTTTTTTTTCTGAACAAAGCAAAGCTGTTCTTATTGGTTGGTACAACCAACTGCTTGCAATTAAAATAAAATAAAAAAAAAAGGTTTGCACATTACCAATGCATTAATTAATTTGGTATTATCCCTAACTTGTCCCTGGGGACATTTTGTGGGTAATTAATTAAAGATATTGAGCATACAAATCCACTGATGGCTAGAAAAATGATAATGTCCACCACCTTATCTTTACAAATAATATTATTTTAGCCAATTAAGTGATGTTCGAGGGTGATAGAAAATACGGTGTCAGTTAGACCACACAACTTTTTCCGTGTATTTTTAAAAAAAAAAAAAAGCTTTTTTAGTATTTACCCCCCCATTCCTACAAGATTACAAAAATAGTTTCTTTGTACAATTTACACCGTACACCATAAAATAAAAATGTCAAACATTATTAGTTCAGTGGTGTAACTACCAATTTCTCCTTCAACTGCACAGTATGGATAGTAAGAGTTGGAATTTATCCAAACATCTTCACTATCATTTAGTTCTTAAAACCCAGGGTAGACATTTAAGCCCCCAAGCCCTATATCTTCTCTGCAGGTGCACAGAAAGATGAACACTCTAGCTATTTTCTGGCGACTCCATCAGATGTGTGCTGTATAATTAAAAAAGAAAGCATTATTCCCCCCCTTAAATTACAACATCTTATGTGCTCTTTTGCAAATAGAGGAGCAGTCCATAAAGAGAAAGAAGTTCAAGTGTGATTAGCTACTGCTTTTTATTAGAAATTAGTCTCCAACTTTAATTGGATATTTTTTTTTTTTAATTAATGCGTTTTCTTGTTCGTATTATTAAATTGCTTCAAAGTCTCTGTTTTAGTATCATTACTTTATTTGTATGGTCTACAGTTTATAGGACGTCTACAGTCATAGAAAATATTCGGTAAATGGGTATTTCTTTATTTGGTGCTATTTTTAAACAATTGGCGAGCCAGAAATCATGAAAAAGGTACTGCTAAATATTGATGATTCCGTCAGACAATTAGCCTCAATTGTGCAGGATTTTTTTAAAGGACCTTTAGATGTTTATTAACCCTTGCTCCTGGAAAGAAGAAACGGTTAAAAAAATGTGTCCCTCCTTCTCTAACGTAAACATGACATGTATCTTTACCAACGCACATTGAGACGTGTGTCTGTGTGCGCTTTAGCCAATCAGAGCAGGGGTGCCCCCCCACTCCTCTGTTTGAGGTCTGAATTGAACTAGTGCAGAAAAAGACCCTTTTTTTTATGGGATCAGCAGAGAGGACCCAGTGAAGGTCACCAGAGAGCGACAGTCGCCGACCTAATTGGACTGCCTGCTTTTCAGTAAAACATGGCAGCTGCTGGTTAGAGGATAAATTGGCCTGTACTATGAACAGTGCATTCTTGTTTATCACTTATACTAGGGACAACTATATTAGAAGCACAAGTGAAAAAAAAAGTTTAGTTGTCCATTAAAGAGTGTTTATTAAATAACAATTATATTAAATGTTTTTTTTTTAACAACACCCTTTTAAGGATTATTTTCAGGAATGTCTGAAATCATATTAAAAATAAAATATAATAATAATCGCACATATATAATAACTATAATTGAAACCAAAGTTAAGCACCACAGAGTTAAAATTACTCTATGTATCTGTGTACTACAATAACCACTGTGATACATCTAATAGATCTGTGCTTTAAAAATATGGACTAGTGTTTTGATCAGTAAAGCCAAAAGTAGAAATGGAAAATCATTGGTTGAACAAAACAGGTTAAGCATTATTATGTTAGCCACTGAAATCGAATCGTGGAAAATACAGATATATTAGTAAAAAAGAAAAAAAAAGTGTAGGGGGGTAAAAAAAGGAGAGTTAAAATGTAGTGGTAAAACATGCCTCAGGCTAGGAAGTAATGAGAATGTTTTCCATAGAGAGCATTGGTCTCCACACGAAAATTCGTTTCTTGTCTTGATAAATCCTAAAAAGTATAATTTAGTTGTGAAAAGACGAGAACAAAGCCGGCAATGTTCCTTTGATAGCAGTACTTGTTAAGATTGATAAGTTGGATTTTAAATGTGTGAAGAAAAATGTGTCAAAGTATGTTTTTGAGGTGGTAACGTTAAATCTCCGGCAACTTACATTTTCCACTGTTAGTATAAAACCCTGCTTTAAAAAAGGCATCCTGCATTTTTTTTCCGTTTGTTTATTTTTGAATGATTTAGTTAACAAACATTTTGTTATATTTTGTTGAAAACAAAATTCTAATTTGGAATTTAACAAAATCGTTTCATATTTTATTTTCAACCTTTTTTTTTTTTCTTTTTTTTCTTTTTGACCTGTGAATAGCACAAGTAATTTATTTCCTGACAGATTCCTTTCCTGGTTACTATTGTTATATTACCTGTAAATAAATGAATTTTCATTAAGGCTCAATTGGGAAATGTGAGAAATCATTAAAACAACGACAAAGTGGAAAAAAAAAAAAAAACAATGAATATTCTGAACTAACAGAAAAGGCTTTGCTACTAATTTTATTCTAAAATAGCACCACATAGAACTGTTTTATTTCTTAACCTAATCCCTGCCAGGAAAATCCACAATGCTTGCTAGCGAAGCAGTGCTAGCATTGTATATCAGTTATAAGATATTGATGGAACTACATTATTACAGAAAATTGAGCAAAGTGTTTGGTTGTTTGATATATCTCCACTGCTGTGTCAAGGTTAAAAAAAATATAACAAGGTAATGTTTGGTTTTTATGGTATTTTTGGCAGCATGTTCGAATAAAAATATAAAATTTATAACAAAATGTAAGCTGTATTTCAACTGTCAGATGAGGCCAATTTGAGTGGTAATTATACAGAGCCTATATAAGGCTACAAACTCTAGTATGAGCTTGGCTAGCACATTATGATGCATAACTTCACTTTCCCATTGCATGTCTATGGGTCAGTAGGTCTCTGTTTGTGTATTTTAATCTAAAATGCCCCTTTATACCCTGCACCAAAAGCTGTTCATGTAGTATAACTTGTTACCCATTATAGTCGTTATAGGATACACTTAGGAGCCATGGATCATTTTGAAACCTGGAAAGTAATCTTGGTATCTCCATGAATCTCAACTCTCTTTACATTCATGTGCTCTTTACATGTGCTTAAGGGACAAAATTGAAGCTCTGTTTAATTGAAAGATGGCCTCAAGTGTAGGCATTGTATATAGAAATGCTTTATTGAAAGCATACACATAAATTACCTTTTTGAGCCCTCTCTGCTCCTTAAAGCTCTACCAGGAGGCAGACATTTTGTTTAGAATCTTTGGTCAAATGGGTCAGATCTTTGTTTATCTAAACCATGGTGAATGAAGATCTGACCCACGATTCTAAACAACATGTCTTCCCCCTGAGAGAACTATATGGAGTAAAGATTCTTACCAACATGTCTGCCCCCTGAGAGAATTATATGGAGTAAAGATTCTAACCAACATGTCTGCCCCCTGAGAGAACGATATGGAGTAAAGATTCTAACCAACATGTCTGCCCCCTGAGAGAACTATATGGAGTAAAGAAGGCTTAATAAAGGCACTTAATTTGTAATCTTTTATTTAAATCATTTCTTTATAAATCATCTTGATACAATCTTTCAGTTAAAAATAAGTACGTGTTCTAGAAAAGAGGAAAATACTAACCTACTTATTGTATGCCATTCTGTAAAATTGTGTTTCATAGATCAGATTTTTATTTTTTTTATATATTTTTTTTTCTACTTCCTTTTTTTTCAAAGTGAGACTATATATAATCTATATATTATTAAGCAAACAAAACTGGCATAAAATGTATCTCCCAAGATAAATAATCCTTTTTTATTCTGTAGTCATTAAAGTGTCCAAAATACATATATGATCGATGACCAGCTATAAATTAAAATAGGCTCTGTAACAGTTCTCATTGTTTAGCCTGTTTGGAGAGATCTTATCTGAACATTATTTTAAATGATATATTTAGATTTAAATGCACCAGAGTCAAGATAAGGATCAGCCTACCAGTCAGTTAAATAATTGCTTAATAATTACTTAAATCATCTCTTCAAAGCTGTTTGCAAGATTTTTTTTGTACAGTACCTGGATGATAAATAAGAATGATTTATGTTATTTTCTGCAGGCTTTTTATCAACCAGATAAATTGTTTCTATAATCCAGAGTTTCCCAGTTTGGGAGTGAACCTTTATCACAAAAATAGAATAAAGGAGGATATATTTTCCAAAAGATATGCTGACCAGTGTTTAGATGCATATTTGATACATTTCCGCAGTGAATTTGAAACTATTTTGGTCATCTTTAATAAGATGGAAAATAAAACTGGTGGGGGTCAGTGATAACTAATAACAAATACACCTAACAGTGATGTGGTTGGTGCACTATTGTAACCACTACCAAGAAATAAGCAAAAATTCTTCTGATGTCTCAAATCATATAAATGGAAAAAAGAAGAAAAACAACATATATAGTGCAATACAGCATAAGATAAATAAAGTGCAGAAATGTCACTGATTGCACTCATTAACTTATGCAGAAGATGGGATTATCAAAAAATTCTGCTTGTGCTTCTTAAGGAATGTCTCCCTTCCCTTTTCACTCCAGAAGATATGGATGAAGAGATGCTGAAGAACATACATAAGTACAAAATTACAATAAATTTAATAAAAAAAACTGTAGATTCTTACATGTAGGTACTGGAACTGTCAGCATGCAAGTCATCCAGTACCAGCATCAAAACAACAAATAGCAGCTGTTTAAATAACAGACAATTTAAAAGATATTAAAAAGTCTCAATGTAGGTAATATCCAGGAGATAATCTGAAAATAAGCTGGTCACGCAACGCGTTTCGCTCTCTACGGGCTTCCTCCTGGCGTGTTTCTCAAGTATTTTCTTTTCAGCTTTTATATTATTCCCGTGGTGTGACTTCCGGTTTTGTCATCAATGGCGTCATCGAGACTCGTGTCACCCCCCGAGATTGCGAGTAAACTCCTGCGAGAGTTCTCCATATGATTGGCTTTGGTTGGCTCATACATACATCTATGTATATAAAAAAATATATAAAATACCAAATATGGTAATATCTTTTACTCATAAATATGGTACAGAAAGGCATATATGTTGTAAAAAAAACATATGTTGTTAAAGCCCTTCCCCCCCCCCCCCCCCCCCCCCCCCCCGATAACTGTTTTGATCTAGACTAAGGCTTGAGCTTCCGTTAATAAATTAGGTTGGGTCAAATTCAGAGCAACTTAGTGACAACTCAAGTGACCTCAACCTGAAAACTAACCATTTTCTCTTTTATAGCCAGACCTTGTTGAGTCGCGCAGCTGTTACTTCAGTGGATTAATGTGTCCATCTGAGGCTGGTCGGAAACATAATCTGAGCAATGAACTTTGGAATTGGCATTTCACCCAGACATAATAACGAACTTAACAGTTTAGTATAGCATAGTCTAGCATAGTCCTAACTGTCAAGGAATCCTTGGTTAAAGTCAATGATTCTCATGAATCTGGTCAATACCAATGTTAATTATAATTGTCTGATTTGCTGCCAATAACTTTCTACCCACAAGTAAGCTAACAAAACAGGGTTTAGTGAACACAGCCGACAGGAATTTGTGCAATGTTGACATTTTTTTTTACGTGTCTAAAATGCAAATGTGATCGGATAAATGGTTATAAATTAACGTAGACTCTAGTGCATTTCTCGTCATTTTGCATGCTTGGATAATTTTTTACTGGACATTATTTCACCAGTATGGTGATTTCCGAGCCTTGTTTGTTGACAAGTCTAGAATTGTGGTGCAAAAAACATCTTGGAATAGCGGAAATGTCATAAAATCAAGGATTTTTTGTTCTTTCTAAATGTGTTTTTTTTTTTTAAAAAGAGAAATATCATCAGCTAATAACAACCACAGGTTCTAACAAAAAGAAGTATTATGATACTTACAGAATGTCAGTCATAATAATATGCCCAGGTTCACTCTCCAGGGAAGCAATTAT
This sequence comes from Pelodytes ibericus, assembly GCA_036172795.1. Taxonomy (NCBI): domain Eukaryota; kingdom Metazoa; phylum Chordata; class Amphibia; order Anura; family Pelodytidae; genus Pelodytes; species Pelodytes ibericus. The sequence goes on along the minus strand of CM069864.1, from coordinate 10,219,689 downwards.
CCCAGATACTGAAAATGTTGCAAATTATGTTTAATTATTTCACCTGTAAATAATGCTTTTGGTTGGTGACATCTGGCGTGATTTGTATAAACTGAATGTGCGTATGTGAGTTTTACATTCAAATTAGGAGTGATATTGCCCAGTGGAATTCCATTAACATGCCTATGTTATAATACACGCAGCTTGGCTTCACAATTATACTTCCCTAATCCAGACCAAATAAAGCTGCAGATATTTACTAAACAGAACAAAACATGGTAAATAATACAAAATAGAATGTTGCCACAGATAGTTAGTGACAAGCCTTATTGGGAGAATTGCATTGTGTGACTGCTGTGGACTCTTCTAGTGGTGATCTCCCTGTATTTTGTGTAAGATACAAAAAAAATAAAAAAACAAACAAATAAACCAGTTTTCATAACCTGTTTGCATCTTGCTTCCTTCTGGCAATTCCCTGAAGTCCTTAGAAAGACTGCAGTCCTGTGTGGCCATTGGGATATATTTACTATAAAGAACTCTGAGCATGTACGCCGATCACTTATTTTCCAATTAACCTTATATGCTGAGCAGCCATTGTTTTGATAATCTAAATTCTTGAATGATTATGCTTATATTATGCTAATATTAAGGCAAAACAGGTCTATAAAATATTATCAGTTTGTAATGTTATTGCTTACCCATTATCCCCACATACATCAATTTAAACTTGGCCATTGCATTTCAGCTTAAGTCCAGATTTAGAACTTTACACACCTTACCTGGTTCACAGTCTTGGCTTACATCCTGGATAGCTTTATACTTATCCTGTGGATGCTTAACTTCCTTCACTTTAAGAATAAGTATTCTATATTTCTTGATAATGCTTGTCCAGTCTGTAGCTGCTACAAACCCAAAAACCTCTAACAGCCTTTAAGAATAGCAGGCAATTTTAATAGTTTGTTAGCTCAGAAACAATTATGGCCGTACATCAAAATTCCATAATCTGAGAACCTCTGGTCCAGACCAGAATTAAGTGTGTCTTAGGGAAAGGCCTGATCATTTTACCAATCCCTAAAAAGTAAATATTGGTAAGAGGTGTGATTAGCTTAGTAAAGTACAGAGCTTGGGGTAGATGTCTGATTCAATTAAAGCTAAAGGGCTATTTTCAAAAGTTACATGTAAGTAGAGATAATGTGAGAAAGGAAGTTGAGACTCTCGCAGTGTAGATGTAGAAAAAAGTTTCAATAAATGTGTTTTGCAATAAAAGTATTAATAAAACAAAACCTGCAGAAAATAGACCTAGTCATAACAACGTGTTACTGACCATTGCATAAAAATAATCACCCTCAAAGTACTCTAGAGGTTACAAATGTAGAGTGCCATAAACAAACAATGGCATTGAGAAGGTTCCAAACTTACAATGGACATGGAGTTCCACAATAAAACAGTGTACCATCAATGGAGAGGAAATCCTAGGAATTCACTCAATTAATTGAGTGAACCAATCGGCTGAAAACACATCAAATGTTTCAAACCGTTGAAGGCTCAAGTGTAAATTGCATTCATAGTGTTGCCGGATCTTCGAAATGAATGGCTTGCGAAAAGAAGCCAACAGCAAACAGTTAAAATTTCCCCTCATCTCGTTTTAACAAGTCAAATAGACTTACTTATTCACTAATTGTGGAAACGAATTTTAAAAGTAATAAGGCATCACAGAGATGCAGCAGATTTCTTTGACAGATCAACCCTCTCTAGCTCCAATTAGAGGCTTGGGTAAGCTAGTTAAGCTTCATACATAGTAGAACCTGCCCTGGTAACGTTGTTTAAAAAAAAAGAAAACAAATGCCCTTAATGTTCTATATTAAAGTCGTTATGCCAGATTGTGCTATCATGAATTATTGTTACTCATGGAAGGTAGTAGACATATAAATTCCACTAGTAGACTTATGAGCAACCACTAACTAGTAAAAAAGTATTGGTTGGTTTAAACGACCTTTGAGTTGGTTTAAGCTACTTTTGGGCATTCTTTATAAATCCCAGCTTTAAATCCTTTTAAGTCACGTTGAGTCAGGTTAAATCAGTTAAACAATTCTTTATTAAGGGAATATTGATCATTATCCTAATTGGAAAACAAATCACTCGTTAAAAAAAATTGCAATCATGGAATTCAAGGTCATAGCTTGTGAGGTAGCTTCATCGGTAAATGCTCTGATTGCAGTAACCTGTTCAATCCTCATGGTCATCTTAACTTTTCATCCTTCTAAGGTCAATAAATGATTACCATTAGGGTACGTGACGATAACATCGAGTGTTCAGATGCCAATTCCGAGAATGGGCACTCAGACGTGCGTTCCGTAACACAGAGAGGAAAGTGCTAAATGAAAACGAGTTATTATTATGAAATAACACGTTACTTAGGCCAGAGGTTTAATATAAATGTCCATTGGCTCCATTACACAATGGGATTCAGTATGAAACACTTTTGAGGGATAGAAGCCTACCTCGAATTCTATTGCTGCAGCATTATCTTATTCAACAAAATTGAATTAGACACAAGATATGCAAATTAATTCATGACACCTCTCAGCTGTGTATATCCAAATGCTAGCCTGAGACACAGAGTGATTAAAACAGAGTTGGGTACATTGTTTCTAGAGAGTTAACGATTGCTACATGTACAGAATTTAAGGGTTGGATGAACATGAAGCAAGTGCATGTTTTGTAAGTGTGAAATAAAATATTGTATAAAATGTTTGTGTTAAAATTGTGTAGCAAAGATTTGCTTCCATTTTGTGAAATTTAACAAAATTATTCTCTTGCTTCCTGTTTTCCTTTATGTATTTTAAGATCTGATGGTAAGATCACTTTCATGTCCTGTCATACTGATAATAATAATTGTTATTTTCTGGGTGGTTCCTTTTAGACACTCATAAAAATACATTTATTTCATTACACAATTCACAGTGTGACACAATCATTTCATTTTGCACTATGTTATAAAACATTTGTTTGGTTTTTTTTGAAAGCTGAGATAAAATTGTTTATCTTTCAAAATAACAGGGAGTTGTGCCGATATCTACAATGTAGTGACTAAAATAAAGAAATATTTCCAATGGTTAAATATAGAATTTATTTATTTTTTCGATCACCAAAGTTTTTTTGGGGGAAATTCTTGCATCGTTCTCTTGTCTCGGCAAAACTGCATTACAAATCAAACTGCATTACAAATTTGATAGGTTGGGTATATAAAAAGGTTAATAGAGATTAAAAACGCATAGATTAGTCAAAGGCTTTTTTAATTCCCAGATTTGAAATAATAAAAATATAAAAATTTTATGCTTCTTTCTATTCCATCAACAGAGGCAAATTCCTCTAGGCATCTCTGATCTCCGAGTTTTGCCGGAGGGCTATACTAGCTTAGGGGATATTGTGTTCCTTCGGCTTTTGTCTGTGACAGCGTGCGTTTGTATAAATTAAAGGTTATTTTGGACCCCACGTTTACGTGTTTAACATATGGCAACATATTTATCTCATTCTCTCACCTCCAATAAAGTACTCCACAAGGGTTAAGTGACCGATAATCAATTATTATTGAGAAGCAATCAATGGCTTATTTCCATAATTGTGCATATCTAAACACTACGTACAATACAACAAAAAAGAAACAAAGCTGGTCTCTAAGCAATGCCTTGTTAGGAGTAATTTGTTAACATGAGGTCTAAAAAAAGCCTCTTCGCAGCTGGTCCCACAAATGTGTTTTCCAGTATTCGTACCACCAACGTGATTCGTCGATAAATGTATAGAATCAGCTTCTTGCTAAAAACTACAATTACAGGTGATATACAGATTGAAATCACAGGGCTGGTTTGTCGAAGAAAATTGTCCTAATGATGGGTTTTCGGATCGGCAGTGAGGCTCTTTTCTTCTTCTGTGACGGGAATGGAAGGCAGCTGCACCTGCCTTGTGCAGTATTCTGCCGCACTTAATGATATCTGATGATATCATTAGGGAAAGTGTTCATAAACAGATGTTGAGCTGGTGCCTAAATGCTGTCAGATGAGCAGTTGCTGGTCTGAAACAGTATTATTTATATAGAACATGTACGTTTGTTATGTTAATAACCCCACTATTAGCTCTCTAGATGTTGCGATAGGAATGTAAATGCACTTAATATGAATAACAGCCTCTTTACTCTTTGTGCCGTAGTTGAGGCATAACTTTTTTTTTTTTTTTACGGAGAAACAAAGATTCACCCCGAGCAAAATCTGCTGTGACTTCTTCGGTTTACTTGGCTTAGTTGGGATTTTAATCGGATGACCTATTGTCTCTGTGATCTGTGTGGGGCTTGATTTTATTTTGTTTGTTTGCTTTATCTGCTTTTTTTGGGGGGGGGCGCTTTGTGGTGGTAAGTGACAGACAAAGGACTGGTCCGTCAGGATTGCCACTGGTACGGATAACAACACACTTAAGTGATAACTCTTTTGGGAGCGTTCATTATAAAGTGAACTGCTATGAAGAGACAAGGGAACGGCAACAAATCAGACAAAAGTGGAGTACTCCTAGTTGCTTATCTGTCCAGCCCCGATTTTAAGGTCTGGATTTTCAGCAGGAAACAACAGTTCATTTTTTGGTGAATTGCCCTTTTTGAGGCAATGGCTGGTAATGAATTCTGGGCCTTCTAAAAATGTCTTGGATTTACAATAAAAGACTTTATAGTATCTTTATTTGAGTTTAATATTCCTGTTGGATTTGGGGAGAGAATGTCCATCCAGTAGGACTCAGAATATCTCATAATCCTTCAGAATATTAAAGTGTCGCAAAGTGGACTTACCATTTTTTAATCTACAGTACATTAGTTTACTCTATCTTTATCTCAAGTCTACAATTTGCATCCTGTCCCACGCATGCAATGTATGCTATAAATGTGGCTAGCCTTAGAAGCCATCCTATTTATCCCCCACTCTTGATATAAAGTCATGGTTACCTGTGAGTGAATTGTCAATGTATAGATTGTTGCCCTCTTACTTTATGATGCCTGGCATTGAGATTTGATATGGGTAGTGAGATATTGAGACGGGTAGATGATGACCTCGCAGGGACCTATAATGGTTCATGCCAATCTGACCGTTAAAGACCATACTCTAGAATGGAAAGTTCTACTCGTTTAGTGGCATCAGGAACCCATAGAGCTTCTGGTCGTATGCGAACATATGAATGCATAAAAATGTACCAACCCATTTACTAATGTGACTTTGTTTGTGAGATTTATTCATGAAAAAGAGACTTGCAGGGAACTGAAAAGGGAACTGAAACGTAAGACTAAAGTAGACATGTTGGAAACATTCTATTGGTCTCAGTTCAGCTACACGTGAAACTCGGCTATTTTATCCTTAAATGTGCAATTCACTTGTCAAATCCCCATAATTTCCTCTTCCATGATTGAACCATCGGGAGTTATTCATAAATGTCAGTTCTGGGCTAAAATTCTAAAAGGGGTCGAAACAGGGACGTTCCACTGGTTTCCATGTTGAAAGCTCCATTATTAGAATTTGGCTTTTATAAATAGCCCCCTTTCAGATACAGCAGATACATTCCATGTACATAATCAGCATATGTCAAAGGCCCACAGAGCCATACTACCAAATTCATCTTCTGCTACTGGTTTAGAAACCAGGAAATCCACGGGACAGACTTTGTGTGTTTTGACCTATGCTTACCAGACTCGACTAGTGAGGCACATCCGCTTCAGATTTGCATTTGGTTTTTACCTCTTTATACTTGTTAATCAATAGCAAAATAATATAGAAATATATATGCATAGGCACTTGAATTTGACCGAACTGGACCACAAAAAATGGGACCTTCCCACCAATCCAACTGTTGGCCACTACACCACCTTTCGATGTACCCCATATGGTCATACTGAGAAAGGTAACATTGTAGCAGTTCTAACGCTAAAGTTTGACACGTAAAGCAGTTCCGTGGAAGTCGATGGAATGTTTCAGCTCACTGTTGTAAGTTTAGCGCTAGGCCTCAGACCGAACAGGGCCTCTTGTATTTTTCATTTTCACTTTTTTGATACATTATTTAACTAGTAGTAAGTACCCAGCAAAGAAACGCAATAAAAACTGATAATGTAACGTCTCTGTTTTGTTTGTGTGTGTGCAATCCCATCACAGTGCAAAAATCAGGATTAAATCGTATTGCTACTCTACAGAAGAACTCATGGCGCGAGCCTTGATATTGTTTATAATTTCCTTTGGGGATGTTTGAAAAGATCACTCCTCAATCACGCTGAGTAATATCTCTACACTATATTATTGTCCTACAAGGGCTTGACAATCACAGAGTTCATGACATTATTTATTTATACAACATCTTACCAGGCGTTAAAAAAAAAAAAAAAAATACACTGAATGGCTTGTTCATTTCAAAATGTGTATAAAGTACTCAGAAATAAAACTATATTAAGGATCTCAACTCTGCAGTTAGTAGTTAAACCAGAAGTAGATAATAACAGAACTCGGACATGTTTTTTCTGTTAATGAGCAATTCTTTTAAAACCTTAATAACTTGTTCATGCCTGTGGCCCTCTAAGGGTTAATTGTTGAGGCTGCTGATTTGTAAAAAGCAGCATTGAATATTAGATTTGGAGTGAAAAAAATCGTAAATTCCTACTGGATTCAATAGAGCTGCTATATTAAAGGACAACTGTATATAAAATAAAAAAAAAAAAAAGGACTTATATTTAATTTAAAGATTATATCAAGTTTTGAATAGAAATGGCTGAATGAAAGGATACAAATTAAGTACCTTGTTGAGCCCTTTTTGCTCGTTTAGCTTTATTAGGGGGGCAGACATGTTGTTTAGCCTCTCAAATGAAGGAAAGTCTGACCATACATTCCGAACACGATGCCTGCCCCCTGAGCGAGCTATACGGAGCAGAGAGAGCTCAGTAGGGCAACTTATTTGTCTTCTTTCATGAAATCTTTTCAACGAAATTTGTAATTTGCTTGCAAGCAGTTGTTCTTTAAGCGTACAGACAGATATAATCAAATTAACCCTAATGCTCAAAATCATTGCTGACTCAAAGGGTTTCTCTCCAAGCTACATAATAAAAACATAATGTGTTTTTTTTGTTCTTTGTTTGTTTCCAGAATTGTCCAAGTTTTCTCACATTGGGAAGACATAGATTTCTGTGGAATAAGCTGCGTTCTCTGACTTTTTGATGCAGCTAGATCACACAGGTTTATATACTAAGATTCACAGATTTTCTAGGTGCTCTTGTGAACTGGTTTACACCCCAGCACTCCTCCTGCTATAGGATTTAGGCAATATAAAAGCAACTGTGGGGAACTGATAAGGGAATTACAACAATCAGGCATTGATAGCCGATCTGAAAATATATGGAGATCAGAACTCTGCTATCAATGTCTGAATTTCACATTTTCATTGTCGGTTTCTGCCGATTATAATTGCACAGTATTTTTATAGGGAAGTGAATGCATGGAATAGTCTTCCAGCAGCAGTGGTAGAGTTTAATACAGTGAAGGAGTTTAAGCATGCATGGGATAGATATAAGGCTATCCTAGATATAAGATAAGGCCTGGGACTAATGAAAGTATTACTTTACTGAGAGGGTAGTGGATGCATGGAATAGTCTTCCAGCAGCAGTGGTAGAGTTTAATACAGTGAAGGAGTTTAAGCATGTATGGGATAGGTATAAGGCTATCCTAGATATAAGATAAGGCCAGGGACTAATGAAAGTATTACTTTACTGAGGGGGTAGTGAATGCATGGAATAGTCTTCCAGTAGAAGTGGTAGAGGTTAATACAGTGTAGGAGTTTAAGCATGCGTGGGATAGGTATACGGCTATCCTAGATATAAGATAAGGCCAGGGACTAATGAAAGTATTACTTTACTGAGAGGGTAGTGGGTGCATGGAATAGTCTTCCAGTAGAAGTGGTAGAGGTTAATACAGTGAAGGAGTTTAAGCATGCATGGGATAGGTATAAGGCTATCCTAGATATAAGATAAGGCCAGGGACTAATGAAAGTATTACTTTACTGAGAGGGTAGTGGATGTATGGAATAGTCTTCCAGTAGAAGTGGTAGAGGTTAATACAGTGAAGGAGTTTAAGCATGCATGGGATAGGTATGAGGCTATCCTAGATATAAGATAAGGTCAGGGACTAATGAAATTATTACTTTACTGAGAGGGTAGTGAATGCATGGAATAGTCTTCCAGCAGCAGTGGTAGAGGTTAATACAGTGAAGGAGTTTAAGCATGCATGGGATAGGTATAAGGCTATCCTAGATATAAGATAAGGCCAGGGACCAATGAAAGTATTACTTTACTGAGAGGGTAGTGGATGCATGGAAAAGTCTTCCATTAGAAGTGGTAGAGGTTAATACAGTGAAGGAGTTTAAGCATGCATGGGATAGGTATAAGGCTATCCTAGATATAAGATAAGGCCAGGGACTAATGAAAGTATTACTTTACTAAGAGGGTAGTGGATGCATGGAATAGTCTTCCAGTAGAAGTGGTATAAGTAAACACAGTGAAGTTGTTTAAGCATGCGTGGGGTAGACACAAGGCTATCCTAGATATAAGATAAAGCCAGGGACTAATGATAGTATTACTTTACTAAGAGGGTAGTGGATCCATGGAATAGTCTTCAAGTAGAAGTGGTATAAGTAAGCACAGTGAAGGCGTTTAAGCATGCGTGGGGTAGACACAAGGCTATCCTAGATATAAGAAAGGGAACTGGGGATTAATAAAAGTATTTAGGAAATTGGGCAGACTAGATGGACCGAATGGTTCTTATCTGCCGACACATTCTATATTTCTATACCACAAACACATTTAAAACACATTTGTCTCTTAATATATGCATTTACCTGGAATTCTGCTAACACTTTTTCATTCTCTTCATCAACAGTAAACATATAGTTTAGATGACAGAGTCCCTTTTGGAACATGCTCTTTAAAAATATACTAAATTAATACTTAGAAAAGTGTATAAACAATATAGCAGTTTTTATATCAGTCCTTTCCTAATAAACCTACCTACAGAAAATCTCAATAAAGTGTAATATGTGATTAAGTAAGATACAAATGCAGGCTTCATTACAATCAGTATAATCAAGAACAAATACAGAACAGTTTAAGGATGCAGAAGATATAACTGCACCATTCCCGCAATCTGTGAATGTAACAGAGGAAACCAGTTTAATGAGATCCATTTTAAAAGGAAATTGAAGCATAAAGAGCTTTTTTTTATGCTGAGAACAGTATTTGATACCCAAATAGTAAATGATAAACACAGATTGCCTTAAATCAGACAGGCCATTTAAAGAAAAGGGATTTTTTTAGCTCATCACGATATGTTGCACCTTATTTAAATTAGGAGGGTGTTAGTTTGTAGCTTGAATAATATATTAATATAATATGTAAAGTGAATAGCATTGTTAATCAGAGTCGTGCTTTCCATGGCGAAGGCTCTGTGCACTGAATGTTAATTTTGCAAAACATTAATTTCAAACATTTTTCAGCGGTGGGTTTTGTAATTAAATATTAATGTCACATGTTATTGCACTAGCATGTTTATGAAAGCCGCTAACACTTCAAGTTAACTCATGTCTTTTTATATTTATTCCCGGGCTTCTGTCGTTCCCAAAATTCCAAAGTGTAGGCCATTTTGAAACGGCCAAGAGATTTTTCAATGTAAGCATTTTTTTTTATTTTTTTTTAGCATCCAACAAGGTAAATATTTAATGTGGTGTTTATTTAGTCGATATAATTCATCAGCATATTAGATTTAACTTTGTCCAATTCGAAAGATGCCTGAACTGATGGATAATTTGCAAGTCGAATGCCGGGAAAACAAAGGTTGAATAGTTAGTTTGCTACTGTTGTGGGTAACCTTTTCAGTGCCGGGGAGGAGGGGTGTGGAGGGGAGAGGGTCGAGATGAAGCTTGGCACACACCCGGTATTAAAGAGTTAAATTTAAATGAAGTCGCCAGATGTCATTTAGATGACCCTTCACTCAAAAAGGGTAAATATTATTTTGCAAATTTGAAAAAAAAAAAAAAATTGCAACCGATATATTTAATATCTTTGAAACATTTAAAAATGTATCACAATTTTTTTTTTTTTTTGCACTTGCACATGAATGGTTAACTCCTCCCGTCCACAAGACTATTTAATTGTAGCTTCAATCCATAGCAGAAGCGTTTCATTCATTTTGCGTTTCCAGCTTTAACTGAACAGAAAATGCAAAAAATTGCATTTTGGACAAGCTCTTTTCAGAATTGTGGACTCTTTAGGGTTAACCTAACTAAAATATATTTATTATGTATTTATTTTGCAGCAATTACCCTTCTCATTTCTATTGCCTTCTCTCTCTTTTTTAAAAAAAATAAAAAAAAAATTATATAAAGAGTTGGGATTATTCGATGCTCGCTCCTGAATTCACCATTTCTCTGTTGGTTTTTACAGACACTTTGTCAGCTAAACAATAGTGTCAGTGTCAAAAAAAAAAAAAGTGTTTATTAACTGAGCATTGTCTTTTAAATGTGTCTATGTTGCCATTATGATGTCACCTGTGACTCCCAATGCAGATAAATGACTCTGAAGCAGAATAACTAATTTGCATAGCGTTCCACAAGCTGATGTCATAACTGGTTCACAGCAAATATTTCTCTCTTGGCCTGTACATTTTCTAGCAATTATGTCTATACAAGAAATATGTATTTTATCATCTACATCTCCACTATTCAGATAATAAAATCCCTTTTGCAAGTTGCATAAAAGCAGCTATTTCTTCAGGAAGTCAATATCTCCGTTAGTGCTAATTTTGAGCAAAAACCATACGGGTTTTAAAGAAATTAAGGCCTGAATAAAAGCAAAATCCAAACTGTGCTTTCTAACTATGATAGAACAATGCCATTTAAATATTATTTGTCCCTATTTAAAATGAACCTTCCCCCTTTAAGCTGTGCCATTAGGCTCATTTGTTCAGTCAGTGTTGACAAGCTCCATGACTTACGCACACAAATGGTCATTAGGTACCGCATCTTTATCTTATTTTTATTTTTTTTTAAAAAGAGAGAGGATTAAAAAAAAAGAAAGCATTCGGATGCGCACTAAAAGCCTGTAATTATTTTTATCCAGAGGAGATTGTGTTGCTCGGAAGGTAATTTAATAACCTTTTGCCTGTACCTGGGGAATGCTTCTCTAGGGGAACTAAGGTGCTGACATGTCTTTCAAGCGTCAAAACATGACCTTTTTTAATGGCTCCTTGGCGGGAACTTTGCATGGAATGTTGGAACAAGCGACGCGCTAATTCTACTTCTCTAATGTATGCAAAAAAAATGAGTTCTAAAGCAAATGAACAATGCAGGGTGAATTCGTGGAAGACAGACGGAATACAAACGGTTTTAAAATAATTGCGTCATTCTAAAATAGCAATATATATATATATATATCATTTTTGCTATTAATTACCACTATTTTTATTTATTTTTTCCTTTTTCTTAAAGGACAGCTGTAGAAGTGTATAACGAATATATTAAATGTCTGAGACAGCAGTGTCTCTTTTTTTTACATTTAGCACTCTCAGCGAGAAAGGATTAAGCCACCCATTGATCTAAAGGCCCCTACAGCCGTGAATGGGTCATTGTGTCACCAGAAAGCATTCCCCTACATCTGCTATGAATCTCACGTAGACCTGTGTGACACGTTCAGCAACATAGCTCGCTTTTGATTCAGGAAGAAGAAGAAAAAAATGTATGCGATATTCAATGTCTACTAATCGTCGATGATAGCGGGAGGGTTCTGTTTAGGGAATAGGATTACGTTAAATAAATATAATGTACAATGCAATATCTCTCTGATGCACAGCGTAATGTAGGCTCGCATAAGTGGCTATGGCAAAGCAGATATGACCACTCATGCTTAATGCATTTGCTTTCTGATAATATTACTAAAGCACAGTGGGGGTTATTTATTAAAACGAGGCGTGTTTTATGAAATAAATGAGTGAGACAAGATGTTGCTCATCGAAATAACGATTCTATTAATTGTCTGCTGCTATACCACTCTAGTGGGGAATACCTTTTATTTACCGCCACAAAGAAAAAATAAGTGTATAAAATTAGTGATAATACCCAAAACTTCACAAAATATTAAACGTCGTAAAAAGATCCAAACGTAGTATTGTTTAAGCTGCGCCTTTCAGAAACCTTTCGTTCGGAACCTTTTGAGAGAAGTTAATAATGCTGCGCACCCTTACTCATTTTATACAGTGATGTAATAAATTTGTGTCCAAAATGTACATATAAAATGTAAATTAAAAATATAAATATATAAGGTTTATAGAAATCCCATCATTTAAAAAAAAAAAAAAAAGATGCGACATGCGTCTTATCAGGAAAGAGATGCCTCATTTTATAAACCTATTTGAGGTAGAACGCGAAACTGAAAATTTGCGTCATGTTTCGTTTTATGTTTTTGGTGCCAAAATTACAGCAGCAAAACTGTGGAATCTTTGGAATCCTGCACCAAAATGAATAACCCACCAAATAGAGCAGTGTTTACAGGTTCAGACAGAATACACCACAACTAGAATGATTTTTTACAATCCAAATTGTACACATTTTTTTCGCATTATGCTTCATTTTGCCATAAATTGTTTGCAGATTTTTTTCACCTCAAATTTTTTTTTTTTTTATTAATACCCACAATTTTTTTTCAATTGTACTTCATAGACTTTTAAATGAATACGGTGTCCTGCCTCTTATACATAATTACTGCTACACTGTCATTGGTGAATAGTTGAAGTATACAATTCAGTAACAGATGAGCAGCAATACCCTGGCCAAAAGATTACCTGACAACATTTTGGTAAGCAAACGGGAGGAGCCTGACATGTGTGGGGCCATATGGCTTCCCTTTACCCATGAGATGAACCTCCAGTCCAATAATGGGGGTCTGGAGCTCACTGCTTGGCATTTATACTATGTATGTCTCTTAGACACAACCATGTTTCTTCACTGTGAATAGCACACCCCCAGATTTCATGGAATCCCACAAAAAATGGGAATGGCTATTAACCCTTTTATTTCAATGTATTCATTACTATATCAGAGCAGGGTGTCAGAGTGGATTACCCCCTCCAGCTAATGAGGTCCTACATGTCCGACATAAGGCTGATTTCTTGGAATTGGGGATCTCAATGGGGGCTCTTGTTATCTTTTCCCCTCCTTTCCAAAACTGTCGTCTTTCATTTAGGCAATGAGGGGATGCTAAGCAGCCACGTAATTTGGAAACCTTACGCAGCCACTAAATTCCCTTAGATGGTAGCTCCATCACGGGGCCATGCCCGTCACCTTCCCCGCATTAAGTAGGACAGTATGGGTTTTTAGGCATTTCAGGACAGTGGTAGAACTCGGCCAGAGTCAGAAGTTGAGAGGCATCATATCCCCATAATACAGTTGGGGTTCCGCAGTTTAAAATCCTTAGAGCCTTGTTTTAATTTGCTTTTTTTTCTGGTGGTTTGCCTCTTCCCACCTCCGAACAAGACCATGCATTATAGCAGATGCCCCAGTCCCAAAGCATAACCCTGACATGTGCTATTTATCGACCTATTAGCAGAATGAGGCCCTGAAGAAGAGGTGACCCGTAGCTGATTTTTTTTTCTTCCCTTTTCTTTAAAATGCCTGTAATTCTCTGTTCACCTCTTGCAAAGAGTCGGCATTAAAGATTTATGCTGGGCTTTTCTGTGCCACACCTGAATATAGATTACTTAAATGGGCTGTAAATAATGTATACTAGCAGAACATTTTCCATTACTGACTGATAATGTAACTTAATATACTGTTAGACACTAGAAGAAAAGTAATAAAAGTGTACAGTTTGTTGACTTTCCATAAGATGGGAATAGATTAACATGAAATGAGTCTTGTCAGGAACAGAATTTATACCACTTAAATCCCTGGACGTATATCAGAACTAAGGACTTTATTCATAAAAGAGAGAATTGCAGAGAACTGACCAGGGAATTTTCAAATGTAAGGCCAACATAGCTGAGTCAGCTGAATGGGAGAATATTTCCAGCTCGGCTAGTGTGGCCTTCAGTGTGAAATTCCCTCCTCAATTCCCTGCAAGTCTCTCTATTATGAATTCAGCCCCTGATGTTGCAGGAGTCTCATTCAGTTGGTTCCTGAAGGGACTGCTCCACTTTTTGAACTTACTTACAATATTCCAAATGCCATATTTTTTTTTTTAAGCCAAAATAGAATAGAGTGATATCTCATGAGTACATATAATGTTTCTTGGAATTCCGAATTGCAGAAGAATTTGGGCAAATGTTAGGATCATTTAATAATTGGTTCAACTGATGCAGGTTGAAAAAAAAAAAAAAAAGTTAAAAACTTAAAGGAACTTTTCTCCAAAATAGACAAGACTCATCTCATGAGACATGAGTATAGGAGTCGGTTCCTCCACCCTTTTTATATTTCTGAAGCCAGGGAAAATCCCCATTTAAGCAGCGGGGAAAGCAAGGACAGGGGGGAAAAATTATGGGATAGGACCCCCAAAAAACAGGGCTGTCCTGACATATCCAGGACTGGTGGCAAGTACAAGTCAAGTTGCACCCCTGTATTCATCTAAACTCAGTAAAAACTCTCCTCAGTAGTGTAAATGTGTTTCATTGTGAATTGTTCCCTTTCCTTGGAGATTGGCATGACTTGAATCTTTGGACAAAGCACATACTGATGCATATGTCTGTTTATGATATATACATACCTGTGAGCTCTTTGGATATGGTCACTTACTGTCTAAGCCTCTGAGTAGAAACTGTGAAATGTAGCCCCTCCCTCTGCCCAAGTAGCCCTACCCATGAGGAACTATTCACATCCCCATTCTGGTGTCAGGCTACCAATTCTTTCCCTTTTTGATCAGTCAAAACACTTATGTTGCTCATGTTTCTCACTCCCATGTCTATTCACATCTTGGGACTGGATCCTGGAGCCTGAATTTGACACAAATGGCTCTCCCCCAAAAAATAGTATTAGAGTGGCAAATCCGCAATGTGGGCAACTATACACTCCATCTACCCTGTAAGCTTGCGAGCAGGGCTCTCTATATTTTGTGCATGGGTCTATCTCTGTTTTTATAGTTGACTTTGTAACACCCCTTTAAATTCTGCACCGAGCTTTGGTAACTTGTTAAACTGTTGGCGCCATAGAAGAAAACATTCATGTAATGGAGCATTGAACACTTTGCTTTGTAGTCACTGCCATTACCTGCTGCTGTCTGGCTCAGCCCATGTATCATTATAATCATTAGCGCGATTACCATGGCATGGTACAATGGAACATATAAGAGAAGGCACATATATAAGAGTTCACTAGAGGTAATGATACCCTTGCCGCATTTAATGTAAGACACAATAAGAGAATTTACTACAGCGACTTACTTAATTAAAGCATCAGCTTTAGAAAAGAGCCCCAGGTATAAAGCAGTCTTGAATGTGCTGTGCAATAAAAACAGCATATTTTGAACGCGCACCTTGTGTGGGCTTAATTAGTAAAATGTAACGGTTTCCGTCTGGCACTGGTTTATAGAAGCCAGTAATGGTATTTGTTACTGAATGGGAAGATGGTGCTTAGGTACAATCCACTGCCAAGGGAGGTTGTGTTGGCAGACACAATCCATATTTGAAGAGAGGGTTATATTTTATTTTATTTTTTAGATGGTTACAAAAGTATCAGCAACAAACAAAAAAAAACACTTATCTTGTTATATGGGGAAAATAAGAATGAGCATCTAGGTGGGTTGAGGGTAGGCTAAAGGTGTGCAAAGGATCAGGGTGAAGGCATACCAACATTATTCTAGGTGGAAATGTATTGGACTTTGTGAGAGACGTGTAATGGTGTCGTATGGACCTTCACAGAACAGGATAACATTTAACCTACTTGCCCCTCTAATGGTTATCCTGTAGAATTTATGTCTAGACAACTGCCTACTCTGCATAAGTGATCTGACTAATACAAATGCATTGTGCACCTAGGTGGCCAATGAATGCATTCTGCAACAATAATTCCATCCATTCTGAAACCCATGTGAATGGTCCACTTATCATAGAGTTAAGAGAGGTGCTATCTTCATTATCCTTGACCCATATAAGGATATAGATTCAACGAGGCTTAAATGTAAAATAATATACACTACAAACAATTCACCAACTCTCATGATAATTTACACCCTCGTCTCTAAGTACTTGGACATCTTCTCACACACACACTTCTAAGACGTCTACAGAACTTCCTCTCTACATCTAGAACTCAGTTCCACTGATTCTTCAGCTCTCTCCAACCATCTCAGCCTTTAAAAAGTATATCTAAAAGCAATACACTCAACTACTACCTCCCTAAAAATCCATTGATTACCTATCTACCACAGTTCCCAAATAAACTTCCGCCACCCCCTTCTTTCCTGCCATTTGTAATATTTAATGTATTTCCAATCCTCCATTCTCGCTAGATTTTTAGCTTGCAAACGAGGACCCTCATACCTTATGTACCAGTTTGTTTGTCTCTATCTAATAAAGTTTTGCAAATGTATCAAGTACAATGTAAATGATTTGAGCTACATAAATACAGTAAAAAAAAAGTGTAAAAAAAAACCCACATATATATTTATACACACATTTATTGTTCTTAAAAATAGTTTTTTAGTTTTATGTTGTTCATTATTTTGCAGTGAAATGCAGGATATATAATCACAGGCCTTTGCCAACAAGTGAGTTTTGTCTAGAAAGATAAGAAATATCACAATTTATGAGTGCTCAGAACCACACAACCCTCCCCCCCCCCAAAAAAAAAACAGGGTTTCAACTATATTTAATATGGCACACGGAATTAATTATAAATTAGTGAGATCACATTTATAAAGTCACATGAGATAATGATTTTAAAAAGGAATAATTTCAAAGATGAAGAAAAAAATGCAGAATTAGAAAAGAACGCCAACATAGACTAGGGAAAAAAAAAACATGCTGTGAAGAGAGTGTGTTAGATCTTGAGATAGGAGAAGCATTTAATAATGCATGGTTTTTATTTTTTGCATCATTTGCATTCACTTTAAGAGAGTATTTATTTATGTCAACTTAAATTGAGTTAGAATGGAAAGAAGTGACATTTATTTTGTGTTCTATTTGGTAAAAAAAAAAAAAAAAAAAATTCTGTTATATTCTGTTACATATGGACTACTTAGACCTAATCATCTGATTCAATACGATTGGCTTCTACAACCAGGTTGGAAAGGAGTGAGTTTGAACACAGTGCCTCGGCCTTTCTGCAGGCAATGTAGGTTGGCCCTACTCTGCTGGGGAGCAGATGGCAAGCCAATGCTTATAGTCACACTTACCTTCCTTTCTAAACCCATAATCCCTTGCTGGACACACAGCCAAGACAGGCTTGGAGGCAGAAAAGAGGTTACAATCTGGACGAGTATATTGATTGCCAACAGAGAGAAAAACGGCTCAGAATTTTCCAATGCTTAACACATTCTATGTTTTTTTTTTATTTATTTACTTATTTATTGCTCCAAAAGCCGGTTCAACAATACTTTTTTTTTTCTATGTAATTAAGACATGATTGAAATTGCTCCTGCCATCAAAGCAAATAAACTATAACAGTAAAAATAAAAAATACAAATTAACCAAAAAATTTAAACCTGTAAAAAAAAAACAAAAAAAAAACTGCATGGCTATAATTTAGCTCACGTAACTTAAAATTGCATACATTGGGAATCTCAGATCCCATACAATGTAAACAGTTCTTTAATGTTGTGGCTGATATCATATTTTTGTGTGTGTACGTACACTGTGCCAATAACTTGTCTCCGATACAGCGTTATCAAAATGTAAACAATCGTTTATAAAATATAAACAATCCTATATAAAATATATTTTAATAAAGCGATTGCATGGAAAAAGCCATAACAAACATACTTTACAAATACAGTGCATAATATGGGCAGCTGAATCCTGTTCACAGATACAATGTGCGTGCAACTCCATCTGTCAAGAAAAAGAAAAAAAAAATCAGATTATTGGAGACGGTATATACTGTACTTACAAATATCCCCTTCATTGCGCTCAATGTATATCAGTATGCCGCATTGTTGGCATAGTGTTCATCCACATAACTCAGTGTCTATAAGTGTCCGCTCATGGGGGGATATGGTATAAGGGACTCGTTAACCCTTTGAGTGGTCTTTGAGAGTTGAAGAGCTATGTGCGATACAGGAACGGAAATTAGGGGCGTTTTTGAAAATTCGATGTTGGTTTCTTTAAGATAAAAGGGCTGTCCTCGGGGAAGACTCTCTTTTATTACAGATAACTAATTGTACAGAATAAACAGCTGTCAACGTTCAGCCAGCATGTGGCAATATTTTGACACCCTAAAGATTGCCAAGGCCTGTACAAGACGAGATGCAACTCTTGTTTTTAATTGCGATGGCAGGACCGACTGCTGAAGGAGTTAAGAGATGTATGTATTTAGCTTCTGCTTCTACTTGAGGGACAATGGGACAACCATCTCCTCTGTCCATGTGACGATATTGACTAGTATCCACATTTGTTTATTTTGACATTTTAAGTGAATGTATTATACTTATGTTCCACGCTGACTCCACTGTATGGTATACAGGACCCCTTTTAAAACCCACCAAATAGAATGCCATACTTAAGTGCATATACATACGTACATGGCTATGTGAAAGCTAGATGTGTAGGACATATGGAATAATATGTCACATGGACTGTTGTTCACCCTGCAACTTACATAACACTGCAACAATAAGACTAGGGTTGTTTAAAACATTAGGCCAATGGCTCTTGATTTATGTAGATCATTAATGACTAAGTTGATGGTCCTTTGTAAGAATTTACATAGTGATAATACGTCAGTTTGGGCCAAGCATATAGAAGGTAGGATTTTAAAACAGACATCTTGCTTCTGGGATCCTACACTTTTCCCATCATAGCATAAATTCTATCCCAGATTATGGAAATTCATAAAGCCCAAACGATGAGTATCCAAGAGCGCCCCCTGTTGGTTGCTGTAGGCCATGGACAGTAGAACATCAGTTTTTGGTTCCCAGGGTGTGAATGTACTTGTATTTATGGATCTTCCCTAGACTAAAAGTTCCCAAACTGTCCCTAAAAGAGTAAATTATTCACCTGGAGAAATAACTGTAAAGAGGAAATCCATTAAAGAGACATGTCTATTTTTCACCACATTTGCACAGAGGAACCTTTCAAATATACCCATGTTAATAAATCTGTCTCGCTGATCACCAAACTTGAAAAAAAAAAAAACAAGCATTAAATATTCAAAAGGACTGAAATTAGGCCTTACCTTGGAGACTTTAATGTAGACATTGTGATTTGTCTAACTATACGCTAGTCTATTTGTTTTAAGCCCTTGGTAGTATTATTTAATTTCCTGGCATCTTTAAATACTCTTGCATGTCTCTCTTAGCATAAAAAAATTATTATTTCAGAAAAATGTTGAAAATCCAATTGTCATTTCCAATGACAGGAGCGACAGCTGATTTTTTTTGTTTTAAGAGGAAAGTTTGCTCTAAAAAAAGTGGAGAAAAGCCATTAATATTAAGGTAAACAGTGTTTATTTATAAGAAGATGGTTAACTATTGGAACACAGATTTTATTTATTTTGAAGGCCAGAAATGCAGAAAAATCTTTATTTGCTGAAAAATTAAATTATAAAAATAAAAATAAATGTGGGAACCACCTCTTCATGACCGTGCTTTTTGAAAATTTTTGGTTGTTCTGGACAATGGCTGTATTTATACTTCTGCAGTGTTTATGTTTAGTTGTAACATCCCCTATTTCTCATTTCCTGTACCCACACAAATATTATATTGTTGTTTTTTTTCCCTGCAGGATAAGAAAGGCTTTTTTTGATCATATCATATGATTTACTAACTTTTACTTGAAAATCATCTACAAAACCAATGAAATAACCTGTAACACAGATTGTAATATTTATGAGTTGAAAAATACACCATGTTTATAAGTTTATTTTACTTTTTTTTTATCTCCAAGTTATAAGGCAAAAAGTAAAAGAAGTGCATTGCTTTTTACAAACCATTTTTTGTTTCAGAAATTCATATAGTGATGATGTAGCTCTAACCTAAACTATGGGCTAACCAAGACCAAGTTGTTGTTTTTTAAGGAAATTCTGGGAGGCTAGGGATGTTTAGAGGAGATGGCCAGGATTCCCATACTGTAATTATTCCTGTTAGAGCCAATGGATGTGCCTGGCACAGCAATTGTGAGACAGGGAGAGACTAAAACTGTCAAAACCAACACTGGTCTTGACAGCACAAACCACAAACAACAGGGAGATGTATAGAGCATGTATATGCAAAGAAAAAACAAAATAGTTTTGGTGGAGGTACAAGTGATGCACCTTTTCAACTATCACAATGTATAAAAAGCATTATCTCAACAGTTTTATGTGTACAGAGAATAATAAGGTCTATCTCCATCTCCCCCAATGTTCTAGCCCAAGGATAGTGAATGTTTTTAGGCCTGTGTATCCAGCCTTATGATGAACTACAAAGTGGCAATAATATGTGTGCATGCATTGTTCATAGGTCTTGCCCAGTACACAAATTAGACACAAAGGAATGCCCAGCATCCAGATTGCGCACACAGGACTAGCCCCAGAACCCAGATTGTACACACGTGATATTCCTCAGCACCTAGACTGCACACACATGACTTGCCCCAGCACCCAGATTGCACCCACAGGAGTTACCCATGCCCTAGACTGCAGTTCCTTGGTGTCTAGTGGTGGGCAGTCCAATGTCTGTGGGCTGCTTATACATACAAACAACCTCTCAGGTCACATGACTCCCAACGCTCTGACTTCCGCAGATGAGCAGGGAGTGAAAGGGGAAGCTAGAGCACCCAGCTGCCTGCCCGCAATGGCGGAATGTTACAGTGGAACCCCCTGCGTGCCATAAGTTTGCCATCACTGTCCTATCCTGATGATATGGGGGAACAGGGGGTGTGGCAACTTGCACAATAGCTCATCTTTCAATGCATGTAAAACCATGATTGTGTGACAAGCATCCAGAATCAAGATTATCCCTTTTTCCTACAATTTGTTTTCATAAGTAGCCCCCAGAGATCTTAACATGGTCTAATCAGCAGAAACATTCCATTAGTTCCCATGAATATTGCTCCACTTTTCCGAACTTTGCCAAAGAAATTAATTTTATAAATAAACCCCCTTTGTCTCTGTGTAAAAATATTGACACAATATTTATTAACTTATATTTTTTTTGTCTATCTCACAATCCCACAATGCCTTGGGCCGCCCCGCCAGCCCCGCCAGCCCCGCCAGCCCCCTCCCCATTCGCTCACCAGTAAGAACAATTAATTGAATCCATCCATTTCCCAGCTATTCAGCACACGGTACAGGGTGACATCAGTGTTCTAACTAATTTAAAGGCACTTTGTAACTCAATTGTTTTCAGATGACAGGTACACGTTAAACCAATCTCTCCCTCTTCCTATTTGCAAAAAAACAAAACAAAAAAAAAAAAAGCCGAAAAGGGAATTTCATTCTCTTTTTGTACATTAGTTACGCGAACCCACGGTCAGGTATTCTCCATTAGATTTTAGTTATTTAAAACATCTCCGTGTTGGAGAATTGAATATTTCTAAGTTTTACTTGAGCCTTAAAATATAAAAGAGATATGAGACCATATCTGACACCATCAGCCATATTATATTAAAATTTATGAACAGCTTCATCAAAAAAACCACTCTCCCTCTGCTGCATGGAGACAGATTTGTTCTGACATTGCCGTTACATGCCTGGTTGCTGCCTCAGATTTATGTGAGGGCCCTGGCGATTGCATTTAGACATTATTTTATGAAATAATACCTGTCATCTGCTGCCTGATCCCAGAAAAAGGGGGCAGGTTTTTCAGGTCATCCTACCATCTGTCAGCCGAAACTCATCTGTCCCTCTCCATTACCACCTGATCAGTGCTAACAGCCCACAAAGGGAGTTTTGTTTCATTGGCCCAGTGGGAGACAAGAGTGAGCACATCACCTGTGATGCTGAGATTTAATTATCGCTCCAGCGATGAAGATGCAGGCACAGATTGAGATGGTTTTATAGCTCGGCATTTTCCGCACATATGCTTGTTTCACAAAGTCTTACGCAAAAAAATCCACAGGTCCCACGGTTATTAACCTAACTGGTTCCAAAACCAACATGGTAAAAAAAATAATAATAATAATTTAAAAAAAAATCAGAAAAATGCAGAAATTATTTGCTTGCATGTGTGTATTATATTAAATACAGATGTGAATTCTGCTGATGATATGATAAAAAGGGTGGCTTAAAAGATGTTACATTAATAGTAGAAGACAGAAAAAGAAGTGTTTTTTTATTGAAAATTGTGATTTTTGCCCTGTATTACTCAAAAAATAAAACATCTACAAATTATTATTTTTTTTTGTGATGGGGCAGTTCCACCTATTTTCTCTTCTGTATGCTGTACATGTATTTAATTTGTGTGAAATACACAATTTACAGTTCTCCAACAGTTTTAGATTGAAACTAATTGCGCCGGGGCTTCTAAATTCAGTAACATCCCATGAGGAGGGGCTCGAAGATATAGGCAGGACTGTTGCTTTAGTGACAGCAATAGCTCTGTAAAATGTTATTAGCAGTTTTTTTTTGCAGATAGGAAAAGTTGAGAAAAAAAATCAGACAGGTCTATTTCTTTTTCCTCCAAAAAAAACCCCTCAATAATTTGGACATGACAACTGGAACTTTAATATAATCTGAAGCAAGGAACTGAACCTGGTCTGGCAACTGTGCACTTGTAATACTCATTCTTGTGGTCTAATATCACCGAGGTCTGTGACCCCACTGGAGGGTTAATCATACATACTTCCCAACGGGTATTTCCAGAGAGGTGAGACACTGCAGTGTGTGTCTTAGGTGGGGGAGTGTCAGTACCACTGCTGATGCAAAGTAGTGCTGTCACTCACTCACCATTGAGATATATTGGCTTATACATTTACCAATAAAATTTATATAACATAAGATTAATTAAATAAAATATGCAACTGATTATAAAACACCATCTGATTGATAGATCCTAGAGCATAAGTTCTGGAGCTGCACATAAATTATGTGGAAACGCATTTTGCCAAATACAGCTTCGCGGAGGTAAGTAGATAAAAATAATACCTGACTGTCATGTAGAAGAACAAAGAGCAGAAGATGTAAAATAAGGCCCTGGAATGTACCGTATTTGCTCGATTATAAGACGACCCTGATTATAAGACGACCCCCCAAACTTTGGATATTCCATTAGGAAAAAAACTAAAAGCCTGAATATAAGACTACCCTATAGGAAAAAAGTTCAACTTGTATATATTCACATGTAAATTGCTATTTTAATAAAAAATTATGATAAGAAAAAATTTATTTCTAGTTTTTATTTCTTTTTATGTGCCAATGCTGCCTTTCTCTTTCCCTTGCCCCCATTTTTCTCTCTCTCCCCCCTCCCCTTGTCTGTCTCTTAACCCCCTCACTCCCCTTGTCTCTGTCTCTTAACCCCTTCCCTCCCCTTGTCTCTGTCTCTTATCCCCTTCCCTCCCCTTGTCTCTGTCTCTTAACCCCCTCACTCCCCTTGTCTCTGTCTCTTAACCCCCTCACTGCCCTTGTCTCTGTCTCTTAACCCCTTCCCTCCCCTTGTCTGTCTCTTAACCCCCTCACTCCCCTTGTCTCTGTCTCTTAACCCCTTCCCTCCCCTTGTCTCTGTCTCTTAACCCCCTCCCTCCCCTTGACTCTGTCTCTGCCCCCCTCCCTCCCCCCTGTCTCTCTGTCCCCGATGTCTCTCTGTCCCCCTCCCTCCCTCCCCCTGTCTCTCTGCCCCCCTCCCTCCCTCCCTTCCCCTTACCTTGATCCCTGGTGGCTAGTGGGGGCAGCCGGGGGATGTCTGCACGATACTTGCAGACATCCTCCATGCTGCCCGACACGGCAGTCTATTATGACGGACAGATGTCCGTCATAATAGTCTGCCGTGTCGGGCAGCATGGAGGATATCTGCACGTATAGTGCAGACATCCTCCAGCTGCCCGATTGTCCCTGGTGCCTAGTGGGGCAGCAGAGGAAGTCTGCGCGATGAGCGCAGACCTCCCCTGCTGCCGCCCGGCACGCTCGCCGGGACTTCTGTGACGAAAGCGGAAGTACCCGGCTTCTTCACAGAAGCCCCGGCGGTCGTGCCGGGCGGAAGCAGGGGAGTCTGCGCTCGTTGCGCAGACATCCCCTGCTGCTAGAGAGGGGGATCCAGGTCCCCTGCAGCTCTGCTGGGGACCTGGATCCTTGTCTTATAATCTGACCTCAATTTGAGGTCAGATTATAAGAAGACCTCGATTATAAGACGAGGGGTAGTTTTCAGATTTTTTTTTCTGAAAAAAACCTTGTCTTATAATCGAGCAAATACGGTAATAATAAAATATGACTAGGATGGAAGATATTTGAGAGAGATATGGATATAATTACATACGGTATGATACTCTCTTACTATGTCAATCAATCCTCTGGTGTCCTATAGAATCCAGACACCTAAGGATGAAGTCAGGACCCAAATTGAGACTGACCGGCATATATCGAGACAGTTGGGGGTTTGAGCATGTAACTTTGGACTGTGAAATGAGAGGCGTGCAATAACTGATAGCTGAGCTGGATATATACAGTGTCTTCAAAGAACTGTGACAGTCTAAAAATAATGAATTAAATAAAGAACAGATGGTTCGGCTGGGATTTGCGACCATATGTTCTACTTCTTGTCTAGGAAGTAAATGCTGGGATTGCGCTGGTCTCAGTGGTGAAGCAATATGAGGCTGCATGAACATTGAATAGTCACTATACGGTATAACCACGCTATTGACCATCATTAGAACATTTGCATTAAAAAAGGACATGTTAAGCCGGGGGCTGAAGGGCACTGGCACCCAGTGCTGGTGAGATTTTAATAAAGTCGCCTACCTTGGAAGGTCACCACACATTCTAGTGCGGTATTATCCAAATCTAGCCTTACTACGTCTTCAAGAAACTGCTTATCGGTGAAGACTATAAATCAGATGTTTATCCAGCCTTGCTTGCTTGTGCATACATATCTGCCATAGACTAGGTCTATTTTAATACAATACTTTTAAGGACCTTCCATGAACTCCTCTTTGTAAAGTCCTTAAAGGTACACTTTAAGCGTTCTACTCCCCCCCCCCCGCCCTACCACCCATACACTATTTTGTTACTTGCAAATTAATCAGCCATCCCTCTCAATCTCACTTCCTAAATAGCTACCATGTTCTTGCTGCTAACCTAAATAGTTCTTACCTAACCTCCACCCACTGTATGGATCCAAAGGATTTCTGTCATACAGTTGTACACCATGTGGATAAAGCTGTAGATACTGACTCTGTACAGGTTATTTTGTGATGCATGGGCACATTTCATGTATTATTATCGTTTGAGACACTTTGATTGTTGCATCTTTTGTTTTTTTTTTTTGTTTTTTTTTGTTTTTTTTACTCCCAAGCTAGATAAATCTGTAAATCTGTTATTTTGAGGAAATGAAGCATATTTGGCATGTGGATATGAGAATGTTTATCATAATTGAGCTTTGTTACATGATAAAAAGATGAGCGCGATCCTCTCTCATCAAGGAAGGGGCTGTTTATTTGCCACGAGAAGCTCTGGTGAGTAGGACACTCCGTGCTAGAACACGTAATTGACCATTTATGGGTCAGCAGGTATTTTAGCTGCTACCTGGCAAAAAAATTGGCTTGAGGCCAATGTGAAGTCTATGGCGGCGATATGATGGCTGGCATATTTTTGAGGAAATGGTGACAGCCCCATTAATTGGTCAGAAATATTTGCACGGTGGCTTGCTCAGTTAAAGAGACCTCTAGCGACCACTTCAATCAGGCTTTTAATGCACAGCCTGCAGCGAAAACCATTCCAAGTTACCTGTGGTCTGCCGCAAAGACAGAGAGGGTGACATACAGTAGAGAGAAAAAAAGGTAAAACCATCAGACAGAAATTCACTGGACATTTGTATGACTGCAGCTTCTGTCGCCTCACAACATCAATAATGTGCGGACAAGTTAATATAAGTCGAGGCCTTTCTACTTCAAAGCAGCTTAGACCGTATGTGGCATTAATTCCCTCCTGGACAAAAAAAAAATGTAGGTTGATAATCGCAGAGCTGGGGGAAGGATTTAGGACCATAGAACAGCAGATTTCATCACAGATTACAGACTAAAACCTAGTTTCTTGGGATAAAACAGGATAATTAACTGCAGTGAAATATGTTCATGTTGCAGCTTCATTCCACTGCTTTGATGATTTTGCAAGGATAATGCACATGCTGGACTTGCCGTAGAAAGAAAACAGTGTTTAGGTGGAATGTGTGACCCTTCAGCTACCGTTTAGGTAAAACTCCCATCACTTACAGCCAGTTGGCATTTGGACTTCAAAAAAGCCTAAAATTTAGTAATGTAACATGTCGTGCCTATGGTAGGTAGGAATGAGGTTTTGGCAGCTAGCTGAATATAACTCCCAGAAAGCCCTGCCAGCCACCTTCTTTGTTTCAGACTGTTGGAAGATTATGAGAATCAAAGTTCTCTAACTGCTTAAGGAATAGTTGGCAAACTTTTCTCAACTGGTCAAACTTGTTTTGATAGCAGAACTAATGACTCACTAAGGGCCAGGAGTTGCCATGTAATGTGGGTGGAGTTATGGTCCTACCTTGGAATGCTGGTGGCCCAGTGGCCCAACGTTGCCTAGAGTCTTGGTCGGTAGGAGGAAATGCCAGGTACAAAAATGCTATGGAGCCTTGAACAGGTTCCACCTAGGAATAGACTGCAGTGCCACAAACATACGTGGGACAATATAAAGAGTGAAAGAAGCCAAATATTGATTACAACGGCCAGAGGAGGATTTGACTCCGATAAACGAAATGCAGGTTCCAATCTTGGAGTCTCCAGCTCTAAGTAGACATACTCGAAGCTATAACTATGGGCTGATGTCGCAAGACCACCCATATTGGTAGGACCTCACAGCAGGATGGCAAGAATTTTTGAAATGTATTTTGCTGGAGGGAAATATTTTATTTTAATTATGAAGTAAAAATATTTCACTTTCTTTTTTTTCTACCAAGTTGTATGTCCCAGAATGGGAGTACCCCAGCAGCCTCATCAGTCCAGTGATGTAGGGGTACTGTTTCCTCAGCCCTTAATCAACAGGCAGACCCTGAAAACGCACTTTTATATACATCACCGGTCGAACATCTGACCTTGTAGGTAACGACAGCTAGTAACATTTTAATGCTGTACCAGAAACGCGTGTGTGTGTGTGTGTGTGTGACTTATCTTAAACTCCTACTGAAATAACAGATTAATTGGAGGCTGAGTCACTGCTGAGCAGGCGTAAAAGACAGAAGGACCTTCTCACATTGTGTTCTCTTAACAAGACTCGTAGCGGCTCAGGTTGGCAGGAGGTTCTCAGATGGAGCGTTGGAAAAGGCTTTCTGCTAGAATAACAGGTGCAGAACATTTCTACCGTCTATCCAGTATTAAACACGTTATGTGTCTCTGACTCACTGCCGACAAGTGACATTAGAAGATCTGAAAAAAATGCAATTAATAATTAATAATAACATGGTCTATTTTTTTTTTTTTAGGAAAAAAATATATTTTGTACCTGGTTTTGATGTTGCAGTTGACATAGACTGCAACTCTTGCCAGGTAAGAGACATTGTGGACATTTGGCTTGCTGCTGCCCAGTAAATAAAGTGTTCGGGGGGAAATAAAACCAGTAATTGCAAACCTTGGCAATAACTGCCTTAGCATCAGGGTATGTGTCGTTCCCAAACATCTGTAGTGCCAAGGTTAGCCATCACTGCCTTAGAATATACAATCTCAAAATAATAGGCACATATAGACATTGTGACGGCAGATCAGAACTAATTCAGATTTATGTGTTCTTCTGCATCCAAAATGCTCTTGATTTATCCTTTACAATGCTAGCCTTTACCTCTTACACTGGCAGTCTACAACAGTTGTCTACTACCTTTTTAGCAAAACACCCCTTGAAACTACACCCCTTTGTGTTAGTATTTATACATTTTTTTTTCAATAAGAAATTCAAACATTTCTATGGTCACTATATACAGTTCCACAGCTGATTTCGATCTGTAATCAATTGAGCTGAGATGAGATGACCCCCCCACTAAGTAAACACACCAGTTTTCTCCCTGCACAGTGGGGGCTATTCACTAAAAGGTGAGTTGGAGTTGAAATAAGGTGAGATAAACATTTCTTGCCACTAAGCAAACTCACCAGGTTTTGTCCCTGCATAATATATAACTGCATTGGTGAGATGGAATGTTCATCTCACCTCATCTCACCTTAAACTCACCTTTTAGTGACTAGCGCCCATGTAGTCAGAATCTGTAACACAAGAAGGTAGAACTTTTGGATGGACAATTCTAAAGAACTGTAATACCCATCAGATTTACCTGAATATATAACTGTATTCAAAATAAATACATGTGAGAAGTTTGCATGCATAGAAGGGCATGTACTAAAAAACGCGAATATCTTTTATGTGCAAAACTATTTGTGCGCTTTGCCCCTATTGCAATGTACTAAACAATTAGTGCATGAGAGCAAATTGCGAATAAAAATGGGCATAATTGAGAATAAAAACTTTTTGCGAATATTTTTCCTACCTCTTTTGATGGCTCTCGCTAAATGCAGGTGTAATTTTCACACGCAAATAAAATTTATTTTTCACAAAATATTCGCAAAGTTCTTTAGCGTGCGCAAATATGATCGCAATTTATTAGTGGAGCCAGAAAAATGCACGCAAAATAAAAACAAACGGAAGAGGGGCAAATCAGGGGTGAAAAGCGCAGAATGTTACAAATATTCGCAAATTGCTCCTTACTCATGTTTTACTTACTTTTTTCCCCACTGCCCTTGTTTAGTACATGACCCCCTTAGTATAATCGTAATTGGGGAATAGAGCTGGAATTGACCCTCCCCATCTATTTATTAAGCCTCCTTGTTCCTTTGGGGACACACCCTTTACATTCCCCTGGGTGATAAAGAACCTCCCAGGTATGTCTATACTATGGTGACTAGGGCGTCTAGGTAATAAAAGCCATATAATGAAATTCACTCTATCGAATAACTTTGATTTGAATGCATCCCTGCAGTATGAATGTTTACATAACTACCTGCCTTCCATTTTAAAGGGGCCAATCTATCTTGTAATTTATTTAAAATGGCTGTACATAATGCTGGATGGTATTGTAAAAAGCCCTGGATTATGTATATTTTCATAAATCTGACGTGTTATAGACGTGCTACGGGAACCTTCAGTTACAGATACCATAAGAGTATTCTCTGAAGACAAAATGGAGGCTTTAAGAGCATTATGGGAGATTCTCACGGGACTGGTCATTGCATCCCATTATCTGTACGCATTACTTAAGTTCAAACATAATCTAGCACTTCCATGGCTTATAATTCCCTCGGATCATTTCAGAGTTAGCCAAGAGCAATTATCCCACACTCCGGCTATTCATCACCACTCTAGTCTTTTAACTCGGTGCTATAAAATATACGAGCTGACACTTCTCTGATAAATATGTCTCCAGTAGAATAGCAACATGCAAGGTGAACTTACATAAACTATTTAGTGGGGCTATAACATTTAATACAACGGAGTGCTTCTTCATATTGAAGTGACTGTGTCAATATATGAACAATACCTAAAGGAAAATCCACAGACATTTTTAAAAGGAGATATGTTTCTCCCCATACTCTAATGCATGCCATATTTTCTCCCCCCCCCCTCCCCCCCCAATCACATAATTTTCTTGGTTAGAGATGGGAGCTCTCTGGTGGTCCAGTGGGGTGCACCTCACCGCTTTCTTCCTTACATGAACCCATAACCGTGTGAGTCGGAATGCGGGATGTCACATGACAGCTGTCACTGACTCTTAGGAGCGGAGAGGAGCAGAGAAGAATGCTGATATGTAAGATGATGTAAGATGTAAAATGCTCTAGTGCGGAATATTTTACGGAACCCTCTGTAGTTACCCTAGGGTATAAGTAACAGTGGAAGCATGTTTTGCTGGGAACTGCATTTTATCTGTGGATCTTTACTTCTGAAATGTGCAAATGCACCGCTGAATAATCAATGGCTGGCCCTGTGATAAGAGGAGAATTGCACAACACTTTAGATGTCATCTCAGATGCCTATACATAGTTGGTGTTGGCCTAGAAGAGGCCACACCCTGGGTAACCAAGCCTTCCATCATGCATGTTAGCGGAGGGCTGGCAATGAGGGCAGAGGAGCAATTACTTTTGGGACTGCCCTTTAACCTGACTCAATGGGCTGACTAAATACCCCAGTGCCTAGCACTTTCTATCTTACGCTCCAAATTGTCTTGTGTGTCTCTCAATATCTGTACCATTGTCTAGCCTGTTTATATGTGTCTATCTTTGATGATAACAAGAGGGCTGAAGAAGTTGCATTATAGCCAGCAAATGGTATTTGACACCCCAAACCAAATATTTCCAACCTTCGCCTGCGTGTTTAATGCTGAATTCATGGGTTGAGTCCCTATATTTCAATAAATACGGTATGCCTACACTAAGCACAATTATTAAGTGTTCTTGCATAGCAAGACCACTTAATGTTATCTCACATATATATTATTATTATTATAGCAAAATTTGCCACCCTAACTCCTCCCACAGTTTTTACACTACATAGACAAAAATTTACCAAAACGTGCAGATTGTTCCCGATCGGATTGCTATTACTTTGTGGAACGTTTCGCCGAATGGTTCACGGAATATCGTCGTTTTTGTGGCGCAATTTGTCCCATAGGAATGAATGGCAAAGCTAGAGTGGGAGCTGCCAAAAGCTGAAAAATCAGGACATGATTTCTAAACTGCCACCACTCCCTCATTTTCAAGCCCACCTACACAAATCTTATATCAAAACGTTCAGCTATCCCTGGTGCCACTAAACATGTAAACGGCTAAGCCGTAGTCCTGATAGTTTTCACAATATGACCATTTGTTTGCAACCAACGCCGTCCATTGACATTCATTGAAACTTCACTCTGCAAAGCTCAAATTTGAAGTGAAATTTCTAAACTGCGGCTGTGCCTTCATTTTTAATACTTCAGAGACATACTATGCATCAAAATGTAGGTCTGGGTCTTGTGATTCTCACAATATAAAGCTCTTCGCTGTAGGATTGATAGTTTTTAAAATACGACCGTTTGAATATGGCAACCGCCAAAATACTCTGACCTGTGTCAAGCTGCAGCAGCAAGTGATGTCATAGACAGGGCCTTTTGAACACCTGCTAATGTTTTTATAAATGTATGGTTTAATGTAACTGTGCAACAACGTTGCAATTAAATGTGCTATGTAAATGATAACAGTTACTCCGCCCACTCCAGTTGTAGACTACAGGTGGAGGCAAGAACACTTCACACAATTTCCCCAGAAATTGTAACTTTTCTAGTTATTATTATTATGTCTATCTAGTTTGTGATGGCCCTAATATCTGTTATTATTATTTTTTTTATATCTCAGTAGTTTGGCTATAGATAGTGTCATGTATATTAATACAGCATTTATTGACACATGAAGCATATTTCTTGGAGGATAGGCACAATATCCGTATTGCTTACATTTCGATGAATGGAATTAGGAATTAACATATCCCAGTAATATAAAAAATAAAAAAAATCCTGTCTTTTTTTTATCTGTTTAGCACATTTTACAGTATCTCAAGCATGTTGAATCTCAGGAACCCTTTGGCAGTTAATAGTACCCTCCAAAATTCAACTTTCAACATGATGAACAATTATATATATATTTTTTTTATTTTATGTTTTTGCAGATCAGATTATCATTAAATCTGAAACATTTAACATTTTCATCTCTTTTTTTTTTTTTTTTTTTTTGAGTAATTGGCTTTTTAAAATAATAAGGTGCTTTGAACACTTGTTATGTGGATAGGTTTCATGTAACATTCCTGTGATCCATATGCCGTACAGACAGTATCGAAGAAAGATATTCACAAGCAAGTCACAGATTGGACTAATGCAAGCCAAAAAAACCAAAGTGCTATGGTATTAACAATAGTACCAGATTTACTGTCACGAATGCAATCTGTGCTGTATCACAGACAGAAGGAGAACTTTTGGTAGGTAACACCTCAGTGTTTTTTAAATCTTTTTGGCAACTACTCATTAATCATTATTTTCTCCATGACTGTCATTTCATACAATCTAACTAGCACCAATCATAATGAATAGATATTTGTTCCACTTGGGGGTTGGGGGGGTATATTTAATCCTCTTCTAATGAAAAAGTGCCGCTGAGAAGCAAGGAAAAGGAAGAGAAAAATGATGGGGCTGGTCACTCAAAAGTGAGTTGAGGTGAACGTTTTCTCGCCAATTTAGCTATACGTTGTGCTGGGACAAACCTGGTGGGTTTCCCCTGCTAATCAATCTCGCCAGGTTTGTCTCTACGCAATGTATGGCTAAACCCGTGAGAAGAAAAGTTCATCTCACCTGCGACTCACCTTTATGCAGGGACAGGCCTGGTGAGTTTGCTTAGCTGTAAATAAGTGCATATATGTGTATGCGTGTGTCTATCTATATATCACATATCCTTGAAGATAGATAGATAAATAGATTGATCGATAAAGAGATAGATAGATAGATAGATAGATAGATAGATAAATAGATTGATCGATATACAGATAGATAGAGAGATAGATAGATAGATAGATAGATAGATAGATAGATAGATAGATAGATAAATAGAGAGATAGATAGATAGATAGATAGATAGATAGATAGATAGATAGATAGATAGATAAATAGATTGATCGATAGACAGATAGATAGAGAGATAGATAGATAGATAGATAGATAGACAGACAGACAGACAGACAGACAGACAGACAGACAGACAGACAGACAGACAGACAGACAGACAGATAGATAGATAGATAGATAGATAGATAGATAGATAGATAGATAGATAGATAGATAGATAGATAGACAGAGAGACACATTTATACACATGCACACACATCTATACATTTATATACATATGTGTGAAATTATTCCGGTAGTTAGATAGGTAGATAGACAGATAGACAGACAGACAGACAGACAGACAGACAGACAGACAGATAGATAGATAGATAGATAGATAGATAGATAGATAGATAGACAGAGAGACACATTTATACACATACACACACATCTATACATTTATATACATATGTGTGAAATGATTCCTGTAGTTAGATAGGTAGATAGATAGGTAGATAGATCATCATAGGTGGTAGGGTTGTAGGGTTTATGCAACAGTATTACTCTCTTACTTTATTTGTTATCCTTCGTCACCTTTTCATCATCCCACATCTTAACATCTGTTTCCTCCATTCCTTTTTTCCACCTGCCTCCGCTTTGGTTTGCCCCAAATCCTGCCAGCAGCCTCATCTTCATCCTTATTTATTCACCCTGTGCACAAACTTTCAGCTTTCTCTATAACTCATTCTGACCTGAATCTCCCACTCACCTTCTTCCTTACATAACATGAAGAACATATCAGCATGGTTTCATTTTACCCAAAATGATGCCATCGGCCTCATCTTCCTCCTAATCATTAATCATGTGCACTAACCCCCTACTTATTCCAGATCTCATCATGAATAAAATGTATCTCCCAAGTGCTAAACCTGGCACTTGATGCACTCTAGCAACTTTTGTTTTATCCTTAGCTTCTTTCTGATATGGCTCCTGAGTCTATCACACTCTTGCTTACGTGACGAGAGGAAAATACCAGGTCTATCTGTTCCCCACCATTTTCAAATCCATCTTTTAGTGGATTATAAATCTATAAATTTATGCCCAACCCTCACACTGCAGTCTTTACACGTGTCCACCTAAAATGGTGGTCCTCCTTGCTACTAGGGCTTGATACCAACATAACATAATGGACATGTACTGAACTCTGAAATCATCCATGGACCTTCACAGATCTTGACACTTGTCCTTGTACAGATAGATACCTTGTCTATCCATGTCAGCAATTTCATCTCTTCTTTGTGTTTCATTTATCCCATATTTTTTCACTTCTAGTACTGTAGTCTTACATTCAAGACCCTCTCAGTCTATCACAAAGTTTGAATCTCTTTGTTCAGTTGAGTTTTGTAAAACGGTATCTTCCCCATTTAGTACCACAGAATTAGATGGCCCTCTATCAATATTGATCATTTAATAAATAACACCCGCGATTAGCTTACTTTACTGCAGCAGCTGAGGACCTTTAATTAACTTTAAGAGATATTTTGTACCTCAGAGTGTGTGACTGAGTCTATCTTGATATGTCATGGGTGCTATTAATGACCAGCTACTGCTGGAAAGCATAATATTTAATTCTAAATTGAAGCAAGTGAACTCAATGTTCAGGCTTTGCTTGGTGAAATGGCAAACAAAAAAATGACTTACAAAATGATTATATTGTTAACTTAAAATTCAGCTATTTCTTAACTTAACTGTAAACTCATTTCATATTAAAAGAGAAATGTTTTTGCTGGCAAGTTAAATAAAGAGCTCTGTTTCTTGTTTGACACCTGAGGTAAATTGTACAAAGTCATGTTTTTGCAAAGATTATATTTCTTGACGGGAGTTCGGAACACAGAACACTATAAAAACGTGTTTGGCGTATTTTAACAACGGAGATGAATATTCGCTTTCTGTTCCGGTTAACCCCTCAAGAGCCTACAAAAAAAACTGTGTATTTATAGATGAGATCCGGGTTTAAAAAAAAAAAGACAGACATAAGTGGGAATGTAATTGAAAGTTTGTTGTGCACTTTTATCCAAAAAGATGATGTTGTGTGTGAAACATATTATGAATATAGCATTTCATTTTATATTATATACATATACATTTATTTTTTAATGTCAAATATACCTTCAGAATATTACTTCATGCATTAGCGATATCTCCGTAGCACACCGTGATCTGTGATTATGTATTATACCTACACTGGTGGTACCTCAGTGTTGTGTAAGCTTTTTTGTGTGTTTTGTGTATCCCCATATATGAGAAAGTGTGTCTTTTTGGGGAAATGCCATGGTTTTTGTTTCTGTATCACATAATGTAATATCCCTGGACGGTGTTATATCAATATCACTCTAGTTACCGTCAAATGATGGAACGTTGGGTTGATTAATGTCCCAGTTCTGGAGTTGTTTCGATCTTCAGAGCTTGCGAGTACCCACTGCACTAACAGACTGTGCGCCTATGTATAAAGCAAACTTCTCACAAACTCCGGGAGTCTTCACTGCCTCAGCCAGATAAGTACTTTCTTGTGTATGTTTGTAAAAATCCTTCTTCGACATTTATAACAAGGTGCAAGGGTCGGTATACATAACACACGGCGGTTGCATCTTTTTCTACCCTTCCTGACACTTGTCAGGGAGGAGTTTTTATATGTGACCACCAACCCCCCCGTGTGTTTTTTTTAAATATTAAATTACATACTCGAATATCTTCAACTCCAGGATTCACCATGGCATCCTTAACTGATTTTGTTATTCTTTTACTCTCCATAAATGTTTCCCTATGTCTGTTTGACAAATCGTAAATGTTTAGTCATAAAATATAACTTGCATTTCGTGATCTGAAATGCGCACAGATACATTAGATTAATGCGTACCAATATAGAGTAAGATAGATTTTGATTTAGACCTTGCTTCTAAGAGGAATATGCATGATCACAGAGATGTGTCATAATTCTTCCCGAGCTCTTACAAGTCTCATCATTTTTGAATTTCTTCAATTTTGTTGTGGATAATGCTTCTTAATATAGTAATGTTTTCAGTTTTAAAAACTCATTTGCTGCAAATATATTATTTCCAGAGAGAGCCAAAAAGATGCATTCCAAATTGTTCGCTGTTATTTAGTAGCGAGCAGGTTTTGCTTGGTGTCTCTGCTCAACACCACATACTGTTTTGTTTGAATATATGCAATCATCTCTTGTTTTGTACGTACGATATTGTGCATTTATTCTGTAATGAAAATAAATAGATTGCAAATTAAGTGGTTTTTTTAGTTATAAGGGAAAAAAAACGATAAAAGAAAACATGGCATGTCTTAAATGTACTCATTAAATGTTCCAGTGTCGAGAAGCTTTGGTGTCTGCTCCGATACAGAATGGGATGGATAACTACATGTTAGGAAAGACATATTTAAAAATGGCATACACCAAAAATAACTGGTAAAGCAGTATTCCAAAGGGTTGGTGCACAAGCAGGGCTCCACCATGGCCACCAATAGGAAAATATAATAGAAGATACTCAGCACTCCAATTCAGTGAGTAAAATGTATTTAATCCATAAAACCAGTGGCAACATTTTGACCTGAATTAAAGACATGTTTCTTACTGAATTGGAGTGCTGAGTATCTTCTATTATTTTTTCATATTTAAAAATGGCCTCGACATGGAATTGTGGTCACCAACTTTAGAACCGTAAAGACTTTCTCCTAATTGTAATTGTTATTTGAATGTTTTACTGATTGTGCACTATTTAAAAGATATTGACACTTACTCTTTGGATTACTAGACTTCCATCTCATGGAGAATTTCCCCATAGCAGAATACAGAGTCCAGAGACTCTCTCTGTCATTGTAGTCTGTGCTCGTTGATCGAGGGGTACACAGCTAATCATTGGGTGGGAGATGATCTTATACTCCTCCAGCCGAGGTGTGTTCAGCATCACAGCCGCTGCACACCAATCAGTGCTGCCGGGTCTTGGAGAGTCATCTCCATGACAAAGTAGCCTGGGAGTCTCAAGGAGATGGAAACTTCCATCTGTATGATTAAGAGCTCATCGGGGAGGTCCCAACCCCCAACTGGACAAGTATATGTAAAAAAAAAAAAACATGATCCTTGCGAACCATGTAGAACTATGTGCACACTCTATCTCTAAGGCCAGCACCACCACCCATCAACTCCTTGTGTAGGACTTTCAGTACTCCAAGAATATGCTCTTTCCTCTTCTGGGCATATGATCATCAGTCACAGATGTCATATGATGAAGAAAATCATCTTGTGTCTTCTTGGACAGATGTATCAATATGAAATATAATCAGATGTGGAATATTACATCTGCGGCGCTGTTGTCTAAAATCTGTTAAAAGGAAGAAAAAAGAAATCCCCGTTATTATTTCCTAACAGGACAATTTACAAATCCCCAAAAATGCAAGGGTCTGATTCCTTTCAAAAGCAGCAGATATTGCAGATGCTGATTAAGTTGTACGTACAATTCTCTACAAATTTCTGTCTATCAAAAAGTGACAAATGACAATCCAAAAACCTGAGTCTGATGCAAATACGTCTGTGCGGAAGGAAACTGAGCAGGTGTTCTAATTAGTGCAAAAAAGACAAGAAAGATTTTTGGAAATGCATTTTTAATGCTTATAATTGGGGAGAAAATATCTACTGTTGCACAAAGATTTTTTTTTTTTTCTTTTTTGTTCTCCAGGTGGCAGGAGTTAAAAGATTTATTAATACAAAATGTATATGAATATTAGCAATCTGTACTGAAACCTGCTCCTGCCTGTGATTGACTGTAATGAGAGTTGGGATGCTAATAATACATTGAGAAGGATATTCATTATTGCTATGCAAAACTCTGGCTGTCACTTTAAATTAAAAAGTCTTTATGCCCTCTCTTATGTACTTGGTGTTGCACAAAGATTATTAAAATGATGGAACATGCAAGGGGCTAAATATATTAAAACGACAGGGGAATTGAAGGGTTAGAGTGGAAGAAAGGGAATTTTACAAGTACGGGAACATATGTGTCACTTAATGATTACACTATTTTAGACAATGGATGAATTTTGGTCATGTTTCCATAAAGGTCATACAGAAGAACCAAAGCTTTAATAACTTAAATCTAAATCCACAAGCATTGTGTCACATACCACCTCATGCACAGACTCTCTCACGCTGTATCCAGTGTTCCTTTCTTGTCATGTTTTCTCTTGCTTTTATTCATGTCTGGTTTTCCTATTGTTTCTTGTTCTAGTCCATTCTGTGTTTTCATTGTTCCTTTCTGCCTTGTTAGTCTGATTTGTAAAAATTCCCTGCCACACCCGTTTGTTCAGTTCGTCCATTCTTTGTGTGTGCAATGTAAGTCTTTAGATTCTGTTTACTAATTAAACTAGTTTATTATTCAGCTCATAGTTAGGGACTTGCCTAGTTGCGGGGAAACCTTGATGTGGTTGACAAGCTTTATCATCATTTGGCCGATTGGTGTAATCAAACTAGTGTAAGGCTAGTTCCTGTATTTATGTTTGGACTTTGTGCTCCTTAGCCCTTAGGTGTGTATATGTGTCCTGTATGTTTCTGGTATTATCTGTATCCCTGTGCCCTAAATGTTCTTTATCATTAGTTTGGTTTCTGCTTTATCTTGCTTATGTTTGCCTCTGTCCTAGAGCTCTGTTATCTGTATGCAGTTCTACTCTGTCTCAGTTGATCTTCTGCTTTTGCTTGTCTGTCTCTTGGTTTAGTCTGTCCTAGACTGCAACATCCTATTGAATTTGAGTTTCCTGTCGAATTATTATCCATGTCTGCTCCAGGGTGTCTGCATGGTTTCTCCAGTTCTACCCCCGATATACTGGTTACAGCAGCTACCTTCACAGTGGCTTAAAAAACATGGAACCCCAAGCTAGTGCAGTTACCCAGCACCAGGCCCGGTGTCTCCACCCCTGCGATGTAGGTCCAGAACTCAGGTGCTCAGGGTCCCATGTCACCTGGACCACATTCATTACACATTCTAGGTGCCATATGCCTAAGTGGTTCTCCCACAAGGGCATCACTAGATAACATGGACTTTACCCAGGCCAATTATGGCTAACCTTGGCACTGCAAATGTTAAAGAAGTTTCCATCTGATAATGGTATAATCTCTGCAATACCAAGCTTAGCTCTCATTGACCCAGGCATCGAGTAATGATGGAGCACCAGTAAAATCATGTGCTCCTGCTGCCAATAAAATGGTGATGGTCTTTCCCAAGATCCTTAAAAAGAAGACAGGAATCTACTGTAGGATATACAGGTATTAGATACTGTGCTGACACAAAAACATTGGTTGATGCTAATTTTGGTGCTTTTCTTGATTATTATAAAAAGCATGCATTCAAATCCTTATCTATGTCATAGAGGGCGTTCTACTAGTCTATAGTGGTTCTCGAAAACAGAAAATTTAATTCAGCATCCACTGCTTTTGGAATTACCTGGCATTTTCTGATTATTCTGTTAAGCACACTGTGGATCAGAGTAGAGTAGTGTTTTATATTCTGAAGTATGCAAAAACCTTTAATTCCTGGGGAAATGGAGTGTGTAGAACTTAGTGATATGTGAGGATTTTGTCCGTGTTTTGGCGATTTAATAACACAAGTCTCATAACCATTGAAACCCACCCCTGCCTCAAGATCTATGGCACCGGATCCATCATCTTTGCCTTTTAAGGGTCTGTGCAATCAGTGGAACCACAAGTTAGTACGAACAACAGTGGTTCAAAATGTGAACACACTGGAATTTCTGAATAGCCATTAAATATGCAGGAAGAAATTACAGTAAAACAAAAATGTATCTTTTGAAGTTCGGAAAAATGAGTTCCGAATAACAGTGAGACCTCCAAATGTCATTGGGAATCTGAAGTCCCTGGGATTTTGACAAAAGGGAATGAAATAGATCCTTCATGTACAAAACATTCTAGAATTTTAGAAGGCATGTGACATCTAAATGTTTCATAGAAGGTAAATCAGTAGTTTTAGTGAATACAAAGCTGAAAAGCACATAGCAACTCACAGTTATTGGGAATGGGTAATCCTTCCAGTGCCGAATTATCATTAGGCCCCCTAAAAACTTACCCAGAGAACTATATTCTTAGTAAGGAATAGGAATGCGCCTACACTCCATGACTTTTCACCTCCGTTCCTCTGCTGGCCCTATTCCCCAGCTAACGGAGTTAATATCCGGGTGATAGCCCATTTAAGAGCATTTGCCAAGCATAAAGGAAATGCTACAGTGTTCGAGGGCCAGAGAGCTAAACTAGGAAGAATCACCAGAAATATTCAATTGAATTTTAAGAATGTCTATTCCCTGAAGAGGGAATGGACAAGAAAATTAGGAAACGCTACTATTAACACCCAAGTTTGACAGTTCCCTTGTCTGATTACCATAGTACACTATAAGTCCTAGGCGTCCAACTGCGGCCCTCCAGTACCATAATTCCCTGCCATTCTAGAATGCTGGTGGAGAATTATAGGGTTTGTAGTTCTGCAGCAGCTGGAGGGCCGCAGTTGGATACCTAGGTTATAAGTGGTTCCCCTAGTTGTGCTGTGATAAATAGAAGCTTGAAAAAGTAACATATTGTCACCTAGAGTGGTTTCTTACTAGCACTAGAGAACAAACATCCTTCATGCACAACTTTTTTAATATTTTTCTTTTTTTGATTGTAGTACACAATTTTACAGCAACGATTCACTTTTTTCTGATGACTAACCTACAAATAATTACTGAAATACTTAATTATCAAATTGTACAATATTGAACCAGGGTATTTTTGTGCATGTTTGTATATCCATTACTCTTTGGGGTCACTTAAACAACAAATGAGTTGAGAAATGAATAGGAAATACAGTTAAGATGTTGATAAGGTGAGAAATAATAAGCTTTCATGATTCTTTAATGAGCACAACAGTTTTCAACTTTACACACAAATGGTATTCCCTGATGGCATTGGCCTCTTTAAGCAGGACAATGCTCCTGCCACAAAGCAAAAATGGTTCAGGAATGGTTTGAGGAACACAACTATGGGTTCAAGGTGTTGACTTGACCTCCAAATTCCCTAGATCTGAATCCAATTGAGCATCTGTGTGATGTTCTGGACTAACAAGTCCGATCCATGAAGGCCCTGCCTCACAATTACAGGACTTAAAGGATCTGCTGCTTGTTGCCAGATATCACAGAACACCTTCAGCGGTCTAGTGAAGTCCATGCCTCGACGGGTCAGGGCTGTTTTGGTGTCCAAAGGCTGGTGGTCATAATGTAGTGGCTGATCGGTGTGTATATATATATATATATATATATATATATATATATATATATATATACACACCGATCAGCCATTACATATATATATATATATATATATATACATATACACACCGATCAGCCATTACATTATATATATACACACCGATCAGCCATTACATATATATATATATATATATATATATATATATATATATATATATATATACACACCGATCAGCCATTACATTATGACCACCAGCCTTTGGACACCAAAACAGCCCTGACCCGTCGAGGCATGGACTTCACTAGACCGCTGAAGGTGTTCTGTGATATCTGGCAACAAGCAGCAGATCCTTAAAGTCCTGTAATGGGGGTAAAGGGGTATTAGCTGCAATCAAAAGTTTTTGCGTAAGGCTATCATTAGATTTCTTAAACAGAAACACAAATAGAAGAAATAAATGAATCTTCAAGTTTCTGGAGAAAAACAGCAATGTGACACTCCTATATTATCTTGATCTTTATAATAGATGAGAGTGTATATATATGGGAGTGCCAATTAAAACAAATATGGCTCCCTAGTGTCCTATTCTTTAAGCAACTACTAAAGACTGCTATTAGTGTCTTCTGGTAGAAACCCAGGACAAAGCTGCTTTCCAAAGCTAACAAACTTCTCAAAACTTTCATGACAGACACAAGCTATGATTATGGTTTGTGAGAGAGAAAGGAAAATACAACTTTTTTTTTTTTTTTTACAATTGCTATGTATTGAATTAACACACCAGAAAGACAAGTACATTTTTTTTTTGTGTGGCAATGTCAAACTTTATTTTTTTTTTTTTTATAACTAGTGCCATAACAGTATATAGCAATCAACATCCTATGGCTCTCTTTATTGACTACATTTTATTCTGTTTCTAATAAATAAATACAAATTTATATATTTAGGATCGAGCTTTAATAATAAAGTTAATAATTTTGTTGATGAAAAAATATTTATTATACGTTTTATCACTAAAACATATTCAAATAATATGTGTCCATTTTTTCATAAATATTGTTCCACTTATCTGTACAGTTTCCACAACTGGTTATTTCTAGAATTTTAATTATCCTATTGTGATGGCTTAATCTGATTGGCAGCAATTATAAATTATTATTTTTATTTCAATGATGACTTTTTATATCTCATGTAATAAAATGAATACCATATTACGTTACTGTTACAATTTAAAAGAAATAATAGTTTAAAAAAAATATCAATGAACTTAACTAAAATAACTAAGCACATTTATAAATAATGTTTATAAAACATTTGATCCATGACCCCCCAATATATATAGATATTATTGATTTGAGATCAGTATTTGAAAAAGGTGCCGGCAAAATTGGGGGATTAATATACATATTAATTAAAACATATATTTTTAATTTGACATAATATCATTTTTAAAAATAAATGTAAAATCTTGTTTTATTATAATAACTAATATACCTCTGAAATAAGTATAAATATATATAAATAGTGTAATATGTAAAAGAAAACAATAATGAACATGCAGGATATAGGATATATATATATATGTGTGTATTTATATAGTGTATATTTATCTTTCTTCTTTAAACCTTCTTATGTTTAAATCTTTGTAATGTGTCTTGTACTCAAGATAGGAAGAATAAATAAAAGTGTTATATTACACTGTTTGTCGTTCATTATTTCTCTGTTCCAGTAAAGGTCAGGGAATCATGTAGCATTGCGTAATCCATAAACAATGCTACCTTCTCTAAACACACTCTGAAAGATTACTCCATTTTTGCACTCGCTTGCCACACATTCATTGCATTTTCACATCTCTCCGAACGTGAAAGATTGTATCGCCTCTGGTAACTGTGAGCCGGCAATTCAACAGCAGTTATTTGCACAGGGACAGAGTTTGTATCACCGTAGGCATTAGTAATAGTGCCAGTTAAGCTGTGGTGGTATTAATTGAAAGAGAAACAATGTAAGCCAACTTATCAGGGGTGTCCACTAGCCTCTCAAATTGTATAATAGGATCTTTTGACACCCCACTGAAAAATCACAGAAAACATGCCGCGAAAACCTTGATTTAACATCTCATTAACATTTAATTGGAAAAAAAGACATTTCTAAACTAATAGAAATAGTTTGAACACTTATTAATGTAAAAGTCGGGCAAAGCTATCCTTCCTCTTCCAGCTCATGGTTAAGATGAACTGAACCATATCAGTAAACATTAATATACATTTTATAATCATCCCAGCAATCTCCAACAGGAAACTAGATCAGGGTTTTTTTTTTTTTATTAATGTTGTTCGTTGAAGTCACATTTGCACATGAAATATCTAGCTTAAAATGGACTCACATAATGAAGGGGATGGATAAAGTGCGAATCTGAGACCACATTTCTAAAATAAAGCAATTGCCATGGAAACCAATGGAATGGGACTTCTGGTTGCTCCACTTTTAGGAGCTTGGCCAGAGGATTGCCAGATCCAAATATAATACCAGTATTGATTATTTTATTATTGTTTTTTGGAACGGATGGATCACGTGATCGAATTTGCAAAAGAAGGTACTAAATAGGAATATGATATAATATATATATATATATTTATTTATAATCTAGAGAAGCTTATTTTTAAAGCTTT
The DNA here is from genome assembly GCA_036172795.1 of Pelodytes ibericus. Taxonomy (NCBI): domain Eukaryota; kingdom Metazoa; phylum Chordata; class Amphibia; order Anura; family Pelodytidae; genus Pelodytes; species Pelodytes ibericus. The sequence goes on along the minus strand of CM069864.1, from coordinate 10,175,729 downwards.
CTTCGTGAAAGATACAGCTGCAGGGAACTGAGAAGGGAAATTCAAGTAATCAGCGGAATGCAAGTATTTTCCAACTTGGCTACTTTGGGCTTAAGTTTGGCGTTGCCTTCTCAATTCTCTTTCATGCATAATGCCCATTGTTTAATAAATAAGAAATCCTGGTCTCGTTTTACAAGTTATCTGGAGATTATTGGGGGTCAGGCAAGTACTCAAATGGATGTGCATCTTTCAGCAAAATCTAACAGAGGTTTCTGATCAGGTGCTTACATAAATTCTATGCTGGTCAGGTTCAAAATGCTTGTAAACACTTTCATTGGCTCTACCCGGGATGAACATGTATGATTTAAGGTTTCAAATTGTTTCACTTTCCTCTCTGGTTCTAAATGGTTTACTAGTGACATTATTGTCACATTCTGATTAACTCTTTGAGGTAGGGAGACTTGCAGGTGATCACAAAACAGTTGTGCTGATTGTCTCGCTGGCACTCAAAGGGTTAAATGCATCACAGAGCAGTAACTACCTCATAAGTGTTTCTATATTCCCGCAAACAAAAATTACTCCAATTTTTTTTTTAAATAATCAGTAGTCATTTTAACATTTCTGAGACCACAACAAACACCCCTCCCTTTGCAAAACGACTCGAAATAACTTGCCGTGTATCAAGCAGATGTCTAGGAAATGCATTTTAACACTCGAGAACTGGAGTAGGGTGGGGGGAGATGATGTTCATTAAGACGTGATGGTAAATGCATATATTTTCCAGGAATCTTCATTTTCCAATCTTGCTTCATGCTTTATTTATAGACAGTAGTCCAGTGCAAAACTAGACAGTGACTTTCTGCATGCTGTTTACATTTGTATTTCATACTTTTTGCCCCTTCAGTTGCATCACCTGCCCAATAGCTCTACTGCACCTGTGAACATTTGTATTGTTACTGTATCACTTCTTTATAAAACAATGCAGAAGACCAACATGCAGAATCGTAGACCTTCATAAGGTTTGGGTTCTATCCTGATGCAGCCAAGCTGAAATGTAGAATTATGAATATACTAATTACAATGAGACTTTTAATGCATCTGGGACTCCTTTAAAGATTTATTTAGTCTTCTCTACAAAAAACAAAAATTGTCTGCGCTTTTCACCCGAATAATGTTGGCAACAAATATATAAACATAATATAAATGAGAGGTTTTGGTTATATGAATTGACCAAAGCATAATTAAGCTCACACACCATGTCAAGGCACACACTCAAAATGGTGAGAACCTACTCTCACCTCCTATCTAATGGGGACACAAAGCAGTTTATACTGCTACCAACTTCTTTTTAAAGGTGCAATTAAACCTCCTCCCAATTAACCCTTTGACAGCAAGCTGCAACCAGACAATGAGGAGCCAACAACCTCAACTATGTGCAAGTAGGGAAAAGAAAAATGTCAGTGCACTAAGCTAGTCACAGGCTCAAATAATATAAGTGTATAAAATTAGGCTTACCAAACAGGTGTGAGCTGCAAATACAGTGTGATTGGCTGTGCAATGTATACAAAAAACAAAAACTGTCTGCGCTTCTCAGTTGGGAGAAGGTTTAATTGCTCCAGTCTCCACTACACCTCTGTCTCTGCTCTGATGCAGAGCTAAGAATAAACCTGCATCTAAGGAAGCAAGAGTTAAAACGAACCTCTGCTGTCCTTCAAACCCTTGGTGACCCGACCACACATATTATATAATGTTTGTATCGGCATCATTATTTTCATTATATCATATAAAAAGCATACAATATGATGAAAAATGAACACTTTTTCTAACTTTCACACGAAAAATCTTTCACACACCTACAACCACTAATAATAAAAAAGCTAAATAGATTCTAATACTTATCCTGAGTTAAGAAATGTCAATATTTACATGTCTTTCTGTTGTTGTATTTTTTTTGTGGAAATCATTGGACAATAACTGAATGTAACAGGTGTTTTGTTCCTAACCATTCTCTCCTACAGTGAAGTCTTGGGTCTAAACCTAATCATCACCCTATCACTACATCTAACCCCAGCACCAACCTTAACCCTAACCCTATGTCGACTCTAACTTTAACTCTAACCCTAACTCTAGCTACAGTGTTTCTAGATGCATCTACATCGAAGGCATTAGGGCAACACCATTTGAGTGGTGGAAGTGATCAATCTTCACTGGCACCACTTGTTTTAACGGGATGTACTGTGCATGTCTGAAAGTAGAAACAGGACATACATAGTGTGTCCTGATAGTGTCCTGTGTCACCAAGGGGTTCATCTAAGCAGTATACTTTGTTATACTGAGGGAGCCTGCATGGTTATATTTCCTGTCTCCAGTATCACTTGAACATCTCTCCCTACATCACCAAATATCATTGGTTGGGAGCTCTAGACATGTCTCATGGTGTCATGGTAGCAACGAGGTCACTAACTGGTCCTTTCATTACTAATTCAGACTTATCAACAGCATGTAGAACACCTTAGCATTAAGTAGAGAGATTCAGTGTTCTTCTCCAGCAGGCTGCTTCCCACCCACATCCACTTAATGCTCTCGTGTTAACTGCGATCATTTTTTGTTTGCAAGGAAAAAGCCAGCAAGGCTCTAAATATGTAATATGTGTATGTGATGAGGGTTACCATTTAATAACTAGGAAATCATAGCTGCTGGACAACATGTATGTGAGATGAGTGTTAAGTACCAACATGGTTTAAGGTGCACAATTACTGGACTGTGCGATGGACAATTTATTGATGTTCTATGGAACATTCACAAACCTCACCACAGATGCTGGTCTCGTTTATTGATATGTTTCTTATTCCTGTGTGACATGTATCATAAAATAGCTTACGCCTGTGGGCAATCCCCTGACCCATCAAGGACAATGTTGCAGTAAGTCGAAGTCCGGAGCAGAAGGTCTTTGGAAACCAATTCTTTAGTTTCTAAACCTGATTCATAACTTTGTTTTAATGAATGACAGAATGTTGCACACTGTCTTTGTTCAACCAGTGGTTTAGTGACCAAGACCTGATCTCGACGTTACTGACTTAGACCTGATCTGAGAGCTGCCTGATTATCACTTACAAGTCAGGTGTCTGCTCTGTTAGCAGGATCATAGTCATCATGTTTCTCTATCTTACCTAGACCCCACCTGCCCCCCCCCCCCAAAAAAAAAACCAGTGCCTGCTGGAAGTACAAAATGTAACTCACATGGTATACCCTAGTTCTTCCACTCTGCGTACTGCTTTCCAATTGCAGAAGGACCTTGCTGACTTTCAAGCCTTTAGTGGTTTGGATACAAACTTCATAGAAAAGCTTCTATTGGTCATCAAGCTTATTGTTAATATCAGTGCCCAGAGTAGACATAAAATCCAGTGACTTAGGCATTCAATTCCCACATTTTGACAATCTCTGCATCATTCAATCAGTATGTGGTCCATCACTACATACCTTAAAAGAACATTGATGTATCATCTTGTATCATACACCTGATGTAGTACATCTGACTACACTTGTATTCACATATTGCTGTGTTGAGTCTGACAGATATAAAATAGGTGTAAAAATCACATACTATAAACATCATGTATTTTGAGGAAGGCATTCTCTAATATTGTAGCCAGCCTGTCAAATATACCTTGTTTTGTTATCCCTGCTTGGAGAGATCAGAGCCTCAGATGTTGCTGATGCTCTGATAGCTGATCAAGCTGGCTTATTTATCTAAAGCCGATGCATTGACAATCAAATCCTGCATGAGATCTGTTGCCTGAGACACAAAACATAGTAAATATGACTCACAGCATAACGTTCCCCAGCACTAAATGATTTACATGTCATAAATAATAAAATGATCAATCAAAACAATTGCTGTCTGCAAAAAAACAAAAAACAGTTCTTCCGACACACCACAGTTTTAAACAAAATGATACTGTATTTTTCAATGTCTAAAAAAATGAGATAGTGTGTGTCTCTAATGTAACATGTATTCACTTAAAAAAGGACAGGTTGTGATATGAAATATGTAACATAAAATGTGGTAGACCATACGTGCCTAAATTCTGGTATTGCCCCCCCCCCCCCTCCGTTGCAGAGTCAAAAAGGGGTGTAGTTATGTGACCCTCGAGAATTAACTTCAGCTTTCCCATTACAAGTACCAGGTGTCTGGAGTGAATTTCTTAGTATTTTTTTCTTAATTATACTTTATTTAATTTGAATGCTATCAAAAAAGAAAAACAGTTATAAAATGTACTATAATTAGTAACTGAACCATCCTAAACCCTTCGAAGCTCTCCCTACTATCCTCACCCACCTTACCTCCTCACCTTCCCATCCCCCTTCTCCCTCTCCATGTTTTTTTCTCATAACAGCTTTGCCACTAATATGGGGATATAGGTAGACTCTCTATACTAACATTATGGAATCCTTATAAGAGACCCAGGGTTCCCATCTCACATGGTGTTCCTACATTTCTTTGCATTTTATATTTATTACACATACATATTATAAACGTAAAGCCACATTTTAAAGATAAGAACCCCCCTAACAAAATGGGACTGTCCCACCAAATAGTGGACTGTCGGCAGCTGTGGCACAGTATGGCTGGAGAACATCTTCACAGTGCTGCAGCGTTGTTCATTTGAGACATTACTGTTTTAGTAAAGCTTGCTGACATCATTGAAGGAATTGAATATTATATACGTCAGCCAAAATTCCGCTGTGCATGTGATATATACAGATACATAAAGAGTTATAATATATTTGGTAAATATAGCACACTTGTCATTTTTTGTATAATTATACCAGCTCTGCTCTTACCCCCATTGAGTTAAAAAAAAAATTTCATCGCCCTGCCAGCAATCCAATTCACACTCAGCTGGGCCTCGAAGGGTTAATCTCCATTTAATATGAAAATATTGGCCCCTTTCCAACATACATGTTTTGTCCCTCTGATTCACTTATACAATGATTTATCACCGTTACCAGGTGCGGATTTACGCTGTCATGTGCCTTAAGTGTAACTCATACGGAGATCGGTTTCCAAACTCATACATATCGAGATCCAAATCGGACTTGACAGGTCGGTGATTTCTCCTAGTTACGTGAATTTAGTCGTACACATTTTTTAGCTCCCCCACAATACGCTCGTACACACTGGGATTGTCTGTTCTATCGACATTGATTCAATAGGAAAGTATTTATGCTCCATTCTTTTTTTTTTTTTTTTTAACTTATAGATCATTTTACGTCTGTGATCATAAATGGTTCAATCACTGACTAAACTCAAAGCTAACGTTCTTTACTGATCTATTCCTCTAGGGGGTTTTAAAAAGTTGATCGTACAACTACAAAAAAAAAAAAAAAAATGCTTTAACAAACCCTTCCAAGAACCATTTATCTAGAAACCCATAGAGTCAATATATAAAAGGAAGCTTAAAAAAATGTAAACACTAAAAAGGATTTAGCAGCCAAAGATTGAGGAGGATTTTTTATTTTTATTTTTTTTTGCTGTGAAGGAAAACAAAGTCAATTACCATATGTAATTAAGAAGTTGATGTTTTTCAACTGTAGAGAGCAGTAGCAGTCTTTTAAAAGATGCCTTGCCTCGTTTGTCGTAAGACGAGAGTGAAGGAAAGAGAGAAGCACTTGGAATGTGATGAACGAGGAATCAGGAGATTCTCTTTAGAGTTAATCTTCCCGACTGAATTGTCTGCAATCGGTTAAAATTTAACCCTTCTATCAGTTCCACAGTGGAGAATCAATTCACCCCCCCATAATATACGTTGTCATTTATAAACCTCTTGTAAATATATAAATTCTGAAATCTACTTATCTATTTGATGGACAATTTAAACATATCTGAGCATTTTATTTTACCTTAAAACATATATATATTTAAAAAAGTATGATGGGAATAAAATGCATTTGTAAAACCAGCAATTCTGAAACCAGGTTGTGTTAACATACACAAATGGGGGATATTAGAGGGTCTCCTTAATAAAGAGACTACCCTCTCAGTAAAGTAATACTTTCATTAGTCCCTGGCCTTATCTTATATCTAGGATAGCCTTATACCTATCCCACACATGCTTAAACTCCTTCACTGTATTATCCTCTACCACTTCTACTGGAAGACTATTCCATACATCCACTACCCTCTCAGTAAAGTAATACTTTCATTAGTCCCTGGCCTTATCTTATATCTAGGATAGCCTTATACCTATCCCACACATGCTTAAACTCCTTCACTGTATTAACCTCTACCACTTCCACTGGAAGACTATTCCATACATCCACTACCCTCTCAGTAATGTAATACTTTCATTAGTCCCTGGCCTTATCTTATATCTAGGATAGCCTTATACCTATCCCACACATGCTTAAACTCCTTCACTGTATTAACCTCTAACCCTTCTACTGGAAGACTATTCCATACATACACTACCCTCTCAGTAAGTAATACTTTCATTAGTCCGTGGCCTTATCTTATATATAGGATAGCCTTATACCTATCCCACGCATGCTTAAACTCCTTCACTGTATTAACCTCTACCACTTCTACTGGAAGGCTATTCCATACATACACTACCCTCTCAGTAAGTAATACTTTCATTAGTCCCTGGCCTTATCTTATATATAGGATAGCCTTATACCTCTCCCACACATGCTTAAACTCCTTCACGGTATTAACCTCTACCACTTCCGCTGGAAGACTATTCCATGCATCCACTACCCTCTCAGTAAAGTAATACTTTCATTAGTGCCTGGCCTTATCTTAAATCTAGGATAGCCTTATACCGATCCCACGCATGCTTAAACTCCTTCACTGTATTAACCTCTACCACTTCTAGTGGAAGACTATTCCCTGCATCCACTAACCTCTCAGTAAAGTAATACTTTCATTAGTCTCTTGCCTTATATCTAGGATAGCCTTATACATATCCCATGCATGCTGAAACTCCTTTACTGTATTAACCTCTACCACTTCTACTGGAAGACTATTCCATACATCCACTACCCTCTCAGTAAAGTAATACTTTCATTAGTCCCTGGCCTTATCTTATATTTAGGATAGCCTTATACCTATCCCACGCATGCATAAACTCCTTCACTGTATTAACCTCTACCACTTCTACTGGATGACTATTCCATACATCCACTACCCTCTCAGTAAAGTAATACTTTCATTAGTCCCTGGCCTTATCTTATATCTAGGATAGCCTTATACCTATCTCATACATGCTTAAACTCCTTCACTGTATTAACCTCTACCACTTCTACTGGAAGACTATTCCATACATCCACTACCCTCTCAGTAAAGTAATACTTTCATTAGTCCCTGACCTTATCTTATATCTAGGATAGCCTTATACCTATCTCATGCATGCTTAAACAACTGAGTTAACTGATAATACTGCGCTGGAAGGCTATTCCATGCATCCACTACTCTCTCAGTAAAGTGCTGAGTTCTGCATGGATTTAGAAGTTCCAAAGTAAAGGAGTTAATAGATCATTTTTATAGAGATATTTGAATGTATATGCAAAGAAAAGTATGTGATTTTCAGATTAAAATATTTTAAATTGTCATTTATAGGAGTCTTTGCAATATTAAAACAGAAACATTTGCTAACCCGCTTCCCAGGCATTCCTTTATCCCTCAGTGTGCTCATGTAAGTTTCCTGTCGGATCTTCCATACTCACATGTAGCAACTCGGAATCTGTACACTTACATACATGCAAGGCATTTTTTTTAAATGTGTTGCCTACTGATTTCTTCACTGGAAGGTTACTCAGTGTGTCTACTACTCTTTCATTAGCAAACATACTAATTAAGTATTTTAAGTATTGCCATTGGTTTCTTTCGGCAATAGCACAGAGAGACAGTCAGTTACCAAACCGAGCTTCCTGCTTCCAAAGGATAAACTGGCATTTACTATCAAAAATACCTGCCAGTTTATCCTAACACTAGGGACAACTATTTGTAGACATGTGCTTCTATAATAGAAGCACCAGAGGGGGAAAAGTCCTTTAATCAGGCCTATCCAAATCCAGAACCACTAACCCATGGCCTTATTTTTATTTTACACTTGTGGGGGAGTTTGGAGCTGTGCCTTGCGTCTTAGTACATACGTTGCTCTGTAGGTCTGGTTTTAGCAATGCAGGTGTATCGGCTTAGTCTCGGAGAGCATCATGCCATTTACCAGATGCAGTGGTTTAATCAAAGGACATCCTGATAGCAAGTTAACCTTGTCTCTTTTCATGTCCCTAATTCGTGATGATGGATGCCCAGTGGCTATTCCCATTCTCACTGATTTAACAAGTGGTTAATTAGTATGTGACAGTCACCATTTTAAATAGAGCACTACTTATCCAATGTGAATGAGCACAAACAAATAAATGCATGTATGAGACGGGAGATACATCCTTTGTGCTATTTCTCAACAAGCCTATGGGTTTCCGACTGTATATTTAGCCAGGGAAGCTCAACACCAGACTTTCACAGAGGAACTTAGGAAACAACATTGTCGATGGTGGGCATTTACTCATGTTTGTGATGGATACTTACATTTTGTTCTATGAACTTCCACCACTACACTGGTGAAATTGAGCGGGTAACTTTGAGTATATTCATTAAAGTGAAATGACAAGTGAACTGTAACAATATGACATTTTGGGTATATGGACAAGTTGGGCACATTTTAACATTTTCACAGAGAATTGCCACGACTCTTGGACCCAACCACAGCTTTTGTGAATCAACATCCTAGATGTCGATTGACTATTGCCTTTCTCCAGACTTTACCAAAGGAGCCTTTGCCCTAGTTTAATACACTTTGACAACATATGCCTGCAGTTACTGCTCTTTATTTATACAGCCCAAGATTTTTCTATGGAAGACCAATTTTCTGGGTGGGTGGATGGGCGGGCAGGCGGGCGTGGCATCAGAACTTAATAATAATAAAAATGTGTTCTAATAAGCATCATTGCTTTACACAAACCTGATATATAACACTTGTTTTAAACCTTTTTTATTACAAATACCAGGTTATGCAAAAGAAACACACTACATGTATTTATTATAAACTTTCCATGTATTAAAAATGAGTTAAAAAATATTTTGCCACAAATAATGTTGCCAGTATTACTACATCTATGGGCATGTGTCTGTGAGTTCAACCCCTGAGCACCTTATTTCTCAAAATAGCACACTTTAATATATGGCTTCCAAACAATTGGTAGTATTGAATAATGCCCATATCCTTGTTAAAGTCAATTTCCCCAAAGTAGAAAAAGATGTCTGCTTTCAAAGTACAGATTCCTCCGTCATGGATCTGTTTCATGTAAGTTTTTTTTTTGTGTGTGTGTTGTTGTATTAACTGGATCTGGGTGAGAGAGGAAGCCAAAAAAGAACCAACCTTCAGTTATTAAAACTGAGTTAAAAAATACTTTATTAACAGACCAGTGTGCCATGTACAAAACTAAAAAGATTTTTAATTTCTTCCACTGAAGATGGATATAAAAGGGATGGAGAGGAAAAGTATAGGGAATCTCACAGAAATAAATGGATTATTAATTTACTTTCTATTTCTTCTTCATATATTTTCCAATCTAGCATTATGGCCCCCCGTTGAATACTGCTGAAAGTATTTGTAAACGGCAAACAATACAATCTGGCACGAAATCTGAGAGAGAGAGAGAGAGAGAGAGTGTTTAATTGTGGGAGATTCTTTCTGCCTTACAAGGGTTCTGTGAAAGAATATGGCATTCTTAGTAAAATGTCCTAAAATACATATTGCTTAAAAATAATAATCTAAACTATGCAGCTATTGTTTTTGTTGACCTTCCTTTTACTCTCATTAAAACCCAAAGTTTGGAAAGTTAATTTTAAATGCAGTGCAGAAATGGGAAGGAACCTTTATATGTTTTAGCCCAATACTTACAAATGTTTTAAATAAAACAAAACACTAAACATACACTTAGTGAGACGACACGTTCACATTCCACTTATTTTAGCGGACAATCTAGAGTGTTTTTCGTAGAAGTAACAAACCCAAATATAATCTTCCTGGGAATGGGATCATTTCCAAAAATGTATTATCTATTGAAGAGCATCGCACTGTTAGTTTCAAAGTGCTTGTTAATATGCTTTGATGTAAAAGATACCCAAGGAAAGATACTGCCTAAATGAACTCAAATGCAATGTAGAGGTCTTTCAGTTATTTAACTAAAGTGAAATATCTAATGAAAAATACACACATTTAGGATCTCATCCTAATTCATGTTGCTGCCATTGTACTTTGATTTCTCTTACCTTTTCTTTAAAAAAAAGAGTCATTTTATTTTCAATTCCTTTTTTTTTTAAGTATGCTTATGTAACCCACCTCAGGAGAACCTGATAGCTGTATAATTTTCAATAATATTGTGGAGGCCCCACCTATATAGGTCCAAGGCAGAGAAGACAAAGTGTGGTAGACCTCTGCAAGGTTCAAAAACAGGGACAGAATGTTTCTCAACTGTAGTCAAGAGGTGGATTTCCAATAGGCCCCAACTATATAGGTCCAAAGCAGAGGGGACTCGCTGTGTTGTCCCTCCTCAAGGCTCAACAAATAGTCAACATGTTCCTTGACTATAGTCAAGAGATGGTATGCTAGTAGATGTCTATCCCCAGCATGGGAAGCTACTTCTGTGGATTGGACATGTGGTGCAACACTGCTTATAGCACTACGGACTTTGTTTACTCAAAGGAGAGTTGCAATAAAGTTGAGATAAGATGAGAATTTAATCATTCTGACTTTACTTTACATTGTTCAGGGCCAAACTTGGTAAGCTTCTCCTACTAGAAAAGCTCAGCTGGCCCTGCATAATGCATAGTTCAATCTTTCTAACTTGCCAGGCACTAGGACAATTACTTTATCTCAATGGTCACACTGTTCATGGATCTCCAATGATAAAGGCCAGCCTGCTTAATTGACATCTGATTGACACATAGGGTTTCGGTCAACAAACCACATTGACCGCAAGTGTTTTCAAGAATCAAGTCTGCTAGTGCTTAGTTTCATCACCTGTCATCAAACCAGCTCTTCCAATTAAATCATGATAAAAAAAAATCACGCAAAAAATTAATAATTTAACAGAACACAGCCCAATAACAAATAAAGGGTGTTGATTAGAGATATAAATGCATAAAAGGTAAAGTTTTTTTTCTTGACATTGCAAGTGGGCACCTTGGGTGTTAAAGTTTTAGATATAAAAAGAGAATATATATTTTTTAATTTATTTAGTTTACAAAGTAAATTCCTTCACTCTTTGTTAATGTGGACATAATTACATGGCCATGCGTATGTTTGGTATAAATAAATAATCTTTCAATAGCAGCTTGCTTATGTAGAATGCTTTCCTCAGATCTCTACTCAATCAGGAAATGAGTTCCTTCTTCAGTCGGATGATGATATTGCTGTGTTGGAATGGTTTCATGAGATCAGAAACACAATTGACAGTTTGGTATGTATCCATTTATTACAAATACTATAGCGTTTGTTTAGACATTTGGACAGTTAACTGACAGACTTGTAGACAATAATAAACAAAAGTAGAAATCAATAATTAAACAACTGCATACTGATTAATGGATTTATTTTGGAGTCATATGTTTCTCCTTCATCGTTCTTTCGGTAAACCTGTATTACATTTTGTACAATTAAGTGTCAGACAAGTTATAAAAAATAAGTATATAGAGATATTTTTTTTTTACTTAAACATATCAAATACCAATACTTTACAATGAAAGTAACCTGGATGTATAGTTAGTCATTGTAAATAAAAAGGGGATTAAATCCACCAGTCAGATTTTTTAATCACACAGAAGTCAACTTCTGTGTGTGAATAAAAAGGCTACTAAAGGATGTGTATATGGAGTAGACATGTGCAAAACTAAAAATTTCGTTTCGTTTTCGTTCATTCGGACGAAAATTATATTTATTTCGTCTAAAACGAATTTCGTTCATAACTACATTCGTTTCGGACGAAATTCGTTTAACATTTTCGTTTCGTTACATTCGTTTCGTTTTAACTACTCCCCATTAATACGAATAGGTCAATTGACCTATTCGTATGAATGGGGACTCTAGTTCGGTTTATACAAAGCCAATAGCATTACTCCATAAGCAGAAAGTCTATAAACCGAAGATCGTTCGGTTTATAGACTTTCGGCTTATGGAGTAATGCTATTGGCTTTGTATAAACCGAACTAGAGTCCCCATTCATAAGAAATTCTTATGAATGGGCACTCTAGTTCGGTTTACAAAGCCAATAGTATTCCATGTACTGCATAAGCCGACGACGTTCGGCTTATAGAATACATGTAATGCTATTGCTGACTGTTCTATAAGCCGAAAGTCTATAAACCGAACGACCGTCGGTTTATAGACTTTCGACTTATAGAATAGCAATAGGATTACATGTATTCCATAAGCCGACAGCCTATAAACCGAACTTCGGTTTATAGACTTTCGGCATTTGTATTGTAATGATGAATCGTAGTACTACTATTGGCTTTCACTACACGGAGACAGAGTCTCCATTCATAAATTTATGAATGGAGACTCTGTCTCCGTGTAGTGAAAGCCAATAGTACTACAATTACATGCATTCTAAATGACGAAAGTCTATAAACCGAACGTTGTTCGGTTTATAGATTTTCGGTTTATGTTTAAGTCAAACTCAATTCATTTATTACTAATAAATGAATTGAGTTTGACTTAAACATAAACCGAAAATCTATAAACCGAACAACGTTCGGTTTATAGACTTTCGTCATTTAGAATGCATGTAATTATTACTAATAAATGAATTGAGTTTGACTTAAACATAAACCGAAAATCTATAAACCGAACAACGTTCGGTTTATAGACTTTCGTCATTTAGAATGCATGTAATTGTAGTACTATTGGCTTTCACTACACGGAGACAGAGTCTCCATTCATAAATTTATGAATGGAGACTCTGTCTCCGTGTAGTGAAAGCCAATAGTAGTACTACGATTCATCATTACAATACAAATGCCGAAAGTCTATAAACCGAAGTTCGGTTTATAGGCTGTCGGCTTATGGATTACATGTAATCCTATTGCTATTCTATAAACCGAAAGTCTATAAACCGAACGTCGTTCGGTTTATAGACTTTCGGCTTATAGAACAGCAATAGCATTACATGTATTCTATAAACCGAACGTCGTTCGTTTTAAAGACTTTCGGCTTATAGAATACTATTGGCTTTCTATAAACCGAACTAGAGTCGAGTCCCCATTCATAAGAAATTCTTATGAATGGGGACTCGACTCTAGTTCGGTTTATAGAAAGCCAATAGTATTCTATAAGCCGAAAGTCTTTAAAACGAACGACGTTCGGTTTATAGAATACATGCAATGCTATTGCTGTTCTATAAGCCGAAAGTCTATAGACTTTCAGCTTATAGAACAGCAATAGCATTACATGTATTCTATAAACCGAACGTCGTTCGTTTTAAAGACTTTCGGCTTATAGAATACATGCAATGCTATTGGCTTTCTATAAACCGAAAGAGTCCCCATTCATACGAATAGGTCAATTGACCTATTCGTATGAATGGGAACTCAATTTCGGTTTATAGAAAGCCAATAGCATTACATGCATTCCATAAACCGAAAGTCATTCATGTCGGTTTATGGAATGTACATTTGTACAATGCTATTGGTATTGTATAAACCGACTCTATTTCGGTTTAGAATGCCAATAGCACGAATGGACGAATGGACGAATGAACGAATGATTTTCGTTTATTAACCATTCGTTCATTCGGATTTTGTTAGTTAATATTTTCGTTATTCGTTTTTCGGACGAATGGACGAAAATGCTATTTTCGTCCGAAAATGCATTCGTCCGAAAACGAATGCACATGTCTAATATGGAGCATCATTCAGGATAATCACTTAGAAGCAACTTAAACTTGGTTATGAACTCAGTTGGTGACTTCAAGGCTGCCATGTTGCAGAGATGGTCCTCTACGACATGGCCATTTCTTATGGAGGTGCAGGGTCATAGATGCTAAATACAACATTAGCTGGGGAGAAGACTAACATCTCCTAATTAAAGTTACCGAGTCCATTTTGCAATGTGTTTTCACTGTTTGTAGCAGGTGCCATTTATTTGATTTGGTGTGCATATTTATGGTTGTGCTAAGATTTCAAAATAATTTGTTGTAAGTTAAAGATTTTCGCGAATGTTTTTTGAAAAATAATTTCCATTCCACATGTGAACATGACACCCACTCATATCAAGGGAAAAGGAAATATTCACAGGTCATTTTTCTTAATAGTTTTCTGATATTTACTAGCCAGGTTTTAAATGATTAGTATAGATTGCTATATATGATTGTGTAAAGTAACACAAATAGTGAAGAACATAAAAGGTATTTGCATTTTAGTGCATGTCCCACTAGGTGACTTAATTCATGACTTAATTTGACTTAATTATTATTGTGGGAGGTTTTGGACTACCCAGACCTTGCCAGTACACCGTCTTGTTACAATTTCTTTATTTTGACAATAATACTTTGACCGTCCTAACTTTACCCTAACCCATCATGCGTCATCTTCCCAAGAGTTAATTGTTTTATGAGCATGTAAAATAGAAACATGTGTGTAATAATGTCAATATATTACTAATTGTTCCAGTGTCTAATTTGCAATGTGCTGCTTACTATCTCATCTAAATGTCCCAAAAATAACCACATGTTTGAACATTTTCCATTGGTTTATAAAGTCAGATGGAAAAGGAACACAAGGTTGCTCACCATTTGAAAGAGAGTGAGAAGCCTACATGTGGTCAGTATAGTCATCCTATTCACAATAGTTCCTGACTGCAAGTTTTTTCCTTCCAAAGAGATGCTATAAAATGGCTAAAAAAATTCACTGGGAAACAGTGCAGTGTATTCAGTAAATAGTGAATTGTGGTGAATGGACAACCAAGTTGTAAAAACAAAGACCCAAAACACACCAGTTTTGAAAATTTGGCTCCCCCTCATTTATTTTACGCTAGTCGTCTATTTACTAAAAGGTGAGTTGAAGGTGAGTTTAGGTGAGATGATCATTTTATCTCAGTAGTTTACTATACATTGAGCAGGTACACACTGGTGAGTTTGCGTAGTGGGGGGAAATCTCCAGGTTTGTCCCTGCACAATGCATAGCTAACTCACATGCAACTCACCTTCTTGTGAATAGCCCCTCATGTCTTGTAAATTATTAATTTAACTTAGTCAGTCATCATACGTCTCCACACTGACTGTCCCCAAATGTTCCTGTAAAATGTTTTAATTTATCTATTGCTATAGAATATCTCCATTGAAGGTCGATTCCCCTCCATTTGAATGAGACTAATAAAGGGAAAAATCTGGGCATCTCTTTGCTGTTGTCTACTTTCTAACAGCCAGTGCATTGGAACTGGGAGGGTTAGAGCAAGAATCTTGTGAGCATGTGCAGAGGCCAGCTCATCGTAGACAGGTAACTGATTTTGGCAGCAGTGATTGATGGGAGAGGACAGTTATGTGATGTTGCTGGTGATATCACTGAAATTCTACATATGTGCAGTGGGCATCCATGTACAGTCTTCTCTGAAGTCCTCTGACTGTCTATAATGGGGAAGAACATTTTTTGTACAATAAAGGATATTTAAACCATTAAAGTTTTCAATTTATGTATTACAAAAATTAAATGAAAACCAAACAAACAAAGTGTCAGCTTTAACACACTGACGGCAAAGGATGTGTCAGGCACGACGTGGCAAAATGAAATGACTTGGCTGGAGTGCTGTGCCACCTTAAGTCTCTCGCTATTCCACAGCAATCATGTGGCAGGGAGAGACTAATTACAGTATGGACAGTCGTTAACTGCCCCCAAAGCACCGACCAACCTCCCAGAATTGTTTAAAAATAAAAACAAAATACATTTTTTATGTATTTTTTAAAGTGGGTTTTAGGGTTAGGGTTAGGATTAGAGTTAGGGATTGGGTTAGGACTGCAATGTCACAGTAGGTAATTCTATTCTTAAAAAAAAAGGTATATGGGTATTTCAAAACTCTAAAAAAAGGAAAATGGAAACAATTCGATAAAACAAAATGAAGAAAAGCCAAAAGCTCTAGACAAATATAATTTGTAATAAAAAAAATAATTATTAGCAAAATACCAACTTGTAGTCTACAAATAGATATGAGCCTAAAGTTTGACACAACATTTACAAAACTAATTTCCAATTGTGTGACATTATCTGGTTCGTCGTTACTGTACTTCACATTATAGCCCAGCCTGCATCCCAATAATGTCATCGAAAGATGTATTACTTTATACCATGACTGCTGCGGTTACATTGTCATTGTGTAATCAAAAATGTGTAACTGTTTATTTCAGGGAACAGAGCAGCAATTCACATCACTGAGCATCAACATTCGCAAATCCGCAAGCACGGAATTGCTCAACGAAGCCAAAGAGCAAAAAAACGAGCAAAGGAAATCACTGAGTATGTATTTGATATATTAATATATTGTGCTAAAAGCCATTACTAATGCATTAGCAGAATGAAGATACATATTTTTATAATTATTAAGATTAAGCATTTGTCTGGGAAATGCACTAGGCAGCTGTGGAACTACCAGTTTATTTACCGCCTTATGCAATGGGTAATGTGGGCAGTTGCCCATGACCCACCATTACAGCTTCGACCACACAGCCAAGTCCAATTTTTTCCCTTAAATGGAGAACTAAATGGACAATAAAGTTGGGGAATTAATAGAGCAGAAGAAAAAGGTTTCAATTGAGCTAGTGGTGCAAATATTTCTTAACTCGAGTCCCTCTGCTCCAGCACTGGCTAGATGTAGATATAGAGAGCAACAGCCTGCAGTTCGTTTTGGTGGAAAATTGTGGTTTAAGTTGAATGGTCACTAGTTACAGTTGATGCTGCTTTGGGTTTTTTTATGTACATGGTCTCAATAAAATCACTTACTACTTTTTTAACCTATTTCTATGAACTGCTTCTGCTATGTAGTGAGGTCCTCCCAATATTTCTCCTCCAATTGAGCAAACTGGGATTTGCAGTTATTGTTAATATTGGGCTGAGCCGGCAACATTTTGAAAGATTATGGGTGGGACACAGGTTGAGACGTTTGACCAGTGTCTTCAAGCTGCCCATCATTGTCTTCAAGCTGCCCATCATTGTCTGAAAGCTGCCCATCATTGTCTTAAAGCTGCACATCATTGTCTGAAAGCTGCCCATCATTGTAAGAAAGCTGCCCATCATTGTCTGGAAGCTGCCCATCATTGTCTGAAAGCTGCCCATCATTGTCTGAAAGCTGCCCATTATTATTGTTGTTTATGAGCAAAGGGTGAACATTACCGATTTTATTGCAACACATGTTATCAAATGGCCAAATGTTTAACATCCAATATGCGGAAATGATTATACTGGCGTTCACATGTATCGTTAAACTGTGGTAATTGGGCTAAATAATAATAATAATAAAACTCCTCGAAAACACCCTAATGAAAGTGAAATATAGTGAAAAACTGTTTTCTTTCATTAGGGTATTTTAGAGGAGTTTTATTATTATTATTATTTTTTAGCCCAATTACCACAATTTAAGATATACTCAATAATATCAGCATGTGCTTTGAAGACAAGTTGCAGCAAAAATATTAGGGTCCAAATATGTTGGCTGAAGAAGGAAAGTGGTTTCAGGTCACAGCATCTCACAAATATATGTAGCGTGTTTCATAAAGGGGAGAGCAAAAGCCAAAATCGAGTAAAGCTCTAGCAAATGTTACATAACATAGATAAAAGGCTTACTCGTAGATGTAGTTACCACTTGCAAGAGGTTCACTGAATGCACTGTAGTTCATAAGGATCTTTCCAAATAAAAGACCTGGAAGAGTGAAGTTTTTCAAACACGAGCTTCTAAAAGTGGAGATCACCAATATTTGGGGTAAATGCGAGATAGAAATATGCCCTGATGTGACCCCGAATAACCTCACAATTTGGCCATCATGCCTGATTTCCTCGCATAATGCTTTCAAAACCGAAAGCAGAGCAAAATACATAGAACCAAAAATAGCTATCATTCCCACAGACTTTTATGGGATGATAGAGGCACATCTCGGGACAAATTCGGCTATCATGAACATAGCTGAATTCCTCCCCCCCCCCCCCCAAAAAAAAATAATAATATTAAAAAAATTAGCCTTGGTGGAGCCCCAAAAAATAAATGGGGGGCAAGGCAAGTAGCCCAGCCCCCCATACTAAACATGGCACTAGGAGCCACAAAAATGGTTCTCAGTTCCTGATGACATATAAGATGGGTCAGGGCAGAAATCTTTGACCCATCACTTTTAAATTGGGGCTGGGAGCTGGACAAGTGCTCCAGTGCCCCTCAAAAATACATTGGGGGGCTGGGGGAGCCATGCCCCCTAACAGTACTGGGGCTAGGAGCTGCCCAAATGGCTCTCATAATTTTATACATCAGGGGCCCCCAAACAATGATATTCCCTCCCCCTGGTGTCCAGGGGCTGGAAAAATGTCCCAGAGCCTGGGACTGCTTATGAGCCCCAATAAAAATAAATGACATGGCCCCATGGCATCTGGGGGTGCCCAATGCCACCAGTTTGTATCAAATAAATACATAAATTTATTTACAATACAATTAATCCTTACCTACTCTCTCCTACCTTTACTTTGCTCAGGAGGGGGGCGGGGGAAGATTCGCCTGTAAAAATTGAGGGATTTACTTTGAAGAGAAGTCAGTGTCTGATTAGCTGACACAATAACCCAATCAGAATCCTTCACTCCCAGATTCCCTCTTGGCTGGGTTTATGACAAACAACCAATTGTGAAGCTGAGATTAAAGCAATCTGTTGAAGTCATCTATTTTTTGGGCAGCCCTAGACCCCATGGGGCCATGTAACTTATGTTCTATTGGGGTCTGGGGCCATCGGGAAACTATAGACGATGGGTGGGAGGGGAGAGGGTGCCTTATAATACAGTAGGTAAGCTAAAGTGGCAATAATGTTTTTTTTTTTTAAACTTTTTAACTTACTAGAAGCACAAGTTAAAATCATTGTGTCAGTTGCATGGGAGTACAATTTTAGGGTCACTATGTATTTCACTGCTTATATAATAGAGTGAAGGACATTTAGGGTCTCTTTAAGGTTTGTATCACTATGTTTTGCATGCTCCGACCTACAAAAAACATTTGCACATTTATTTTTTGTTTTCCTGAGATATCTCTTTACATGGCGGGGTAATTCTCATGAATGCATTATACTAATATTGTATGTTTACCACTAGTAACAACCAAGTTAATTAAGTTATATTTTGCTAGCTTTGAAGAAATTAAAGGGACTGTATCCATTAAATATTGTATTTACTGCGCATGTGGAGCATTAAAAATGATTGAAAATTATCTATACATTGTATTAGCAAAACTGCAAGCAAATGGCTAAATTAGGAGACAAATGTGTTTTAAATGGGTCTGTGGAGTCTCCATAGACCCATTTAAACATGTCATGGAAGCCTATGTTTCCTAGGCTTCTGGAGAGTACTACTGGCCAGCCTCTTACCAATAGATTATGGACCCTGTCTGTTCATATGCTAGGTTTGGGGGTACACACTTTCAATATAGCTGGACTTCCAACACAGGCTCACTAAGGATATCAGCCAGGATGTGTACCCTGGGACGGCTAAACCATTATCCCATTCATTGTGTTTACCCCGATTAAGATTGGGTCCTGTCATTATTGGGGACATGTACTAAAGAATTGTAGTGGGGAAAAAAAGTAAGTAAAACATGAGTAAGGAGCAATTTGCGACTATTTGTAACATTCTGAGCTTTTTTTCTCGATTTGGGCCTCTTCCGTTTATTTTTATTTAGCGTGCATTTTTCCGGTTGAGCTAATAAATTGCGATTATATTTGCACACGCTAAAGAGCTTTGCGAGTATTTAGTGAAAAATAATTCTTATTTGCGTGTGAAATTTTCACCCGCTTTTAGCAGCGCTATCAAAAGAGGTAGAAAAAATATTTGCAAAATTGCCCGTTTTTATTCACAATTTGCTCGTATTTATTATTTGAGTGTTAATTGTTTAGTACATTGCAATAGCAGCAAAATAGTTTCGTTTATAAAATATATTTGCACTTTTTTAGTACATGCCACTCAAAGTCACCTTCCCCATTGTCTTTAAGTAAGTCATGCTGAGTACTTTTTGTGAAGTGATGCCCTTTAATTAGGAAGTTACTTTAATTGGGTGTACTCGTATGTATCTGAACTTGACACGTTTGTATCTGGAAAGGTGTGAGGCAGACTTTCCCCATTGGACGTTCTTCTGTAAACTTATTATGTTGCATTATGTATCTGTATCTTAATGTGTGTTGTTTCATTATGTTATACCCTGGTGTCTACCTCCAAGGTGTGAGTCATGCATATTCCTGGTTGATGTCATATTTGTCTCTGTATAAATATCTGTGCTGTTTACACAAATTAATGTTCATTCCTGTTCTACTCCTATACTGGTGTTGTCTGGTATTTGGAGAAAGTGGTTGAGAATTCCAGGTCTATTTGTAATTCCTGTTTTGTATCTATACACACTGGTGAATTAGAACAACTACCTACAATGCTGGTTCTGTCTGGTGCTCTGACAAAGGAACCCAGCCAGGGTACCAAGGTGTTCCATCACAAGACATTTGCTTGCAATTCTGCTAGAGCAATGTATAGATCATTTTCTCTCATGTTTTATTCTTTACATTCACAGTATAAGCTATGTTTAGATGATAGAGACCCTTTAAACACTATCTGTTAAAATACAACATATCCACATGTCCCTCCATTCATCAAACTAGCATTTCTATCCTGACCGTATACTATTAAAAAAACAATAGTATTACTTGCCAGAAAAATATTTATTTTTAAATTTCCATTTTTTTTTTAAAAAATGCAAACAAAATATATTTTATAAAATATGTGTTTTGAATCGTGCATTTGTTTTTCTGAAAAAAAAAACCGAAGGATATACATTTTTCAACAAATGTGCACTGTATTTTTGTATACTTTATATACATATATATGCACTCTTTTTCATCATCTTGTTAATTTTATGTTCACAAAATTAATTAAATAAACTCTTTTTCACAGTGTATTTTTTGTTCTCGAAAAATATATGAATGTTCTCTTGTTTAGTTTATTTAATTAATTCCGGCATTGTAAAATAAGCCAAGACTTTATTTTGCAGTATATTTTTGTGTAAAAAAACAAAAAAAAACATCTATAAATGCATTCTCTTTTTTTTTTTTTATTTTGCTTATTTTACGATCACAGAATTAATTACCATAGCCAGGACTACAATGCTACGGAGCCAAAAATGACTTCTGAAGTGCTGGCATGTAGACGCATGTGACACATTCTTAGCAGTTAACAGGTGGCCTTCTCATTGTCCAGTGTGCCTACACAGAATACAAAAAAAAATAAAAAAGATATTTCCAAATAGGAATACACAGCACCACAGATTTCAAACAACCTACACACGTAACAATTAATGAACACATGCCTAATTTTTCTTCAAGTGGAATGATAACCCATGTAAACATTTTCTTTGTGTTAACCTGTTAAGCTCCAGATTGACTGTCATTTGCTGCTGGCATGCTCTTGAACCGTGTCCTCTATGAGGGGTAATTAATTTTTTTTGTTATTTTTGATTTATGTTTTTCTTTTATTGGACAGTAATCATTAACATAAATTTTTTGCGTAAATGTAACAACTGTTTTAAAGGATTATCATTTTTATATATACCCAATGATAGGATGAAGTACCAAAAGCATTTTGAATATCTCAGAAAAAAGAGCTTTAAAAATCTCAAATTATTATTATTTTTTTTTGTGTCACTCAATTCATAATGGTCATATCATTTTACTAATTTAACATACTGTTGAGTGTTATGGTTTGCCTTATATTAAGTTAGCATCCTTTGCCTGAACCAAAATTTATAATTTGGAGTTTGGAAAACAAAATTGTTTTCTTCCTATTTTGGTCATAGGATGAAGATTGGTGACACAAGAGCTTGGTCATCAATTGAGCCTGTAGATTGGACTTTAAATACTTATAAAGAAAAATCATTATTTCATTATTTAAATGTATTCACATTTGTAGCTACAAATTTGTATTGTTGATAGTTTGGGTTAAATTCAACAAAATAAGTATTTTTTAAACAATATTGAATACAGATTAATATTTTGACTTAACTTTATTTGATTCATTCAATTAAAAGTACCAACATACATAATATTTTTTTTTTAGAAAATCAGATTTTGTCAACTAGTGAAATTTATTATGGATTTTTGGCTTGTGTCTGAAAATACTGAACGAGCCAAAGAGTATTGGCTGTGACGATCCAATATGTCCCACTGTACAGATTGGCAAAATATATTTCTTACTTATTAAGTGTCATTTCTTTTTTTCTATTAATTAAAAAATTAATAAATTAAAATGAATTCAGGCACAATCCTCTATCCACATCGGCATCTTGACCCATTAGATATACTACCCTTCTTGTCCTTAGTTTTTTCTTTCACCCTCCCCTCTCATTCTCTCTCTCTACTTCTCTCTCTAGTATAATATATATATTATTTTATATTAAGATTTTTTACACCAACAATTTACCCATATTTTTTACTTGGGCAAATTTACCCCAATTTAATTGGGCAGACTAGATGGACCGAAAGGTTCTTATCTGCTGACATATTCTATGTTTCTATATAATTGTTACAAAAAAATAACAAGAAATTAAATACAGACAGCCTTCTCATCTAGATGAAGTGGAAAACTAAAGTAACATAAGGACTACCCCAATTTAGATAAAGGGGTAACTACCGTCCTTGTTCATTATGGATATTTACTTAATGATGTTCTGTGGATCTTCACTGACCCTGCCACCATTTTGTTTGTAAGGATACTTTTCTAATCCCTGGCAGTAAGAAGGGGATGGTACCAGATGGTGTACATGGCAGACTGTATCAGCTGGAGAGTTATGGCCCATTTTAGTTGTAAGATGTTATGAGGCAGTGAGTTTTGGGGAATCTTGTAAAGGTTAAGAAGGAGGGCTAAAATCAGTGATCAGAACTGATCAACGAGTTAGGTGAAATTGACATTACCAGACCTAAACTCGTAGATATCTCTAGAATCAAAATTAATAAAAGAGTTTTGTTTCTAAATTGTAACACTGTTTGAAACAAGTAGAAAAATATGGATAATTGTCATTATATAATTGTATCACTCTGTCTATCTTTTACCTTCTTTTATATATTTTACCTTAAAGTGCACCTGTCACCCACAAAAAAAGTTATTTTCCATGATTGGAATGTGTTTTGTTATATACCAGAATGGGGAAATTCCCTTGGGATATTTGTCAAAATTGTACCACATTTTAAAATTCACAGCATAGTGCATATTCAAGAGGTTAGAGGTTGCCTCTTCCTCTCCAGGGTGCTTCCATAAACATAAGTTAGTTAACCTACCCGTGAGTGTGTAGTGATATGGTAGGTAATCAAGCTTTGGCTAGATCATATAACCCAACCCTCTAACATATTTTATATTATTATTATTATTTTAATAGGACAGGTCAGTCTTTTTTTTCCAAATAAGACTTTAAAGATTTTAGCTGTGAGAATTAACAAGACAAAAATGGTTTGTGTACATTAAAAAAAGAGACATCTACCAGGGGAAATAATTACCTTGTAGAGCGATATTCACTGACAATAAAATGATTTACCCAAGGAACCATTTCATCCCACTGGCTGCAAAGATGACACAGGGCCACCCCATGGGATTATAAGGAATGTAGGTTTAATCTTCAACAAAGGGAAATGGTTCTCTATACAAAGATCAGAAAACATGTGGAATTAACTAACGAGGAAGGTGTGTAGTCAATAGAGCACATCCCTTTAAAAGATGGTAGGGTCGTTTTTTTTTTTTAAATGAGTGTGTCTCCGAGGAGACATCTGATTAGTATTTTTGGAGTCTGATTCTTTTTGATCATAGAAGAATGCAATGTCCATGTTTATATTCTGAGTTGGGTAATCAGATCATTTGATGTTGAGGAAAATTTGTCTTAAATAATTTTGGTATTTGCAACATTCACAAAAAATCTGACTACCACTATGTATACGAACTCTAAGTGCCCTTAATAAAAAAATGATTTAGCTGAACGTAGAAAGTAAAAAATTGGCTGTGGTAGGTAACAAAGGAATGATATGAAGAACTCTCTTATATTACATTATCTTATATTTGTTAGAGAGAAGAAAACATTTAATGGAGAAGTTAAATAGAGAGAGGTGGCTAATTTCTTTTATTTGCTGGTCTTTTCTCTCATTTTTTTTTGCTAGCAGATGTTAAATTTAGTGTAGTCACATCACAGCTGTGTTGCATCAAAGCTGAGTCTGGGTTTTGAGTATGCAAATGGGCAAATGAATATACTCTTTTGCTTCCGCTATTTTGCAATCCAGCACACTAATATATATTGTATGCGTGGTACGGAAAGAAGCTAGTATTATTAAAGATAATGCAGCCAAGTAAGTAAAGGAGGCGTTTTCTCGTCAACTCGTTCACAAAGGAGGCTAAAATTTTTACTTCACAATTTGTTTTTTGCGAAACAAAAGCTTCCAACGCTCGTACTGAACACTTGCACATAGAACTTCCATTCTGTTCTTTCAAATGTGCTTCCAAACACAGCTGTGTGAGACCATGCTAGTCATTGGCATGCAAATAAGCATAATGTATGAAATATTCCACTATCTTTCTTGGAAGAAAAAAAAAAATCACTGAGGCGCGATTGTTACAGATCTGGTTTCTAATCTCATAATGGGGGACCATTTTTCACAGAGGAGACGGGAAAGTCTCAGTGGTCCTTGTGGTCATTTTATATTAAGCCGTAATTCTTAACAGAGTTTTTATTGATGAGAGCTGGGTATATTGTAATGCATGTGACTTGTATGACTGCACTGTTATCCGGTTACCCGATAGTTCTTTGAATGCTACTGAAGTGCCTTTGCTAAGCACGAGACATGCACCAGGTATTACAGGAGATAAAGGACAACTGTGGGCAAAAAAATAATTTATGTTTCATTGAAAGAGTTTAGGAATTGTAGACATATTCTTTTTAACAAAATAATTCAAATAAAGTACCTTACTGAGCCTACGTTGCTCCGTGTAGCTCTATCACAAGGGCGGACATGTTGTTTAGAATCTTGGGTCAGCCGAAGGAAGATCTGACCCATCTGATTTTAAATAACATGTCCGCTGCCTGATAGAGCTATACTTAGACAAGAGAACTTAATACTATACTTTGTATTCTTTCATTAAAGCATTGCTATTTAAAATGTCTACACTTGATATAATCAAATAAAAATAAGTACATTTTTGCCTACAGCTGTCCTTTATATTACACAGTGTTTCACATTTAACAGAAGACCAAAAACTAAAAATCATGCATACAAATATTTATACAGGAAAGTTGGAGGATAATATAAAGAGCGAATAAATATTGATCCAGAAATAGAAAGAAAACAACAATAAACGTACAGTATATAAAAGAGTTTGTAAACTAATAACGGGTACATTGTATTTTTAGCAGTCGAGAGACACTCATTTTCAAGGATTCTATACTAGCGGATCATTTGGTTGAATTCCTTCTTGTGGAATCTAAGTTGGATTTAATCCTGTATAGAGAGCCAACCCTGGGATACAGCTTTGGCATGAGTTTGTCAATAGAGAGACAAAAATTGGGATCTAGCCACATATGGGAGCTACTTAACAGAATTTACCTGGGCCGGGTTATAACATACTTTGGTCTCGATGTATATTTGTGGATTGTTTTATTTAGGTAGTTTAGATTTTTGTCCCAAACAGCGGGAACACAGTGTATCCAGTGTTGAGGAATAGTTTGTTTCTATCTATCTACCTTTCAACCTTAGAAAACGGATCACCGAGGGTTTTTTTATTTATTTTGGAAGGGGCACTGGTAGACATTATGCCATAGGCTGTGTTGGACTTACATGGAAGACCAACACCATCCTAATCCTTTTATATTGTTTAAATAAGCACCCCAGCTCAAGGACACCTGTGCTATTTAACTCACCCTTAAAAAAAATGCCACAAAATATGTAATATAACACTAAAGAATCACATCGTTTGAACTTCAAGGAATATATTATTTGTTTCTTTTATAATCCGAGGTCTCTCTATACATCACATTGTTTCTATTTCATTGCTAATTTTTTTTTTTCTTCAAAGACCAGCTTTTTAAACAGGTTATCATTTCCATTAAGTAATCAACTTTTTTTTTAAAGAAATATCAGGCTACAGTGCAGAAATCATTTGCACTTCATTTAAGGCCTGTTTGCTTTGAAACACTCACCTCAGGTCCTTTCGTATAGCCTTTTCCTCTAAAGATTTGTATTATTTGTTTTGTACTCTTTGCTTTAAAAGTCCTGGGTAAAATTCATTGCGGTTGTTTGAAGATTAATAAAATAAAATGCATATTTATTCAGTTGAGACTGAAAGAGGACTTGTTAAGATGATCATATAGTTGTCCCTTGGGCAATGATATGATACAAAATGCCTATCTGACAGTCTCCACAGAATTGTTCAAAACAGAACTGAAAGGCTTGAGTTCAAGGAACTGCTCACAAATGTGCTTTTTTTTATAAACATTAATCCTTTGTTGTAAAGAATGGAACCACATTTAAAGAATAAACAGTTATTGTTGATCTAAATGTGTCCTTTACTTTAGTAGACATCTCGTAAAAGAGATCAAACCAACAAAAGAGACTTTAGAATTGTATTGGAATTTGTTTTTTAGATATATTTTCTTGGGAAATATTTAATCCAAATAATCATCAATATTGTCTACGTTGAGGGTTTGGCAACATTTTGAATAGTTTATATTTAATATAATTAGCCATTCTCTTTTAGGGTTGCCATCTTTTCCCCCGGATAAAAAATATATACCGGAAACGCTACTGACTTAATATTGGTGTCAAGCCTGCCGGTAAAATACTTGCTGGGTGGTAACCCTACTCTGACTTGAAAATTACCTACCCTTTTTACTGCATATTTTAGTTCAATAATTACAAACATATATGTGTTTGTTGAGACTTGAATATCTGCATTCTGAATATGTTTAATTTGTTCACTGACTCCCCAACTCAACTCTGCTCGGAGGTAAAAAAGCAACATTTATAGGTCTGACTGCATTCAGTTTGTCAGAATTGTCGACATTGGACATTTTTTTTTTTTCATTTTTGGAAATTCATTAGGATTAATGGAACTAAGTTTCTGTATAAGTCAAACAAGGTTATGTATGAGAGTGTGTTTGTGTGTATTAGTGAGTGTTATGTGTGAGAGTGTGTTTGTGTGTATTAGTGAGTGTTATGTGTAAGAGTGTGTTTGTATGTATTAGTGAATGTGTGTGTGTGTGTGTGTTTGTGTGTATTAGTGTGATCTTGCATTAGTGATTTTGTTTATGTTTATAAGTGAGTGTCGTGTGAGAGTATGGTTGTGTGTATTAGTGAGTGTTATGTGTGAGAGTGTGTTTTATTGAATGTGTTTGTGTGAGATTGGGTTTGTGTGTATTAGTGAATGTGTTTGTGTGAGAGTGTGTTTGTGTATATTAGTGAGAGTGTTTGTGTGAGAGTGTGTTTGTGCGTTTTAGTGAGTATTATGTGGGAGAGTGTGTTTTAGTGAATGTGTTTGTGTGGGAGTGTGTTTGTGTATATTAGTGTGAGCTTGAATAATTGATTATGATTATGTGTATTAGTGAGTATTGTGTGAGAGTGTGTTTGTGTGTATTAGTAAGTGTGTTTATGTGAGAGTGTGTTTCTGTGTATTAGTGTTATCTTGTATTAGTGATTGTGTTTTTGTGTATTAGTGAGTGTTTTGTGAGAGTGTGTTTGTGTGAATTGGTGATTGTGTGTGTGTGTGTTTTAGTGAGTGTTATGTGTGAGAGTGTGTTTGGGAGTATTAGTGAGTATGTTTGTGTTAGAGTGTTTGTGAGTATTAGTGTGAGCTTGTATTAGTGATTGTGTTTATGTGTAATTTGCATATCAATCCAATAGGTGCTGCTACAAACAGTAGACACCACAGATACATTTAAAACATATATACAGAAAGAGTGGTTGGGATTGATGACTTCTGGGATTAAAAGAAGTGCTTCATTTAGCACGAAAAATGCCACCTCTTTTAAAAAATAATGATTATGGGGTCATGTAATGGGGTGATGGAGGCATGTAAAGGGGGGTGGGGCATGTAATAAGGGTGATGGGGATATGTCATGGCTGTGTAATGTGGGTGATGGGGTGATGGGGACATTTAATGGGGTGATGAAGGCATATAATGGGGTGATGTGGCATTTAATATGTGTGCAATGTGGATGATGGGACATGTAATGGGGTGATGGGGCATGTAGTGGGGTGATGGGGGCATGTAATGGGGCATTTAATGTGTGTGCTTGGGATGGGATGATAGGGGAATTGAATTGGATGATGGAGCATGTAATGTGTGTGTGCAATGTGGGTGATGGGGCATGTAATGATTGTGCAATGTGGGTGATGGGGCATGTAATGATTGTGCAATGTGGGTGACGGGGCATGTCCTGGGTGTGCAACGTGGGTGATGGGGCATGTCCTTAGAGTGCAACATGGATGGGTGGGTGCCAGAATTCAGTCTGCCTAGGACAACACAAAACCAAAATACACCACTGATTAAAAGTAATATAACTGTTTGAGTGGGGTTTGCTTGTATTAGGCCTTTGGAATTATATAAAATGACTGACAAATGTAACAAATAAATTAACTTCAAATGTAAAGAAATAATGTAAACTGGCAATATCATGGTAAATTCTGAAAATAATGGGAATGTATATCTGTAAATATATATTTTAAAGATAAAAAATACTTTTTCATTTTGGAAGATCTGTTTGGTACCATATCTATCATAATTTTTTTTTTTTTTTGAGGAATAATTTGGCAAGAAAAGAATAACTTTAAAAAAAAGTAAAAATGGTTGTGTGTGTCAAATATTATTTTAATTTTATTTTAATCGTAGGATACACAGAAAAAGATTTTTCCAAACAAGGTCACTCTATGAATGACCTGTAACAACCTATGATACTGGTACCTAAGAGATAGTCTCGGAGGAGACACTTGTACAAGTTAAGATACAATTTGTTACATAAATGAACCATCTGCCCTATTTAAAGCTGTACATTACACTGAATCAAGGGGGTTAGCAAGACGCAACATTTGAAAATACTTATTATTATCATTTCTGTGACATATGAATACATAGGCCATCCCATAATTGGCTAAGAAACACCACAAATTAGTAATTATCCAAGAATAAAATGAAATTGCGTATAAGAAACATACATACCTGGGTGAAAGAGATCCTAGCACTAAGTATTCAATATATATTATAAATGCTTACATTATTTCCTGACGTGTACAGTGACAAAAGATATATAGAAGCCAGGAATTGGGACAGCCTAATAGATAAGTGTCAGCAAAAATTAACTTATTTTTAATTGAAATATTATCCTTAAACCAATTCAAAATATTGCATCAAATATAGACATTTCAAATAAAAATGCTTTAACAAAAGAATGAAAATAAAGTTGCTCAGTGAGCTTTGTTCCGTTTAGCTCTATCAAAGGGCAGACATATTGTTTGGAATCTGGGGTCAGAGCTGAGAAATCGACCCAAGATTCTAAACACCATGTGCGCCACTGATAAGCCAAGAGGGCTCGATAAGGTAACTAGAGATGCTGATCCAACAAACTAGCGACGTCAATGAATGAAAGACATAGAGGATCTTTGAACGATTCTAAAAATCCTCATCACTGCTCAGTTCATCACATATCCCCATGATGATTGGTCTCTGTTAAACAATATTACATCATTATAATAATATTATTCATTTCCCAGTAGAAACAGCTGTTTAAAAAAAACATATGGACCAAACAGGTGTTTGGCAAGTGTCATATGGGGATGTTTAATGCAAGAAGCCATGTTTTCCACTCAGAGAAGAATAAACAACGATATTAAACTCTGCACATTAAGGTGAATATTAGTCGACAATCAAGCCAAACACACTCCTCGTTTTTAGACATATTTAGCAGAGCTGAATGCTTCTTTTGCAAGAGGTAGAAAAAAAGTAACACTGTTTAACAAGTAATTAATTACGATGATCAATAGGAGTAGCATGTACTGCCTACAACATGACCCTGTCCGAAATTGTATAAAAATATGAACCAAGGTTAATTCTGTTGCCAACTTACATGTTTTCTACTGTAGTGGATTCCCCCCCCCCCAGGTAATTTAAATAAATAGATATATTAATGAATATAACCCCCATAAAAAAATAAACAATGGGGTAAGTTATAGATTTGTAATAATTGTTTTCTCAATTTTATTTTTTTGAATTTTACAAAATATTTAATTCTTCAGAGTGTAATAAAATGGGAAATTTAGACACCTGTTCAGAAATCAGCTGTAACCTTTTCCTTTAGTTAAATACCCCAAGAGTATACTTAGTTCACTGTCCAAGTTAACTTTCAAGGCCCAAGATCGGTTGAATTGTTCTGAAGATGTCCAGATATTTAGAGAACACATGATCAAGAAAGTGAACACGACAAACTCCTCAAATTTCAATAAGTACCTATCTCTTATGTTAAGGTTACTAAAGATATTTTTTGTGTAAATCTCTGTGCAGTTTATGCAAAAAAAAAAAAAAGTTTTCTTCCAATTTCTATGGATGATTGCTACCTATTCACCAGTTTTCGTAATGTGGTATAATTTACGCGCCATGAATATCTTGAATAAGAGAGAAGAAAAACAAAGCAAGTAAAATCAGTGAAACAAATGTAAATTTTGTAACATATTATGTCTTCACGGACAATGTATTTCTGTACTGACTAATTTATCCAGGGAACAATAAGCAATTCCTTTTTTTTATTGATATTTTAAGCTCATTATAAAACAGGTGAACACAAAGTTAGCTTTGTACTGACAACACCTGCAATGATTCATAAAAGATCATTTGAATGTGTCTCCAAATTGAGGCTAGCGGCTGGTGGAAATGGTTTTCACTGTGTGTGTGTGTGTATGCATAGCACATCATCGAGAAATGCCTCGGTAAGAGATTTTATTTTGTGCTTTTGGAATGAGTTCATTTTTTTTGGGTGCGTTCGTTTGCCTGTTTATTTTTCTGTGATTTGAATTTAATTAATGGCGATGGGAAGCAGCTGTGAGGAGAGAACTGTGGGCACTAGGTAGCTCGACTGATTTGGAGAATTGGAATACATTGACAATTTCACAAGGCTACCTTTTCGACAGAGTGTTTAATAGAAAACATATAGTATTATTTAATATTATTTAAATTCTGTGGGCATAGGAAAATGAAGTGAATTTAATTATTAGTTATTTTATAGAGAGTGGGAGAGAGAAAAATAATACGGGGCTAGAGAAAGAGGAGGAGTGGTAGAATAGAAGAGTGAGATGAGGCAACAGAAGGGAAAGTATTTGGCAGAGGGTTGACGTTATGTGAGAGGGAAGCAGAGGGATGGGAGAATACTGTTATTTTTATCTTCTGTTGCCTTGAAAGAGAACCTTTCCTCAGATTTTTATTATTATTTTCTCAGTACCATAACATAGCATTTTTTTTAGCTGTGTTGATTATAGTTAAATATGTTGGATAGTTTCTTTTTTAACAAAATTAAATTAAATATTCTTGCCAAAGCTGTATTTTCTATCATTTAAGCTTTGGACACAGGGGGCACATTGCATCATTTCCTTCTTTTCACAATGGAATACTGAGAAAATCCCAAGTTTTGATATAGTTTCTCATTGCCATGACATAGCTTTTTAAAAAGTGTGTTGATCAATATTAAATCTGTTTAGCAAGTTTTTTTTTTACTAATACAATTAAATTCAATATTTCTCTCAAACCAGTATTTCATAAAAATAGAGGGAGGAATATACAGGGTGAAAAAAAGAGGAGCGATAGTTAGAGAGATTGGAAGATGGAGCTGGGGCAACAGAAGGCAAAGTATTTTGCAACATATATTCCCCCTTCATAGAGCTATGTGAAGAAAAGTGGAGTCAATAAAGTACTTCAGTTGTATAGCATTACTATTTAAAATATCTACACTTGATTAAATCTTTCCATTAAATATTAGTATGATTATCTGGTTGCATTTATTGCCGGGAAATTATTATAGTGCACTGTTAGCAAAAGTCCGCACTTTGTCACATTTGTGTCCGTCTTGCATTAATACGGCATAGGCACAGTGCATTGCATCCATTATCTGTACTGTGTAGGGCGGAGTTCAATCACAGAACGTAGCATGACATTAAGCAGTGTCACTTAACACAGCCCACTCCCAGAAAGCATCATACTTGACGACTTCTTGGCTTCTTCCTACCAAGAGGTCGGCAAGTACGATAATATAGTGACAGTTCTGGCCCTTATAAAACCGAAAAATGGAAATGGGGGATGGCACAGAAATACCAGGATAAATTAAAAAAAAAAAAAACACAGTCATAGTGTAATACTGTGAGTGACTGAAAACTAAGTGAGAAATAATGGATATACACTCACAATTGTCAAATGATTGAACTCCTTGATAGCCACAAAACTCAGTAATCAAAAAATAATACATAAGATAGAAACTTGGTACAAAGAGCTTCATAAATACCTTTAATGGCTGCAAACATATAAAAGAACAGGGGGATCCAAATGTGCACAATTGCTACAGATAGGGATAAGCCCCCCAATAAAGTTACACTTACAAAATGGAAACAAACAGCAAACATATAATAGAGTAATGGAAGTTAGTCCAAAGAAGCAGGGGTCCATAAATTCAGTGCGTGCCAATGCTTTTCATCACCCACAAATGAGTGCACTCATTATTTCTCACTTGTGTGTTCATTCACTCACAGTATTACACTTGGAAGTGTTGTTTTTTATTTTTTTTTAAGTGAATCCTTGTATTTCCACACCAGCCCCCATTTACATTTCCCTGCTCCATTTTGACACCTGGGAGAGGCAGTGTATCTACCGGAAAGTATTTTTATACACTATTATCACTGGGTGCGTTCACCAATTTCATATATTTTTTCCGTATCTCGTTATAAAAGAGAACAGTTGTGAATGTATTGAAGAATGGCTTTTGATTGTAAAATGTGTAATACATTTCTGGAGAGTGAAGTTCGAAATGGTTTTGGAAAGTGGTTTATTTTGAGAAGGCTAATTGCAGAATATTTGATGTTGAAACTTCAAAAACATAAGATGTTTTTTTATTTCTCTTCTTCATGTTAAGTGACTTTTGATATTTCAAAACAGCTTCTGTGCTCGATTAACCTCTTCACTTATCTTCCTGTTGCTTATATGCACTTAGTAATGCTACACTTGCAACAGAATTGCAACACAAGCTGTCTTAAAGAGACAGATTCATGCTAGTATGGAAAATGTATGCCATTTTGAAATGTGTATCCCAGATTGTTCAATGATAGTAAATGTATAAAAATTGGTGGAATTTTTTTTAACCTGTTTTCCGCCTTATTTCCTACACTCACTGCAACACCCCAGTAATATTTTGGCATGGGAGGTTTGCCTAGTGCACATTTGGGGAAGTTAAGGTGGAAGGACCTGTCCTGCATAGAAAGTACAAAAAGCTCATCAGTGGTGTATTTTGGTTAAGTTCTGGACTAGGCAGGATTAAATTTTGGTAAGCTCCCCTCCGCCAACATTGCACACTCAGGACATGACCTAGCACACCAGTACATGCCCCATCACCTGCATTGCACACCCAGGACATGGCTCATCCCTCAAATTGCACACTGAGGACTTTTCCCATCTCCCCAGTACATGCCCCATCACCTGCATTGCACATCCAGGACATGGCTCACCACCCAAATTGCACACTGAGGACTTTTCCCAGCTCCCCAGGACATGCCCCATCACCTGCATTGCACATCCAGGACATGGCTCACCGCCCAAATTGCACACTGAGGACTTTTCCCAGCTCCCCAGGACATGCCCCATCACGTGCATTGCACACCCAGGACATGGCTCATCCCTCAAATTGCACACTGAGGACTTTTTCCAGCTCCCCAGGACATGCCCCATCACCTGCATTGCACACCCAGGACATGCCCCAGCACCCACATTGCAGACCCAGGACTTATCTTTTGATCTCCCCAGTCAGTGTCTTTTTTCTTACTCCTAGGTAACCAGTGCTTTTTTCACTTAGAGCTGCCTAAAACCTAGAGCCCCCTCTGACTACAGAGATTCAATCATTGGGCTCACAGCGCTGGAGGACGAGATGGTAAGATCCCCACCCTCCGAGCTCAAGGCTCACCTCTTTTATTGGGAATAATTCAGTTAGTTAATCTGACAATATGAATTCTAGGTAGAATTACCCATGTATGTGCTTGTAAAACACTTTGTGCCACACAGAGAGGAAAGTGTCATAAAAAAAAAATCACAAATGATTATGATTTAAATAACTGCTGGTGTGCTTGTCACCTAGTGAAATCCTGCCTATTGAAACCTGGTACGGTATTGAGAAATGGCGCTGAGTCAGAATTTCAAACAAGGTTCTTCAATTGATTTCTTGAGTTCAGTGGGTTAATATTTATGGGGTTGCTTGGGTCCAATCCTTCACTGGCATAACGACAATACTGAGCACTTAAACCATTACATTGTCGTTATTACAGTAAAATAATTGGCTTTCTGAAAGAATTATTGTGTCTTTTGCCCATCTTTCTACTTCAGTGTACCTCATTTGTCTTTTTTTTTTTTTTTTTGTAAATCCTAGGGTTTAGACAGTGTAAAAGAAATTCCGCAGAGCAAAAAAATGTAAAATTAACAATTGTGTTTAGTGACATCACAAGAATCCTACCCATCTATAAGGACAATGACATCACAAGACGCTTACAATTTATACAAGAGGACCATGCAGTGCCTATAGATACCCTGAAAAGCTTTTATTATAGAGAAAATGTTTGCAAGCCGTCAACTGTAAACCATTATTTGTTGTTTTTGTTATATTTCCTACAGATACATAGGAAACAATATAATGTATATAAACAATGCACATAAAGTCATGGCTCGTCATATCAGTGCTATCACTGGATGAGCTAATGTAGGGCGCTGACAAAAGATGGGAGAGTGCGCTATGTGCCCCGCACACCATGTAATAAAAAGCAGGGGATTTTCCGTGCTTGGAAATTGTTGGACAACCTTCGCCAAAAGCAATATATAGGAGCAATATGCATAAGACAAGGCTATTAGAATTTTTATTTTTATGACTTCCTGATTCTTTATTGTGTGGGAGTTTTTATATATAATCCACAATGTGTCTCTTAACAAAATGTTACTCTTTGGTTTGCTATTAATCTAATCTAAGCCACATGTTCCTTGTAAGCACTCCGACGTAGACTACAGGCAGCAATCCACAGCCTTAAAAGAAAGAATTAAATAATTTATGGATAGTGTATAAGAATTAACCTAAGCTGGGAGTTTCCAGGGAAAGAAAAAAAAGTCCCAGAAAGAGGTGGAATTTATGTGAAAGTGCCCGTGACTAAGCTTTATCATTTCACTTTGGACCCTTCAAAAATTGATTCACTGCAACTGAGCAAGAGACTAATGTATTACACACACATGGCACACAAGATGGTGACATACATGCAGTAACAAATCGCATGGCTCCTTTCAATATGTATTATATAGTGTTTGGGGTTTAGTTTAAGGTAAGGGTGGGCATTAAATCTCTAAAGTAGATTGGCAGGTGGCATTTTTAGCTAATAAATTCCCCCTGATCACCGATAACCCTGATTTGAAAAAAGGACCTCTGAAAAAATTTAATTTCTGTATATATATACCGTATTTTCCGGCGTATAAGATGACTTTTTAACCCCTGAAAATCTTCTCAAAAGTTGGGGGGTCGTCTTATACGCCGGGTACTGGGATTTACTCACCTATTTTCTGCTCTGTCTCCGCTAGTGCTGTTAAGCCGGTCCGTGGTTGTGAGGGAAGCGTTGTGAGCTCCCCTCAGGCCGCGCGGCTTCAATAAAGTCTGTTTAAACTTTTTTTTTAAACAAAACTTTATTGACCGCGCGGCTGGAGGGGAGCTCACAACGCACTAGGTAAGTACTGGGGATTGGGGATTGGGGAAAGGGGGAGGAGGGTGGCAAACTCTATATTTTAACCTAAAAGGTTAAAATATAGAAGCGATTTTTCCAGCTTATAAGATGACTTAGTTGGGGGGTCGTCTTATACGCCCAGTCGTCTTATACGCCCAGTCGTCTTATACACCGGAAAATACTGTATATAAATACATATATAGATAATATAAAGTGGGGGTGCATTGTTATGATCGCCAGGTGAACAGGCATGCTCCTACAGGGGCCTGCACACTGACCAGCTCTCTGCAATGGTATGGAGTAATTGAAAGAGAAAGAGATATAGCAATTTTGGTCTTGAAAACTTGTAGTCAAGTTGGGGTCCATGTCAGTTTGGGAGACATACCTTTTCTGCTCAAGTCCATCTCAGTCTGGGAGACATACACTTTCCTGTTCGAAGTCCATCCCAGTTTAGGATAACTAGCTTTTCTATTTGAGTTCCGTCACTTTGAACTCTGCCTGTTCAAGGTGGAAGAAGCAGAGAAACAGGAGATCTGTGCAGAGCTTCTATGGTAAAAAGCTCCCAAGATCACAGAAAAAAAATTAGTCACTAAATCCACCAATAACAATTCAGGGGCTTTTCAAACCTTCATAGATATCAATAAAGCTAAGCCTACTACCGAACACTAACATCTTTTAGTGCATACTAGAGTCATACATTATTACAGTTGTCTATCAATCCAGAGGTTAGATAAAAAGTGAAAAAAAAAATGCTAAAACTCAATTTTATTTGTTCTTGAATCCTTCTACCAGCGGAGTTCAAATAATATTACTGTATGCAAGGCTATGGAGCAATCATGACCTGCCTGCCAGGGATATTTAATCTTTTTCAGATTCTTCATACATTTATTCACTGTGAACTTTTTTTTTTAATGCATTATATTGTATCACTTTGGCTGTTATGATAAACTGATAGGAAGCCTGTTATAATGTATTTCGGTTAGGAAGAAGCACTTGAAAGAAATTGGTTTTGCTATACACATGATGTGAGACAATCAATAGTGCTTTAGCCTGACAAGCTATGTCAATATCCATTGTTACAGTTCAGAAAGTCATTAATGGATAGTTTTCCTAGAACGAATGCTTTCAACACATGTTAAAAGTACTCAAATGTACCCTGGCAAGAATTAATTATAGGTAAACCCATGGGATTATACACAAATGTGGTTTTTTTTCTTCTCTCTTTTTTTTTTTAATATTGTGAGTAAACTAAAAGTCGTAGGAAGGTCTATATTCTCCTAGGAGACATTGGCGATTATTTATAAAAACTTAATTCTGAGACAAAGTTATAAAAGGGTCATTCCATTGGTTGCCATGGAGACAGAACCACCCCACAATTGACCTCTATACATAACCCCCATTGTACAGTAACATTTGGTGCAATATGGCTAATGTTTACTTTTAAATTGGATGTGGTCTAAGGTTTACTCTGGCTATGTGTATTAATAATGCTCTTTCCTCTATAGTTGTGAATCAATACCTCTGATTTAAGCTATTGATTCCTTTAATGTGAGAAAGTAGGATGTAGCGAGAAAAATGGCTTACCTAGTCTGTAGTTTGTGGTACACCACGTATATCCACAGGAGGAAAAAGCAATTTGCATAATCTGTAAATTAGTTATTACATATTAAACCAGCTTACCTTGAAATTGTTAATCCAATGGGTTTGTTAAACTGGTGGGATTTGTTTCCCACCAGATAGTTTAGAGAGCAACCAGGACAGGTAAAGTTCATTGGCCGTAGTGTACGTAGTGTACTTTTTCAGACACAGGTAATTTTGCTGCCGGTAGCCTCCATTCATCATTGTGAAGAATTCAGGTTCATGTTTTTAGATTTAATTAGTAGAGCCTTGGTCTCCTCTGTTGATTATATGGGATAACCAGGGTTTATGTTTCCTGATTGGCCATTATTACAATGATAGTTGGTTATAAATAAATAAAAAAATTACTCTACACCACTGATTTAACAAGATGGCTGATGATATGTCGATAGACTAGTGTAGGCAGTTAATATACGTTCCCAGAGACCTAAAAGCCTCCCTAGCCTAACCTCTCTCCGACACTTGAGTTCTAAACCCAACTACTTGACTACACTAGCCGGACATTCCGCCATTTGTAAAATATTGTGTCAGACCCTATTTTGTCTCCGGGACTCCAGATCAAATCGCTAAATCGGGCAGCGTACTATTTTACATAAACATGTGCCACTCTTTTACGCCCAAATAAATCAAAAATGCTAAAATATTGAGGATTCCTTGCGACTACCATATTTAGAAAGATGAAAACCAGCGACAGCCGTATCTCCTGTGACCATGTGTTTGCATTAGCTGGAAAGATATTTTTAGAAGGCAAAGGACAATTTTCCAGTAAAAAAAAAAAAGAAGCATCCTTTTTTATGTGATTACAAGTTTCCGAAAGTATGTGCGAGGTCAACTTATATTGTGGGAAAAAAAAGGCAAAGGGATTCGGTTACAAATCAGTAGTGAAATGTTAAGCAAACTTTGTCGTTAATATTGAGGGCATGTGTTTATAGTTTACTTTCCTTAATTGGTTATCTTTTATTTACTTTAAATGAACAATTTGGCTAGTTTAGCTCCCTTGATAGCAGCGAGGCACAAACTGCCTTAGAAGTTTGGATTATAAAGTCATATGTCCAAAAGCTTAAAATCCAAACATCCCCATGATACCCAGGAATAATTGGCTAGTGTAAATGAAAATCAAATTGGTACAGTCAAGATATATTTTATCTTGTCTCCCAGGGAATTAATGAGTTAAATGAGACATTTTATTTTTTGGTCACACTATACAAAAAAATAATTAATGTTAGACCAGTATATTTAATTTCTTGTTTGTTTGTTTTTTGTAACATATTGCATATATATTTCATTTTTTTGAAAAAATAAGGATACTTTTCTTGTAGGATAAAAAATGGTTCACTGCTGGTTCGAATAATTTGTGAATTGGATACTTTTTCGTTTACCAAATATCGTTGCCTGACCTCTTCTTCAGGACACCCCCTATCATCACTTCTAGACATTATTATACTGTATATTTTTGAAGTAATTTGAGGGACTAATGGCTTTGTGGGAAGTGATTCGAGGGACTAATAGCATTGTGGCAAATGATAGGAGGAATACTGATGCCCTGGCAAGTGATTTGGGGGACCAAAGTCATTGTGGCAAGTGATTTGAGGGCCAAAGGCATGGTGGCAAGCAATTTTAGGAACTAATGGCATTGTGGCAAATGAATAGGGGGGGATACATGGCAAAATCTGTTCACTATAAGTATTTTATTAAATATAAGTATGTGATAACATGCAAGTTTTAAGGAATCCAGAACGCTCCCCTTTGAATGTGTAAACATTTTGAAGTTTGCTTTGTGCTGAATTAAATGGATATAATGGAAGTAGCACAGAAGTTTATGCAGTGTAGCTGCAGTCATGACTGCTAAACATCTTCTCACAGTTTCTCTTTCCACGGACTGTCCTTGATACGTTTAATCGCAATCTAAATATGTCTATCCTTGTCAAAATAAAGGCAGGTATTTTGCATTCAAACTACTGTGCATAATCACTTTCCCCAACAAGTAATTACTCTAGAACAATGGAAGGTAATATTCTACAGCTGTCATTTAATCCTTAACGAAGCACATTATTCTAATAAACCAAAATGTTGTTTGTTTGCAGTATTTAAATTAAACTACAGCGCGTCAGACACCTCCGACAGAAACCGCGTGAAGACGAGATTGAAGAAATTTATATCCCGCCGGCCATCGCTGAAGACTCTGCAAGAGAAAGGACTTATTAAAGGTATTTATTGGGCACATGCAGCCAGACTCACCTCTCTCATACAGTCACTGGGATTTATTCAGAAGAGTGGCAACTGCAAGGAATTGACAAGGGAATTGTAAACTCAAGGCCAAAGAAGGTGAACTTAAATTGGAAGTTCCCTTGTCAATTCCCTCTTTCAGGAATGAAGCCCACTGTTTTAGCACCATATCTGCCAGAAAAGAAGTACTGCATGGTTTGAAATATTTGAACTCCTAGCCCAGTGATGGCTGTCCTTGGCACTGTAGAGGATGTTATGGGAAACACATTGGATGTTGCTCAGTCAGCATAATGTCATGTTCATTGTTTTATGTCATACTTGCTGAAGGCTGACTGAGCATCATAGGATATGTAGTTCTAAAACATCTGTGGTGCCCATGCGAGCCATTACTGTCCTTATTTAATATTACTAGTTCATTATTTTCCATTGTACAGGGATTTTAAAAAAGGGGACATTTTCCATCCTCAGCCAATTTCCCACTGAGATAATTGTATCCATAGAGTCTGTATTTGTAAAACATCATTTAACTACTTCTTAGTAACAGTCTCTTTTCTTTTAATGGTGTTTCTGTTATGTTATCTACGTGTAGTTTAAGTTTATATTTCACATGCTCATCCAAAGCCAAAAACAAAATGTTTCTGTTGAACGTACAGATGCATATAGTACAGAGTGTCATTTAAAACAACTTTGGGTAAAGGAAATAGATGTCATTTATCTTATAATCAGGGCAAAGTCAAACAATCTGTAAGTATATTGGACATGTTCAAAATGGTGGTCGTGTTTTTGGATAGTCTGTTATCGACTATCTGTCTTCCCTTTGATGTAGGGTTTATCAGACTCATGTAGGCATGTAGCCAGAGCTAAACTTGTTAGTTCTGCTTTTTCAGCCAATTTAGACAAGCTATAGATGCCCCAAGATATTAAAATTGACTGTTCAAATGGACTCAGTGTGGGAGTTTCATTGACTTTAAATTGATAACAGCTGAAGGAATGAACGATCAGAGTTGAATACGGACATAGTGTGCAACCTTTTCAACATACACCCTTGTGAACTAATGGTTTTGTATGGGAATTTTCTGTTAACTTAATAAATGACGTTTCCTTAGAATCTATGTACTTGTTTTAATAACGAACAATATCTTTCGGAAGTCTAAAAGAATATGATTTCCTGAGAAAATTGGTAGAGTTTAGAACAGCAGATCATGGTTTCTTATTCTTCGGGGAGCGTTTAAAACAAAGTTTTATTCAGTCAAGTGGTAAGCAAATATAGTTCCCAGGCATATCTATTAAACAGAAAAGGTTGTAAAGAATAACCATTCATTCCATAACTATGAACTATGGTTTCTAGAGGAGTATCTGATTTGTGCACTTCTAGAAAGGTTTAGTTTTAAATATACCTTGTAAGTACCACTAAAATTTACAGGTCCGCTATGAGTACAAAAAATATGTTCCACTTCACTGTTACTTAGAGCCTTAAAAGGGAAAAAAGGTTCTTTCCTCTAGCTTATTTTAACTCCACCCACTATCTATATCCAAAGCATTCTGTCCATACAGCTGTACGCTTGATAAGACTACAAACACGATGGGTGTTATTATCATTTTATGTATATATTATTCTTGCAATAAAATAATATTGAAATAAACTACCAACTCAAAAAAAATTCCATGAGATTTCAGTAATCTAAGGACATGATGACACCGAATTTTCAAAACAAGTAACATGTCAATTGGGTCCTTAGAGATATAAAAATGGAAAAGTGTCTGTGGGGTCACCTGTTTATGACATCACTCGTGGCTTGACATGCAAATTAGCTATTTTCATTGGAAATGCGTAATTGGCATATCAAATCATAAGGTGATGTCATACACAGGCGACACCACAGATACATTTAATAGGCTTATTTTCAATTAATACAAACATTTGTTTCTAGTTCCGCTAACACAAATTATAGACAATTTTTGGTCATTTGTTTTCCTACGTCCACATTATAAATCCCTTTAATGCTAAAGTCTAGTAAGCTTGTAATGTTTCCAGTGCAGGAAAGGTGTTCAAAACCTTAGAAAGATGCGTTGTCCCTGCCTAATGAAGAATTAAATCAGCATCGGGAATGATAGAGATGGCGCCACAAACAAACAGCAAATGAAAAGCAGATAATGGCCAGAGATCAGCCTTACATGTTGTCTATACCGCAACCTGGAGCTGTCTGTCTAATTAGACGTGATGACAGTAATTAACGGCAGCAGTAAATAGATTGATACATCATTTTAGTTCAAAGGCGCAATTAATCACAATGATGAATGTTTGTTATTTACAGTAACTATTCATGCCATGTTATTACACAACAAAATGTGAACTGTTTGAAACCGGAGCATTAACAACATATGACAATAATATAAAGAAATAGCCAACCCTACTCATCCTCTGTGTGATCTTCAGTCCGGGAAGCTCAAACGTTGTAACAATCCCATGGTCAGGGCTGGAATTTTACTACTTTTGTCTACTTTTTAGAAACAATTAGACCAGTGTTGGCTAAGCTTGGCACTTCAAATGTTTGGGAACTATTCATGCCATGATGCTTTTAGCTTTCAGACTGACTGGGCATCATGAAACTTCCCAATAGGTAGTTTTGCAAATTTGACATTGTGCAGAAGCCATCTGCTGTTCCCATATCATCTTAAAGAGCCGCTAAGCTATTATCACTATGTTTTTATTGAAGTTCAGTGGCCCCTAGTATGAGGATGAAAAATAAGGTTGCGCAACAGACACTGCGAGAGAACCTAGTTTTTTCCATGTAAGTATTAGAGGAAAGCCTAAGTAGTAAAAGAGAGACTGTCCACACTTGTCAGACTCTGTCAGACGCGATTGGTCGTTGTAAGCACGTGTCTACATCCAAATCAGCTCTACCTTTCATGAGAGACAGAGCAGAATATAAACTCATAGTGTATTTGTAATTGTTTTGCTTCTAGTGGCTCTATAGTGCCACTTTCATGTGTAAATGCCCTGATCCTTTGACCAGAGAGAATTATAAAATAAAATGGTCCAAACTAACTGAAGAGAAGCATGGGGAATTTGTTCTAGCCAAGTTGTAGCTCTGCTGGCACATTTTACATTCAGTACAGCTTATTAGGCATACCAAGGTATGACATCATGCGTGTCCAATCAACGTTTTATCAAAGAAGTGAGCAAAATATTATTCCACGCTCCTTCTATTATATCTTATTATTATAGTCATACTAAGACTGATTGGGTTGGTGTGGGTAGATTCTCCCATACCATCTTTATCCAAAGAAAAAAATAAAATCGCGATTTTCCAGGAAAGAATGGGGCAAGTACCTCTTGTTACTTCTATCCCTGGGTACTGATACTTAACAATGATACATTTTATCTTTGAACATGTTCACAAGGTTATCAGACTATTCACTGCACAGTTCCTAGCTACTAAAGTGCAATATTGCTCAGTTATCATAATTAATAATGGAAATCCAACTTTTTTACAAAAGCATCATCATATCAGGCTCCTGATGCAATGGCAGCACTTTTTTTACTGTAATTATTCTCCATTTTCCATCCTAAGAAAAACTAAGCTAATGCATGCCCCGTGCAAGGCCATCTTTAATGCAGGGCAAACAGGGCAGCTAACCTGAGCCAAGTTACTCCTGGGGGGCCCAAGGCAGCTTCCCCATGGGGCTCCCATCCATCACTTGCCCTCTTCACAGCGCATTGCCCTCTTCACACAACCATTGACACTGGGTGTGACATCACGTTACATCCGGTGACTGTGTTTCCCTCCTCTGTGCCGGATGGAAGGCTGCACGGAGGAAACTTCCGGGGACACGGAGCAGCAGCCAGGTGGTAATTACTGGGTAAGTGGGAGGAGCTTGTAATATATCAAGCATATTAACTTTAAAATATTAATAGAAAACATAATACTGGCATCTTAATGGGCAAATTGGCTGGGGCATCTGAATGGCGCAATATTACTGGCATCTGAATGGCACAATATTACTGGCATCTTAATGGCACAATAATGATGGCATCTTAATGGCACAATATTACTGGCATCTTAATGGTGCAATAATACTGGCATCTG
Source organism: Pelodytes ibericus (assembly GCA_036172795.1). NCBI lineage: Eukaryota > Metazoa > Chordata > Amphibia > Anura > Pelodytidae > Pelodytes > Pelodytes ibericus. The sequence goes on along the minus strand of CM069864.1, from coordinate 10,131,507 downwards.
AATGGCACAATAATACTGACATCTTAATGGCACAATAATACTAGCATCTTAATGTTACAATAATACTAGCATGCAGGGGGGGAGGAGGGCAGAGGTCCAATCAATATTAAAGATGGCCCTGGCCCCATCTGTTCTACAAAGATAATAAATACCTATTCTGGAAACACATCCTTCATTAATCCGCCTGCATGAAATACCTACTTAAAAGGATTTGACATATTTATAGAAGCTAACACAATTAACATTACAGTCACTTTACTATAATTTGTCAAAATATAGTGGGGAGAAAACAACGATTGTGAATATATTCATGTGGAATTGGTGAGATCTCACCTGAGGTCTCTACTGATTTCTTTTTCAACGAACGACATGCCAACAGCGGGACTAAAAAAGTAAAAATGTCATGCTAAACTACTACACATTGTTTAAATGTGATTATACATTGAGCAGGTGGGGGGACAACCAATTCATACATCCTTCATCCTGGAAGTCATAGACGCTAAGAATAGAATACATTGGGCTCTCACCTACACAAGATTTATTGAAAAACATTAATTTGATGCACACCACACGAAAGAGCCACTGATGTGTCTGAGATTTATATTAGTTTAATTAACATGTATTTCCACATCTTGACATGCAAGCAAGAGGTGTTTATGCTTAATTAGTATGTTAACAAGCAGAATTAACCAATTCACTGGTAGAATGAAGCTAACGACATCCAGGTACAGTTCCCGTAAAATTAATGGCATGTTTTTTTCAAAGAGACAACACTGGGGAAATCTGCTGGAGCACAGAAAGAGTGAAATATGTTTTAAAAAAAGAATTACACTATATTTTTAATTAATTTTATCGTGTTAAAACATGAGATTCTAAAGAACATAGAATGAAGGAGAAGAATAAAGTATTGTAAAATTATATCCAAATGAAGGGCCCAGGGCCATCTTGTTCAATGGCCAAAGTTGGAATTTGCCCAAGTCTCACCATCAAAGGGGGCGCCAGATTTGGACTCAAATATTTCTTACCTGGGCTCCCTTGCTTGTCCACTGGCCATGCATGATATTAAGTAGGATAAAGATGGTAACTGCCCAAGGTTTGGTTTAAAGGAAATTGAGGGATGAGAGAGAAGTGGTTACAGCTTGTGTTTATTCTATAAATATTTTTTTTTTTTTTTTTTTTTTATAATAGGTGGTATTAAAAAGAAAAGGGGCCTCCTAATAAAAGCTCAGCTAAAATCTGAATGTCGACTCAAGTCTCACCTACTTTTTAGCTAAACTAAAATATATATTTCTAGGTCAGGAACCCCACAACCTCTCCAGTCTTTTGTATGTCATATGCCTTTAAGTCACTGGCTTTATCCGTAACTAAAGCCTATTCACATATAGCGTGAATAAAGGGACTACAATGTTTGCAGCTTGTATCAGAATATAATAAGTAGACGTCAACAGGGTTTTGTGAAAGATAGGTCTTGTCAAACCAGTGTTATATCATTCTATGAAAAAGTCAGTAAAAATGACGTTCAAGGTGTGGCAGTCGATGTGATCTATTTAGACTTTGCTAAAACATTTGATATGATTACATACAAAAGGTTACTCTACAAATTGAAAGAAATAGGCTATATGTGCAAATGTATGTATTTGGTTTGAAAATTGAATGCAGAGGTTAAATGGAAAATCCTCAAACTGGACCAGGGTATTAAGGGTTATGTTTTAGGTCCAAGTTGTGTTGAGAGGCATGTAGACAACAGACTTAGCAACAGCATACAAAGCCAGTCAGCAGCTGCAAGGGCCAACAAGATATCATCATGTATAAAACCTCTTCACAAGTCAATGGTAAGACCTCACCTTGAATATTCAATGCAATTCTGAGAACCAGTCCTTAAAAAAAAGGACATGATGGAACTAGAAAAAGTGCAAAGGAGGACTACAAAATGAATAGGGGATTGCAGAATCTTAATTAGAAACTAAAAAAAATAGCATTTATATAGGCTTGAAAAGAGTCTTCTTAGAAGGGATATGATAACATTATAGATGTTCAGGGCTAATATAAAGACCTTTCTAGTGACCTGTTCATTACCACAAATGTACAAAGAACAAGAGGTCACCTCCTGAAACTGGACGAGCAAAGATTTCATAGACTATAAAGGAAGGGATTATTTATGGAAAGGACAATAAATAAATAGAACTCACTGCCAAGAGAGGTGATGTTATCAAATATAATAGATATGTTCAACAAGGCTCTGTATGTTTGTTTGTTTGTTTTGTTTAGGAAAGCAGACATACAGGGCTATAAATTATAGAATAAGCATTCATATATTACAACTTCTTTATACAAGGCAAAATGTAATTACCTTTTGGGGTCAAGAGGGAATATTTCCCCCTAAGGGGCAAAACTTGAAATAGCAGGAATGATAGGTGGAAGAGTTGAGCTCAACGGTCTTTTAGAAACCTAAATTACTATGTTACTGTGTTAAAATGTATTAATACATTGAATATTTTAGAGAAATATGTGTTATAGAGCAAATGGCAAGGCTATTTTACAAATGGGGTGTAAAGGAAATACTCTTTTGTCAAAAAATACCATAAATTCCTGGAAGCAATTACCAATATAGAGTCGGAAGCTGAATTCTCGAAAACAACATTGCTTCGTGCTCTACAGAATGCCCAGGTTGTACTTCACATTCCATGTGTCATTTTTGGAAAGTACATGGGTAGTCTCCAAAAAAAATTGATACTAGAGGAAGACTATAAGTAAAAATTAAAAATGAAGATGTATGGGTTTATTCACTAAACAGTTGGCCAAAGTAGCCTAGTTGTTCAAAAAAATGAATTTTTTTCCCGTTCTGTTATTATAGTCTAACTTTTGAAACCTTGCTGCTTGTTCACAACAATTCACTGTTGGGTGAATAAATTCAACAGTTTATCTTTTTCACCGTCCAGTAGCATCAGTTATCTGTCATATAACACTATTCACACAAGCTATAAATTGCATCGGACTTGCTACATCAATGAATAATTTTCGATGCTCATTTTTAGTCACTATATATATATATATATATATATATATATATATATATATATGTGTTATTTTTTTTATAATTCTGTATATAGTCTCTTGGTGTCAGTACATCTACACTTTGATCTTTTTTTCATATTATGTTTTTTTTCTTTTTGTAAATAAATCGTGTATTTTTTTTAGTTTGTTTATCACACTTTCGGTAACAGATCTACTTTCAGTGATTTTTCTTTAGCATTCCTCACTATTTAAACATATCATGGATTTGCTCATTTATTTTTAAAAAAAATGATTAGCATGTATTTACTTGCATCAAATAAGTGTGCTGTGAAAAAAATATACAGTTTTTATTTTAGTAAATTAAGCTTGTTTTTTTTTTTTCTTTTGACTTTTTCAGATCAAGTATTTGGCTGTCCCTTGGACACTCTGTGCAAACGGGAAAATTCAACAGTACCTCAGTTTGTAAAATTATGTATAGACGCTGTTGAAAAAAGAGGTGGGTTTTTTTTCGATGAGAAATCTTGCTGATTCTTGTAACATCCATGTCCAATTGTTTGAAGGCAGCAACTTATAAGTGAAAGTAATGATTGCATCCTTAAGACAAATTATGAAAACTACCTTAGAAAATTCCATGTCTCAGATGAAATAAGACACCAGCAGCACATTATTAATATATAACCATACTTATTGTTAATAAACATGATTACAAATCACTGTGGAAGAAATATTAGGGAGAATAGACTATTTATATAGAGCAGAGCAAACGTTTTTTTTTAAAGAGCACAAGATGTAGTTGGCAAATGAGGCATAGAAATGAAGTAAGACTTTTGTACAAAAACACTATTTTCAGAGCATGATGTTAAATACTTTATATCCAACGAATTCCAAAAAACGTACTCTCAAAATCTGGCTGAGCAGTTCTGAGTAGTATTGACTAACAGAGGCTTGCAAACTGGGAGGGCGGGTATTCTGGCCTCCCTGGGTGACAGTGAGTCGGGCGGGTGCCCTTGGGTGCCTGGCAGTTCTCCCTGTGGTTGTCATCCCCGACACCCACTTGACAGATGTAGTATAAGCATGATGTTGGGTCTTTCAGGGAGTGCCCCATGACTGCCCACTTACTTTTTGTAGAGGACAAATCCATCTCTAGGATTCTTATATTTAAAGAACATTAAAAGTGCCAACTTGGATTATTGGACTGCTTGCTCTCAAGTGTATCTACTCTTCCCATCCTGTGATATGCTAAGAGAACCTCACCAGATAACACTTTACTCCCTTCACCTTGCATAATTCGCTAGCGGTTCTCTTGAAAGCAGTATGTTTGCCAACACCCAACCGATAAAGTGCTTCCAGGTCAGAGAGAATTCTAAATTAAGTAAATCACTACTGAACAGTGATCCAAAGGATCAGCATTCATAAGCTAATGTAGTGAGACAGAAGTAGCCTTCTGTCTGATTATAAGAGCATCTCAATGTTTAGTCCTTCTTAAAGAAAAACAACCTTTCCAGATGATATGTGTGTCTTTTTACATCATAAAGCAGTCTGCAAAGTGGTTGTGGTTGTGGGGGTGACCAAAAATCCAATAGGGCCAATAGGAGACAGAGATTGTGAACTTTGTAAACATTATCTGATGCATAATGAGAGACCAAAAGCAATGAGATTGCCTTTTGTCCTAATGCTGCTTCTTATAAACATGAAAAAGGTTTGTTTGCTTTTTTTTCCCCCCAGGAAACGAAGTATTATCAGTTTGTCTGTAAGTCTCTTGTTTTTCTCACAGTTTTGGTTGCTCGAAGCATAGCTATTTGGATTTTGGCTCCAGTTGTACAGCATAGTTATGAATCATATAAGGCCTGACTTTCAGTATTTATACAAGCTTCTGACGACATCTTATACTGACAAGAAAGTATGCAAAGGTGGCAGAGGTGCCTATGGAAGGTTATGGTTCAAATACAACTCAACGATTGGTGCTAGTGGTCAATCGACGGCCTAGGCACTCTAATGTCATGAGAAAAAAAGCAAACTTTGAAAGAAGAAACATTTCTTTATAAAGAATGTTTGATTCGTTATTTTTTTTATTTTTTAGATGAGCTAAAGTAAACAATTTAGCAGCTTTGAGTAATTAGGATCAAATACCCAGTTGTCATATTTGACTTGGGAACTGTTACATTAACACTGGAGTCCGTTTCACCCTGAAATGTAGCCAGTCCCTACTTCACAGAAACACTAGGAATTCTTGCCACATCAGCTGTCTCTCTGTATATTATATAAAAGGATGCAATGCATGGGAAATTGTGGATTTCTGTAGAATATTGACCAGAAAATATAATTTTTATTGTTTATAAATTCTCTGTGGCCTCCTTACCACAGACAGAGGGGGGGGGGGGGGGGGGATCAATATGTCTGTTTTATTTTGATAAAGCTTTTCCTGGATGAAATATTTCATCAGCATTCATGTTTTATCATTGCTTGTCTGATCAAAATGTTGGGGATAAACATATATGACTGGATGGATTGTCCTGTTGGAGGGCCACATCTGTCAACAACGTGGTAGCTATTATATGAGGTGGAGACTTAAATTGCAGTTGAAAAACTAAAACCATATATTCAGGCTGCAAAAGGAATGACCATTGCTAAAAATGTTCTGTATGGCAACAAGAATTTGAAGAAAAAAATCTTTGATTCATACCAGGGTGCTATCTGCCAAGTAAATTGTTTGTGCTGTTTAAATTAATGTAGATGTATTGCCCCCAAAGCTTGGGTAACAGAAAGAAGCATGGAAGTCAGAGATCTGTAAAAAAATGGACATAAGTATTTGACACTTTTACCAGATTTATTTTACCCAATTTTTACTTTGAAGGTTTGAAGTCTCAAGAGGGAGCAGATGAAAGCAGTCCAGGAAAGACATTTATATAAAATAAATAACTAATCCAATAATGGGGCTCCTTAGTAGAAGGGCCTACACATTGCTTTAGAGTGATGAAAACAGGTTTAATCATACATTACTGCACAAACATCACCACACTTTTGACCCTGGTGTGGGGGTCTTCATTACATTACATTACATTACATTACAATAACATTTATTTATATAGCACCAACAATTTACGTAGCGCTAGGGACAGAGCATAGAAGGGGGACTACATACTAGTTAGACAAACTAGCCTTGTACCTATTTTCTATATTTGTAAAATAATAAAAGAATTATAAATGTAAAAAAAAAAAACAATTAGAACAGACTGGTACATGAGGTAGAGAACCCTGCTCGCAAGCTTACAATCTAGAGGGAATGGGGTCCATAAGACACATAAGGGACTGAAGAGGTCAGAGGGATTGAAGTTGTAGTAACAGTAGTGTGGATAGGATAGGCCAAAGATGAATTGTGTGTGTTCCAGCTAGGTGGGATCAGCTAGAGGTAAAGTGACAGGTATTCTAATTGGTTGGGTAGTAAGCCAACTTAGTAAGTAAGTTTTTAGTCTTCATCAGTGGCATCATGTACAATTCTAAAAACAGGCATTTTATAAATGACACAGACTTTTACAAGGAACCACTTCTTTTGTGGACATGTCACTGACCACACCAGGGTTGAATGTTTTGTGCTGTTTGTGCAATAATGTTTGATTAAACCCTTTTTTTCATCACTCTAAACGAATGTGTGCTTAGTTTTTTTTGTAGGTTTGAAGCAAATAAGCACAACACTCCCCCTAGTTCACAGTCATCTTTAAGCTTATTTGGCTAAGGAATAGGCCAAGTAAATTAAACAAATATTTCTTGCCCACCATCATGTTCCATGTGTCATCCCATCCGATGAATCCATCTGAGCTATTGACACGTCCCACCAAAATGTATCTAGCTAGGAACTAACACAAACACCAATTTAAAAGAAACTTCTTAAATAAACATCCCAAATGGTTCCCCATTTATTTGGAGCGCTAATCTATTTGTAAGGAACCGATGTGTGGATAAGAGGATTATTATGAGATGCCCGCATCTTCTGTGACTGTCGTATTTTCAAAACTTACAAAGACACGGAAACATGAAACAAAACATCAGCGTTATGCTTACATTATGTGTTCTAGTCAGTAAATAATAATATTCTACACACAATAGTTCAGTTTTTGATGAAATGCCCTAAATTGTGCCTGGAACCCATAACTTTACTTGAAGACTGTAAGGGGCCACTGGTCCTTTTCTGAGAAGGGTCTTTGCTCTTATGTCCTTATCTCTCAATTCTACTTAAGAGCAGCTGTTAAACATTTTATTTATCTTTTTTTTCCCTACTTTGCTGTCGTTTGTTTGACAGGATCCAGTTATAGGTTCCGATGTCTGTTTAAAAGAAACAAAGAGGTTGTTGGCTTAAAACCCCCCTTGCTGCTTGTATGATCAGCTTTTTCCCAGGGTTTTATACATACTTTGCCAAGCAAAGGGACTGACCTTTTGTAGCAAACACTTTTTCATTTCTAAATGCTCACTTTGATTTTTGTTCCATTTTATGTTCATTCCAAACAGTTTACAGCCCACGAAAATGACTGTGAATTATATGTTTGTGCAATGGATTCCTTTTGTGGTCACAATGGAATGTTTACTCTGAGAAATTAGTTATCTTTGGTTAGATTACAGTGACCTGAAGAAAACAAATTACTAAAATTATTACCTTAACTACTTTGTTATGATGTTTTGTGTCAGTCAAGCTATTTGCAGAAAGTCCAGATCTCAGGAAACACAGTCGTGTGCGTGGTTAACTCTTCATGCTCATTACTCAGTCTAGTTTGTCTGCTTTAAATTCTCCTGTCTTTAAATAAGCAGCCAATGTTATTATGACTATGCACTTTGAACCCTACACCAACATTTCCATTTTAACGGCCAATGGACAGGGCTAGGCACCAAGATTTTTCATGTTGGAACTGTACTGGTTTTATAATGTTTTATACATCTTGTATGACCTTGCCTCAGACACTGGTGCCCTCGTATCGATGTGTTGCCTATTTTTGGCAATGGATATCTATAAAAAAAATCTGTATCTCCATCGAAATATGGAATAGTCAAATGCAGAAATATTAGAGTAAATATAAGAGTGTGCAGTATTCACTAAGGCTTTCCAGCCAGAATGTATAAGAGAAAGATTGGTAGAAATATAGAAAGACTCCTGTATTGGAGAAAATTATACCTGGACACATCTTACCCTTAGTGCTCCCAGTGGCAATAAGTGGCATTGCAAACGAAAATAAAACTATTCTTAATAAACAAATTATCATCTCTATTTTCTCAGTCTTTTTAGAAAGTCTGTCCTCAGTACAAAGAAAGATGCCAAAATATAAACCCTGACGTTGAATTACAGACAGAAATGTATCTTCTTTGTTTTAAAGTGCACTGTACAGATGAAGCTACATATATGGTATTATAGAATTCCAGTACTACAAAATAACCAGAATTTGTTTGTAACTGTATTAACTTTCAACTTTGTATACATAGAAACCAATGGTAAAGCACAATGTTAAAAAAATAACAATTGTTTTTTTTTTAATTTTCTTTGTGTATTTTGTTTTATTTTTTTTTGTAATGTCTCATTTTATTCAAGTCATTATTTCAGACTCACTCTCAGGGATTCCCTTTTATACAACTCCATATACTTTTTGTACTATGTAAGAATAGGTATACCAGCTACTAATATATTATTTGTATTTTTGAATGTATTTCTCAATGTGTCAACAAAACTAAAAAAGTAAAAAATCTTTGCATTATTTCTATGGATTTAGAACATCATCAGAGTCTTTCATTTTTATTTCTTCTTCAGGCTTCAAATTCTCATGCCCTTCTCTAGCGGGTCATTGTGTAGTACATGTCTGAGGTCATTGGTTCTATTGCTCGTGAGCAAACTTTTGATTGGTAGAAACGCTCGTTGGCTCATTGGCTCATTGGCTGCCACCAATTAACCTTTGGCATTTTTTGGCTTCTGATTATATTCTATGGTACTTGTGGCAGCTTTCAGAGCACATTACATAAACCCGTGTATATAAAGTCTCTCGGTGGATAAACATAAACTTAATTCCTTAAAACAAACACAAACAGTATGTCAAGATAAATACATGGTCTTACATGGGATTACTGAAATGACAACAGTGTGTTTGTTAGGGAATCAATCTGGCAAAATGTTTAGTTACGTTTCATTGTACTCTAGAAATTCAGAGCTCGGCTACCTGTTTTGTCTCATTCTCAATCTAAACCCAAGATTTTATGTCTAGGCAAAAATGTTGTGTTATTATTTTTTTTTTATATATAATATTTTCACCTTTTTATCCATCAGTAAAAATAATTAAGACTAAATTCACTTGAGTGAAAACACACAAATAAATAAACACAAATGTGCTTGTAAAAATAGCTTTAATAATATATGCCGCTTCTAATAATTCTATAGCTGTAGGTAATAATTAGACTGTAAGGTTGTATGAGCCGGACTGTCCTTACCTCCCATTCCATTATGTCTAAATGTGTTATGTTATCCATCACAGATTTTTTTGTTGGTTCTTCCACTGGCTATTATACAGCTTTGCCATATATGAGAGCATGTTACGATTCGACACTAATAATATTATTCATAATATAATGTATGGGTTTTTATTTTACAAAGGTCCGTTTCATCTCAAAGTTCCAAAAATGAAGAGATTGCCATAGACACAAATTACATCCTCTTGCTAATTATGCTACTTTCTGAAGATTAACTTATGATTAATCACTGGGAAACAAAAATCTCATAAACCACTTCACCTCCCAACTATATGTTGCTGTTTCTTCATACTGAGCATTTGGAATAAATTTACATTTTGGAATTTAAGATTGGACTGCCAATTTACTTCTTTGTTTTTTGGGGGTGTTTTTTTTTTCATGGATTGTACACCTGCTCACTCTCTGAGCACCCTTTTTCCATTGGAAACAGATCACACCAACCTCTTCCGTGGCCATTGGATGATACTGGGAGCGGAGGCCAGATTATGTTCGTATATTTTGGATGCCCAGATCTGCCCATTAAAGATAACCCCAGCACAAGTGTGCATCTATATACGTTTTATGAACCTTTAATAAAAGCCTCTATTACATACAATTCTTTTTCATAATAAAGTGAACTAAAGTACAACATATAAACAAATAAATATAAAGAATATTTGTGACATTTGCTCTGGAGACATACTTACCATCACCAAGGATATAGAAATTTTAATATGCCTATGGAACTTCACAGTTTCCAGGCCGTGCAGTGTAAAGATATATTTAAAGTTCTCATATGTAAATCAGTAAATTAGATTTGAGTAAACTAATTAGATGTCAGTTAGCTCTGAAAATTAATTAGTGCAAAGGTTGCAATCTGTAAAATGCGTTCACTTCAGTGGAAGACATTTAAAACGCCTGCTTTCGAATTTGTATTTAGTTTTAATGAGCTGAGATGTGGCTGTACAGGTGGAGAGGATTTTTATTTTTTTTATGGAGATCTTTTGTACATTGTTAAACTAAAGAGATGACATCTGCAAGAGCGAGTTTCTTAACACTAATGTCCAATATGCTCTAATTATGTTATAATTATAGTGAACAAAAAGAAGAAAAAAAATACATACATATATATATACAGGTTTGAGTATCTCATGTTATTCTTCTATGAAAAGAATTTCATCAAGCTTTCTCCAACTAAAACTAATTTTAGTATTTTCCTGATTTTTTTTTGTATTAATGACTAGTGGCTTTGCAACTCCAGAGACCCCCTCCGAGAGGTGTATTTCGCCAAGCATCTGTACATCCATGACAAATTTGTCTCTTCCCTGCCGAATTGACTTGTACTTTATGAAATAATGAAGGATCTGGGCTATGACATCATATCCTTTTATCATTAGTTTTTGTTTTCTTTGAGCAAGCCTGTTTTGTGGACAAATGAAGATACCAACATATAAAGAGGGATCTTTAGAATAGATTTCTAGCCTAAAAGAGAGGCAGCAAGGGACAATGTAAGTGCATCAGGATTGCCCATGTTGGATCCATGTATATGGAGATCCAACATACGGTTACCATAATTTGCCTCTGGTGTCATACAAATCAATATTTCAGTCCTTGACTTTACTTGATGGCTCTGCTGTTGTTGGTTACTTTCTCCCGTTCCCCAAATATAAAGTTGTAAAGGTGTAATAGAAAACCTATTTTTTCCCATGAAGGGTCTTCTGCTAAATCACCAAGAGTTGAGGTGAGCTGAACATTTCATCTCAGGTAAAAAGCTGCGATATTATGCAGTCAAGCTGACGAAATTACTCGCTTGCTCTGCACTTTTAGTGTATAACTCCCATTGCTTTTCAAACGGCACACGGTTTATTTTCCTAGTTAACCATTTCTGTAACGTTAATTTTCCATGTTTCATCTCAAATTGACTCTGTCACTTAAAATAGTTTGTACCATGAATGTAACAAATAAGAATTGATTAAAAAAGAATCCATATGTTGTGCCAGCATATGTGTGAATTATGTCTGTGGTGGCTCCTGCTCATGACATCACCTTGTAACTTGATATGCAAATTACAGATTTCCCATTGAAAGCAGTTAATTTGCACATAAAGCCAGAGGTGATGTCATAAGTAGAGTTGAGCGGACACCTGGATGTTCGGGTTCGGCAGGTTCGGACAAACTTCGAAAAAATGTCCGTGCTCGAACTTGACCCAGAACTTGACCCCGAACCCCATTGAAGTCAATGGGGACATGAACTTTTGGCCACTAAAATGCCTCTAAAAAAAGTCCTGAAAAGGGCTAGAGGGCTGCAAAATGAAGTAAAATGTGGGTAAGAGTAGGACAAGTGCCCTGCAAGCAAATGTGGATAGGGAAATAACTTAAAATAACATAAAATACATACAAATTACAAATACAGCTGAGCCATAAAATAGCACTAGAGGGAATCTTTGATTTTAGCTTTGGAAGAACATAAATCTAAATCTAAAGCATGGCTGCCAGGAGGATCAACAGAATTATCCATTTGAGAGAGGGTTGGAGTGCAGGGTATTCTCTTTCAGTTTATACTAAGTGACCCATAGGTTGAGGAGGCGGTGACCATGGCGTTGTAGGTGGAAGCGGCGCTGGAGGAGGAGGTAGCCAGAATTTTTCAAAGTGCGCTGTAAACACAGTATTGGACTGTTCTATTTGACTCTTAGATATGAAGTGCACCGCAAGACGCAAATGTACTATTTAGCACCCAAAACTATTAGAATTTTTCAAAGTGCGCTGTATGCACAGTATTGGACTGTTCTATTTGACTCTCAGATATGAAGTGCACCGCAATACGCAAATGTACTATTTACCACCCAAAACTATTAGAATTTTTCAAAGTGCGCTGTAAGCACAGTATTTGACGGTTCTATTTGACTCTCAGATATGAAGTGCAGGACGTAAATGTAATATTTAACACCAACAAATTGCAGTATTTAAAAATGCCTAGACGTTGCCCACTGAGCTAACAGAACAGGATTAAAGTCATGTTCCTGGCACACATGCAGTTGCAAGTGCACTCTCTGTGGCACTGGGCTCAGGGCAGGGTACAAATATGTAGTATAGCACCCACTAAAATAATCACTGTAGTTTGAATAATCGCCGTAGGATTATGCCCCTCAATATGCCAGGATTATGCCCCTCAATATGCCAGTATTATACCTCACAATGTGCCAGGACTTAGCCACCCAACATGCCAGGATTATTATGCCACTCAATATGCCAGGATTATGCCCCTCAATATGCCAGTATTATACCTCACAATGTGCCAGGATTTTCCCACACAATATGCCAGGATTATGCCCCTCAATCTGCCAGGATTATGCACCTCAATCTGCCAGGATTATGCCACCCAATATGCCAGGATTATTATGCCACCCAATATGCCAGGATTTTCCCACACAATATGCCAGGATTATGCCCCTCAATCTGCCAGGATTATGCACCTCAATCTGCCAGGATTATGCCACCCAATATGCCAGGATTATTATGCCACTCAATATGCCAGGATTATGCCCCTCAATATCCCAGGATTTTGCCCCTCAATATGCCAGGATTATGCCCCTCAATATGCCAGGACTTAGCCACCTAATATGCCAGTATTATTATGCCACTCAATATGCCAGGATTATTATGCCACTCAATATGCCAGGATTATGCCCCTCAATATGCCAGGACTTAGCCACCTAAAATGCCAGGATTATTATGCCACTCAATTTGCCAGGATTATGCCCCTCAATATGCCAGGACTAAGCCACCCAATATGCCAGGATTATTATCCCTCTCAATGTGCCAGGATTTAGCCACCCTCTTCCTCCCCCCTTCCCCCTTACTTACCTCCTCGCTGCTGCTCTGTCTCCCGGTGCTGCAGGTCCGTGGCTGTGAGGGAAGCGTTGTGCGTTCCCGTCCAGCCAATGCGCATTCAATAAAGTTTGTTTAAAAAAAAAGTTTAAACAAACTTTATTGAATCTGCATCAGCTGGAGGGGAGTGCACAACGCTTCCCTCACAGCCATGGACCTGCACCGGGAGACAGCAGCAGCGAGGAGGTAAGTATGGGGGAAGGGGGAGGATTTTTTTTTCACGGTTCCGGCGCCCCCTGCTAAGTTGCGCCTTAGGCCTTACAAGTGGCGCCGGCCCTGCCGAACCCCAACACAAACATACAGTGGAACGTCCGAGTTTGGGTCCGGGGTCCAAAAACCGTAATGTTTGGTACGAACCCAAACAGTGCGGTTCGGGTTCGCTTATCACTAGTCATAAGCAAAAGACATCACATATACAGTTTTCTCTTAATCTATGCATATAATATATATCATTTTTTATTCTCTATATTCACAGTACAAACAACGTTTAAATAATTACATTATTGTTGGTACATCATACCACTGTCTTTTATTTGTGTTCATTCCATGAGTCATATTCCTTAGTACTGTCTGTAAAAAAAAAATATTCATATATTCGCTCTTTATGAAAAAACATTAACCCACAATTTAAGCGTAATGGATAAATATTCCTCGGCGTTGTTCTCCTTTGAAACTGCGACCCAGCGATAGGCCAAGTCGATTTTTATTTACAAGCGGCAGATAAAAGCTGCATTAGTATAATATTTACGTTAAAGCCATCACAGTGGAACATAAATCAGGTAACTGCAAGTAGCGATAGCTCTAAACTGGTCATTTTCTCCCATGGCAGAGACATCTTGCAGAATGTGAGTTTGGCTCAAGCTGAATGCTTTCCTTTTTTTCTTTTTTTATAAAGTGTATGAAGAATGTGGAGTTACTGATGTTTTGTTTGCAAATAGATTCTCATCAGTTCATTATGAGGTTTGTATATCCCAGGAGGCTATGATTTTATTAGTATAGGGCATTGAACATGCATAAAATAAACACACACAAAAAAAGAGAGTTAGCTTTGTACTCCCCAGGAGAGCTCCAAATTTATTTTAGGAATGGTGGGGAAAAGATAGGAGGGAAGCAATAGACATTAATTATAGTGAACCCACATGTAAGATTCTAGTGTCATTTTGAAGGGGTCATGTATACCTCCTCCCCGCAGCCATCTCACGCATACCATACAAGGCCATATTTAATGTGTTAGCAAAACATCCAAGGACTTCACTTGGGTTGCCAGATGGCTCAGACTGAAATACTGGAATGCACTAAAATGATGGTCCTTATAGTGATGCAACATCCTCATGACGGGGATTAGGGACCAAAGTTTTTCATGGTGGAGAGTTACTGTACTTAGTGATGGTTAATGTAAAGGTGAGCTATAGTTGGACCAGACTAGACAAGGCTGATGACATCCTCCCCCTAGCACTTGTCTAGTATTGCCTTCATTCCCCTGTCATCCCCCCGACAGAGAGCCCACAAACTGGAATGTCCACGTTAAATATAGACACCTGGCAACTCTTGATGGGATCAATAAGATAAAAGATCCAATTCCAAAGTAAATCTGCTACATGATGTCTGACAGCAGAGCTATAGCAGTAGACATTCATCAGGTTCAAATATGCCCTCTATTTTGTGTTTGTTATTTAGGTGCCTGACAAATGGTGGTTGATGCTATAGCTTGTATACGTCCCGTAATCACAAATATGTGGCTTGTTAAAATGGGTTTAAATGGTAAGCTAGACATTGGCATTACCTAGTAAAAGGAAACTGACAGTTGTACCTACGACACGCGTAGCGGCAGCGGTGCCGTAAAAAGACATGGAATGTCGAAGCACTGAGCCAATGCATATCAGAAAAGAATGCATATCGAGAAAGTCAACAGTAAGGCCAAAGTAGCTGAGTTGGAAACATTCTCCCACTCTGCACTGGAGAATGCTTTCAAACTTGACTGTATTGGCCTAAACTTTCAAATTCCCTATCTTTATTGAAAAAAAAATATATATTGAATTGAAAGGTAATCATATTGCATGTATTTTAATTTCTCACGCAAAAGAAACAGAGACAAATAAAAGGGGTGACAGAAAGAGAAAGTTTTGGTGGTCAACGTCTAATTTTTAGACATGTTAAAGTATATAGTATATAGAGATGTTAAGATGGTGCACTCTATGGCTTAATTTACAAACACCAGCAAATGTTAATGTAATAAACCTATTTATCTATTAAGATGCTAAATGCCATTGACTTATAATTCTACAGATGAATACCAATGGTGACGTAATACTGTGTATTACTGTGAATCATAACATAATGTACAATAGAAATGGCTTGTTGCAGAGCTATATAACACACAATGCACTGTGGAAAATGTTGCAGTTTGCATTTGAAGAGTGGACCTCGTAATCGTAATGATGGACAGGATCTCTACTTTATACTGATAGACCAGTGTGTATTTTCTCATTTCTTAATAGAGGAAAAATGTAACATTATTAAGCTTATTGCCAATCTGTTCAAGACCTTGGTTTATGATGGTAATATGCCTTCCGACGTATAGAGGATAAAGAAGGGGGGATGATTGGACTGGCATTTTATTTGATTAATATGGTAGAAATGTAGTCATTAGTAACCAATAAACCTCTGCGTTAGCTAAAGACCCGACCAGTAACATTATGGGGAATCTGTTTTGAAAGTTCACATTGAATACATTTTCTGGTATTTAAAGTGCCAATATTTTATATTTCCCACTTGTGCTTTTACTGTCAAAGCTCAACTGAAAAGTCCACTGGTCCTAGTATGAGGATAAAATGATGTGTCGATTTTAAGATACATGCCATCTTATCATCTGACCGTCAGTTTTCAGAATGGATTTGGTCGCCGACCGTCACTCACCGCTAGCACAGTGACAAACCTTTGATTTTATATAGCTCAGTTGGGAAATGCCCTGACTAAAGAGCCTGTTCAAACCTGGAATCCCGGCAGTGTCATATTTTTCCTTCCAAGGTCAATAAATGAGTACCATCAATTGGTCGATATTAATAATAATATCAATTATTCAAATGCCAGTTCAATTAACTCTGTGAGCATGCACTAAAAAGTGCTTTGAGCCCCAATGGAAGAAAAGGCGCTATATAAATACTAGTTATTATTATTATTATTTTATATATAATCAATAGAGGAACCTAATAATATCTTTGCACTGGCAAAAGAGAGATGGTTATCCTTCAGTAGACCCCGACGGATACAATTGGCAACTATCCATGCTGATTGGTTAAGGGATCTGCAGTCATCAGTGTACACCTGCCGCAAGATCAACTGTGCCGCAACCAAGACCATAAAGTTCATTAAATAAAAAATCGTATTGTGTTCAAGGTTTAAATACTTTCATTCCCTACCTGACTGAGAGGTGTTTTGGAAAACTTTTAAGATGAAATAACAAACATTTAGAGAATGGTAAATATTTAAATATTTTTAAATTTAGACTTAGAAGTCTTATTGCTGTCTTTATGCTTGGCGATACGTATAACAAATGTAATTGGGCATTTTAAATGTGAAATAATAAAAATGTTTTTAAACAGCATTGATAATACCACTTCATTGGTGTAAAATGCTAAACTAAAATATAAAGTATATATATATATATATATATATATATATATATATATATATATATATATATATATAAATATATACAGGGAGTGCAGAATTATTAGGCAAATTAGTATTTTGACCACATCATCCTCTTTATGCATGTTGTCTTACTCCAAGCTGTATAGGCTCGAAAGCCTACTACCAATTAAGCATATTAGGTGATGTGCATCTCTGTAATGAGAAGGGGTGTGGTCTAATGAAATCAACACCGTATATCAGGTGTGCATAATTATTAGGCAACTTCCTTTCCTTTGGCAAAATGGGTCAAAAGAAGGACTTGACAGGCTCAGAAAAGTCAAAAATAGTGAGATATCTTGCAGAGGGATGCAGCACTCTTAAAATTGCAAAGCTTCTGAAGCGTGATCATCGAACAATCAAGCGTTTCATTCAAAATAGTCAACAGGGTTGCAAGAAGCGTGTGGAAAAACAAAGGCGCAAAATAACTGCCCATGAACTGAGAAAAGTCAAGCGTGCAGCTGCCACGATGCCACTTGCCACCAGTTTGGCCATATTTCAGAGCTGCAACATCACTGGAGTGCCCAAAAGCACAAGGTGTGCAATACTCAGAGACATGGCCAAGGTAAGAAAGGCTGAAAGACGACCACCACTGAACAAGAACCAAGCTGAAACGTCAAGACTGGGCCAAGAAATATCTCAAGACTGATTTTTCTAAGGTTTTATGGACTGATGAAATGAGAGTGAGTCTTGATGGGCCAGATGGATGGGCCCGTGGATGGATTGGTAAAGGGCAGAGAGCTCCAGTCCAACTCAGACACCAGCAAGGTGGAGGTGGAGTACTGGTTTGGGCTGGTATCATCAAAGATGAGCTTGTGGGGCCTTTTCAGGTTGAGGATGGAGTCAAGCTCAACTCCCAGTCCTACTGCCAGTTCCTGGAAGACACCTTCTTCAAGCAGTGGTACAGGAAGAAGTCTGCATCCTTCAAGAAAAACATGATTTTCATGCAGGACAATGCTCCATCACACGCGTCCAAGTACTCCACAGTGTGGCTGGCAAGAAAGGGTATAAAAGAAGAAAATCTAATGACATGGCCTCCTTGTTCACCTGATCTGAACCCCATTAAGAACCTGTGGTCCATCATCAAATGTGAGATTTACAAGGAGGGAAAACAGTACACCTCTCTAAACAGTGTCTGGGAGGCTGTGGTTGCTGCTGCACGCAATGTTGATGGTGAACAGATCAAAACACTGACAGAATCCATGGATGGCAGGCTTTTGAGTGTCCTTTCAAAGAAAGGTGGCTATATTGGTCACTGATTTGTTTTTGTTTTGTTTTTGAATGTCAGAAATGTATATTTCTGAATGTTGAGATGTTATATAGGTTTCACTGGTAAAAATAAATAATTGAAATGGGTATATATTTGTTTTTTGTTAAGTTGCCTAATAATTATGCACAGTAATAGTCACCTGCACACACAGATATCCCCCTAAAATAGCTAAAACTAAAAACAAACTAAAAACTACATCCAAAAATATTCAGCTTTGATATTAATGAGTTTTTTGGGTTCATTGAGAACATGGTTGTTGTTCAATAATAAAATTAATCCTCAATTAAAAATTAATCCTCAAAAATACAACTTGCCTAATAATTCTGCACTCCCTGTATATATATATATATATATATATATATATATATATATATATATATATATATATATATATATATATATATATATATATATATATATATATATATATATATATATATATAAATAATCGTCTGCACTTCTCACCTTAATAAAGCTGGCAACATTTTTTAAATGTTTTCAACTTAATAGAAATTGAAGGCTTTATTTATATGAAGTGATCGGACTTACAGTGCACTCACACCTGTTTGATAAGCATCATATTATACCCTAACAAGCTTAGTGACCCAACATTTTTCTTTTAACAAAAAAAATCACAGTTTCATTTTTTTTTTTTTAATATACTAATTTCCACTAAATTCTTAAATAATAATCTCTGCCTTATATTTAGCTTAGTCTTAGAAAATGTTGGAAAAATAGAAAAGGGCTACCTAACTAAGAGCCTTAAAATGACATCTTTGTTCATCAATATTTTCAGCTTTGTGTAGAAGTAGAAGAATGTTATATGTTACATACTTCAGCTCAATTTTCACATAAGATTTATATTGCTAGGGCAAAAATAACGTGTCTAGTTGTTGGTATTAATTAGACTTTTAGAATCTAATGGGTGTGTGCATAATTCAGGAGGTATCTTGTAAATTTGTATTATTTTTGTCTCCATGTGTCTAACTGGTGAGTTAATTGTGTTTCCTCTAATCCCTCGATGAGTGAAGTAAATGGTTAGGGAAGATCGTATTACAGAACAATTCTGACTGAAATATGATGAGTTTGACTCATGGCGGGCCACAAGTGATAATCTTGTTTTAAAAGAGATCGACATCTATTTTCCCACGTTCTTAAATCCCAGGCAGATCAGAAAGGATGACACAAATAGTAGAATAAAATACTTTGCAATATAATTGTGGAGTTTTGTAAATGTAACGTGGTTTGCTTTCAGGCCTCTGTTTCCCACCTGTTTGTTAGTGTCCTCCTTATCGGTTCAGATATAATGGATTTTTCCTGCATTTTTGCGTAGATCTTGGCAGGGTACCTCATACTTGACTAAGCTGGATCTCGTGAGATGTTGTTCAGATATAGTTGTATGAAAGAGCAATCAAGGTTTGGTAGGTAGAGGCCTATGGACCTAGAGGCGAGATATTGGTGACACTGTTGATCACAAAATCTTCAATCCTTCATTCTGACCACAATAGACCAAAAAAAACTCCCCACCACTAACTAGATGTAATATAACATTACATTAGTTGGGATAATATTGGGATGCAATGTTGTATCCCAAAAATTTACAACAATTTCCTCTTGGAAAAAAATATTTGTGTTCCCACTTATATATCTGTACCCTATGGGTCCACATCTTTCAGAATTTTTTTGTACAATTCTTACATATTCTAGAATATTTTTTTAATATTTTTGCTGGATATTTATATTGTTGCTAAAAATAACCAATGCAAACCAATTGCATCCAAATGGCATGTGTTTTGGCACCCGCACTTACTCTGTACTTCTTACATTTCCCAAAAACCTCACCATTAAATATCTGTAAAAATAGCACATAACACTGAACACAATTATCTCAGTCTCCAGGAATTGAACTTAAATACAGCCCTGTGTTTTGCCATCGGGAAGACCTTCCATGTAGAGCGAAATGTTACACTGATGGTGTTCAACAAAGGTACGTCTCCTATGGAGTCCTTAACCGCCAGTCATGCTTAGTTAATTGTAGCCCTTCTCTTGATCCAATCTCAACAAAATCTTAATCTCTTCCCCTGCTTTCCACGCCAGCTGCCATTTATCCATCAACATGCCGGGGAATCAGAAGAGGCTGTTTAAGTAAATTTTTAGAGGAACAAGCTGTATCCTTAACTAGGTATTGCTTGGACAGATCATTTAGTGTTAATAAGCCCTTAATATTTATGCCGACCGTGAAGCCATTATAATATCCAAATTATTATTAAATGGAATATTTAAGAACATATTTTTAGACACTTGGGCTGCTGCCCTCTCTCAAAAAGTTAAATATTTAAATGCAAATCTTTTAAAGGGACTGTATCATGTTTTTACTGTGCGTGAAGAGAATGAACAATGCTTGAAAATGATCTATACCTTGTGTTAGAAAATTGCAAGCAAATGCCTAAATTAGGAGAAAAATTTGTTTTAAATGTGTCTGTGGAATCTCCTGCTTATGACATCACCTGTGTCTAAACATGCAAATGTACTGGTTTTTATTGGGAAATGTGTAATTTGCATATCAGACCATAGCTGATGTCATAAAGAGGGGACTCCACAGACACATTTAAAACACATTTGTCTCCTAATTTAGGCATTTAGGCAATTTAATTTATACATAATGCAATGTATAGATCATTTTTAATTTAAAAAAAAAATTACATTTTACAAAATTACAAAAAATTACATTTTTTTATTCTCTACTGCCACAGTACAAGTAATGTTTATGTGATGCAGTCTCTTTAAATATATATCTAGTAGATTGTGCTTTGTACAGTGATTTTACTATTAAGGGGTGTTTTTTTTTATTCTTTTGCTGCCACTTTACAAGTACAATTACATGCATTGTACCATGCAATTTTTTTTTTTAGAACTAATTAAAATAGTACCGTGGAGTTAAAATGTTACCACTTATTGGCTAACTGAAAGTTTGATTGTTAGCTTTCAAGACCAACTTGATCTTGCTCTTGCAATCAAACTCTCAGCCAATACATTGTATCATTTTAACTCTACTTGTTTCCTATTAAGTAGAACTGAATCCGAATTATGGATCTGAAACGGCAAGGAATTATAGAACCAAATATGTTTTTTGTTTTTTTAAAGGAACAGTTACATTTACAGTGATAAAAAAAGTTTTTTTTTAGGTAAGTGTTGTATCATGTAGCGTGAAGAGACAGATCTCAGTCTTATCAGTCTTATATTTATTTTTAAACTGCAAATAATGGGGGATAGCAATTTGTGTAGCAATAGTAACAGTTCTGTCTATCTCTCCACGCCATACAGCACCCCCAGCTCACTGTAACCCCGCCCCCACCACTTGAAACAGCTTAGTTGGGTGAAATGTGGAAACTGTTTTGTCCTCCCTTTTACTGATGTTACTGAATGAGGGCCCTTAGAAATGATTTTCAATGCAAAGTACAGGAGAAATGGAGCTTATTTTAAGTAAAAATAATTGCTTTTCAAATATATATAATGTTATCATTATTAGGCTAGTAAGTATCACAAAAGGATTTTTTTAAAAAAGGCAGCTCTGTATCAAAAGCAAAGTCCACCAAGGAAGGCAAATATCTATAGCATTAGAAAACAGAAAGTTGTGGAAGATGGATTGAAAGCTTCCCCATAACGGAGAGCAGTGGTGTATCTGGGTTTTGTGCTGCCCTAGGCAGACAAAATTTGGGAACCCCCATTACATGCTCCAATCACCCCATTACATACACATCACATGTCCCCATAACATGCTCCATTACACCCTCACATACCTCGATCATCCTGGTTACATGCCTCCATCATGCCTGTTACATGCCCCAATCACCACAATACAAGCCCCCATGACCCCCAATACATGTCCCCATCCCCTCCAATACATGTCGCCATCACCCGCAATACATGCCCTCATCACCCCCAATACATGCCCCCATCACCTACAATACATGTCTCCATCACCCCCAATACATGTCCCCATTACCCCCAATACATGCCCCATCACCCCAGGACTTACCCTTGTCCCTGATGGATAGTGGCAGGCATCATGGTGTCCTCCATGCTGCCTGTCTGGCTCCCCCGTGGTGTGGTCAGAGAGGTCACGTGATCTGACGCGTGTCTGACGTCAGAGAGCCGGGTCACATGACCTGTCTGCACTTCCCGGTCATACTGCACGGGGAGCAAAACAGGCAGCACATAGGTTTCTCTGTGCTGCCTGTTCAGCTCCTCCACATGCAGACTGCTTGCAGGCAGAGTGGTGGAGGCTTTTTAATATTTATTTATTTATTTTTGCATTTTGTGCCGCCCCTTAAAGGCATACAAGGCAAGTGCCGCCCTAGGCACTTGCCTTGTTTTCCTCGTGCTAAATACAGCACTGACGGAGAGCACACTGTACCACCAACGAACTGTGAAGGCGGAGGATGAGACTTGGATCCAGAGCTCTGAATTTTACCCATTTCGGGGAAAACAGGGTTAAATTTCCCACAAACATTATAAGGTCTTTATGAAGTACAGAATAAATTAATTGTATTTGATCACACAAGATCTATGCACATTTATGGCTGATATAATGATTTATTAATTCTCCATCTCCCTGGTATTAAGAACAACAGTCTAGCTCTCAAAGATCTTAAGGTTGTCCTAGAAGAACATAGACATAATTTGGCTAATACTATATCCTGTGCAATAAACCAATAAATGGAAACCGTCCTACGACCTCACAGCTTGTGGGTTCAGTGTTTGCGGTTATAATTAAAAAATATATATTTTGAAAATAGAACCTGAATCAGTCCCCAACTTACGTATCGTCTTCACTTTAATTTTCACTAGAAAGTTCTTCTTTTCAAACACCACATCTGTCTATAAGTGCGTTTAACCCCAAAACTCGTAATTTTGTGCAAGGAACCCGACCTGATTTTTTTTAATTATTTGTTTTAAAGAAACATTCCACCTTCGCCATCCAACTTGAAAGCCCTAATATTTTCTATTCACCATAATATGTTTGGGAACACATTCCTGGAGTTACAAGTTCTTAATTATTTCCTTAATTCATTGTAAGGTTCTTACAATAAAAATAAAACATGGCTTTGGATCCAGTACAGGCCCTAGGATATCACTACCTTCTCCTTTAAACTCTGTCTACCTTGAGGGATTTAACGAACATTAAAATGACTGATTGTTACGAGAACCATCCTAGCAGATGTGATCCTTTCTTACTTGTGACCCTTGAATCTCAGCCTTTCCTCAATTCCAAACAATTTAAGACAGACGCGGTCAGATTTTCAATATTTTATATTTTTTGTGCGTCTCAACTGAGTGATTTAATTTTTTTTAACCTAATTGCTCAATTTGAGGGGTTTGTGTGTGTGTGTGTGTGTGTGTGTTTTCTGATAAAGGTGACTATAATGTTTTTGTTTAAAAAAAATGATCACAGAAACACTTTAAGAACAAAAAAACTTTAAAGACAGTTCTCTCGACTAAATTACCCTTGGCTTAATTGTGTTTCTAAAATAATACATTTGTGATCCAGCTAAGAGAATGTGGTTTTGAAAGAGATGCCCAAATTCAACAGAATGCATTGGTTTGGCCAGCATTTCAAAGTTCTTGGAGAGGGGAGTTATGACTTGTGAACCTTCTATCTGAGCTAATATTTCCACGCGTGTTGTGAAAGTGAAATGCTAATATACCTCCATCTTCAAGTGCCAGTGAGCAAGACATGTTTTTCTTTTTTTTATAATGAAGGTCTACTGTGATATGTGTTTCAACTTACATTCTGCGGTGGTTTCAAACAGTGGACTGTGTAAAGTTCTTAGGCCTATCAAAGGGAAAATTGAAGTCAATCCAAGCTCACGGGCTTGACTTGGTACCTTCATCAGGAACTTTCCATTGGATTCCTTGGCAACTGTTCCACTTTGAGAACTGGTCCGAGAATTGCTCCACTTTTCCTTGATTCGTTGCCTGATTAGAATAACGTATACAGAATATTGTACAATGTTCATTAAGCGGAGCAATCAGCAGGGCTGTTTTCTATGGCGATGTATAGATGTATTCAAAGATTTCTATTGTGCTTCTCCGTCGAAAAAAAACAAAAAACTAGCCAAGCACAAATTACACTTTTTTTTTTAGAGAATAACACAACTTAAAAATAGTGAAAGTGATAAGTAGTTACTTATTGTTTTTATCTGGAAATAGTGGCCAGGACAAATAGGATAAAAAAAAAATCAGTCTTTTGTGAAAACAAGGTGTGTATACAACAAATAAAAATAGATGCAACACATATACAATAAATAAATAAAGATACACAAATACACAACAAATAAATATTGATACAAAAATAGACAATAAATATGGATCTAAAAATAGACAAATAAATATAGATACAAAAATAGACAACAAATAGAAATTGATACAAAAATAGACAACAACCAAATCTAGATACAAAAATAGACAACAAATAAATATAGATACAAAAATAGACAACAAATACATATTGATACAAAAATAGACAACGTCTTATCTATTTTTGTTAAACATTTCCACATCATTAAATAAAGGATGAGAGGTCAATACAGATAGACCCAGTGCACTAAAAATGCATTAGTAAGGAAATGTAATATATTTAAAAAGTATTTTTTTATGATGTTGTTTATTTTCTCTGTGAATTATTTTTTTTTACTGTTTCTTGGGTGGGATGGGGGGGGGGGGGGGGTTAGGCGACGGTGTGTTTGTTTTTAGAAGACAAATTAACTGAAAAACTATGGTATAGGAGGAGTGCAGTTTATCACAGTCCTGAGAGCTACTCTCCATCTTTCTATAGGGTCCACTCAATAGTGTCATTTTCAAATACTTGTTTTTATACTGTAAGTGTCTACTCAATGAAGAGTGAATTGCAGGAAATTTCAAACTTTAAACCAATGTGGTCGAGTTGGAAATATTCTTAAATGCAGGTGAATGGGAGAACTCGGCTACTTTGGCCTCAAGGTTGAAATTCCCATCTCAATTCCCTCTTTCTCAGTTCTCTCTTTATTGAGTAGACCTTAATCTGATTCTGGTTTGTGTCTTTCTACAGCTGTGTGCAGAACTTTGATGTGAGAAAATACCAATGGGGGCAATGAATCCTGCTGCTTACATGATGGGAATGTAACATTGTGGGACAGGAAGTGAGGAATATATACACAAAATTATTGGCACACACTGTTACATGAATTATTGTGCTACAACACATGGAATATTTAAACAGTTTAAACAAAGAATATTCTGCTGAGAATTTATTAAAACAAAGACTTTCCTTGGAAACTGCAGCAGAAAAGGGTGGCCACTGTCCACGTCACATGGGGCTACCACCGTTCTCTGCAGCCACTATTACAAGCCCGGGAAACAATAGAATAAACCATCTCATGTTCAGGACAGCATTACTCTTATCAAACGCATGCTTAAACTCCTGTACTGTACTAAACTCTCCCTATTTTGCTGGAAGACCGTTCCTTGCATCCACCACCATCTAATAAAATAAAATATTTATTTAAGGCCATGTCCTCTTGAGTCTGGGATAATTATCACCTGGGAACCTTAAACTGGTTAACACACCTGAACCAGCAAAAACAAGAAACATGGATATATTAATTTGATCATTAGTACAACACATATTTTATTAATATTATTATTATTATTAGTTCCATGCTGAAGTTTTGTTATTTCTTTTTATATTCAATATTCTTTATTTGGCTTTGATAGCTTATATAAACGAACACACGTCACATACAATAAACATTCGTAAACATAAATACTCAGCGTAGCTATAAAGTGCAATTTTAACAGTCTTTTAGTTTTTTTTATTTTCTTGCAGTAAAAATAACTAACTCCAACATTATGGGCCGGGCAGGTTAGACGGAGAGGGGAGCTGATCACTGGTTATTGTAACAGTGAAGGAGATCCATGTAGCAAAGATTAATTAGTTTTATTTTATGTTTGGATGGAAGCAAGAAAAAGAATGAAAAAAAAAATACAAAGAACAGAGTGGTATTACCAGATACCGATGATATAAACAATGCTAAAAAAAAATCTTCAATATCATCTAAATCTTTATTAACATGTTTTAATTTATTTGAAGTGAGTCGCATTATAAATGCTATATATTTAGATAGAGATCATGCACTATGGACTATTTTTAATATTTCTTTTTATTACAAAGTACCATAAAACAGCAACAATGAGTATCAAAGCAATGCAAATTGTCTCTTTCATTCCTCAAAATATCGTCTCACACACAAGGTGTCCGATTAACACATTTCAGCAGGAAATCACCTGACGTCTTCTCATACATATTTCCGGCTTTCAAGTGATTTGGGCTTCAGGCAGAGGCACTTTGCCTGATTATATATATATATATATATATATATATATATATAAATTTTAAGTGTTTTTAGACAGGTTCACAAAAGTAATTGCGTACTAAAATGTTTGACTTTTTTTTAATTCTATCTAATGTTTCTTATTTTTTTCACTTACGTTTATTAGAATTTTTTTGTGATTTCTTTATTATTGTTTTCTCTTTTTTTTTTTGCATTATTTTACATTCTTATGTCCATAAATATTATTGGCAAAACTAGGAATATCAAACAGCTCCCCGTATTAATACAATCTTGCAAAGTTTATAATTTGGCCAACGCTGTAATGAATGGTTTGTTTTTATTGTAACAAGTTGTGTTCATTACTCTTTCAGGCTTGGATGCTGATGGGGTATACAGAGTTAGTGGAAACCTTTCGACGATACAGAAGTTGAGATTTGTTGTAAATCAGGGTAAGTTATTATTCACATAATGGACATGTTTTGACTTTCCTTAATGTAACCGTGTTATTCTTGGAAATTAGACTTATTTTTCTCTCTCCTTCTCTTATTTTTTACTTTCCCATTGCAATTTTGATCAATGTTTGGATTCTTCCACGGAGCCTTTGATGATAATGTTTTTGGCTTATCTGGAAATGAAAGGCGAAAGAGAGGAAAAAAAAAAAAAGTTTTGTGGTTAGCTTTTGAACTTTTCAGAGCAATAATGGCCACAGGGGAAGACTTTTCCTGGCAATTGATTGTCTCATAGAACTAAAAGCTCAGGGCTCGAGCTACTCCATCATTAAACGCAGGAAATGCCCATCCCATAGGTCGCTCTAACTATTGTGAGAATTCCCTGCAAATAAGACATTCCACCACTAAGTAATTACTGAATGCAGCATGAAATGTTTTTTACCTTTGTTGACCATTCATTTTTATCAGTCAACTAGAACTTTTTTTCATCGACCGTTCTGTAATCTGCTCATTGCAGATGGTTCTTGTTGGCTATTGTGTGTATATTATAAAATGAATAATAAACAGTAGCCAGGAAGGAGGGGTTCAGATATTATCTGCTTTTTCGATAAAAGTCCAGGTGATGTTACTTTTGATTATTTTGAAGGTATTCACTTTATATACCTCAGAAGGATTAAGGGCTGAGATGAACCTACAGTTTAAACAGATTCTACAGATGGTGTATTAGCTTGCTTGCTGTCTCCAACCAGGAAATCAAACTCAAAAGATTACGTTTGAAAAAAAACACTATTCTTCTTCCTAATGTTCCATATACGTAATATAAGTTCCACCACAGAACCCAGAATGGTCTGTAAATCAGATGGTATATTTGCATCAAATCCAGTGAAATGCGGAATAGTAACTCAGAACTAGACGGAGAATAAATAGAATTCATACATTGAGATTAAGAACATAAGAGATCCATTAGAATCTAGTTTTAGATTTTTGGGGCTAACAATGTACACTCTATCGGTCTCCTTATCACCTTCCCTTCTCCTTCACCCTTTTCTTTATTGTTTTGGGTAAACACATATTTTTGTCTTAATCTTCACCGTTCTGTTATCACATCCTGTAATCATTTTCTAGGCACTCGTCCCTGTAAATTTTTGTTTCATTGACGTAGACCTTTTAAGATAAGAGTTCAGGACTTTTATCCAAGCCGTACACAATCACAGTGAACAAATCAATCCAAAATATCTCCCTGTTTGCCATTATTTTTACATTTTTATTATTTAATTTAAACATAGACAGCAGTCACATTTCACGGAAAATGTGTGCTTTGATACTGCCACACTCAAGAGTGGTGATGTTATTTACTTTATGCTCAAATTCAAACATTTACAGTACTGTTTAAAAGACTCACTACACAGGTAAATGCAAATTGTGTAGCCCTAGTTCCTTTTACAAAGAGAATATGTATGCTTTTTGCCTGCACAGTAAATATACTATTCGGTTTGTGTTCTATGTCCATCAAAAGACAGTTACATTGACTATGTTTTTTTCTAAACTTTGTATTCTATGGGGGTTCTATAAGTGTAATCACTGATATCGAACAACATGGTTTGCTTGTTCTAAGATTATATTCAGTAGTAATTTACTCTCCTTTTTAAAATCCCATGAGGATCAATGTTAGAGTTAGAAACCGACAGCACTAGTGTCTTCCTAGATTCGTATTGATTGGCTAAGCAAAGCACGTCATGTTCTATACATCTTTAACCGATACAAATGAATTAATTTCTAAAGACAAATGTTATTAAAGTGTCGCCATATAACTTTAAATTAACTGTCAGTCAGTATTAGTGAGTTGTAGTGATAATCACCATATATTGGGATCACCAATTACTATGGGGACTATTTACTATACATTGTATAGTTAAACTTGGGAGATTAAATATTTGTCTCTACTCACCTGCAACTCTTTAAATACTTAATGTAAATAACTGAATTTAAAGTCACTCTCTCACTTAGTAATCCCTCCTTAACAGTGTTGGCTCTGTTAAGGAAAAAAAAAAAAAAAAAGACAATTGTTTAGCTAGTATTGTTTGTTAATTTTGATATAATTTATAATATTGTTTTATTAAAACATTATTAACAGTGTTGGCTCTGTTTAAAAAAATGTGAACTTAATATGTTGATGATTATCTCAGTCTATAAAGAGAACTAAAATATTGACAGTCAAATACATTTAAGTAAAGTTTATATTTATGAAGTGTGTAATTGTTATGTCAACCTTAGAAAGGAACTATTCTTGATCTCCATATACAGTAAAAGAGGAAAACTTTCTTGCAAACCAAAAAAGTGTGATTTAATATAAGTGTAGACGTTATTTCTGCAACCCTTCCGAACAATCCACTTTAGGGAAACTATTCTGTCCTGACTTTAGGAAACTGTTTTTTTTTTTCTAATACAGCATAGTAAAGGTCAAAACCCCAACTTTCCTGATATTTGCAATATTATTGGGATCATCAATCAAAACGAAAATTGAGTAAATGTTTCTATTCTCTGTTATTACAAACAGGAAGGCTATAACCAAGCATGAGCAGGTGTAAGCATAGTATAGAATAATCTGTTCAATCCTCAGTCCATCATGCGTACAAAATAAATAAAATGAGTACCATTAAATTAACTCTTAGGGTAATATGTATAAAAAAACTCCCTCACTGAAAAGTGTCGGGAGTTTTATAAAAAAAAAAATGGCACAACTGCCATTTTTTATTTATAATGGTGATTGCGCATTTTTTTATAACGCCAACAATAATCTGAGTTCTGTCACCACCTGAAAGTGTCTATGTGATGGACGCGGTGCAGACTCTCAAAATTTGTCGGGGGTCTGCTTCTAAATAGGTTCACACGCTTTTTGCACTTTCGCCGTGTGTTGTCTTTATACATGGCACCCAAAGTATCATCCGCTGGCTGTTGGGCAATTATAACCTCCCCAGAATGTTCTTGAGGACGTAGGGAATATCTCAGTGTACCCTTCTTGCTTAAATACTTTGTTATTATTATTACTACCCACCACAGGAGCATTTCTACAAACAAAGGATTTACTTTATGGAACTGAAGGAAAACATAATGAATTAATTGCAAACACAAAAAGTTGAGATCATCAAGTTATTTTCCAGTATTTAAATTTTCATCAAAAAAATAATAAATAAAATAAAAACAACAACAATGGTTTGGAAGGCTTACAGAACCTTTTATTTCTTTGTGCACCTGGAAGGGGTCCAGAGAGTGACACAAGAAAACCAATAACGGGAAGAAAAATTGGAGTGGCAAGAAAGGACTAAAACAGTGGGGGGTGCGGGAAAGGTTGCATTGGAAACAGAATGTCTGTGAAAAATATGATTGTTTCTTATATTCTCATGTGTGCAGGGTTGGTAAAAAAAACCTTGCTCTGTGAATAGGTCACACAAGTGATGATAAGGGGCCTTGAAGGGGTCCCAAGAAGAACACTTGGTCCATTATCACAGCCACATTTAGCCGTATGACTTGTGATTTGAATTTATATTTATTTATTCAGCCAGCCATACCTTTTGCCTTTTTATTATTGTAGCAAGAAATAAATTCTAGAATTGGGAGAAAAATATTCCATCACTTGTTACCATTTCAGTTGGCAAAGTAGGTAGTTCTGAGAGAAAGAATGAACCCCAGAATTTTGCCAACTTGGATATTTTGGCCATAAATTTTTGATTCCCTAGTCAATTCCAACAATTTCTTCTTTCATGACTAAAACTCATATCGAATAAGCACAATTGTATAGTACAGAGCCTGGCAATAAATCTTAATTATCCAAGTCCTAGAGGAGACTCAAAATCTGTGATCAGTGTCATGGAACCAAACCATTGCTGGCTATGCCATAAATGGTGACAAAATATTTACCCAGAAAAGCTCACCCATCATACCATCTGCTTCCCAATAGAAGCAGGATTCTTCATGACGTAGAACTGAGGCAGCTATTGACTAAAATGTGAGTTGCAGGTGAGTCGAAGTGAGATAAGGTGAGATGAACATTTCATCTCAACAATTTAACTATACATTGTGCAAGGGACAATTCTGGTGAAAGCCCCCCTCCTCAACCCACCCATGCTGAGCAAATTCACAAGGTTTGTCCCTGCACAATTTATAGATAAATTGATCAAATGAAATGTTCATCTCACCTCATCTCGCAACTGAAAAATCAAGACTGACGTGATATTGAATATGAAAAGGAATTGATGTTTCCCTTTTTTTTGGGGGGGGGGGGGGATCTCCATTTGTTTTTCCTTCTACCCCTTGGAAATAGTGTCATTTTCAAATACTTTTTGTTTATACTTAAAGATCTACTCAATGAAGAGGGAATTGCAGGCCAATGTGGCTGAGTTGGAAAAATTCTTCAATGCGGAGAATCTATTTTTGGCTGTTGCGACATATATTTTGAACCTATTCATCAATTTAATCTATTTAACTATACCAGAGTGCTACTCCTATACTGTTAGCCTTACGTTTTAAAATTCCCATCTCAGTTCCCTCCTATTCTCTCGTTATTGAGCAGACCCTTTATTATTTTTTAATGTTTTATGACTAATTCCCCAAGTTCAATATAAAACATTTTTTTAAAGGGCCTTCCCCTACAGTCAAACTAACTTTTTTTGTTATTAATCAAAAAGCAAGATCTAACACCATTCCATATGTTAGATGCATAATTAAATAATTGGACTCACCAAATACTATTTCTAATGAAGCCACAAACTGCAAAAAAAAAAAGTGTTAACAATTGAGTGTTTCTATTAGCTAAACTACCAATGAAATAATTTAATAATGAAAGAAAAAGCCTGCTTGATTAATTGTCGCAGAGTAAAATTTACAATAAACCTGTCTTGATCAGACTCTTCACAGGAGCACCATTACTGTCTGTGCAGTTGTTTAACAAGGATTTAATTGGAAAGATAAGTGAATGCACGTTTAAAAGTATTCTTAATTTGCTTTATAATCACCCCATCCTTCAAAGTATTGACAGCACCCGGAACAAACCCTTTCTACTTTTATAAGTATTATTTTCCATATGTGCATCATAAATTATAGAGTTTTAATTGGAAGATTTATGAATTTCAACACAGGGAGAGAAAAAAACATGCATTTTTACAACAGCCCAGGGTCTTTGTTACTAAAGAGAATGCTTTTTTGTGTAAAATGTGAGCTAATATATTAAATCATTAAGAGTAGTTTCACCAAATAAGGCTAAATATTTATAAACTCCAGTATAAATTTAATGCAGGGTAGAAATTCTTGTTTAAAGTGGTATTAAACTGTCAAGTCGAAAATATCTTTATATCAGGTGTAATAAATCTCAGAAATATTTTTTTTTAGTTAACAAGGAGTGTTTAATTGATGATAGGACAGGGGTTTTTACTCCTGTAAGCACTGGACTAGTCTCTTAAATTTATGAATTTTGGATGGTCTGATCTCTAAATTGTAAAACAGCGAAGCTACTATGTGAAAAGTACTGTTTAAAAGACTCACTGCAATTCCAAATGTATAAACTAACAGAAAACTTTAGACTTCGTGGGTATCTTAAAAATATGTCACAGGTGCTAGGAGCTCTTATGATACATTTATTTTTTTATTAATACCTTTCTCTAAGGAAGAGGAATTACCTTATATTTAGATTTGAAAAAGTCCTAGTTATGATTTTTTTGGTTCATATTTATCGTATTTGGTTATATTTTTATAGTGTGTTTAAGAACCTATTAACAAAAGTTTGGCAAATTTTTATTTGGGCTAGAGCAAAAGTTATACTCATTTTAGCAAGGACTGTGATAAGATTTCTGTCTGAATCTTGTACATCATAGTATTCTCCTGCTTTATTAACGTTTCCATTTGACTAGTGTTATTTTTGATGGTAAGTTTTGAGTTAGTTTTATTCATTTGTGACTAAAATGCCATTTTAGTTGACTAAACCTCCAGCAGTGAGGGAGGGAACAGGTCTGAGAAGCTGTTACATAGTGTTAAGTTAACTTGCTAGGGAGATGGGAGGGAACAGGTCTGAGAAGGCTGTTACATAGTGTTACGTTACCTTGCTAGGGAGATGGGAGGGAACAGGTGTGAGAAGGCTGTTACATAGTGTTAAGTTAACTTGCTAGGGAGATGGGAGGGAACAGGTCTGAGAAGGCTGTTACACAGTGTTAAGTTAACTTGCTAGGGAGATGGGAGGGAACAGGTCTGAGAAGGCTGTTACACAGTGTTAAGTTAACTTGCCAGGGAGATGGGAGGGAACAGGTCTGAGAAGGCTGTTACGTAGTGTTAAGTTAACTTGATAGGGTGATGGGAGGGAACAGGTCTGAGAAGGCTGTTACATGGTGTTAAGTTAACTTGCTAGGGAGATGGGAGGGAACAGGTCTGAGAAGGCTGTTACGTAGTGTGAAGTTTAACTTGCTACGGAGATGGGAGGGAACAGGTCTGAGAAGGCTGTTACATAGTGTTAAGTTAACATGCTAGGGAGATGGGAGGGAACAGGTCTGAGAAGGCTGTAACATAGTATTAAGTTAACTTGCTAGGGGGATTGAAGGGAACAGGTCTGAGAAGGCTGTTACACAGTGTTAAGTTAACTTGCTAGGGAGATGGGAGGGAACAGGTCTGAGAAGGTTGTTACACAGTGTTAAGTTAACTTGCTAGGGAGATGGGAGGGGAAACACTCACGTGAAAGTACCAGGTAATCAGATGTAGGAGTATCCTCTTTCTCTGCAGTTTGCTGGGCATTGTTCCAAGCTGCAGACAGGCACATGGAGCCTGTGTCTCAGCTAATCCAGCTGCAGATAGAGTCAGGGGACTGAAACAGTTGACAAAAACTATGACGAAAATGTTTAGTCGATGAAATTAAAACTGTTTGGTAGCTGGTAATGCACTGAGGGCTGTGGCAGTTGGAATTATTCTGAGACGTCTTCCTTTCTGTCAGCTGATGGTGAGCGGAAGGCTCTATCACTCTGTTAATAAGAGAATACGCGTTGATCCATTTGTGGTTTTGATATGGCTAACACACATTTATATATGAGGTCTTTGAAGGTACAACCATGGTGTTTGCGAGTAAGATTGACATTGATTCAAATGTATAGTGTTTCGAAACATCAGAGTTCATTGCTTTGACCACCTTAGATGTTGCGAGAGTCTCTGAGTGTGTTAAATAGTGATCAATTCTCGTAAGTGTTTTGGTCAACCACAGGCTGTTATCAGAACGATTGTGGTGAACCAGAGAAAGCCACATGTTGTAATAACAATGTACTGCGGCCACACATCAGACCTAGTTCAGAATGTGTTATCATAGATCAGTGATCCTTCCCATTGCAGATGTTTAGCAACTACATGTCCCATGATGCCTCAGTGCTGATTAAACAGTATGGGAAGGTCGTTCCCAAAGATCTACAGTGCAAAGGTTAGCTTTATGCTTCACTGGCATAAATCTGATAATAAAGAGAGAGTTTTTTGGGAGATTTTATTTTGCTGCAATAACATTTGCTAACCATGAATTTTTGATTTATTATTACTATTAGTAGCTGATAGATGCAGACAGTTTGTCAGTTATTTAAATTTTTTTCCTCTAAACAATAAGCTACATTGGGGAAAAAAAGGTTTTAAGCATTTCTATCATTGTTCTACAATTTAAAGAGTGAGTAAAACCACCAATCGTTTTCTTTTTCTCTCTCTCCATGAAGGACCATTTTTTGCTGTGTTTGCATCATTTTCAAATGGTGCTTCTGCAAACACTAATATGAGCAACTAGAAAGTACAACACCTGTAGCCGGGAGCAGTCAGACAGTGAGACAGACATGAGATATCAGCACTGTAGTAGAATAAGGAGGATACAAAGACATATATTCTTGCCAGATTGCTACCCAGCCACACACATTTCTGCTTTTCTGCTAAATAGCAAGAAAATGTATGGCAGTTTCAATGTCTCAATCTTTTTATTGTGATCCACATTTCTATACCTTGCTGGTACCTCTATGTTGAAGGCATAAAGTTGAAATACTGGCAGTGTTGGATGCAATGTGGGAGCTAAACACTGTGTTATGCTAACATCACAGGTGGCAGTGGATGTGTACACAGGATATACAATTTGCCAGCCATGTTGTTGGATTTAGTAGCCATGCAGCAAGTGTTGGAAGATCACATCAGATAAATATAGATTTCAATCTGTATACTTTCTGGGGAAATTGTGATTATACCAACCTGAATCTAAACTTCTTGGCCACAGTTTTTGTGTATAGCTGGGTCCACTTTAAATAACTCATTCATTGAATGGAAGTGTGTTGACCTACCACCACTAACGCACCATGGATTTAATGAGAAGAAGTTTGAATATACCTTGTGAGTTGCTGCCACAGTGATCAGTCTGCTTTTTTTTTAAAGGATTTTCCCTCAGAACTACTTTTAATTAAAACACTGACTTTCACTTGCTTTTCTCAGTAGCCAAATTCTTTAATCCGATTAGATCATATCAGTAAGGTATGCATTATTATTATTATTAAAAGTAAAGATAATTGGAAAAAAAGGATTATTTTACCATTTTGGTCTCTCTCTATCAGACCATAACTGTCTTGATTACCTGTAATGGCTGGAAAAGACAGAGGTCGCAAGCTAAGGGGGGAAAAAAATAATTGCAGACATCCAATTATTATAATTGTATAACTCTATAATGAGTTCAGTTGTTTTGTTTTTATTCTTCCCTCCTGCTAAAGATTTTTTTTTTTCCTTTTTCAATGGTTTCAGGTTTTTTTTTTAGTTGCATGAAATTGACAACACCTGGGGATCTTACAAAAATACCTACTTTACATCTCGGTCACTGAGTAATTTGGGACATAGCGATCGATTGGAAATAGTTTGTCTTTCTGCTGCTGCTCTTGTCTTATTTATTTTTTTAGACACTTTATTCGCAGTTGCTTCCTTGTCTTGAAATGTTTTCTGAAATGTGCTTCTTTTTAACACTTGTATAACTATATCAATTGAATTCTTTAGTGGTGTTTTTGCATCAAATGTTATAGCTTAGTACAAGCCAATACATATTTGCCAACTTCTAGGGTTATGATCTGGGGTCAGAACATGGCAGGGCGGAGCCTAAAGACGGCAGGCTTATGTGATGCCACGTGACTCCATGTGAAACCAAAAAAACATGACTGTCCCTGGCAGTGGCGTAGCGTGGGTTGTCAGCACCCGGGGCAAGGCAAGTAATTTGCGCCCCCTAACCCGTGGATTTTAGCACTCGAGTCTCTTCTACTAGATTAGTTAAAGAAACCCTTACCCCCCAAGCACATGTATTGTTTGTTATGAAAATACTTATGTAATTAAAGTAAAATGCATCTAAATACAAGTTTTTCTCATTCTCCACATCATGTGGCACCTGCCGCCGCTGCCAGCTTCTTCTTGCTGCTGCCTGGGCTGGTCTGGTGTGGTTCTCTCCCGCGATCAGTGCTGCGCTGGGCGGCCGCTGCACTGTCCCTCCCCCAGATAGTCCCTCGCTCTCTCTTCGCACCAGGGCCTGGAAAAAATTACATACCAGCCCCATAGCATTGCGGAGTCATCAGAATTCAGCTTAACAGCCCATTAAAATGCGGACGGCATATAACGCCCTAACAGCGTTAAAGGGACACTATAGTCACCCAGACCACTTCAGCTCAATGAAGAGGCCTGGGTGCAATGCCCCTCAGGTTTTAACCCTTCACATGTAAACATAGCAGTTTCAGAGAAACTGCTACGTTTACATTTGCGGTTAAGTCTTCCGGACAGACACTAGAGGCGCATCTGCAACGCTGGAGCCTGGAGGCACATTTCGCCTCCATCGCGCAGAGTGTCCATAGGAAAGCATTGAGAAATGCTTTCCTATGGACACTTTGAATGCGCGCGCAGCCATGCGCATTCAGCTCCAGTGACGTCGGACGGGGAGCTGACGTCAGACAGGGAGGAGAGGTCACCAGCACCGAGGGAGCCTGGCGCTGGATTAAGGTAAGTAACTGAAGGGAATTTAACCCCTTCAGCACCACGGGAGTGGGACCCTGAGGGTGTGGGCACACTCAGGGTACTAAAGTGTCAGGAAAACCGCTTTGTTTTCCTGACACTATAGTGATCCTTTAAGAGTTTAAGGGGTTATTTTGGTCTGGGGAAGCCAAATGGTTATACACCTATGCTTTAAACCAGGAGTAGACATCCTTTGCCACTCCAGATGTTGTTGACTACACCTCCCATGATGCTTTGCAAGCCTTAATGGAGATGTAGTCAAAAAACAAAGGGAGTGTCAAAGGTTACCTACCCCTGCACTAAACCAAAAATATATAATACAGTTCCTACCCCATAAATATAATATTTAATGCTATGATATTTAATGCTCTCATCCAACCCCCTTCCCTCCACAGTTCCTAATAAATATATTACAAATATAATTCCCTCACCCCTGTAGCCCCACCTATTTACATTTCCTTCTACATACACACATATATATAGATTATTCATTAGGCCACAAATGTAAAAAATATAATCATTGCCTCATCTCAAATTCCCAAGTCAGATCTTTCCCATCCCCCCTCTTCCCCTAATACACTGCTGACCCCCCTCCCCCTAATACACTGCTGACCCCTCCCTCCCCTAATACACAGTTGACCCCCATCCCCTAATACATTACTGCCCCCCTTCTTCCCTTCCCCAATACATTACTGCCCCCCTTCTTCCCTTCCCCAATACATTACTGCCCCCCTTCTTCCCTTCCCCAATACATTACTGCCCCCCTTCTTCCCTTCCCCAATACATTACTGCCTCCCTTCTTCCCTTCCCCAATACATTACTGCCTCCCTTCTTCCCTTCCCCAATACATTACTGCCTCCCTTCTTCCCTTCCCCAATACATTACTGCCTCCCTTCTTCCCTTCCCCAATACATTACTGCCTCCCTTCTTCCCTTCCCCAATACATTACTGCCCCCCTTCTTCCCTTCCCCAATACATTACTGCCCCCCGTCCCCAATACATTACTGCCCCCCCGTCCCCAATACATTACTGCCCCCCTCCCCCATACATTACTTCCCTCCCTCCCCCATACATTACTTCCCCCCCTCCCCATACATTACTTCCCTCCCTCCCCCATACATTACTTCCCCCCCTCCCCATACATTACTGACCCTCCCCTCCCCCATACATTAAATGACCCCTCCCCTCCCCCATACATTAATGACCCCCCTCCCCCATACATTAATGACCCCCCTCCCCTCCCCCATACATTAATGACCCCCCTCCCCCATACATTAATGACCCCCCCCCCCCTCTCCAATACATTAATGACCCCCTCCTCAATACATAATACAATAGGTCCCCCAAGCCCCTTTATTCTTACCTTTACAAATTCCACTTCCAACAGCTCAGGGAAGAAAGGCCGCGATGCAGTTTCAGAAGAGCCTCCGCCGCGCAGCCGCCGGATGTGACGTCACGCCGTCATTTGCCGCTCACATCCGGCGGCTGACAGGAAGTATCGCGCGGTTGTGGCTGCGGCCGCGCGGCCGCATAGGGCTAGTGCGCCCCCCCAGATATTGCGCCCCCCCAGATATTGCGCCCGGTGCGGCCGGCCCCCCCTGCACCCCCCACGCTACGCCCCTGGTCCCTGGTAAATCTGGGACTGGTGGCAATTTTGATCGGTCACCACTAAAACCTTTAGTACAGATTTGTATTTGCACAATTTAAAAGAAATGACTGCACTGTGGACATCAAGGAAGAAATAAAGAAGGAGAGAAAGAAAAAAAGGGTGGAGGAAGATAACAGAAGAAAAATGATCAAAATAGGTAACAAAATATCGATAAAAATAGTAAAAAAAAAATTGTGTTAAAATATCAATTAATTATCCTGGGTAGAAAAAATATTTACATTTTTTGCATTTTTCTATAAATTTTCATCATAGGTCACTTATTCAGTGAGATGTACAATAGTTCTGCGAGTGTTGAAAGCTATACTGTGCTCTTCTCTTAATTAGATTAAACAAGGCTCCCGATAGTACACATAGGAAAGGCTTAATATGCCTTAATATACCATTTTACCCACGTATTCATAGAATCGATAGTACTCCATACAGCGTAGTGAGCGCACTAAACATGCTGCTTTGAAATTTTCTGTTTTTTTTTTGTTATTTTTTTTCCTCCCCGGGATTATTAGTTGATGTGTTAACACTTGTTTCATTTTTTTTTTTTTTTTACTAGTTTTCCAAATGTTTGTACATTTTATTGATATTTGAGTCTCTATTTTGATATTTTTATTTCTTTAATGTTCTTCCTCTTGTTTTTTTCTTTCTTTCTAGAAAATAAAATTGTTTATTAAATTAAAAAATACAAATAAAGTACATTACTATGCCTTCTTTGTGATGCATAACGCTACCAGTGGGAAGACATCTTGGGTCAGATCTTTCTTCATCTGACCCAATAATCTAAAAAACATGTCTGCCTCCGGATAGGGTCCCAGCCTCAACCATTATGATCAAACAGACCATCAACACACATACACTAATGCCTATTTTGGTCATAAAGAGTATTGCCCTTGTAAAGAAACATTCGTTTTTTCTGAAGAATCACAGTACACTTTATATATTGGAATAGACATATCATATATCGGAATAGACATGAAAAGTGAACGAGCAGTACAATCCCTGAGCTCATATCCACATAAATTCACCAAACAGCTTCCTGAGTTTACAAGCAATTCCAATTATGATCAACACATACAGTCCGACCCATGATCAGCCATTGGGACACCCCTAACAATAACATATATTTCTATAGTAAACAGAAGTTTAATCATGATATTAAAAAAGTACATAAAATATTATGTATAATGCATCATGGGTATGTTCGCTGTGCATCCCACCTCTCCACTGCCTCGTTTGCATACCAATGTCCACTGGTCCTTCTGTGCGATGAATAGAGAGTAGCTGAGTTGAGGTGGCAGATAAGAATCAGTTACCTTGCCTAGTCTGCAAATGATATTAAAGCTTGACTAGACTCTGAATTTATTTATTAATGAAGCCTAAGGGACTGACATTAGAAGGTGCATCGCTCTTGGCAGAGAGAGACCCATTGTCTTTGGGCAAACTGGCGAAGGGCACTTCGTCACACCGAACTTTACCAGATGCATTTCGTCTTCGCCCTCCATTTTCCGTGGGAACACCTAGAAATAAATAGTCAGTCAGTTGAGGTTGTGCTATACCATAATCTTAAATTACCAGAATAGTTCCTTGAAAAATATACATAATATACATCTGAATTGCAATAAATCAGACAGCAGGTTACAAGTGAAAAAAATAATAAAAATCTGCACATGATCTTTTACCAAACTAATCAAATAAATAAATAAATTATTTTCCCTGTTGGGATCGAGAAAAAGCTAACCAAACAATTTCATACATCTTCAAATAAAAAAGATCAAAGACAAATCTAAAAAAAGGAAGTGTTAAATCTAATTTTCTTTCAACAGTAAAAAAAAATATATATATATATTATATTTATTTTGGATCTTTGTAGCCTAGAGGGGTACTGTTGTACAGTTCATTTTACTACGGCAAGTAGAATAAAATAATTCTGGTTAAGGTCATATATGTATATGTGTGCTGTGTGTCAGATTTAATTCTACTAAAAATAATAAAGGAAGAGGATAACTATGGGGGTCACGCACTCAAAAAGCTCAGGGGATAAAAAAAAAAATCAGGTAAAACTTAAGTGTAAAACAATTTGTGAATATTTGTAAAAAAATTTTTTGTTTTGTTTTGCGGATCCGCTGTATATTTTTATTTGCTGGTTGGGGTAATATATCGCGGTTATTTTTGCGCACGCTTTTGCTAGATTTTGTGAAAAATGATTCTTATTCTGCGAGTGAAAATAATGCCAGAGTTTAGCAAGTGTGAATAAGAAAGACAGAAGAAATATTCCCAAACACGCCTTTTTTTATTCTCAAATATGTTCATTTCTGTTCACAGTTTGCTCATATTTACTATTTGAGTGTTAGTACATTGCAAAAGAAACAAAAAGCAAAATGAGTTCTGCACTTATATAATCATTTTTTTTTCTTTTAGTACTTACCCCAAATAAGTGAAATGAATTTCCACCATGCAAAATAGATTATTTTAAACCATGTTACAATTTTCCAGTTATTTTCATGTAACTAACAAACGCTTAAATTATAATGAAAATACTTCATTGAAAAATTAAACCAGTTGAAATTAACTTTATTCAAACCAAAGTATACATTTATTGGGATAATGAGAACATGGGGACTTACTTCAGGTGGGTTGTGTACTGCTGTGAAACAGGCCACACTTTGGACACCCCTGACATAAGGGTTATTTCTAAAAGTCAGTTCTAGGACAAAGTTCTAAAGTGATGTAATTAGCAGGGATCCATGGGGGATTCAGCCACTCTTAGAGCTTTGACCCAGAATTCACTAATGTTTTGTTGCTGGGTAATTGTTATTGTAACTCCACCTACTTCCAGAATACAAGCATACATATGTATGATCAGCCATTTTTAAGAAACATATCAGTTTTGCATGCTGCCTTACGGAATGTATAATTCATGTGTTACACGAAAATCAATTAATTAATCAAGTTAGCTCCCATGATTTCCCCTCCTTGATTAATTAACTGGTTCCCCCTGCATGCTTGACAACTTTGTGTAGGTGGCTCCTGCGATGAAAATGGGGGGTGGATCCAAAAGAATCATGTGACTTAGCATGATGTTACACAACATCCAGTGACCCCGGAGATACAGGTTCCCCAGTCAAAAGATCAATTCTCCTCTTTTAGACAATACATGTCTCTCAGATACACAGTGTAAACACAATGCAGCCTGTGCACAGTCCTGAGCATACTGTACATAGAGAGTATTA
This sequence comes from Pelodytes ibericus, assembly GCA_036172795.1. NCBI lineage: Eukaryota > Metazoa > Chordata > Amphibia > Anura > Pelodytidae > Pelodytes > Pelodytes ibericus. The sequence goes on along the minus strand of CM069864.1, from coordinate 10,089,434 downwards.
ATGCCGGGACAGACACAATGCTGCCTGCGCGCCGTGCTGAGCATACTGGTCATAGACAGTATTAATCCCCATACAGACACAATGCTGCCTGCGCACAGTGCTGAGCATACTATACATAGACGGTATTAATCCCCATACAGACACAATGCTGCCTGCGCACAGTGCTGAGCATACTATACATAGACGGTATTATTGCCGACACAGACACAATGCTGCCTGCGCACGTAGCTGAGCATACTGTACATAGACGGTATTAATACCAGGACAGACACAATGCTGCCTGCGCACAGTGCTGAGCATACTATACATACACGGTATTAATGCCGGGACAGACACAATGCTGCCTGCGCACAGTGCTGAGCATACTATACATAGACGGTATTAATCCCCATACAGACACAATGCTGCCTGCGCACAGTGCTGAGCATACTGTACATAGAGAGTATTAATGCCAGGACAGACACAATGCTGCCTGTGCACACTGCAGAGCATACTGCACATAGACGGTATTAATCCCCATACAGACACAATGCTGCCTGCGCACGGTGCTGAGCATACTGTACATAGAGAGTATTAATGCCGGGACAGACACAATGCTGCCCGCGCACAGTGCTGAGCATACTGTACATAGAGACTATTAATGCCAGGACTGACACAATGCTGCCTGTGCACAGTGCTGAGCATATTGTACATAGAGAGTATTAATGCTGGGACAGACACAATGCTGCCTGCGCGCAGTGCTGAGCATACTGTACATAGACAGTATTAATGCCGGGACAAACACAATGCTGCCTGTGCACAGTGCTGAGCATACTGTACATAGGCGGTATTAATGCCGGGACAGACACAATGCTGCCTGTGCGCAGTGCTGAGCATACTGTACATAGATGGTATTAATGCCGAGACAGACACAATGCTGCCTACGCACAGTGCTGGGCATACTGTACATAGGCAGTATGAATGCCGGGACAGACACAATGCTGCCCGTGCACAGTGCTGAACATACTGTACATAGAGAGTATTAATGCCAGGACAGACACAATGCTGCCCGTGCACAGTGCTGAGCATACTGTACATAGAGATCAATACATGGGATATGTGTTTGCCAGCACTGCCATATACAATATATTTTACCTACAAAACAAAACAAAGTGATAATGTGCGCTGTAACCCAACACTCCAATACACAAAAAAAAACAAAATATATACAGATCGGGGTTACCTTTAAATGTGAGGCAATCCACTCGATGTTAACCGGAAGGTAAAAAAAACAAATAATAATATAGTGTAGTAATTTCAACTTAAAAGTGCAGGTGTTCAAAAATAAATGTGAATACACTCACATTTTCTTGAGCAGAACACTGCTCAATGTATGTTGCATCATGGGAGCCCACAAAGGGGTAATGGTCCAGTAGTTGTGCAGGAAAACAGCATAAGAGAGCAAAGAGGGAAGACTCTTAGTAAAAAATGTAAATGATCATTCAAGTTTACAGGATTCAGCAGGAAAAGTGCATCAAAGTAAGTCCCAACAAGTCCTCAATAAAAGCCTCCTCCTCCCACAACGCGTTTCACCCGTAAAATGGGCTTTTTCAAGTGTGCGCGTTGTGGGAGGAGGAGAAGACTCTTTATTGGAAGACTTTAAAAATTCAAAGTAATAGGCATTATTTTGGACAATCGTGTATATTTTGATGAAAGTCCCAACATACGTTTATATATATTTTTTTTGTGTGGTTTAAAGTCTGTTTGCAATCTCTAGCTTACAAAAAAAAAAATGCATATTTTCTTACAGGACTCATTAAAATAACCTATTTACCTTTATGTATTTTAGATAAACCCATTCATTTGTTGGAGGTTTTTGTTGTTGTTTGTTTTTCTAATAAATGTAGTGGGCATTCATCTTTATCCTATCACTTCAAAGGTTAATGCTTTTTGATTATTCATTATGTCAGGTAGCAAATATCCTTCAGAGTAACAGTAGACATTAAATCTGTCAAGAGGCAAGCTGTAAAATAAATGTCTGGGATACCTTCATAAACAAAAATCGTATTTCCATAATTCATACAGCTGGCTGGCATTTATTGGCACATCAGGTGCTATGGGGAAAACTGCAGAAACATTAACATGTACAGCATCATTTGTCAACAATGAAACAGCGTAAGCAAATCGTTCCGAACTGATACCAATTTACGGCCTTTTCAACCAGCTGCTAATTACGATGTGCTTTTGCCTATTTTCTATGCCCTGATTTTATTGGAAAATGACAAAGGGGTTAGAGTATCCAGGGCAGGAATATAGATGGGGCTTTTAGTTATAATATAAGCAGGCATTGAGAAAAAAAATCGCACATTGGTTTCGACCGTCGTGCAATTGATTCAGTTTGACGGATGGAAGGTGTAGAGCCTTTGCATGGGTAGGTATTTAGAGATATGCGTAACAATCATTGTTTAATGAGCCAAATGAAAAATGAAAAGGATTTAAAAAAAAAAAAAATGTTTCATTCTGGTATGCACCTTCCTGTGGTATGACTTTAGGATCTCATATCACTGTTTGGTTTAAAGGAAAAAAACTTACCAGGAAAGGTAAAAGGATCTGTATAGCTTGAAAGAAAGACAAGACAAGGGAGATTTGATAGAATCATTTAAATACATAAAGGGAATCAACACAGTAAAGGAGGAGAGTTTATTTAAAAGAAGAAAAACTACCACAACAAGAGGACATAATCTTAAATTAGAAGGGCAAAGGTTTAAAAGTAATATCAGGAAGTAATACTTTACTGAGATAGTAGTGGATGCATGGAATAGCCTTCCAGTGGAAGTGGCAGAGGTTAATACAGTGAAGGAGTTTAAGCATGCATGGGGCAGCCACAAGGCTATCCTAGATATAAGATAAGGCCAAGGACCAATGAAAGTATTACTTTACTGAGAGGGTAGTGGATGCATGGAATAGTCTTCCAGTAGAAGGGGTAGAGGTTAATACAGTGAAGGAGTTTAAGCATGCATGGGGCAGGCATAAGGCTATCATAGATATAAGATAAGGCCTGGGACAAATTAAAGCATTTAGAAAATTGGGCAGACTAGATGGACCGAATGGTTCTTATTAGACATGTGCATTAGTTTTCGGACGAATGCATTTTCGTCCATTCGTCCAAAAAACGAATAACGAAAATTTTAACTAACAAAATCCGAATGAACGAATGGTTAATAAACGAAAATCATTCGTTCATTCGTCCATTCGTCCATTCGTGCTATTGGCATTCTAAACCGAAATAGAGTCGGTTTACAATACCAATAGCATTGTACTACATTCCATAAACCGACATGAATGACTTTCGTTTATGGAATGCATGTAATGCTATTAGCTTCCTATAAACCGAAATTGACCTATTCGTATGAATGGGGACTCTTTCGGTTTATAGAAAGCCAATAGCAGCATGTATTCTATAAGCCGAAAGTCTTTAAAACAAACGACGTTCGGTTTATAGAATACATGTAATGCTATTGCTGTTCTATAAGCCGAAAGACTTTCGGCTTATAGAACAGCAATAGCATTACATGTATTCTATAAACTGAACGTCGTTCGTTTTAAAGACTTTCGGCTTATAGAATACTATTGGCATTCTATAAACCTAACTAGAGTCCCTCCTCATTCATAAGAATTTCTTATGAATGGGGACTCGACTCTAGTTCGGTTTATAGAAAGCCAATAGTATTCTATAAGCCGAAAGTCTTTAAAACGAACGACGTTCGGTTTATAGAATACATGTAATGCTATTGCTATTCTATAAACCGAACGACTTTCGGTTTATAGAATAGCCATAGGATTACATGTAGTACATAAGCCGAAAGTCTATAAACCGAAAGTCGTTCGGTTTATAGGCTGTCGGCATTTAACTATACAGAGACAGAGTCTCCATTCATAAAATTATGAATGGAGACTTTGTCTCCGTGTAGTAAAATGCTGAAAGCCTATAAACCGAACGATCGGTTTATAGACTTTCGGCTTATGTAATACATGTAATCCTATGGCTATTCTATAAACCGAAAGTTCGGTTTATAGAATACCAATAGGAATACATGTATTCCATAAACCGAAGGCCTATAAACCGAATGTTCGGTTTATAGGCTGTGGGCATTTTACTACACGGAGACAAAGTCTCCATTCATAATTTTATGAATGGAGACTCTGTCTCCGTATAGTTAAATGCCGGCTTTTAACTATACGGAGACAAAGTCTCCATTTATAATTTTATGAATGGAGACTCTGTCTCCGTATAGTTAAATGCCCAGAGCCTATAAACCGAACGTTCGGTTTATAGGCTGTGGGCATTTAACTATACGGAGACAAAGTCTCCATTCATAATTTTATGAATGGAGACTCTGTCTCCGTATAGTTAAATGCTATTGTATTCTATAAACCGACTCTATTTCGGCTTATAGAATGCAATAGTACTACGAATGGACGAATGAACGAATGATTTTCCTTTATTAACCATTCGTTCATTCGGCTTTAGTTAGCTTAGCATTTTCGTTCTTCGGTTTTCGGGCGAATGGACGAAAATGCAATTTTCGGACGAAAATGCATTCGTCCGAAAACGAATGCACATGTCTAGTATATATTCACATGTAAATTGCTTTTTTAATAAAAAATTATGATATAAAAAAAATCTTGTTTTTATTTCCTTTTATGTGACAATGCTGCCTCTCTCTTTCCCTTGCCCCCAGATTTGTCGCTCTCCCCCCCTTAGTGTTGTCTCTCTCTCACCCTCCCTTTGGCTCCCCCCTCGCTCCCCTTGTGTCTGTCTCTTCCCCCCTTCCCTCCCCTTGTTTCTCTCTGTCCCCCCCCCCCCTTGTTATTCTGTCCCCCCCTCACCTGTTTCTTGCTCCCTGGTGGCTAGTGGGGGCAGCCGGGGGATGTATGCACTATACATAATAGACGGAAGTGTCGGGCAGCATGGAGGTTGTCTGCACGATTCGTGCAGACATCCCCCAGCTGCCCGATTCTCCCTGGTGGCTAGCGAGGCAGCGGAGGATGTCTGCGCGATGAGCGAGACCTCTCCTGCTGCCGCCCGGCATGACCGCCGGGACTTCTATGATGAAGCTGGGTACTGGGTATCATGCGACCTCTGAACCAGCAGTGTTAGACAGCACAGGACTTCACACCCTCACGCATTTCGCACTCAGCTCAGCGATTAATCACACATTTACCTATACATCATACTGGGACAAACCTGGCGTGTTTTCTTAGAGCTGAAAGATCACCAGGTGATGCCATACACATATGCCACAGGTGATGCCACCATATTCGTTGCCTGCATGATGTATAGCTAATTTGGTGAGAAGAAATTTTCAGCCCAACTCAGCTCCATACAACCCCCAATATACAGTCAAGTCAGTGAAATGAAATGGTCAAACCTCAACTCACTTATAACTTACTTTTAGTGAATAGATCCCAGACACTTTCTATGAGGTATCATTTCCTTATCAGCATATAGAGAGGATTTTATACTGTTATTGATATATGATGCCCATAGGTATCATTTCTTCCAATCTGTGGTGTCTTCTGCTTATGACATCACCTGTGGGTTAATATGCAAAGTACACATTTCCTATTGCATATCAAGCGCATGGCTTGGTCATTCTGGACATTGGCTTTTTTTCACACTTGAGTTTAGCTTTAATGTTCCTCTAATTCATTTACTGCACTCAAAGTATACATTGTTTTTATCTGAATAAAAAGGGTTCTCTTTAGATACCATTATTTTGATATCATCATGTAATTTGCTATAAAAAAAAATAAAATGAAAACTGGAAAAAAAACATTTTACTAAATTTTCCATGAAACAATGTTTATACATCTACTAATGAATAAATAAATGAATACATTCCTAGCCCATGTTAACATGTTTTCTATTGTATTTTTGCAAGTTTTAGAGCAATAACTGAAAGTAGCATATTGCTTTTACATAATCATTTTCTCCTAGAGTAACCTTTTCAACCCCAACCCTCACCATAAACCCAGCACTAAAACTAACCCTAACCCTAATGTAAATATATCCCTAATGTAACTCACCCTAATCTAATGCTATCCCTAACCCCATTGTTAATCCTAACCACCCTAGATATTAGTTAAAAAAGTATTTGTTATGTTTTTCAACTGTAATGCTGCTGACTGCCTATAGAGGCAGTCTGGCAACACTCCCTGAGTTATGGAAGTTATCACTGAACACTTATGAAGCTCTTGCTCACCACAGAGGCATGCTATCTTTCTGGGAAGCGATTACATTGTGCCTTGGGGCCAAATTTAGCTGCTGCTAGATACATTGACATCAAGTCTTTGCTGCAACTCCCGCTCTGCATGGCAGCTGTTGATCACTTCCTATGCTTGTTTCACCATATCATGTGCCTGGCACGTCCATTGTTGCCAATTGTTGGTAAAGTGTCACAGTCTAATAACTGCTAAACTATGTCAGCTTTTGTGTTATGCACCTAGAGTAGCAAGATATCAAACAAAGACGAAGTTGTAAGTCGCTGTCAAAGGTGTGATCAAACAGGATACATTCCATACTTTTTTCTCCGTCAAATAACCAAAGTTACTTTTAACTTTAATTTTGCTGCAGGGGTGATTATATTTATTATATGTTTTTTGTTTGTCTCTTTTTTTTGTGTGTGTGGCTACATAAGCTTCTAACAAGTTCCCTCCCCAGATACATTGCTGTACTACTTATTTTTTTAAATCAAATCTATCCAAAAAAACGAAATGACAATCACAGGAATGCTAAAGTACTTTACAGAGTCCTCTCAGCTTTTAGATGGTTCCATTGTGATTTGTCTACATGTCAGTTTCAAACAGGCTTTCTTTTGTGAGTCCTGTGTAGTCTCCTGTTCTAGTCAATAAAATCCACGTTCATATAAATACATTGAAATAGCTTCAAGCTGGCAAAAGGCCTGTTTGAGTCATGTGAAGAAGGTATTTGTCTGATATGACTTAGTTCCATGCACAGCTAGTAACACAAGAGAGATTCTGTCGGCTTTCTGGCTTGGGGACATACCCCAGGCAATGCAAAAGAATGCCTTTTTTTTTATGAATTTTTAGAAAAAAAAATAATCTGGAATACTAAATGTATTTCTGAGGAGAAAGATATGGCTTTGTGTCTGGGCTCATGGGAAAATATTGGTTGAACCTGTTTACATTTCTGTGACAGACCACCTGTAGGAAAAAAATCAAATTAGCCAGGGTCCCCCACTGTTGTTTTTCTAGTAAAGTTTCCTCTTATCCTTACACATTTCTATACGTATTTCTTTAACCACAGACAGAGTTTCATTTGTGATGTATTTATTGGTTCGTGTGAGATTTGTTTTAAAGCACCTTTTATTACGAGAGCTACATCGTATATTGTTCACAGAAAAAAATGCCATGTCTGCTCCCAAATTCATTTCTAGTGCCTTGTCTGCTCCCAAAACTATTTCTTGTGCCATCCCTGCCTAAGCTCCATTTCTTTTGCCATGTGTTCCACAAGGTCTCTTTCCTATGCCATGTCGCTACAAAGTCCCCTTCCTGTACCATGTTGGCCCCAAAGTTCCTTTTTCTGCTACATGTCTTCCCTAAGTTTCCTTTCCTATACCATGTCTGCCCCAAGTTCCTTTTCCTTGGCCCCAATCAGATTTCCAGTGGTACCATTGTCCCAAATAGATTCCCACTGCCATCCTTGTCCACAATTATACTCATAATGGCATCTTTTACCACAAACATAATCCCAGTGCCATCCTTGTCCACAAACATATTCCCAATGCCATCCTTGTTCACAAACATAAACCTAGTGCCATCCTTGTCCACAAACATATTCCCAGTGCCAACTTTGTCTGCAAACAGATTACCAGTGTCTCAGACCTGACTTTGGAGAATCTCGCCAGAACCAATGAATTGTTTTTGGGGGTTTTATTCTGAAAAACGTCTGTGGTGTGATATCGGCAGGTCCAGCGGGATGTTGGGGGAGGCCTCAATGCAATTCAGTGCGGGTTGCCTCAATGTGATTCAGTGCGGGCAGGCTTGATGTAATACAGTGTGGGCGGCCTCAAAATGATTCAGTGCAGTCAGGCTCAATGTGATTCAGTGTGAGTGGACTCAATACAATTCAGTGCGGGCAGGCTCAATAAGATTCAATGTGTGCAGGCTCCATATGATTCAGTGAGGGCAGGCTCAATATGATTCAGTGCGGGAAGGCTCAATATGATTCAGTGGGGGCCAGCTCAATACAGTTCAGTGTGGACAGGCTCAATACAATTCAGTGTAGGAAGGCTCAATATGATTCAGTGAGGGAAGGCTCAATAAGATTCAGTGCGGGCAGGCTCAATACGATTCAGTCCGGGAAGGCTCAATGTGATTCAGTGTGGGAAGGCTCAACATGATTCAGTGCGGGCAGACTCAGTACGATTCAGTGCAGATAGTCTCAGTCCGATTCAGTGCGGGAAGGCTCCGTATGATTTAGTGTGGGCAGGCTCAATATGATTTAGTGCTGGTAGGATCAATATGATTCAGTCCGGGCAGGCTCAATGTGATTCAGTGTGGGAAGGCTCAACATGATTCAGTGCGTGCAGACTCAGTACGATTCAGTGCAGATAGTCTCAGTCCGATTCAGTGCGGGAAGGCTCCGTATGATTTAGTGTGGGCAGGCTCAATATGATTTAGTGCTGGTAGGATCAATATGATTCAGTGCAGGCAGGCTCTATACAGTTCAGTGTGGACAGGCTCAATACAATTCAGTGTAGGAAGGCTCAATATGATTCAGTGTGGGCAGGCTCAGTATGATTCAGTGAGGGAAGGCTCAATAAGATTCAGTGCGGGCAGGCTCAATACGATTCAGTCCGGGAAGGCTCAATGTGATTCAGTGTGGGAAGGCTCAAACATGATTCAGTGCGGGCAGACTCAGTACGATTCAGTGCAGATAGTCTCAGTCCGATTCAGTGCGGGAAGGCTCCGTATGATTTAGTGTGGGCAGGCTCAATATGATTTAGTGCTGGCAGGATCAATATGATTCAGTGCAGGCAGGCTCTATATTATTCAGTGCAGGCAGGCACAATACGATTCAGTGTGGGCAGGCTCAATATGATTCAGTGCAGGCAGGCTCTATATTATTCAGTGTAGGCAGGCTCAATATGATTCAGTGTAGGCTGGCTCAATACGATTCAGTGCGGGCAGGATCAATATGATTCAATGCAGGCAGGCTCCGTATTATTCATTGTAGGCAGGCTCAATATGATTCAGTGTAGGCTGGCTCAATACGATTCAGTGCGGGCAGGATCAATATGATTCAATGCAGGCAGGCTGAATGCAAATCAGTGTAGGCGGGCTCAATGTGATTCAGTGCAGGCAGGATCTATGTGATTCACGCTTCTCAAGTTGCTGTGGCCCGTATAAAATCTTGTGGCGGTCCAGATGTGGCCTTAGCTTGGAGAGCCCTGTTTAAAAGGATAAATTATAGATCCAATGTTCAATACAATTGGCTCTATTCATTATGAAGTAAACTGTGGTGAAATGACTGGTGAGTTGTACAAGTCAGGCATAGAATGTGCAGTTCTACCTACAGTGTACGAAATAAATAAATCTAGATAAGCATTGCATCATGTAACATAATGAAAAAGAAATAGATCTGTCTCTTCAGTTTGTTCCCTGACACTTCCTGGCTCCTAGAAACTGCAAATAAAGTATAATATTTTACTGGTCCCAAAAGATGCTAGGTCCAGCGTTTTACAGCACATCGCTGCTCTCCGTGATGAGCTGTGCTCAGATTCCGCTGCAGGGACTTACAGCGGGATCCCACCTATTAGATGAGGCCACTTAGACTGGCCTTAGACTGATAGGGAAAATGTAGCTGATGCTCAAAGCTAACACTGGCTACATTTTATCAAATCGCTCCATGCCGGGTATGCCTCTGCGATGTCACACGTGATTTCGTGAGGTGTCCCCCGATTTTTAGGTCAGGGACCCACAGGGTCTATTAAGACCATTGTTTCCCTGGCTACCGATCACCTTGTGATTGGTGACAAGGAACAAAAAATGGCATTTTGGTGCTTGCATCGTGTGGGACAAACGTACCCTGCATCACAAAGGGATTATGTTCAATTTTTACAGTTCACTTGTCAGTTCACTTTTTGTTGACTAGATTCCCTTATTTTGAGTCAAGTTACATAATAGTGTTTCTGATTAAAGCACTACCAGAAAAGCTAACTGTAAACGCCTTAATTGTTGTACCAGAAGATAATGGTGTTTATATGTCTTTAAATTGTTCCTGCTACAGTAAAACATCTTAAATCCTCATGAATCTGTCTTCGACTTTAAATTTTAAGATAGATTGATAGGGTTCTTTGGAATATCAGTAAAGGGCATGTTGTTTATTTGCATTTGCTAACATTAATTAGAAATTATACTCTTTTCTTTCATACTTAATTGTTGCATTGTTCAAAGTGTGTTCAATTGAAGTGCTGGACTAATGTAATTAAGAGATATGAGTTCATCTGAAAGGAAGGTATGCTTTTGATCTATGTGAGGTTATGAGGTTTTTCATGTGGAATAGTGTGGAGTGTATTTATAGCTCACTCTCGTTTACACATCGAGTTAATGATAGTTTGTCTTCCTCTTGCAGATATGTGAGGTGTAGCTATAGATTTCATGGCTTATTCACAACTCTTTAGGAGAAGCGCGTCGGGTATAGATGTTCTATAACAATGTAATACTCAAGCGTATGTATGGACTGCGAGATACCTGTGGGTTGAGAGAATTTGCCATGCATCTTCATGCGTCCTTGAGTGTACCACAAGTTAAGGGCCAGTTATCATAACAGACGGGACTAATTGGAAGAACTTCACTTTGGAAAAGCTCGCCAGAACGAATTAAGTGTTTTGGGGGGTTTTATACTGAAAAGCTTCCGTGGTGCGATATCTAACATCTTCCATATCATCAACATTGCGAGTGTACAGGTGCCCCACCCTAAATTAATTTTAGGCAGCTACTAGTGTTCAGAATACGCACTTTGCACTTTAGGCCACTTTCCAGTTAGTGTATTCCTCCCTGTAGATGACACACATCCAAAAGAAATATACACCCTAGCTATGTGGAGAAATTACACATTCTCCTCCATTAGAGTAAGAATAGGTAGTTGGGTCCTGGTAGGTTCTGCTGAAGACTGTAGGCAGTAGATGAGTAAGGATGGGCAGATACCAGACACAATCATGGAGTCCTCCTTTGGAACGGGTTGTAACCTTTTACCTTTTGGACCGGGAGCAAGACCAGAGTCCAGTCTGAATAGTGAAGCCAACTTGTTGAAGTGCACGTACAGTAGATATCTCTACTATTGAGTGGTACACCGTGGCAAGATCATAACTCCCTGAGACAAAGTGGACATGATACAGGAGATGCATGCATTTGTAAGCTTACCCCAGAACAAACCAACGTGTATTTATTTAAACAGATTATACATAATGCACTTGTTTAGAGGTGGTGTGGTGTTAGAGCTCTACTACGTTCTGATATGCTATCTGGACCACCTCTCCGTTATTAGTAGCCCTAAAGTGTATTAAGACTATGGTCATCTATAGATCCCAACAACTTGCTTAGTTACGGAACAAATCTTAAAGTGTCCTGCGCTAGTCCTTTTCAGTAAAAAAACAAAAACGGAAATGTGTACATTGCAAGAGGATCAGTTCAGATGAACTGGATCAGATAGAAAACAAAAAGTGTTGGTGGTGTCAAATGTATGACATCATCTTGGGTCCTCATATGCAAATTAACAAGTTTGGTGGAAAAAATATATAATTTGTAGATCCGACCACATGATGATGTCATAAACATAAACAGAAACCACAGAGACACACCTACATTATATTTTTGCATTTTCTTGCAATTCTGCCAACAAGTGAACAGTGTAAACACTGTATGGAGAAACTCTAAAACAAGCCAAACATTGCAAAATCTACACCTGAGCCGTATATGCTAGCAAAGTGCATCTGTTTAGATTTTGGTAGACAAAGAAAGTGTGATGATGATACAAATGTTAACAAAATAGTAAAAAATAAATAATAATAATTTTCAGATTTACCACCTATTTTGTTATCTTATTTTTTGGGGAATTAGAGCAGATATAAAAAAATTTTGCAGACTGCACATTGGATTATTTTAATTTTTGTATTTTGTTTTTTTTGTACTTTTTTTTTCCCATTGTTCACGTGTAAAATTACAGTTCATCTTCTGCATCTGTTCTTTTTTATTTTTATTTTTTTTTTATTTTTCTTTGCCCGTGACATCGGACATCAGGTGTAGAAACAAAATACAACAGTCTCCTAAAATAATGGACATATGTGAGAGTTTTCTGCCAAACATTCTGCTTTGCTGCTCTATTGATCTTGCAGCCTCTTAGTCTCTCCTGTGTTTGAGATCAGATACTGAGAGATAGATAGGTGCCAGGGAATCAGTGTAGTGAAGCGTCTGGCGCAGGATGTAAAGAAAAGAAAAAAAAAGAAAAAAAATGTGAAAAAAATTGTTGGATTTGTGTTACCGTCGTGTGTCATACCCGCGAACCAGGTGTCAAATGCTCCATCTTCCAGAGTCGCTGCCAACATGATGTTTGTCATGGGCATATCAATCTAAATCAATATCAGAGTACAATGACTCTTCAAAATGGAATCGAGCAAAGTGATCTTCTTGATATCAAAAGCCTTTTTTTCATCTCGCATGAATCTAATAAACTCGCGGTCCAATGCAGCGAAGCTCCGGGCGACTGGACTTTTTACCTTTTGGTACAACAGGAATCAAAGGACACATCTGTTTAAAAGAGACAAGAGTTTTGGACGAAAGGGCTGGAGATTAAATACAAATTTGAAATCTGCCATTTTGGTCCATTATGACCCATATGTTGGGTCTCATCAATTAAAGAGAAACTGAACTGTTGATTTTTTATTTTTTTTTTGAACAATGCAAATGACACTGGCCATGGTATGGGATAAAAAAACATGTACTGTTTAGGATACATGCCATGTTATGTTTTGGGCAGCAGTTCCATATTTTATTGCAAAGCATAAAGACTAATCCGTTCTATGACTGTCAGCTAGCAATAGAGGGGACCCCAGAGAGCAGCGAGAGACAGTCAGCACTTGTCAGGCCCTTTGAGATGAGGTAGGCAATATAAGGAAAGCTAACTAGGTCCCCTCTAGAAATTAAATGTAAAAAAACAAGGTCTCTGCTGCAGCAGAGAGAGAAAGTCTGGACCGACAGATCTTAGTTTGAAAGACAAGGCAAGCATACACTCTGATTGGCTGAGAGCATCAGCACGTGTCTGTAGCCAGATCAGCTCTGCTTTGCTGAGAAACAGAGCTGAGTGTGACCCCCACATATATCTAGTGGGTCTACGTTAGAGAAGAGGAATGATTTTGTAACCTCCAAAAAGATTTATGCTCTTCTAAATGGGAAAATGAAAGTTGTATATTACAGTTATATAACAAGGTTTGAGGGTTATCATCTGGATCGAAGGATAACGATTGGCTGTCATATGTGTTCTTCGGCTATATAGTAAAAATACACATTCTATGATTGACTGTTTCTTTCAATACATGTTTTCATTTTTTTTTCAAATAATCCTTTATTGTCTTTTTTTAGAGATACATAGTACAATAAAAATAAATAAAAATAAGGGGGGATGATAAAATAATGTTTTAAATGTATTTAATGTAAAAAAAAAAAATCTTATAATGCATGTCTTCTCTTAAATACGTTTCTTAAAATAATGAATCTTTGGCAAAGGCACTTCTAAATGGACTACATTTTGATTTGAATCATTTAAAAAAATATTTTTTTGAAGAAAATTGTAGTACGAATGAAGAGAATAAAATATATCTAATGGGTGCATTAGCAGAATTTCACGCAAATTCATACAGAGCAAAATATGGATTACATTTCTCTCTACTGTCTCCTGTTTATGACATCACCTAGTGGATTGATACGCAAATTACACATTCCCCATTGAAGGTTTTAATTTGCATAATGGGCCAGGAGGAGGTGAGGTCATAAAAGTGGGACACATTTTTAGGGGATGGGACAGTTCATCGCGGCTGCTTTAGCGCAGCTGCTTCACCGCCCCCTCTTCATCGTGCGAGAGCTCATCGCGGGACATTTCATTGCTAAAGGTGAGTATTAATTGAATAGGGGTATTAGTGTTAGATTATTAGAATTTTAGTATTAGGGTTTAGCGGGTTAGAATTAGTATTAGAGTTCGGGGGTTAGAATTAGTATTAGAGTTCGGGGGTTAATTTTAGTATTAGAGTTCGGGAGTTAATTTTAGTATTAGGGTTTGGGGGTTCATTTTAGTATTAGAGTTAATTTTAGTATTAGAGGTTGGTGGTTAATTTTAGTATTAGAGTTTGGGTGTTCATTTTAGTATTAGGGTTTGGGGGTTAATTTTAGTATTAGAGTTCGGGGGTTAATTTAACTTTGGTGGGAGTTTCATTTATTAGAGGGGTTAATTTATTTGAAGGTGTACATTTGTAAGGGCTGACAGTTCAGCGCTGAACTGTCAGCTCTTACATTGCCGCGATGAAGCGGCCGCGTTATTCTTCAGCGCTGACAGTTCAGCGTTCAAACTGCCGCGCTGGACTGTCAGCGGTGAATCAGCCATGCTGAAGTGTCCTAGACCCCACATTTTTAATGTTTGACAACACATCTTTCATTCAATCTGTGCATTTCCTTGTAATTCTGCTAACATTAGATATAGGTGGATTTATTTGCAGTGACAGAGCTTCTTTTAATTTTGTTATCAAAAACACTATAAGATAAAATAACAGCTCAGAAAGCTCAAATTGGCCTCAGAGCTGTGTTGAAAAAAATCTTGGAATGCTCTTCCCATTTTAGAACAGATCTGATTCAGTTTCCCAGAACCCATTATGCCTCGAGGTGCAATAGGGACAATCAATGTCTTGTTAACAACAAAAAAACATCTCTAAAAAAAAAAAAAAGGGGGGAAAGAAAGCGAGGATCCTGATATAAATCATAATTTAGATTCAATGAGCTGTGTTCAAAACTACACTGCATCCTTTATTCTCCATGTAAAACAGGCATGTCTTTTCTGTAGTAGACTACACAGCTTAGGAATGCTACTGACTTGTGACTAGAGGTTACAGAATAATGACATCACCGATGTTAAGCCTATTACCTATACTCCTCAACTGCACATAGAGATTGGATTGTGCTCCATCTACTACACTTTCAAATAATACCTTTGTGTGACTTGCAGCTGTTCTAAGAAGGGTTGCAAATGCCACTTCAGATAATGATGAATGATGTTTGACCTTCTGTTACTCCTAAAAATTATTGTGATCAACCTCAACAGCCCTTCTTGTGTTACCCAAGGAACTGAGAAATACAGGGAATTTTTTAAAAAAAATTGTCCATTACCTAGGTAAAAGTAAAGCTGTTAAAGATGAAATAATCTGTTTATCATGTTACAAAAATAGTAATATTCTGCCTTTTTAGATAATTTTAAAACATTACGTTAAAATAATATCAATAATCTTATTTTACAGATTATTATTTTTTTAAATAGACAAATAACAAATGAAGCTAAAACAATATAAATATCCTCAATTTATATATTGGCAAAAAAATACCAAAAAAAAAACCTAAAAGACTATTAATAAATAAAACTAAAACAAATTCAATATTATTGTTTGTTATATCATAAAAACAGTCAACAAATAAAGCTAAAAGGATATAAATATGCTTCTTTTATATGTTAGCAAAAATACAAATAATTTAGCAACAGTTAATAGAGGTAAAACATTTTTTTTTCAAAAAAATATACATATATATATATATATATATATATATATATATTTAAACACACACAAAAAAACAAGGCAGATAGATAAAAGAAAATTAAGATGTAATCCCATAACTATATTTTTTAAGAGAAATGCTTTCTTAATTAGTACTTCTATGGGTTGACGAGAAATTATAATCCTACCGCTGTAGTACATTCTGAAATCTTTGATATTCCATCTGTGTCTTATATCATAGATTCTCAGTATTCTTGTGAGTTAATTATGTTAACTTCCAAACATTTCTGCATTTTCAATGGAAAACTTCAGCTTGAATAGGCAGGAAAGCAGATGCTATCTCTCTTGTTGATTGCTTTGTTGTATGCTGACTTCAAACTTTTAATGTGTGGTTGCATCCAATCAGTCGAGAGGCACTGTGGTGTTACAGTAGACATTCATTGGGTTTGTTATGGAAAGGCATCGCTTGCGAGTGTTGTTTGGTGCTCTGTGCAGTAGATGGTGTTGGTACACACAAGGTGGGATGGGTATGCATGACCACCGCTTCATACTTTGCCAAAAAGGAAAGTACAAAAACATACATGTCTATGGTACCAGTCCACTACAAAAAAAATCTAATCTCTTCCATGCTGTAGTCTAACTCTGCCATGCGTTCAAATGCATTACTATAAATATACAGGCAGGTTACGCTATTTTACTCACATAAGGCTGACTGATGGGTACACCAGGGCCTTCATCTTCTCTTATTGAGGATTGGCTGGCCACTTCGTGACCTTGTGTAAAGAGAATTCGTAAGCCTTTCACAATGTACATCTTCTTCTTTTTTTTTCCGAATTTGATTATTCAACAATTGTTTGTACTTTTTATTTCTCCCTAGGGAAAGTGCTGTGAAATATGATTCTTTATACCTGATTCTTTATACCTGATTCTTTATACAGTGGTTTGCGCCAGTCGCATGGAGATCCAGAGTACCCCAGAAGTGCAGGACTGGTACACACACAAAACAGACTCACAACATTTGTCGAGAGTTTGTGTTACGCATTGATGTCCATGGGAACAGTGCCACTATAAGCGCTACCTTTATATTTATAACCCCAATGCAACATTAAACCTTATTTTTGATAAAAAAATAAAATTGAATGGTAGGGTGTTTACCGGGGAGAAAAATATTTTGGGTGGCTATTTATGGGAAAATTACCAACACTCACCACATGCAGCACAAACCCCCCAAGAGGTATTAAATTAGCTCATTGGACAAAACGGCTGTACTACCTATTCCGACCAGGAGATGGTGTAGCAGAATTTTTAAATTCTATCACCTCACTTTCTGCCGTGCAGAGCGGTGCATCAAGTATTGATAAACAAGATGGTCTATGATAAGACAAGCTTCCATATTGTTACGGATAGTGTGGCAGAGAGTGCATGCCCCCAACGCGCACTACACCCACATCACAAGACGTAAACAGGTAACCGATCTTGCTGGTTTTCTACATGATACACTATGAAGATCGCTAAAAGAGTGGCGTAGCATGACTTGCCTCTCTTATTCCTACATTAAAAATAATAATAATGATAAAATAACAATAGTTCAAGTTGTGGTGATAAAATGATAAGTAGCATTAGTCTGGGAACACAAGGGAAAAAATTAATTGTGGTACTGGAAAAAAAAAAGGGCTTCACAATTATGATCAATCCCGGCGTAGTCGACGGAATGTTTACATATCTTGGCAATTTGTACCTCAACGATCGCCGGTCTAATAACACCACTCATTGCTCGGTGCGCATGTGTATGTGCTGTTCAATTGTTATGACATAGCGACTTTTACATTTTCTATATGTTTCCAGCAATAAATTGTACAACATTTTTTTTTTTTTTTTTACAACATGTGTTCAGCTATTTCTGTAAGAATGAGGCTCTTAACAAAACATAAGCCCTCTGCATGAGCTCCTAGCAGCAAAGTGCTTAAAAGATAAAGTAAAAATTAGTACCATGGGAAGAACACCAGCTGTACAGCACAGGTCCATTATAAAAAGTATGGTAGAGGGAAAGGAGAAAATGATTTAATCAGACGTAAAACCAATTTTATTATAAGGACACGCAGGGGGTGTGGCACCATAGTGAGAGCGACATTTCAAAAAATCTTGACAGGTTTTAACAATGCAAAGACCTGGTGTTTTAAAGTGACAGTGCACACCCTGTCAGGTCTGTCTTTTTGATGCCATTGTTAACTGTTTGACTGTTTTAAAGCTTGACGGTCAGGACGTATCTAGCCTGGTTTTCCAAAGTGGCTTTCAATAAAGGGACGGTAACTGTTTAAATATGATCAATCATGATTATCCCTGTCGAAGAAGGGTCAACTATACCAATGATTTGTTTGCCACTTTAATTGTGGCTCTGATAATGAACCAGAAGAAGAAGAAAAAAAGAAAAACCATGGTGGGACTTTTTCCCATGACACTTATGACTTTTTTCCCCCTTTCTTTTATCCTTTTTATCTTTCAGACAAACTTTATTGACATCAGTTGTCATGCCATCACAGAGCTAATATTTTTTTTACATTTTACAAAAATATAAGGTTTGCCAATTGCTCCAAGTCATTCCGACAATAAATGTGTTTTTCTTTAATTTTATAATTTTTTTTGTTTGTTTACATTTTTTCATTTTTTTTTTTTTTTGTTAATACGATACTTGTAAGCGAGTAGCCCCCCTGGCAAGCTTTAAAACCACTTCTACAGAAAGTAATTAAAAATTAAAATGTTAATCTTTCCTGTGTGATATGTACACACTTTTATAAAATTGTTGCCAAGCGTTAAGGCACTTTTACTCCATCGTTACTGTTTGATGTGCGTATAAACACGGACAGATAACAGGAGGCAATGGAGGATAATTGTAGTTTTTTTATTTTTTATTGATATGGCACTTAAGTCTCTCAATTGCAACGTGTTTAGATTTTCGTTTTTCTTGAACATTTTTATATATATTATATATATCTATTAAGTGGAAAAACTGTACTTTTCTAAAGTGTTATCATTTTTGCCAGCCTTACATTTGCACACCAACAGGGGTCTGTCTAATATTGTTTCTCGCAAACTTTACCTTTTGGTTTTCTAAACAGACACAAAAACGATATTTACTCCCCTTTCACCTTCCGAGCATTTATTCCCTGTTGATGCTGTATTCAGTTGCAATATTCTAACAATGCTTACCTATAATTCCCTAGTACATACCGTGGCTAACATATGTAAAGTAATAGCTGATTTTTCCATTGCCATGCACAGCATATGTCTCATGTTGGCTCCGTTAGACCTTTTGGTCGGTCCCAAGAGCCAGACATCATTGGCAACTCTTAGCCCCTCGGCCTCAAATACCAAAATAGCTTTGAATCATGTCGAAGCTGCGATGTTAATTTCCATGCTGATGCATTATGGGAATAAATGTATCTGACATGTTGTGTCAATGGCAGTGTCTTTTTGTATCTCTTGTTTTTCTGTTAGCTGCATTCCTACAGATGGTATTCCATTGAAAATGTTCTTTTCCCGGAGTTTAAAAAAAAACAAAAAAACATGCACAGCACCAAACCTCTAGGTGCAGAAGGCTGTTAACGGTTGCTGATGATAGTAGGCAAACATTAACATAATAATTAGTGTCTTGTAATTGTTTCATTAAAACCAGTTGTTCCATTTCTCCTCGTGTTTTCCCAGAAGAGAAGCTGAATTTGGACGACAGCCAGTGGGAGGACATACACGTTGTCACTGGTGCACTCAAGATGTTTTTTAGAGAGCTTCCTGAACCTCTGTTCCCGTACTGCTTCTTCGAACAGTTTGTAGAAGCAATAAGTAAGTATTTTTTTTTTTCTCTCTTTTCTACTGTTAAAAACGGCAATAAAATCCGTAATAAAAAAAAAAAAAAGAATGGGGGAAAAAAAAAAAAAAACATTATTTTACAAAGGTTGTTTACGAGTCTTAATATTTTGGTTTTCCATTTAACTGTAAATAAAAAGGTTGAAGCCTGCAATACTTTGTACAAGATTGTTTTAAACATTAATTACTTTTTAGATTCCCTGCTTAATTATTTATTCTTTTTTTTTTGTGTTTGTAAAAATGCAGTTTTAAGCACTTAGTTGAATTGAAAATAAAAATGTACGGTAGTGTCTGGAACAGTGTGATATTAAAAGTCAGGGATAGGAAACCAGTTTCGTGTAAAGTTTGGCCCCTGAGACTCTTAAATCGATTTCACACTATATTATATCTTTAAATAAATATGTTACAGTATGATTTATTATTAGCCGGGGAAAAGAGGGGATTGACGGTTCGGTCATGAAATTCAGTTCTCGAGACCCCCCAGCATTACAACTTTTTTCAAGATGAAAGGAAAATAAAAAGGTTGAGCTGTTCAGATCTCACATTCATTCATCGATCCAAGATGTCAGCTTAGGTGATTGGCCAAACATAAACATAAAATGTGTCGGCAGATAAGAACCATTCGGTGTGTCTAGTTTGCCCACAAGATACAGTCGGCAATTTTGGATGAGCCAAGGAGCTAAAACATGTCAGTCCAAAATGACTGCTAGATGTTGGAGAACTAAGAGAAGCAAGTCGTTTAAGCTAAAGTAGGGCGGTATCATGGCTATGTGCGGGTTTTTCAAACTAGTTAAGATATTGATTAATCTGGTTTTATTCATGGATGACAATACTGAAATAAGAACTGTTGATCATCCTTGAGAATTTTTTTTCCCAGGGATTAGATAATCACGGAGGACATCAAGATGTCTGTAGAACTTGCCATGCTTTATTTAACATCAGACATTCTGTTTATAACCCTAACCCTAGGTCATTGTGCATAGTGTAATAGAGAGAGAGAAAACCTTTGGCTAATGCTGGAAATGTACAAACTCTCTCCAGTTTTCTCAGAGGATAAGGATAATAGCCACTCCAGAACAAGTGTAAAACAAGCAATAAAAGACCTGTGTAAAAAGAGATACTGTACATAACATCCCAAATGATTACCTGTGTATCCCTTGAAAGGGTACACTCTCTCATTCAAACGTATCCAAAGTAGCAACCACCCAATGTGGCAATACATATGAGCAATTTAAGCAGCATTTAGGCCCGCCACTTACTTAGTTGTCCCCATCAGTAACTGTTATGGGTAAGTGCAAATGGCTTGCATGAGGGTCTGATTTTTCACTTAAAGCCTCCCAAAACCTACAATGCGCAAGGGTCAGAGGGAGGGGTTGTGTGCACTGTCAGATGAACACAGCATTGAGCAAAGGTGGAGGAGCAGTCCTCTCTCACCCCCATTTAAAAAAAAGAAACAGTGTGGTTAAAGAAACAGTGTGGTTAGTCAGGTTATGGTGTTTGTGACTGTGTGGGTTTGTGTAAGGCTGACTGTGTGTGTATTTGTGTAAGGGTAACTCTGTGTGTCTGTGTGTGTCTGTGTGTGTAAGTACGTGTGACAGTGTTCTAGTAGGAATCAGTGTGTAAGTGTGACTCTGCATGTGTGAAAGTAAGTGTGACTGTGTGTGTGTGTGTAAGTCACTATGAATCTCTGTCTATGTGTGTGTAAGTGTGAATCTATCTATGTGGCTTTGTATGTATTTGTGTAAGTGTGACTGTGTGTATGTGTGTGGCTGTGTATGAATGTATGTGTATGTAATGTGATTTCTTTATACTGTGAGTTTTATTGATGTGGAGTCTGTGACACTCACACACTGCACATTACTGTGATTTTTATTGATGTGAAGTTTGGGATATACTAACACACTGCACATTACTGTGAGTTTTATTGATGTGGAGTCTATGATACACTTACACACTGCACATTACTGCGATTTTTATTGCTGTGGAGTCTGTGATACACTCACGCGCTGCACATTACTGTGAGTTTTATTGTTGTTGAGTCTGTGATACACTCACGCACTGCATATTACTGTGAGTTGTATTGATGTGGAGTCTGTTATACACTCACACACTGCACATTACTGTGAGTTTTATTGATGTGGAGTCTGTGTTACGCTCACACACTGCACATTACTGTGAGTTGTATTGATGTGGAGTCTGTGATACACTCACGCACTGCATATTACTGTGAGTTTTATGGATGTGGAGTCTGTGATACACTCACACACAGCACATTACTGTGAGTTTTATTGCTGTGGAGTCTGTGATACACTCACACAGTGCACATTAATGTGAGTTTTTTATTGCTGTGGATTCTGTGATACACTCACGCACTGCATATTACTGTGAGTTTTATTGCTGTGGAGTCTGTGATACACTCACACGCTGCACATTACTGTGAGTTTTATTGATGTGGAGCCTGTGATACACTCACACACTTCACATTACTGTGAGTTTTATTGCTGTGGAGTCTGTGATACACTCAAACACTGCACATTACTGTGAGTTGTATTGATGTGGAGTCTGTGATAGACTCACGCACTGCATATTACTGTGAGTTTTATTGATGTGGAGTCTGTGTTACGCTCACACACTGCACATTACTGTGAGTTGTATTGATGTGGAGTCCGTGATAGACTCACGCACTGCATATTACTGTGAGTTTTATTGATGTGGAGTCTGTGTTACGCTCACACACTGCACATTACTGTGAGTTGTATTGATGTGGCGTCTGTGATACACTCACACACTGCACATTACTGTGGTTTTTTTATTTATGTGGAGTCTGTGATACACTCACATGCTGCACATTACTATGAATTATATATAATTTTCTCTGAATTAAAAATGAATGTAGCCCATCCACACACACATTTCTGGTGAAGTGAAAAAAACTTGGACACCCCTTCTCTAGTAAGTCACATTTCCCTCCTTCTTAAAAGAAACGCTGGACAATGCCATTTTTCATAAGCATTTGGTTTTCATATTGTAAACTTACATAGCTGTCAAACTGTCATAACAAAAACTTTTGATGTAATAGAGAAAGAAATATCTCTTCAAGACACAATGGGGGTTATGTAGAAACACGGCACACATGCCGATAGAGCCAAATAGTGGCGCTATCAGAATGTGCCCCCATGAAGAAAGCAGACTCCTTGAGTCTGTGCCGACTCCGCCAGAAAAGAACTTTGGGTTGTGCCCGTGCTCATTGTGATGGCCATTGATTATTATCTGTTTGGCGGAGGTCCTCCAATACCGAACTGCAAACTTTCAGTGGTTACAAAAGGCGCAATCGCCATTATACATAACAAACAGCGATTGCAACTTTTTAAAAAAACTCCCATCACAGTGGGGGAGATTTTATACATAACCCCCAATGTGTGTGTGTGTGGGGGGGGGGGGGGGGTGGTACAGCTGGGTCAAGTTTTCCCCAAGTCAACAATAAATGGATAAGAAAGTTTATGAAAAAAAGGCAAATATATATCTTGTGTCACTGCTGGTCAGGTATGAATCTAAGGGAACAAGGCAATATATGGAGGGATAACATTTACAGCTGTTACTTTTACTTGGTTGATCCTGAGCAAATTGTAGGGCAACTATTGAAAGATCTCCCCAATCCCCACTAAGAGACCTTGCCCTTGTATGAAACTGATTGGTCATTCCTACTTGCATTACATTTATACATAACATATATTCTTGATTCTAAGATCACTTTTTTCACAATGTTATCAGCTCTGGGAAAGGGGTGTGCCTTGAAATTGAAGGTGTGTTACATTCAACGGCTACATTTATCAGCCGAACGTAAGACGCAGTTTTCGTCTCGGCAGCCGAAATTCACGTTTTGGCAGCTGAACTTTGCTTTTCGGCTGATGTAAAGAGGGAGGAGTTTCGGCGCCGAATGACTTGCGAAGCTGTTGCATTGGACAGTCAGTTTCCGAGGTCATGCAGCAAGGAAAGTGTTTTAAGGTATTTCCTCGATTCTAAGACTTTTCGATTTAAACACCCCTGAAATAGGTGTCTGTTTTTAGAATCCAGGAAATGCAGTATATATTTCATAAGACTTTGATTTATATATTTCTCTATAAATATTTAAATAAAACATTTTTCTTTTTTTTCATGTTGAAATTTTATTATATCTTATTTTTTAAAGTAAAACCCGATGATTTTAGGAACATGATCCTTTTATAAACTTGGAAAGCTGCATATAATTTATAGATTTCAACATTTTACCTGCATGTGATTTAATCCATTCCTTTATAAAGGTTCCCAAGGTCCAACATCTGAGAAAAATTTAAAAACATATAAATACATATTTTTTTTTAAGCATTCCTTGTCTTGGCATAAAAATGAGCCCTTATTTATCAAAAATATTTGTGGTTTTAGTTCTACGCAGTAATTGCAGTGTCAGATTTTAAGACATAAATAGGAATGGCAGACGGGGGTTTCTGTATGTGTATTTGGCAAATTATGCTCTTCTGTAACTTTTTCAATGCCAGGAGTATGAGAATTGTCCTTTCACCCTCAGGTCCTTAGTCTGTTTTAAAATAAAAACATGGGACATGGCCATAGTCTTTAATGGTGCCAGGAGGGTGGGGGGGCAGCATTTCATTCAAAGCTTCTCTATTTCTCATTAATTATAGCAGGGTTAGGAAACTTGTGGCCTTCCAGATGTTGCAAGACTACATTTCCCATACTGCTCTGTGAGCCTCTTGGCTGAGAGCATTATGGGAGATGAATCTGGAGAGCCGCAGGTTGCCTGACCTTGAAGTATAGGATTAAAAAGAAGGGGCTTCTTGTCTAATCCTATAGTTAGTGAGAAATGTCGATGATATGCATGAAAAAAAGAGTCATAGTCAAGGGTCTTCATCATCCAAACATTAGTTATACTGTAAATATATGGAGGATAACAAATAATCTATATATTGTGGTAACAGAATTGCAAGCAAATGCATAGGTTAAAAAAAATGTATTTTAAAAAGACTCTCACCTAAAATACAGGAAAAGTACAGAATGTAAAAAAAAAAGAGAAAAATATGTTTTTAGATGTCTCCTGTTTATGACATCATGTTGTGGCTTGATATGCAAATTAGACTTTCCCATTGAAAGTAGTTAATTTGCATATCAGGTCACAGTCTGCTGAGACAATGTTCTCTACACAAACGGTACAAACACTGTGATAAGACACTGTGGTGCATGTGAATGGACTGTATGTTACTGATACAGCATGAAGGACATAACCTCACATATCATGCACATAGCGTGGGGTCACACAGTCAGGGAGTCTGCTGTAAGTAAGGTAAAGGGGATATATGACATTGTGAAAGTGGAGGATTTGGCCTTGTGATAGCATTTGAATATATGGCTCTGTGGAAAGTGCTAGATGGCACCCTGGAGAGTAGAGGCTATATTATAATGTGTAAAGTGGCACCCTGGAGAGTAGAGGCTATATTATAATGTGTAAAGTGGGGGCAATATGGCACTGTATAAGTGGGGGTTACATGGCACTGTATAAAGTGGGGAATATATGGCACTGTATAAGGTTGTTTATATATGTCAGTATGCAAAGTAGGGGCTACGTCACAATGTGTAAAGTGGGGGCAATACGGCACTGTAGTTAGTGAGGATAATTGGCAATATTGAAAGTGAGGGCTATGTGGCACTGTGCAAAGTATGGCAATGTGAGAAGTGAGGAATATATAGCAATGTGTCTCAGTGGAAAGTGGGGAGATCTGTATATTACATATATTAGAAAAATGTAATTATACAAAATAAATGCTTTCTACGAACCATTCCATACTATTACATATAAACCTTTAGAAACACTAGAATATACCTCATATGTTCAAATGCAGCAATGTTCTTTTTTTCTCTCATAAATATTTGTTATGTTTAGTCTTATTTTCCAGCATATTTACTCTCATGTTTTCTTTATTTATTCAACAAGTTGTGCCAACTGCGAAGTGCCCTATGTAACACATACCACTCGTCAAAATCCCTGCCAGCAAAGTTTGGGTTTGGCTGAGCTATCAATGCACTTGCTTGCAGGTTTGACTGTTATCACACATGCAGGGAATAAAATAAACGTATATTCAGAATGTAATAATTGATATAACGTCAAAATGTTTGTGTTGTACGTTTCTACGGAAAATGTACCATGTTTCTCAAATTACCATGCTTCTTACTTCTTGTACCCAATCTCGGATAGAGATTATCTTGCTTTTTTTCTCCATGCCAAGTATTGTGTCTTATTATCCTGGAATTACAAGTAACCAACACTCAATGTATTCAGAAAATGTAACACCCTACCTTTTATCTGAACATAAAGTGACAAACACTAGGTATTGACAGTGGAACTCGAGAGACAATCATACTGGAAAATCTGTCCAACTTCACTATACAGGGAGTGCAGAATTATTAGGCAAGTTGTATTTTTGAGGATTCATTTTATTATTGAACAACAACCATGTTCTCAATGAACCCAAAAAATGCATTAATATCAAAGCTGAATATTTTTGGAAGTAGTTTTTAGTTTGTTTTTAGTTTTAGCTATTTTAGGGGGATATCTGTGTGTGCAGGTGACTATTACTGTGCATAATTATTAGGCAACTTAACAAAAAACAAATATATACCCATTTCAATTATTTATTTTTACCAGTGAAACCAATATAACATCTCAACATTCACAAATATACATTTCTGACATTCAAAAACAAAACAAAAACAAATCAGTGACCAATATAGCCACCTTTCTTTGCAAGGACACTCAAAAGCCTGCCATCCATGGATTCTGTCAGTGTTTTGATCTGTTCACCATCAACATTGCGTGCAGCAGCAACCACAGCCTCCCAGACACTGTTCAGAGAGGTGTACTGTTTTCCCTCCTTGTAAATCTCACATTTGATGATGGACCACAGGTTCTCAATGGGGTTCAGATCAGGTGAACAAGGAGGCCATGTCATTAGATTTTCTTCTTTTATACCCTTTCTTGCCAGCCACGCTGTGGAGTACTTGGACGCGTGTGATGGAGCATTGTCCTGCATGAAAATCATGTTTTTCTTGAAGGATGCAGACTTCTTCTTGTACCACTGCTTGAAGAAGGTGTCTTCCAGGAACTGGCAGTAGGACTGGGAGTTGAGCTTGACTCCATCCTCAACCCGAAAAGGCCCCACAAGCTCATCTTTGATGATGCCAGCCCAAACCAGTACTCCACCTCCACCTTGCTGGCGTCTGAGTCGGACTGGAGCTCTCTGCCCTTTACCAATCCAGCCACGGGCCCATCCATCTGGCCCATCAAGACTCACTCTCATTTCATCAGTCCATAAAACCTTAGAAAAATCAGTCTTGAGATATTTCTTGGCCCAGTCTTGATGTTTCAGTTTGTGTGTCTTTTTTCAGTGGTGGTCTTCTTTCAGCCTTTCTTACCTTGGCCATGTCTCTGAGTATTGCACACCTTGTGCTTTTGGGCACTCCAGTGATGTTGCAGCTCTGAAATATGGCCAAACTGGTGGCAAGTGGCATCGTGGCAGCTGCACGCTTGACTTTTCTCAGTTCATGGGCAGTTATTTTGCGCCTTGGTTTTTCCACACGCTTCTTGCGACCCTGTTGACTATTTTGAATGAAACGCTTGATTGTTCGATGATCACGCTTTAGAAGCTTTGCAATTTTAAGAGTGCTGCATCCCTCTGCAAGATATCTCACTATTTTTGACTTTTCTGAGCCTGTCAAGTCCTTCTTTTGACCCATTTTGCCAAAGGAAAGGAGGTTGCCTAATAATTATGCACACCTGATATACGGTGTTGATGTCATTAGACCACACCCCTTCTCATTACAGAGATGCACATCACCTAATATGCTTAATTGGTAGTAGGCTTTCGAGCCTATACAGCTTGGAGTAAGACAACATGCATAAAGAGGATGATGTGGTCAAAATACTCATTTGCCTAATAATTCTGCACTCCCTGTAGTCCACTGATAAGTGATCTTCAAAGTGAATAGATCCCACAATGAGTAGATCCGTACATTTACCTACAGCAAGAAGCTGATATAAATGGGTGGCATCCACGTACTCTGGAAAGAGCTGACACATTACTGTGTAAATTAAATAAATTAACAGCATACAACTGACATTTGATTGGCTGTTTACTTGGTTTAGTTTCTTTTTTAATGGTTTTTGGCATAAAAATTGATGCGTGCATTTAATAGTTTTGTTTTTTTCATCATTTAATATGTGACATTCATTATTACAATTATCTTGGAAACTTGTAACCAGTTTCAAAGACACTGAACATTATTTAGGGTGAGCTTGAGTAATGTACATTTTTCTCTTAAGAAATGTCTGAGTAATATGCAGTAACACAGCACCTCCATTACAATATGGATGAAACAGGATTCTTAAGAAGCGTCAAATCAGATATGTCCAAGTTTAAAGGAATGACGCCATGTTTGAAGTGGCCATTTTGAATAGAACACAGGAGATCACATGCTGAGTCGAAAGGCTCCATGTGCTACTCTATAAATATTTAACCTCTGGTGCATTTTTTTCCTTTTGTATAAGTTGCTGTATTTCTCGTCTCTGCTTCTTCTCATTTGCCGGACATTGTGTTTGTCCTTAAGCCATGCTTTGTTGGGTGTTGCTAATTTGAGATGACATGAGGGATGTCATTTTCTGCATTAAAACAATATGGTGTCTGCAAGCTAAACAAGCCCCCCCCCCCCCGCCCCACCACCAAACCGTGCTAAACATTGGAACATTCCACAAGTTTGCTGTCTACATTCTAGATTAACCCTTCAGTACAAGACAAGTGAATAGTTCCACCCCACCCCCCCCCAACCATAGGTTTGTAGAACATTCCATAATGGTCAGATATATTAGTAAATGATAAAAATATATTTAAAATGCCAGATCCTTTAACAGTAATAATAAATGATTATAATCATAAAAATGTTTTGGTTTTGTGGGATCAAAGTCTAGTTCTTTCATTTCCAACAACGATCAAACTATTTTCTTCAAGAAAAAGATGTTTTGTGCAAGAAGTGATATTCCTGTTTGCATTCATTTGTATAAATTGACTATCAATAAATACATTTTTTTTCCCCCCAATCGTTTTTATCATATTCACTGATGTACGGTACAACACTGAATTTTTCAGCATTCTCACAAATACAGATTGTGTCTAATTAGAATTAATAGACATAAAATAACGAAAAAAAAACATCAATCCAATTAGTTTCCTAAAATCATAATCACTCAAATAAATTCAGAATGTTACAAACCATGTAGCGAAAAAAAAATTCAAAATGCTCTAAAAAAAAAAAAATACAAAACTTACAATTTCTCATATGATTTTTTTATTTATTTTTTGCTCTCCTAAATTTTCTTGCAGATGCTTGGCCTGTCTCCTAACTCATGCTAATTATATTCATAATTAAATGTTAAACAAGACTTGACTGAAGCCAACTGGCTTGCACAGGTGTCTTTTGTGTATGAATGGCTTACTGCATATACAATAAATCTTTGGACCCCAAAGGACCCTTGGAAGGAGCCACTCAAGGTGAAAATCCAATGCGTACAGAAAGAAAAAAAAAAAACCACATATACTTAACTATAATGTAAAGGTTTATATGAACTAAATGTGACCCAAACACTATCTGGGCTTAAGGACTGGGTAAAATTGGGAAGTGCCAATAAAATACTAAAATTAAAAGGGTAATACAAGGGATCTCATAGTTTTTTTAATATTATTTTTTAAATATAGCTACATAATTGATAAATGTGCACTTTGTTCCATTCTGACCATTATTGAATAGGCTAAGTTAATAAAATATATCCAGGCTCAGTATATAACTTCTAGAATAAAGCAGTAGGAAGTAAAAAAAAAAAGAGAAATTGGGCTTTGTTTGTAGGTGAAGATTAACAACTACTCTTCACATCTCAACAAAGTCCACTTTCTCTTGGTAGGTTCCAAGGCAGTGTTTCTCAAACCTGTCCTCAGGACCCCAGTCCCACCACCCCTCCCCCCCAACGGTCCAGGATTCAGGGATAACCCAGTTGTATTTAAATAAGAATATGTAGAACACCTGGTATGGTTGCTTGATGGTTAGGGAACCACACCAAGTGTACATATTCTTAATTAAATACAACTGGGTAATCACTAAATCCTGGATCATTGGGGGGTCCTGAGGACAGGTTTGAGAAACACTGTTCCAAGGCATTGTGGTATGACTGGCTCAGAGTATCTAGCATCTCATCAGAGGCGAACGCAAACTTTAGATCATATGACTCATAACCCATGCATTATTGATATTCATGGTCATTGACCATGCTTGAAATGTTCTCTTTAGTATACACATCAGGTAGTTTCTATTGAAAATGTATAGATTGTTTCAACTCATTTTATCATAAAAAAATAAATACAAATCTTCAATATATTTAGATTGTGCTTTGGTTAAGTTAGTACAGAACACTGAAGATAATGATATTTTGGTCACCAGTAGCTTTTTCCCATCAAAGGATTCTATTATAATTTAAATAATGGAGGAAATATATAAAAGTGCCCCATGCTGAAAAGGTACCTAATAAGGGAGCAGTATCTGGATGAGCCAATGAACAACTGTAACTCCATATAAAGTTGCAAGTGTCTATAACCTCATATGGCCCCTAATTTCCAGGCTGCTTCCCATTTATATATATAAATTATATATAAATATATATATACAGTTACATATGACAGTAGCAGCAGCCCAAGAAAGAGTGCGCAAGTTGAAATCGTAATGAGAAGAAGTGTTCCAAGTAATGCATTTTGCCCTCTCTGGTGGGCTTTAGGCATATTCTTGTTCCAGCTTTTCTTCTCGCGAGACTTGGTATTGTAATCCATCCCCGAGTCTCAACCATCAATTCAAATAGTGTACTGGGATATTAACCCCCATTGACTGGGTTTTTGTTTCAGCACTTGGAATAATAATAGTCGGGGTCACTGCTCAGCCCTGGGCGATACAAAAACGAACTATCGATATAAGAAACAGGAACAATTACGTATTTTGGTATTCCCTTCATTTTTATCTTAATAGAACCCTACGCAATTGCTCTCTTCACCTACCTAGTATCATAATTATAATAACTCCAGCACTTCAAAGTGTCGGGAGAGGATTAAAAAGGCGCAATCGCTGTTTTAATATGTATAACGGCTGTTGCACCTATTTCAAATCCCCTGACACTTTGCAGTGTGGGAGAGAAGGACCTCTGTCAAACACTGTTTGGCAGAGGTTCTCCAACACCATCCATGCACCGGCAGGAAGGTTTTTTATGGCGAAGGTGTTGCAGATTCCTGAAAATTGTTGGGGTCTTTGCTTTATTCATAGGCACGCACACAGACAGCGTGTACATTATAATTATACATAACCCCCAATGTTTTTATATAGGAAAGGTTACATTCAGCTGTTCTCTGGTTTCCAAGTCCATCTGGGGATGCTACTTTTGCCCAACATCCATGTGATGTTACTATTACCCAATATAATGACCATTAAAGGATGAAGGGCTGGACCTGTGACCCCCAAGAGTTGAACAGATTCTACTGAGCTATCTCACTTGTATCATGCCAGTAGGTGGTGGAAGAAGCAGGCTTTCGTTAAATATTGCTGCCCCTTTACTTTTACTTTCTTTTTTCATCCTCTTGTGGGGAGGGAACTGAACCTGGCTGTGTGCCCTACTTTGATGGTTGGCCCTGGACAAATACCCTCATTGCCCATTGTAAAAGACAGCCCTGACAGTAGTGCAAATTAATGTGAAAAAACATTAGCACATAGCACGGGGAATTAGATTCCTAATTCACAAGCCAAGACCCTCATGCACATATTAAAGCAACCCACTTGCCCCAGTATGTAGTATTTACCACAACGAATACTGGAGCATCAAGAGATATTACAGCTGGATCGGCTCTACATAAATCAAAGCTAACCTATTGTAAAATATAGTGTAAGTCAATAATACATGACAGTAAGTATTAAAGTAAACAGAAGGGAAATAAATATATTAACCCCCTCTTCAGTCAAAAAATAACCTCTGCAGCCTATAGAGCCAAGTCTGGCGCCAAGTATTCGAGGATGAATTCAGTAGCAGATGTCAAGGTCTCCAGGAAGTGTCCAACTAGCTCGATTTTGCACATGTTCCTGAGTGACTAAAATGGATACTTTATGTCATAATTTACAAGCAAACCAGCGCTAATAAATCAGAATTGTGCAAGAAATCATGTTGATCGTAGCAGTCTTCCTTAATATTCATGATACTGAGCTCTATTTTACAGCTGAGTTTCACTGTGATCTTCTTGAGCGCTGTAAATTTGACAAAAGCAAGCTGTCCGCGTGCAAGGTCAGGAAAGTCTCTGTGAACACAGTAAAAGTTAATTACTAAGTATTAATGTGCATGATTGAGCATGTATACCGTCTAAAACTAACAAAGGAATAAATAAAATGTGTCCTAGTTAATTCCATTTATTTATTACTTATTTCCTTTTTTTCCCCCCAGATTATAGATACTGTACAATTCTCTTAAAAACACAAATTCATTTGCGAATAGATAGAGGATAGTCTTAAAATGTGTGCTTTTTAAAGGGACCCTGCACTGCATAACCTGAAATAATCCTGCTGGAGCGTGGGTCGCCAACGTATGCTAACTTCTGTAGAGATGACATGTCCTCCGACCAGACTATATCAGAGATTGCTGATATCATTTGAAAAGTAAAGTCAGCAAAAAATAAAAAGGTCCATAATTTCCAAATTTTAGCATTAAAAAAATACAATAATGCCATGATTATGATTGCAATTATAAACGTAAAAGAAATTTAGAAATTTCCCAAAAAAATATTTTATGTAATAAATTAGAAATATTGATAAATAATAGTAATATCTAAATCCAAATATTCTTATTTGTAAACCTGACCAAATAGTCGGCTTGCTATATATTTGCCACATATACATTTTATTTTTTTGTGTCATGTTGACATATTTCTTAGAGATGATTCTCGGACAGGATGACTGATACTTCCAGTCTTTAAATAACTTGGACTGCGAGAAAAACAGGGATTGGAAACCACAATTCTGCTTTCCTCACTAGCATCGTTTTCTAGGCCTTTAAAAATGACAAATAGCTGTTTATCAATTAGTATTACAGTATCAGTTTTATAGTCCTTGCCCCTATATTTAAACTGGGTGTAAAAGAAAAGTTACACATCCTGGGCTCGATTCTATGGCCCCCCATATGTTACAAAACTTATGCGAGCCATAAATTAACGGGCACTGATGACTCACTTGGAGTATTGTACGCAGTACTGCAAACCGTATCTCCAGAAGGATATTGATACTTTGGAGAGAGTTCAGAGAAGGGCTACTAAACTGGTTCATGGGTTGAAGGATAAAACTTACCAGGAAAGGTTAAAGCATCTTAACATGTATAGCTTGGAGGAAAGACGTAACAGGGGGGATATGATAGAAACATTTATATACATAAAGGGAATCAACACAGTAAGAAGGAGAGTATATTTAAAGGAAGAAAAACTACCACAATTAGAGGACATAGTCTTAAATTAGAGGGACAACGATTTAAAAGTAATATCAGGAAGTATTACTTTACTGAGAGGGTAGTGGATGTATGGAATAGCCTTCCATCAGAAGTGGTAGAGGTAAACACAGTCAAGGATTTTAAGCATGCGTGGGATAGACACAAGGCTATCCTGGCTATAAGACCGGGAACGGGGGACTAATAAAAGTACTCAAAAAAAATTGGGCAGACTAGATGGACCGAATGGTTTCTATGTTTCTATTCAACTAACGCTGAAAAAATGACTGCACCCATTTAAAACCCCCATGCTTTCTTTGGAAGTTTAGTGGATCCTAAAAAAAAATAAAAGAAACAGTGTTCAGTGCGGTAATTACAAACGGTGATTCAATCAGAGCCGGTAAAAAGGAATGGGCAAACATATCTTTCATTCTTATTCGCCAATTTTACACACACAAAAAATAACACAACTTAAATGTGAATCGGCTGCTTAAGGCAGCCAATACTTGCGTCATTTTAACCCATTCAGTGCCATAGGGAACACAAACACTGCCCCTTACAGCACTGAAAGGGTTAACTTTGTTTAACCTGTAAAATAAATGTTGATTAAGTCACATGGGCACCCAAAATTTTAATAATTGGCCCATTAAATATGAAAGTACTCCCACCGGGATGGAGCTTGCCTGCACCCTTCAATATTACAGGCCCCTAGTTTGATCAAGGGCTGGCATTATACCTGTGGCCCCAATATGTTGGCCATGGGCCGGCACTATGCCAATGGCTCCTTAATAAATAAAACTATGGGCCTGTGCTGGCACTTTGTCTATGGCCCCTTAAACCCTTTGTGACGCATAGTGCTTGCATTCCAAACGACACAAGCACCAAAACATCATATTATAGAATGAGACAGCGCTCACAGCTATCATTCTATAATATTCTGTCTCATTCTATAATATTCTGTTCTTTTATACAGTGGTTTTTCCATTGTATTTTATATTCAAGACTAGCAGCTAACATTTTATTCAGGGGGAGACAAAATCTTTTTTATTCTATATACTTTGGGATATCCATTCCCTCATATTACCAACTCTCGCCCCTCCTACCAACAGCGTGTGTCCGTATACATCGATTTATTGGTTAGTATTGTGTTTTACACCACACTTGGATTGAGGGTCTCTTTTTTGCACTTTTTGTATGCACTTTTTGTATTCACTAACGCTGTGCCTATTCTTTCTTACCAAAACATCATGATTTGTTCCTGGCCACCAATCACAAGGTGATCTGTAATCGGTAGAAAAATATACCTGTATCCAAGTTCCATTGGCAATCCTTGATGCCCTTGATGCCCAGGGAAAGGAGCTATCCATTAAAAATAGCAGTTTTCATTTTTTTCCTCCTACCTGGTCAAGATGGTGGAGAGGGTGGGTAGGGACTTATTTAATGTATTTATTTAATGTCTCAGGGGAAATTGGCCAGCTTCTGGTATATGGGCTATGGGGGACTATTCATTTTATTTCATTTGGAGCTAGGGGCCTAGCCCAAGGGGGCTATGAGGTATTGTTAATATTGTGACCAAAGGGCTAGAGCACGTTAATTTAAAAGTCCCACATGTGGTAAATAACAGGAGCCATTGATTCTAACCCAATAAATGCACCTAAATGAGAGGAGAGAATTACATTTATGAACAGTCAATTACACAGTTTCAAAATCTTGGCTTCAAAGCCCTCAGTGAGATGAGGTTTCACATTAAAACCCTGAATATTCCATTGTTCTACATGACAGTTAAATGTTCTACACGACAGTTCAATATTCTGGATGATAGTCCAAAGTTCTACATTATAGACCAATGTTCTACACAACAGTTCAATGTTCCACACGACAGTCCATACCAAAGTATGTCTAAAGATCTAACTATACTTTATCCAGCTGATAAAGCATTAGAAGCATACCAGGTTGGTCCTGCTTGTGTATTGGTGAGTTGGTGAGATGAAATGTTCATCTCACCTGCAAGCCGTTTAGTATATTGATCCCATGATGTCACTTTACATTGGGTTGAATGTCATCTGTGCACAGTGCTAGAAAATATAAATCTTCCAGTCGAAGAACCCAAGAACTAAAATCGTAAAGAATAATCAATCCCTGAGTAATGCATTGCTTAAATGCAGGAGGGGCTGGGCAAGGAGACAAAGTAGTCAAATTCCCCTTCAATTCTGAATAGCTCGAACTGATAGTGGTTTTCTATTATATGCAGTTTCACATATGACCTCTGGGGGCATCAGGTATATAATTCATGCTTTCTAGCTGTTGTCTGTAATAACAAGTACTACAGGTCTATCTATTTTCATTGAGTTAGACTCCCATTGGATACGTAGTGTGCCTGAAGTCTTTTAGAGAACACTGTGTTCTGAGATCAATGTCTTTTGACCTAAATGCTTTCAGCCTGCTTCTTTTCAAATGCCAGACCCCATTAGTTATGTAATGATCAAATGTTTACTTAATGCATCCAACACAACTTCTTATTTAATTAACTACAGGCCTTTCAAAATCTCACCCAACAACTATTAGAATTGTAGATACATTGATGATGTTGCGCAGAACTGGCCATAGTGTTGACAATCGTCTTGGATCTAACCAAAATAATTAATTTATCTATACGTGACTCAAATGCTATAACAAACTGAGTTTTTCTCTTTTTGTTTTTTATATATGTCATTATATATGTTACATTTTACAAGTGCACATTTTCATGGCTAAAGGCAATTAAAACCTAACTTGCACCTCAATTGTCTCCAACTATCCAGGTAACATCTTACACCTCGACACACTTGCATTGTGCTCCTGGCAGGGAAGCTTATAAGTGTGTCCAAGATTCAGCTGACCATCTAACCCTAGCTGTGGGTGTTTGCCAACATCACTGGTGATGTGGGGGAGGGGGGGGGGGCGTGTCTAAACCCAGATGTTCAGGCACGGACTGATTTTGCTCACTTTGAGCATCCATTATTTATACACTGCAAGTAGAGTTATCATTCACCTGGTATTATTATATGTCTGCTCTGTACAGACTCCTGTATAATATATGTATGCACACACTGCAAGTATAGTTATCATTCACCTGGTATTATTATATGTCTGCTCTGTACAGACTCCTGTGTACAATATGTATGCACACACTGCAAGTATAGCTATCATTCACCTGGTATTATTATATGTCTGCTCTGTACAGACTCCTGTGTAATATATGTATGCACACACTGCAAGTATAATTATCATTCACCTGGTATTATTATATGTGTGCTCTGTACAGGCTCCTGTGTAATATATGGATGCACACATTGCAAGTTTAATTATCATTCACCTGGTATTATTATATGTCTGCTCTGTACAGACTCCTGTAAAATATATGTAAGCACACACTGCAAGTATAGTTATAATTCACCTGGTATTATTATATGTGTGCTCTGTACAGGTTCCTGTGTAATATATGTATGCACACACTGCATGAATAGTTATCATTCACCTGGTATTATTATGTGTCTGCTCTGTACAGGCTCCTGTGTAATATGTGTATGCATACATTGCAAGTATAGTTATCATTCACCTGGTATTATTATATGTCTGCTCTGTACAGGCTCTTGTGTATTATATGTATGCACACACTGCAAGTATAGTTATCATTC
The DNA here is from genome assembly GCA_036172795.1 of Pelodytes ibericus. Classification (NCBI taxonomy): domain Eukaryota; kingdom Metazoa; phylum Chordata; class Amphibia; order Anura; family Pelodytidae; genus Pelodytes; species Pelodytes ibericus. The sequence continues at coordinate 10,052,493 of CM069864.1, read as the reverse complement.
ACCTCGTATTATTATATATCTGCTCTGTACAGGCTCCTGTGTAATATATGTATGCACACATTGCAAGTATATATATTTATATATATGTATATATATATATATATATATATATATATATATATATAATTGTTTTTTTCCCTTCCTGGCTCTAGATATCTTGCAAAAAAACGATGTTATCTGCATAAGATCAGCCCGGGGTAAAAAATTAATGTCAACTTTATGAGGAATGAAGACCAATATTTATTCTTCCAATACATGACATGGGTGAGAAGGAGAAGCAGAGGCAGGGAAGGCACAAAAGACAAAACACCTTATGCGTTTCAAGCTGCTAAAACACCTCTTAATCATAGGCCTTCCTGGCACTAGCCAGAGGCTGAGAGTTGAGTGGGAGGGTGAAGGATGCTGCTGTGAGTGAGTAAATTAGACCTATTCAGAATACATATAGTAAACTAAATTCATACATGGTTATAATTGTCGGGTGAGTATCTCTTAACAGAAATGTATCCAAAAAACTAAAACTGTCTGCGCTTCTCACCCTAATAAAGTTGGCAACAAATATATAAATATAATATAAATGAGAGGTTTTGGTTATATGAATTGGCCAAAGCATAATTAAGCTCACCCGCCACATCAAGGCACACTCTCAACAGGGTGAGAACCTACTCTCACCTCCTATCTAGTGGGCACACAAAGCAGTTTATACTGCAAGCACAGACAGTTTTAATTTTTTGTATACATTGTACAGCCAATCACACTGTATTTGCAGCTCACACCTGTTTGGCAAGCATCATTTTATACATTTATATTATTTGAGCCTGTGACTAGCTTAGCGCTTTTCTTTACCCTCTTATCAGAAATGCTTGGGACCAGAAGTTTTTAAGATATTGGGTCATTTCAGATGACAGATCATTTTCACCAAGAAGATATATTAAAGCCTCTCAGCTCTCATGAAATACAGTAATATTGATGCAAATACTGTATAGAGTAAATCACTGTTACTGTAACATAGCTGTGATATGAAGCATCATTGGGAACCTTCCATCGGCATATCAGGTCTGCACACGAACCATCCTCCCCCACACCCTTTGTGGGCGTGGGGAAATCCGAGCATGCATGGAAAGGCTCTATCACCGCTTAAGGGGGCTGCACACTGAATAAACTACTGTGCGCTGCATTCTGATAGGTGTGTGTAGAATTTGCAACTTGGGTAAAATCTGAAAAAATATGGCTAACAGATCATTTAGGATTATGAATACTTTAAGAGAACAGGTTTCTGGATTATAGATAGTCAACCTGTATTGAACTTTAATTTGTTCCGTCAAAGTGGTCCTTTAAAGGTCTAGACCATCATGATTTGATTTGCAAATTGATACTGTAAAACCCAAATAATTGTGAGTGATTTATTCCTAGACCTTTTCAATGTGTTTTGGTAAAAACATGGCTTCACCTCCAAATACTGCTGACACAGCTCCAAACCTGCTACATTACTTTACATTAACAATTTGTTAATACTGTGCCGACAATTTAAGTAGCGTTTGGTACAGCGCATTGAGGAGAACTACATGCCACGTTGACAGAGACAGACTGATACATGAGAAAGAGAACTTTTGAGCATCGGTTACACTTACCATACGGAGGCCACTCAAAGCCGGATTTAGCTACAGTCCTCTACAGCGGAGTCCACAGCACAGCTCATCGGGTGGTGGGGCGGCGATGAGCTGCAGTGAGAAGAACGTCCCATGCCATCAAGGGGGTGCTTGAGCTCTGTATTTTAGGACTGCGTATAACATTGTATGGGTGGAAAGCGGTTAATCAAAGCAAAACTGGAGTACACATTTAGGGACAAACTGCTAGTTTTGGAGCAATCAGAAAAAGCTGGTGAGATGGCTCGGTGGACCAACTGCAGAGCATGTTCAATCCTTAGTGCTGCAACTTTGATTAATGTCAAGGCTAAAATTAGCCTTTCATCCCTTCGGAATTTGCTAAAACAAGTACCGTGACCTGTGGGGCACACTAAGTCCCACGGTGAAGCGGCCTCAACGAAGCAGCCGCGAGGAGCAGTTCCAATCCGCTGCCATAGTACCTTGTACAATCTAGTGATAATGACCTGAAACCTCTTTAATCTAGTATGACAAGCTTCTGCCTGCCATAGTATTCTACCTTGAAATGTTATGTCCGTACAATTATAATTCGACTTCTAGAGACCATTTACTCTGTTAGAAGAGTCATACAGTTTGACTTCTGTAGATTATGTCAACGGTTTACTTGGGATTCAGCGAGTGTATCCTCTGCCTTTTTTATCCTCCTAGAGAACCTATATGACTCCATTTTGGTGGTTATTATTTAACGGCATAACATTGGACGCTATATACATTGCTCAGATGTGTTCTCCTTTCTGCAGTCATTATTTAGCCGTGTTTGTCGAGTTATTAATTGGTTCCGATCACAAAGCAGGGTGATGTATGGTCCAGTGAGCATGATGTCTTTTATAGTTTTGTTTTTTCCAAGTGTGTGACTGTACGCCTGTGTTACTGTTCAGAATGTGTGCGGATCCAAGTTCTGTACTCAGGTGGATGTACGGTTCCTCTGCTTTCATTCTCAGAGCTGTAATTCTGGAAGGGATAGAAGGCAGCTGTGTTTACAACTCAAGTCTTGGCATACATTTACCAGAATCTATTATTCATATCATTCACTATCAGGGAGAGATCTCAGGCCACCTGTCTATCTGACAAATTCACCCTTTTGTGCGCTTTCTGTTCCTAGCAAATTATGTTCGCATTGATGAATCGAGTTTTTATGAGCCCTGCTAACTTACACTCTCATGGAAGGCCAAAGGCAATAGAGAGCAAGTGTTTTTCAGTCCACATTAAAAAAAAAGAAGAAAATGTTGATATTTTTTTGAAACAATTTCCCATTGAACGGTGGAAATAGCATTTGGCATTGCGATCTTAATTAGAATTTTTAGGTTGTAATTTATCAGCTAGTAGGAAATAAATTAACACAAACAAATACAAATTTTATTTCATGGCAGAAATGTAATTCCAGTAGGTATGAAAGTGAAATAATACAGAGCACGTGGTCCGAATAATGTAAATTCATTATCCATAGCTATCTTCTTGACCATAGCATTTTGAGCACAGAGATCCTATGGAATCTAATGTGTGCCTATTATTAAACTAGGCACACAAAAAAAAGGTATTTATAGACTCTTGGATAGATGTTTAAAAGTGTTTTTTTGTAGAGGGTGCGATGAATTTCATTTGTTTGCTTCTAGCCTTCTCGATGAGCTCTCATTCTTCTCTTTTCTGGTAGAGTGGGCCCTAGACCAAAATGACTTCACATTCATAAATAAAGTAATCTTCTGGTTTCGACTAAGCAGTCTAGAGGCACAAGTGCCACACCTGCTGACTAAGCCTCTCATCTCCTAAAGAGGTCCCCTCTTTCCACTTTCAAAACAAGTTAGAGAGATAAAAAAAAAAAAAAAACACACACGAGTCAGGACAAAAGGGTATTGGGCTTTCATGATAGAAAAAAAGGCCTTCGAGGCTGAGAAATCGACGTGTACCACCAGAAATAGAGCAAAAACATCCAACTAATTTTGTAGTCTTTATTGAACAGAATAGACTTGATTATAACCAGAATACAGAGCATATCTACTTGGCACATTCATCTTTTTTTTGATTAGTTAGCCTTATGCACACTTCTGTGCATTCTTAAGGTGATAGTTCCACAACAGAGAGAGGCTGATTCCACAGTAATGGCAGATGACAGCACTTTCTTAGGGGGGGGGGCATAAGGAGTGGTGTAGTGGATAGCAGATGCTTACTGTGTGCTTGCTCTGCTAAATTTAGAGGGAAATTATTTACAGGAGAGCTTCAATTTCTTACAAGATAAAAATTCCATAATAATTATTTAACATATTCCAAAAGCATGTATCACATACAGAAAAGAAAGATAACCTCTTGTAAATTAAGCTTCTCCTTTAAACTATGATAGCCTTTAATACTTCCTGTAGGTGTATTCCATTCCATGTTTGTGCTACTCTATTTGGTTTGTAGCACATAACCTATCAGAATTCCACTGACTCCATGCTAAGAGGATTGCTAATTCACCTATTGGTGAACGGAGATTAGAGATGGGATAACTAGTCGAAGTGCAAGCCAATTAGGACATTGTTGCAGTAATCCAGGTAGAATATTATGAGTAGATAAGAATTCCAATTAGCTCTTTTATTGTTTGCCAACAGCAAAGGCTAAGAGGGCTTCCAACTTATGTAGCCTAGCCATGTGGCATCCGAAAGAGACAAACCACCAACTGACAGTTCTGTCACAGGTGTCCTTCAATCATCTGCCACACAGACAATCAGCCAATCATCTCCACACTCGATGGAGGTGTGTTCGGTGTCAAAGACGCACACACAAGAATCAGTGCTGCCGAGTGACAGCAAAACCATCTCTGTAACAGAAGCTGTCTTCTGTCTGATCAAAAGATTGGAAGGTAGGTGCAGGGCCGGCCCAAGACATTGTGCTGCCTGGGGCGAAAAATTAAATGTTGCCCCCCCCCCAAAAAAATAAAAAAATCACATTTTAAATAGTTTTATTAAATAGAAAAACAGTTTGTAATGGACATACAACAATAATAACAACAACATCAACTACAGACATCCTCCTGTATGAGTTTGTTCACTTAGCTTTATATAAAATATTTTAACTCCTCAATATTCCAGTATTATTTTGCCATTCAATATTCCAGCATTTAGCCCCTCAATATGCCATAATTTTGCTATTCAATATTCAAGCATTTAACTCCGCAATATGCCATAATTTTGCCATTCAATATTCCAGCATTTAATCCCCAATATGCCAGCATTTTGCCATTTAGTATGCCAGGATTTAACATCTCAATAGGCCAGATTTAGCCATTTAATATGCCAGATTTAGCCATTTAATATGCCAGGATTTTGCCCCTCAATATGCCAGATTTCCCAGTACTTACCTCCTCGATGCTCCGTGCAGACGAGATGGAGGAGGGAAGCTCAGCTACTGGGTATGACGTAATGTCATATCTGGTGTGAAGGAATTTTTTTTTTTAACTTACTATTTCTCGGCCAGACGCCCATGACGCTGGAGGCTGCTTCTTCAAGAACTGGAGGCAGCTTCAAGAACTGGAGGCGGCATTTCAGTGATTCGGCCGCTGAGCCGAAATAGCGTTTATTGAGGCGGCAATGTGCCGCCTCTGCAAAAGTGCCCCACTCTGCCCCATTGTAGGGCCGGCCCTGGGTAGGTGTAATCCCTCTTCAGGAAAAATCATGCAACCATATCTTGTACACGATCTACAACCCAACAGACGTTGGAAAGGAATAATAGTGTAGCAATCTATGGTCTAAATGTGAAGACATATAGGGGGCATGTATAAACATGGCGCACACGCAGATTGCACCAAACACTGCCATGTGCACCAATGTATAAGGAAAGCTTGCGGGAAATTTTAAGGAGTCTGCTCTATCTATGCCCAATTCGTAGAATAAGGTTGTGTCAGATCTCGTTGCGCTATGTATAAAAAAAATCAGCCGCTGGAATTAGTGTTTGGTGGAGGCCCCTTTCCCGAACTGCAAAGTGTCGGGAGTTCTAAAAAAATCGCAATCTCTGTTATACTTAACCAAAGGTGATGGCGCCTTTTTATAAAACTCCCGAACACCTTGTAGTGCCGGAGTTTTTATACAGAAACCCCATATGTTTAAAAGAGTATTTTTTACTTGTAAGTTGCAAAGGTTGACGTAACCACCGACCCAAGAGTTGTCCTAATCTGTAAAGCGCTGTTTTATATTTGACATTTTGTCGGCATTGCCCCAAACAATGCGAAGTTTGTAGATCTGCTTATTAGATGTCCAACGAGCATAATCTATGCATTATTAATTAACGAAGGTATGGTTGGCTAATTGTCATTTCTATACAGCAGCTCCGCGCTAAGATATATTTTAACAATCTATAAATAATTGATTTTTTTTTTTTCTTTCATCTTCCATCGTTTGCATAAAATTAATGACTTGGTAAATGTTACTCACTTCAAAAATATTCTTCTGCTTCTATGAAATTGTACTAACACTGTAACCTTAGCATTGGAAATTCTTTTTTTTTCTTTCAAAATGAAAAAATTCCTACCCAGATAACCTACCAAGTGACGAAAAAAAGAATTTACAAAATAAATGAAAATTAGAGAAACGTAAGGTCTCAAAGGTAGATTTGGAAGAAAGGTCAAGTTTTTCAACCACTGCTAAATTTTTAAAATCTGTGTCCATTTTCTTTGTTTATTACCAAATTAGCTCTGTATGAAAGAAAAGTACAAATCGCTGCCCACAGTAGAAAAAAAAAAATTGCATTTTTCTGTGTGCCAGATAAGATGATCTGTATATATCTCAGTGTGTTGATGGACTTTTCTTTCCTTTTTCAAACTTTATTAAAGGGACGGTATCACCTAAACATTGTTCTTACTGTGCATGTAGAGCATAAAAAAATATTGAAAATGATCTATCCATTGTACTAGCAAAATTGCAAGTAAATGCCTAAATTAGGGGGGAAATGTGTTTTAAAAGTGTTTGTGGAGTCTCCTACTTATGACATCACCTCTGGCACAGTATGCAAATGAACTGATTTTCAATGGGAAATGTGTCATTTGCATACCTTGCCACAGTCACATTTTAATTTAGGTATTTGCTTGCAGTTTTGCTAATACAATGTATAGATAATTTTCAAAAAATGTAAAAATTTTAATCATTCTTGATAATGCACATAAATGTCTACTTTAGGCAAATGTAGCCGCATGGGATCATTTTTCCAACTCAACTACTTTGGTCTTAAGTTTTAAATTCCCTGCAATTTTCTCTTTATTGAGCAGAGCACATAACACTGATTGCTAACCTTGGCATTGGAGATGTTTGAAAACTACACATGCCATGACACTCAGAAATTCATAAGCATCATGGGATATGTAGTTTCCGAACATCTGCAGTGTCAAGGTTAGCCATCACTGCCCTATAAAACAATCAGAAACAAAACAAAAACCAATCACTCCCAGTATGGTGCACAATCTCAAACCTTTCTATTAAGCCAAAATCTCCATGGATTTCATAGTGGTTTATAACTTTGTAAATTTGGCATCCAAAGAAAGAAAGCCCTTTCCATCTTAGACCTTAATTGGATCTGGTGTCTTATCTCTACACAGTCTCTGAATTCCGCCTCTACTTTCTGGCAGTTACAAATGTATTACCCAAAATAATATGTAGAACCAGAAATTACCCTTAGAGGTTTTTTGTACAGCCCCTATCCAGGCTTAAAAGCCCATAGCTTCTATAGTATTACCTATTCAAAATAGAATGTAGGGCATGCCAACTCAACCTTCTAAATGGTATGCACCCCTCCACATTATAAAAATGGGCAACACCCAGTGTGTACGAGTATGTGCATGCTTTTATTTGTGCATGAGGATCACACTGTAGTGGCCAGGAAGCGGTGTACCCAGCTCCCCAATCCCACCATCACTTTTTTCAAACATTGCTTGCCAGTGTAAAAAAAAAATGTGGAATATGTTATTATTCTATGAATTAATATTTCACCACTTCTAGCTTAAACCATACAGATCTCTATGTAATTCTTTGCATGTAACAATTCTGTTAGGCATGGTCCGTAACGTAGCTCCACCGCTGCCCCGCTTTTCATGTAGTTCCAATGGATTACTGCACATGCGAGGAAGCATAGGACCTCCCAAGCACTGCCCCCCTGCAACCCAATTCACCGGGCCAAAATTTGGGAGGTAGAGCTGATTTGACTACTGGGTCTGTTGGAGAGATGGCCACTCGCGTCTGTCTGGGATAGGTCAGGGCCAACTGTCTCACTCTGCTGCTGCAGAAAGAGACAATCAACTTGGCTTATAAAGAGGGGGGGGAGTCTAGTTAGGGACCCATTAATTCATAATAAGTAAAACCTATGGTTTCTCCTTGGGCTAGCAGTGAAAGTCAGTCGGTGACTGGATCAGGTGGCATGTTTCACAGTGAAACATGGATGCTGTTGATCAGAAGATAAAATCACACGTTCCTCAACAAGTATTTACAATTTCATCCACATACTACAGCTGAACACTTCTCTTGTGAGTCTCTTGTGAGTCGGAGGTGGGTTAGATAGATTGACAAGTTGCAGAGTGTTTGCAAGTCATATATTTCCACCTGATGTTTCCAGTTGTTCAACACAATTCACTGTTTTATGATTGTATAAAACCCTAAAACTTGAGATATCAGTTGTAAAAAATAAGTCCATCTAATATTTTGATAAATGAACCACCCCTTTTCATAATGCAGAACATCCAACTGCAGCCCTGCAGCAACTGCTGAACTACAAAGACCAAAACTCCTAATTAGTTTTCTAGAAAGGCGGAGAAATATGGTAGTTATAGTCCAGAAACAGCTGGAGGACTGTATTTGGATGCCTCATATTTGGAGGCTGCTACCACAGATTTCTTTTCTACCAGAAGTCCTTTTGGGCATGTTCCATAACCAAAGTAGAATCTAACAGTAGATTTTTCCCCCCAACTTAATGGTATTCATTCTGTTGACTTTAAAAAATGATTATTTAACCCTGCTGGGTACTGATCCAGCAACAGTTCTGCAATGGGTGCCTTATCCAACTGAATTATCCCACACCTCATCGCAACGAGCCTGTCGAAATTTCTCCACACGTGCCAAATAAAAAATAAATAAATGAAAAAAAAAACATTAATTTTCATCTTGGATGACGTTTAATACGTTCACCAGCATTGTTATCGCCCCAGAATAAAATTGTTACTCGAACTAATGTCTCAATAGATCAATGCAGACCAACGAATTAGGATGTATATTTATGCACGTAAGCAGTAATATATCTACGTAGTCAAGTAGGATGGATACTGTGACCCTTTTTTTCCCCCTTGTTTTAACCCATCGCCACCCTAAATTGATTGTAATAGAGTCTCAGCCATTATTCATTTAAACTATGGTGCAGGAGCACTTAGACTAGAAACATTTGGATTCTGCAAATGGGAATTTGATGAGCAAAATGATAAGATATATATTCTGTAATCTGCTCGATTTCGCAAGCAAATAAACAGCTCTTGAAATTGATAAACTTCGGAATATTTTATTCTCAAATGTTTACACATAAATGATTAAAATGCATTAGAATCACTGCTTTAGAGGGAGAAAGAAACATATTGAGAAAATACCCCAGTAGTGTTACTTAAATTTGTAATTAACTAATTTATTACACATTCCATTCAGTTGTTTAATATGCCACATTCCAGAAGAGAAACATTAATACACAATAGCATGAAGACGCTAATTTAAGACTTTGGTGAAATGAATGCCTTTTAATGCTGCATGTTTCTTATCTACATACCACATTATTGTAATAAGTACACTCAAAAATAATTTCTTTTCACATTTTTTTTTTTTGCAAATCCTGGCCTTATTTGCATGCAAGGAACTTGTCAGCTTAAATCTTTGAAATGTAAAATATATCTCATTTCTATATTTCATCAAGAAGCCTTTCATGTTTAATAAATTAGAACTTAGATCCTACAAGACTTTGTATTTTATTTTTTTGTTGTTGTTGTTTTTTTTTTTTTTATTAACTAAAAGCAAAAGCATACATTTAAAATCTTAATCACAACGTACAAGTGGATTTTTCATGCAGCTGTTATTTGTCTGGCTGGGGACAGTAATGTTTAAAAACTAATTTTATTAGCCAAGGTTCCAACAATGAAAACCTTTCCGATGAAATAAAAACACCGAAAAACGTTTGCTAGGAATAATGTAGAGAACAAGAACATTTCAAATTTGATCTGTCGAATGTGTTCGCAGAATTGTGAGTACTGTTGAACAACTTTGTCGGAGAGTAGCATAATCTCGGGTCATCGCCATTCTTGCACCCAACGACAGTTCCGTTGGGAAGAAAACGTTACTCTAGAAGAAAAAAAAGATTATGTAATCTGTCAATCTTGAGGAATCACAGGAATTTTATAATTAACTATGGAACATCTGAGGAAAAAGTCTCCTTTCACACTGCCTCTACTTTTATTTGACTTTTTGGATCTGAATGAAGACTTGTATCCAATTTGAATTTATGAGCATCTGTTTCATGTATGAATTTTCCCTCTGGTTAGCTCAAAGATGTTTTTTTTGTTTTTTTTTTTCAATCGTTCGTTTCCTCGTTCATTTATCAGAAGGGTCTAGAAAAACACGTCACGACTGGTCTCTCTTATAATAAGGTGGGGCACCTCAGATTAGGAGAATTATATTTCAGCTGATAGCGTTGAGTATAGCCATGGCATAGCTCGCTTGAAAAAAACGCAATAATCTTGTATCGAAAGCAAAAGGTTTTTTTTTTTTTTTAGATGAACCTGTTGCATTAACCCTTCGCGACCCTACACAACGGTTCAAGAAGTTTAAAAAAAGAAAAACATTGTGTTTATCGTCCACATACTGGTCATTGGACTACACTATGTTAAAATGTGTTTTTATTTTTTTCTGTTTTAAACAGCCTTGTTATCAGGTTGACTAAGTTTTATTCTTTAGTTATATGACTTTAATTAGTGGCTAAATTTTATAACATTTAAAAAAACCACCATGCCAATCACATCGCTTTATTCAAGCGGCCATTGTGTCTTTTTTCTATTTATTTTTTTATTTATTAAATGTATTTATTTATTTTTTCCTAATAGAGAAATCCGTAAGCTGAAGAGACTGGTGGCGGAGTGGGGGGGGGGGGGGACGAGGTGAAAAAGAAATAAATCATTGTAGTCTCAGGAACAGTAATCCTTGTTGAGGATTTTGGCTGATTGATATAAATAACATCGTCCCTGCCATCTGTCCGAAGAGAGACCTTTCCAGTTAGTGTTAAGCTACAACGGCAGAATAATTAATGAATGGTGTCCTTTGTGCTAGTAATAAAGACAAGACAAATTATGTTATAATCCAACTGCTGCTCATTTGTCACAGCCAAATAAAATGTCAAATAAAAGTGAGGGGAACTACTGTGTTTGTTTAATAGACTACAGGCTACCTGCTCCTGTCGCTGGCAACATGTAAATGCTGCATGCAGAATAATTGCTATGAATATAAATATGTTCACTGCATCCTTACTATTACTCAGGGCCAGAATAATAGCTTCTGGTGGCTGTGAATTAATAGTATTGGACATGACATGAATGCACCAGGATCCACCTACTCTACCCTCTACTCATTCTCATCATTTCTCTCTCTATCTCTCTGTGTGTCTCTATTCATCCATCTCTCTTTCACTCATCCTCTCTCTCTTGCCCTTGCACCCACTCGCTCTGTCTCTCTCTCTCTCTATGTGTCTCTATCCATCCATCTCTCTTTCTCTCTCTCACTCATCCTCTCTCTCACTCTACCTTTCACTCTCTCCACTTTCTCTTTTTTTCAGTTTCTCTTTCTCAGTTTCTCTCTTTCTCAGTTTCTCTCTCTCTCTCTCTCTCTCTCTCTCTCTCTCTCTCTCTCTCTCTCTCTATATATATATATATATATATATATATATATATATATATATATATATATAAATATATTCACACAGACATTATAACCTGTGTATATTAAAGGCCTCGGCTGATGCAGAATTCCAAGGAATATTCTTTGTTACGAACACACATAGATTTTTAAAAGCTGTACTTGGTCTCCAATATTTGGAGAAACCCAGTCACTAGCTAAGATAATCTATAAACATGACAGGGATTCAGCAAAGTTCCTTTGGGAATTACCTAAGATAGAAGGCAGGGCATCCGAAACCTGCTCCTGCTAGAGAGGGAAAAACTCCACAAAACCTGGCATTAAAAGAGGCATCTGTCACTTGCTCTAATGCCAGTCCATAGTATACACACAAACATCTGTTTCCTTGCACAAAGGGAGGTGGAAAGCCTGACAGGTCTGTGTTAGCATGGCTCACATTGCCAGTTTTTTATGCAAAAAAAAAAACCCTAATGCTTCCCGTCAAGCCATTAGTAGTGATACAATCAGCCCAGACCCCATTAAGCCATCAGTGTCCACCTGTGATAAAGACGGCCATTTGTTTTCTTAAAGCCTACTTAACGTCTGCTTAACTCAATTTGTCAGGAAATGTAGAACAATTTCCTCACAGCCTGAAATTCGGTTGTGTATCAAAGTCAAAAGGCCAGGACTCCTAATCATTCGAATGACACAATAAACAGCCATCTAACGAAACAAATCCCCCTAAACATTGCACCGTATCCTGATAATGAGCGTTAAATAAATATTACGTTTCAGATAATGCCGTGGGGGGTTTTTTTCCTGCAAAAAACCTAATACATTTTCCACCTGAATGGGTTTAGAATTCTAGAACTAGAAACATGTCTGCTTAAACTCTTGGGCAATTAAGCAGAAAATTGTAAAAAGCAAAACAAAAACAAATACCCCCTTGTCTTAACGTTGTTTGCAAAATGGCTGGACAATGGTTAGTTTAATAGAGGGGCTTTTCTTTCCACCTTTCTTATTTTGTATGCATGATTTAGTGTTTGTGACAAGTAATTTTTTGACCTTAAAGGGACAGTCTAGTCCCCAAACTCACTTTGGTGCAAGAGGAAGATTACTGCTTGTATAATGCACATGCTTTTTCCCAGTGTGACTTGATGCAGGCATTCTGCATAAATTACATTTTCAATATTTGACTCAAGCCCTCCCCACCATTACTGCAGGTGCAGCAGCACTGATTATATAGACATGGAGGATATAAAGTTTTGTTTCATTTAGTCACTTCCTGTCCTCCTCAAATTGAGTCTATTGTGTGGCCTCTGAGTAACCTTGCTCTTGTACACAGTAGGATATCTTAACAGTGCAACACGTTGTCTGTTGACATCCCTAGAGAGACAGGATATTCCATTCATTTAAATGCCGTTATTCTCATTGGTTCCTGCAGAAAAAAAAGGTAATGACTTTTATTCAGCTAGTGTGGGCAGTCCTTGTTTCTTGCAAACTGCTGTAATTTCACAATTTCATCTAGCAGTAAGTATTTTATATTTTAAGCAATGCAAAATGTAAGACATGCATTTTAAAGTACTTTGAAAGCACATTGATATGCATTAATATTTTGAAGATGCATTTTGGGCGCTAGACAGTGTCTTTAAAACGATTTACAGTTCTCCTGTAGTTTTACACTGAACATAATTTCTACAGGGTTTATAAATTCCAATAAGGAGGGGCGTGGAGAGATAGGCAGGACTATTGTCATTGGAACAGCAAATATTCTATTACACTTTATTTGCCCTTTTTTAAATTCCTTTGTGACGCATTGGTGCTTGTGTCCCAGAAGAGGAAAGCACCAAAACGCCACTTTTTGTTCCTGGCCAACGATTACAAGGTGCGAGACCTCCCAACGCCACGTGTGGCATCAAGGAGATATGCCCAAACCCGGAAGTTCGGGCATGCAGTAATTTCATATAATGTAGCCGGTGCTTGCTTTCAGGGACAGAAACATTTTCCCTGTCAGTCTGAGGCCTCACCTGACAGATGAGATCCCGCTATAAGTCCCTGCCAGGATACGAGCACAGCTCATGGCAAGAGCCGCCATGAGCTGTTAGACGCTGGACGTTCTATGCCGTCCTAGTGTCTTTTGGGACCATAAAAGTAGGACGGCATAGAATGTCGTGAAGGGGTTAAGAGACAGAAAAAGATAAGGAAACAGATATTTTTGTTTATGTTACATGATGTAACAATTAGCTCAACACATTTTTTTGAGACACTGTAGATGGAACATCCCCTTTAATATAAGCAAAAACCATGGTTGAAACTTTGAAGTGTGTCATCCCATTGTGCAAGTTATGTTAGTTTCACATGATAGGTCCACAGACTGTAATGACATCAATGCATGACCTCAATCGACCTTTAAACTCCCCATCTATAACAAGTACATCACCTAAGGGGATATAGGAGTGGGTCATGCTGCATACCTCCTTAAATATTAATGCATAGTGTCCCCTTCATGTAGATTTCACACTGGGGAATTAGACAGAGGTGAACAAAATAAAAACAAAGTTTTACCAGCTATTCAAGTACACCCTATTGATTTGGTTTTTGCCCAACATCCACGGATGTTACTGTTACCCAATTTATTATTCCTCATTTTATCTACCTTGGAAGGATGACGTTCACCGTGCCAGGAACTGAACCTACAGCCTTGAGGGTCAAACTGACTCTATAGATAGAGCTATATCACCGGTAAACTGAGCCATCTCATCGATATGATATAAAATGGTGGAGAGATAGAGCTAAACTGAAGGGAGGTAATGTGGAGAGCTGGGCTGCATAAGGATGAGGTAAAAGGAGCTGAAAGGTTTTGCAATGTGAAATGGAGGTGGGATAGAAACGCATATAAAGAAGTTGCTAAGAGGAAAATTTAATATATAGATATATATATAAGCAGAATTACTGGAAATTATGAGGGGAGGTAGATTGTGGATGATAGAGAAAAGCTGGAGCCACAGATAAAAAAAAAGTGAAATGAGTGGGCAGATGGAAAACGAAGACAAAGCTTGAGAATGAGGTGCGCGTGTGAGTAGAAGTCTGTGCATCAAGTGGTTAAATCTGTGTTATTCACTAATCAGAAAACACATCAGTGATGCCAAAGGATGAAAAGATATAATATGTGTAAATGCATCAAGAGGTATTAACGCCTAGGTTCAAGATGAAAATATTCCTGGCAGACACAATGCTGTACAAGCTATTGAGTTATATATGATAGGTTGGGACAAGGATTCCCAACTTTTTTTTGGTATCACATCCCTACTTCCATTGTGCAACCCCTTCGCGTTTTCAGCCGTATTGGCTGATAGTCATTAATGATTCGGCATTAGATACATTCCTTCTATCAGCTGCGTTAGGCAATGTCGTTCTGTTCTTTTCCCTCTGTTTGTGAGCCTGTCATTGGAAGAATAATGAATTCATTGGATATACACTCATGCCCTTCTCTTCCCTTGTGGAGTAGCCTAACACCCCTAGATTGGGAAGTGCTGTGTTAGGAAATGGATTCAATTTCCAAATACTTTGGTGGAATACTGACCACCCCTCTTGTCCAGAAGAGTTAAACTGCTATCAATACCATTAAGGTGTCGCTCCTCGTTTGTGCTTTGGCCTGAAAAACTACCCAACTATTTGTCCACAGTCTGCCATGAAATCTCCTAGTATTTGATCTCTACAAATTTCCCCGACACCAAAAAAATTTCACGCTCTTCAATACGGTAAATGATTAAATAAAACAAATTGGCTTTGCTTTATTGAGCGAGTGCAAGTAAAATCTCCCAAGTATTATAGTTACGCATCGGAAGTATAGAGCCTGGCCACTTCCCTGCCATTTGAGCTAAATTGTACAGGGAGACTGTGCTAAATAAATTCCCACAACACATTGCACTATATGCATCGAACACGACGACCGCTGTGTCTCTTTACAGCCTGTGCTAAGCCTTTTGCTTTGATCGGAGCAGCATGTACATCTCGGTGTAGGATTTCCTTGTTGCACAAGGGGCATGTAACGCATGGCGCCGTGAATGGAAAAAAAGAGCTGGCGTGAGGATAACTCGAGAGTTGGGTCCGC
Organism: Pelodytes ibericus; assembly: GCA_036172795.1. NCBI lineage: Eukaryota > Metazoa > Chordata > Amphibia > Anura > Pelodytidae > Pelodytes > Pelodytes ibericus. Next base: position 10,036,849 of record CM069864.1, on the reverse strand, counting down.
TTTGCAGCTCTACGAGATTGTTGACATCTGCCGGGGTTGGAGAGCTCAGTAAGCAGGAAATGGGATGTCACTTTGAGTGGTAGTTTACCATTATCCTGGCATCCTAATGAAGTGTCTGCAGTACACAGAGATTCTGGATGGCATCTTAACGCACGGATAAGCAAAAGCACTTTTCTCCTTGTCACTGTCATCCATCTGCTTGCACCCTACTGTAGCCAATGGAATGGAACCATCCTGCAATGTGCTATAAGCCATTTAGAGTTGCGTATTGCATAATCAGTCCCATCAAATATGTAAAAAAAAAATGACTATTATTGGTTATTTCCCTCTGTCGCCGGCACCTGGAGTTTGATACATGAACGTTCAACTTTCCTAAGTGCGGTCTCACTTATTAATTCTATAGACGTAACGCAAAGTGTTCTCCAATTCAGCTGCGCGTCAAAACCTCTCTTAAGTAAATGCATCTCTGTGTATTAAAAAACTCTGCATTGTGATTATTCGACTTGCTTCACATGCTTAGTACATTTCTCAATTTTCGGATTTACAGTGCATGAAAATGTTTAATAGAGAGATCGTGTATCGCGCGGGAACAGTTTAGATTAGAAATCTTTTAGTGGCGTGGCATGCAGGAAGTGTATGTCTTGTTTTTATTGAATATTTGAGTTTTTCTTATGATTATTGCTGTGCGGGAGCGATCCGGGATGACAAAAAATTACACCGTTAAGTAAAATGTTTGAATGCTTGAATTTCTATAACATAGCAACCTGCGAGGGCATCTACCATCCTTACACCATCGCCATCGTTGCTCTAGGCCATTGATGTACAACTGGCGGCTTGCAGACAAGAAGTGTCTCTCAGTGTTTTTTGTGTGGCGTCCATGTGTTCTATGATATTATCCCAGGTAACTAATAATGTCTGGCACTGTGATCTATAAAAAAAGTTGGTCAGCACCCTTGACGAAGCGCCAGGTTTTTTGTTTGAAACGCGTTGGGTTTGATCTGTTATCACTGTTTGCATCTTTGCTCTGACACTTCGGATATTAAACGTTTTCATACAGCACATCCTTGGAGTTTCAACTTATTTTTGATAAAGTTGCACCCACCCCCATTTCTCTCAAATCGACAATCGGAGCAGTGCCGAAAGCGTTCAAGCGTGCACCAGTTTGTTTGTGTTCTTCAAAATAGCTGTAGGACAAAGGATAACTGTTTATCCCTGATTTAATGAAACACCTTTGGACACAACAAATCTTTTTTTTTTTTTTTTTTGCTCATGTCCGTCTAATTTGTCACATGTCCAATATTTTAATGTTTTATTTACCCCAATGAACAGCTCAGTATTATATATAAATATATACATGATATTAATAATAGGTTAATTCCATGCTCCAAATAAATAGGGTAGAGATGAAAATGCGTTGGCCATTTTATAATGTTTCTTGTGACTTCTTTGTGTAACGACCAGTGATTTTGTTGCAAAGAGTCATATTTTACTGTTCTGGAATGTTTTTTTGTTTGCATGCAACTGTGATTTTTTATTTGTTTTGTTTTTACCCTTTTCACGCACGTTTTCCTTTAGCAGTATATTCAGACAGACATGGTGATGTGAAACGGTAAGGCATCAGTAATTATGTAGGTCTAAGGAAGGGTAAAGGTCAGACTCCCACACCTTGAAGAATTATGAAGGAATGTCAGGTTTAAGATATATATCACTTCCCTTCAGATGTCTGCTACTGAAGATAAACCTTTAGTTTCCTGTTGTAAAGAAAAAAATGAATTCAGCAATAAACAATCTGTGTCCTTGGTCAGCAAAAGATTAGAATCAACTTGGGGGGTGGGGGGTGAATTTAGGAAGTTACCTTTGTAAACATATTGAAAGATTTCCAGGTTAATTCTTTTCCCATTGTAGTGGAGCTATTTAACAGTACTAAAGAAAAACTTCAAACTATATTAGGTTAACCCTTTGATTGTCAAGGGTCTGACTAATTCCTTGTTCACTCTTGTAGCTCATCAGGCTTTGTAAATATAATTTTTAGTGGCTGGAAGGGCAAAATTGACATGATTTTTTTAATGATTATAAAATTGCAGAGGATAATATATTTCAGAACTCTTTTTATTGCATACCTCCCTATTTCGGCCCCCAGCAAATTGGGACATCGAGGGTTACATCGAGGTCAGCGCTGACACTGAAGCTGACCAGGCTGCTGTGCATTCACACCTGAGTCTCTCTGTCCATCTTTTCAGGACAGAGGTAGAGCTCAGCAGTACAGAGCCTTCAAACTGGGACTGTACAAACTGCTGCCACTGAGCTCCAAAATGCTGCCACTGAACTCCAAACTGCTGCCACTGAAGCCAAAAGAAATACTGTGCATGCGCACAGTCCTGAGTCCCACTGTTCTGTTTATCTCTAAATCTATCCTGAATAGTGGGTCAAAGGTAAAGCTAGGTCCAATGCAAAGTGGGGCTGTTGAGAGGCATGTTATTGGTGGGTGAGAGTAGATTAGCCCCTGGTTGACTTGTGTTGGGGAACCTCCCGCACTGCAAAGTGTCAGGAGTTTAATAAAAAGTCACAATCACTGTTTGGTATGGTTGTCATGCACTCAACGCAGACAACGCATCTATCGGGAGTCTGCTTTATACATTGGCGCACACACTGATTGTACAAGTATTTGACCCAATCTGTGTGTGCCCCATGTCTCGGGGTCACTTGACCCTCTCTCTGTTGAGCCATGCCTCCACTGAGTCCCATTGTTGGCAGTAGTATGGTACCATTTTAAGCGAAACCAAGAGTGCAAGGGCAGGAGAACAAGGAATTATTTTTCCCCTTGGGAGCATGAACATTTTAAAAAAACAGTATCTTCATCCTGTTTTTTTTACCGGTCTAAAACAAACTAAATTTTAAGAAGCAATTCCTTTTTTCCCTCCCTACTTCGTTGCGTTACTCTCCCTTGGTAAATAATTATAATTCCCTTGTTACGGTAGTACTTTACAGTGGCGGACAATATTCGATTGGTTGAGAACTCGATTGTCCTTTTACATGCAAAATTCATAGGTATATGTATATATTTAAAATATACAGTAAATAACAGTAAATAACTCAATCTGTGCACAAAGTTCCAGCATTCAGTTCTTTGAAAGTAGTTTTAATGTAAATAATAATAATAGATAAAAACATTTAATTGAGACAGAAAAGACGTAGTCCATTCAGAATCTTTTACACGTGAATAACTTAACTCTATCTGAGAGAACATATCTCCTACAAGGTCAAAAACAAGAGTATCCGCGAATATACGCAAACATCTATAACCTAAGAAATAATATATTACTTTATCAACATCAGATTGGGAAGAAAAAATAACAATAATAATAATAATAAAATAAGGGGAGACGGAAAAAAAATCTCGTAAAATGCTTTTTTTCTACAAAAAAGCAATAGTAGATAGTCGGGGTGAAAAAAAAAAATCTTATTACGTGTTTTAGTGCATTTGTACTCAATATTTTCTAAGGACTTAAAAGAGCAAACTGTAGAAAAAGTCCAGTCTCAGCAGCTTTACGGAGCTGAATGGCGAAATGTGAGTATATGATTTATAATGAGGCAAGGTATCTACAACACACAATTTTCTACCTAGCTGCAAATAATAATTCATAGTGATGTTCCTTCAAGATAAGAGACCTTTTCCGTGTAAGGCCTACGTGGTAAAATGATCATGATAAATGTCAGGCAAGTGCAGGTAACGGTTCTACAAACCATTAAGATTAGCTAGGCCTTTTTTCAATGATAACATGAAACCGTGCTGTGATTCGATGTGGCAATAATATCTCGGGGGTTGATAAATGCCACACTCAGTCAGAGGTGTTTATCATCTCTTGTTCAGAAATGCTGACTAAAGTTACCACATGTTGATTGTGGTTTTTTTTTTTTTTTCTATCTCTCGCTACTTGTTTTTTCTCAGTAGATGTACAATACCAAGCGGCAAAATATATATAAATATATAAATATATATATGTGTATGTGACACACGCAGGAGGCATGGTTTTCTAGGGTAATTATACGCAAACAGTGCAATAATTTAAAAAAAAAAAAAAAAAAAAAGATTGTGCAAAAATGTTTGAATAATATACAGTTCTGGATAAATCCTACAATGCTATAAACAGGCAAGATTTTATACAAAACAAAATATTAAAATAAACAAGACTGTAAACAAAAGCCTGACTAAACACGCAGTGGATCCATCACTACTATAATACAAAGCACATTATTAAACTTAAATTCAGACTATTTTAACCAGCCTGCTAAACCAAGCTCTGTTTCACCTGCACTTTTGCTCTCAACGTTCAAACTCCATAGTGCCTCACAGCATAAGATAATGAATTAGAAGCTGCTAATTAGGTTCAGGGGAAGGGGTACAGGCTATGGAGGATTCTGGGACTGAAATAATGGTCGTTTAAAACCCTTTCTTAGACCCTGTCACTGATACAGTGCAAGGTGCTTGCACTAATAAATCCAATTGACTGAGCTGGTGCTGTTCCACTGTGTCACTTGAATATCTGTATTCAAAAACTCAGGCCCTCACAGGTTGTATGATGAGGTAACTTTATTTAATGAGAGTTTTACATGCAATAACATACCTCCCAATGTTTTCCCGCAGGCAAATCTAGATGTTGGGAGGGTAGGTGCGCGGAGCTGGGGAGTTCGAGAGTCGTTAGCACTGTCACTTCAATGCGATCAGGACCATAGGATCGGTAAAACTCGGTGCGGCAGACCCCCCCCCCCCAAATTGTAATTGCACAGTTATGCAATAAATCAATGTTTTCAGTCCCCGTAGAGTCCCCTCTTCCACGAATAAATATTATTTGTAGAAAATATATATTTTGTTGGCCTTGTGGGGGTCCAGAAATTGATTCCGCACCAGAGACCTTAACAGTGTTGTTTCACCATTGCACCTGACATTTTCATGCCTCCTAACAGTCCCTTCGGATAATGCGTACTGCGGATACACAACATTGTGTGTATGCGCAGTAGCGCTGTCAGATGGAGTGACAACGCCATGGCACACATGCTCTTCCACTGTTTGAGTGACAGCACTAAAGCACATGCGCGGTAGCAATGACACTCTACCTTCTACGCTCTGCTTCCAGAATCTCAATTCGCCAAAGGGCTCATGATGATGTCAAATTATAAACACACTAACGGAAGTGCCAGTTTGAGTGGAGCTGTCGGATAGCAGAATCAGCACTATCTCTTCCATCGGCGTCTGACAAAGACCTGTACAGAGTTATGGCGTCTAGGAGTGATCTGATGATTGTACCAATGTCAACATAACCTTTATTTGCGTGATAGTAAATACCTTGTTACATACTTACACTATGAGTGTTCTTCCTCTGTGCAAGTTCAGCTTTGTCTGTCTTTCCATAAAGAAAGTGTTTTTATTGATATGCTGAAGATCGATAGAGCAAGGAGTGCTTTGTAAAGAGTATAACTCCTATCACTATCTGGAACCATAGAACCATTCCATCCATCTAGTCTGCCCAATTTTATAAATAGTTGTGTTAGTCCCTGGCCTTATCTTATATCTAAGATAACCTTATACCTATCCCAAGCATGCTTAAACTCCTTCACTGTATTACCCTCTACCACTTCTACTGGAAGACTATTCCATACATCCACTACCCTCTCAGTAAAGTAATACTTTCATTAGTCCCTGGCCTTATCTTATATCTAGGATTGCCTTATACCTATCCCACGCATGCTTAAACTCCTTCACTGTATTAACCTCTACCACTTCTACTGGAAGACTATTCCATACATCCACTACCCTCTCAGTAATGTAATACTTTCATTAGTCCCTGGCCTTATCTTATATCTAGGATAGCCTTATACCTATCCCACGCATGCTTAAACTCCTTCACTGTATTAACCTCTACCACTTCTACTGGAAGACTATTCCATACATCCACTACCCTCTCAGTAATGTAATACTTTCATTAGTCCCTGGCCTTATCTTATATCTAGGATAACCTTATACCTATTCCACGCATGCTTAAACTCCTTCACTGTATTAACCTCTACCACTTCTACTGGAAGACTATTCCATACATCCACTACCCTCTCAGTAAAGTTATACTGTGATTAGTCCCTGACCTTATCTTATATCTAGGATAGCCTTATTCCTATCCCATGCATGCTTAAACTCCTTCACTGTATTAACCTCTACCACTTCTACTGGAAGACTATTCCATACATCCACTACCCTCTCAGTAAAGTAATACTTTCATTAGTGCCTGGCCTTATCTTATATCTAGGATAGCCTAATACCTATCCCACGCATGATTAAACTCCTTCACTGTATTAACCTCTACCACTTCTACTGGAAGACTATTCCATGCATCCACTACCCTCTCAGTAAAGTAATACTTTCATTAGTCCCTGACCTTATCTTATAGCTAGGATAGCCTTATACCTATCCCATGCATGGTTAAACTCCTTCACTGTGTTTACCTCTACCACTTCTACTGGAAGGCTATTCCATGCATCCACTAACCTCTCTATTCCATGCACCACTACCCTCTCAGTAATGTAATACTTTCTGATATAACTTTTAAACCTTTGCCCCTCTAATTTAAGACTATGTCCTCTTGTTGTGGTAGTGTTTCTTCTTTAAAATAAACCCAATTTAATATACAGAAAGCACTATGTGTGCCATTCTTTCTATTTTCATTATCTCAATAAGAAAGACCCCAATAACATTCAAACAAATCTACGTACCATTTTTATTCTATAACACAGTAATGACTTCCTTCAGAATTATTGTACATATTCACTTTGGTTATTATTTTTGTATATAAGTTGTATTTTCTTTTCTAAGGTGTTACACTGACAAGTGCGCATCAAGCATTATACTTTAATACATACCCTGGATGACCATTGCGTCAAGCTTAATTTCTTGTGTGTTGTGCAAGGCACTTAACAGGTTAATTAAAAACATATTTTAACAAAATGCAGACAGCTCACCCGTTGAGCATTAAAAGAGTTAAACCAGATGTTTACACCAGAGGAATGTTTTTTTTTTTTTTTTCTTTGCTATTTATAATGGGATTTTGGAAAGGTATCCCCCTGTGCATCAAATCCTCTGCCAGAGGGGTGATTTTACACTACATAAAAAAAAAAATGTGCTCAGATTTATGAAGTCATTGTCACAAGCCCAGTAGGACGATGAAGACAATGATTTATTTTGCTAACGTGCCAACGTAGAAGGTGTCTTGTTCAATGTTTAACTGGCATCCCATGCATGTCATAGATCACATCTGACATAGGTAATAATTAACATGAGAAGTTCTAACAATTAGTATATGGCAAATCTCATAATATATATATCTATCTATTCGCAAGGACAACTGAAGAACAAACTTCAGTAAGTGATGTCGAGCCTGTTTGGGGAGTATAGCTTAATTGCTGCTCTTAATGTCCTATTAAGTGATTGAGTAAATTCCAACTGTGAGCATTTGATAAATCATTCCATGTTTTGCAAGTGGGACATCTTCTGTACAGCAAAAAAAAATCAGTGTTATGTTTTGAAGCCTTTGGGGGGAGAGAAAAAAATTCTAGATAAAAGAAAACAAAATTAGGGTTCTTTGACACAAAATGTCAACATCTATTGTTTTGGGTTTTTTTTGTATATTTCCAATGATTCTAAATTGCATTATTTTAACATTTTTTTTTTGGAAACAATACTGTAATCTCACTATTCTTCTAAAGATGAAAGAACTGTCCCTCCCGTAGGTGCTGGTATAGTTAGAGAGGGTGACTTTGCTACATAATTTGTCTGATGACCCCAGGATTAGTAATTGTTGGTCCCAGTCAGTCTTACAAAAAAAAAAAAAAGATGGAAAGGTTCGTCTTACATGTGATCTAGATTGAGGGGGGTAAAATGCACAGTTAATTGGAACTGTTTCTTTCAAATAGGTCTACTTCTAAATAAGAGTGAGTAGAAGTAGCAGAAGGCGTGAAAGTAGCTCTATCTAAATGTATTTTATTTAACTTTATTTTACAAACATGTAGACTTAAATTCTCATTCGCTTTTTAGTAAACATGATTTTGATACATAGAATTTTAAAGAACATCACACGTTTGGGTCTCCAACTTGCTTGTTGTGTTCTCTTCGCTCATGCTATAAAAAAGTATTTAAAAAAAAATGAAATATTAAATTACATTTTTTTAATGGATTAAATTTATTAAATATGTTATTCTTATACTGAATCGGTTTTAAAACCGATTCCAGTGAGCCGTCGTTTGGTAAGGGGATGTTGACGTATTCACTCAATGTATCCATACCTCTCAACCTCGGCCCCCAGTGACTTTGGAACATGGGGGGACGGGTCTGGAGCTTGAGAAGTTGAGAGTCAGCATCATTACACATGTGCAGTAGCTCTGTCACTCAAACGGACAGTGCCACTGTGCATGTCTGCGTTCTCCAGTGTCTTGGACAATCCAGCTATCCCGCTGAATTATATCTTTGTCCCAAAAAGCAGGACAGCTTTAAAAAAATGCTGTCCTGTAAAAACCAAGGAGATCTTGATGATATACCTTATGTTCAGCAAGTAGTTGGGCAAAACTTGAATGGCTTTTCATGGTAGAAGGAAATAGATTTAAATACACATCATTCGTAAAGAAAATCACATTCGTGAATTTCCTTTGTTAGGAATTTTGAAATTTATATTGCTCAAAAATTATTTCACAATAATTGAGACCGTGCTTAAAGTCGAACAGGATACGGTGCCTACAAACAGCCAAATATGTATTTGTATACATAGGGGGTTTATTCATGAAAGAAGGGGATTGTAAAATTAAGGCCAAAATAGCAGAGTTTGAAGTGTATGAAATGTTTTCCAATTTAGTTACTTTGGCCTTACATTTTCAGCTCCCTTTTCATTTCCTTGGATTTCTCTCTTTTTTAAAAGTACAAAGGCCTTCCGTATATCTTAATACATAAATGTGTTAGCATTTGGACAGTACAGAGTACATTTGGTTCTCTATACATATATGAATGAACAGCTCTGAGGTCTGGTGGTTACGGGAACGAAGTTGTGGATTAAAACTATGCTGTGGGATTCTTAGCTGATAACCTAGATGAAGAAGAAGCCGGACAAGAGACCAAACTATAGTATCTGTGTCAATCTCAGAGTTTGCTGGTTTAAATCCTGGCAGGGTCAGCTTAGCCCTTCATCATTCTGAGATCGATAAATGAGTACCATTCAGTTGCGTAATAATAACATCTACTATCCAGCTGTCGATTGAGTAAATTTTTGGGAGGGTGTGCCAAATCCCTTTAAAGTCCTACTGGGATAAAAAAGAGTAAAAACAGTAATTACAGATATTTAGAAAGGGATCTAACTGTGTGTGATATAATTCAGGATCCCCAGAACGAATATGACTTCTAGCTACGTTTCCTTGAAAAAAAAACCCCACTAAGCATTAATGTCTATACTAAGTGGAGCGTCAGTGGGGTTATCACAAACGCGTTGGTATTAACCGGGTAAAAACAGATGGTTCACAAACTAACCACAGATTTATAACGACAAAGTGAGATATTGTCAGTCACACTGTGCCAGATGTGTTGGAGAATTCTCTCCCATCATGTCCACAGCCAGATGTGCACTTGCACAGATGGGGCTCGTGCACCTGTGCAGAAGATTCTCAAGCTGTTGATCAAGCTCAGGACACAGCAAGGAGGCCTCCTGACAGCCATTTATAATGTACATGGGTATATCTAGTCAACACATGCATCCCCCAGAGTACAGAAACATGGTTTACCCATCACAATCTGGGGCTCTATTCAATGACCTGACTGCAATAGAAATTAGCTTAATATATGCTTTGCCATTAGATATATCAATGCCAAATACTATCCAAAAAACTGCAAATCAATGAACCTTGTTACATTTTGTTTGTTTGTTTTATTACATGTTTTTGTTGTTGCATACATCTTCTTTAAATATCTGTAATTCTGGCCTGATTATATTCAGTACATCAATACATTACAAATTCATTGTTTATTCAGCATTCAGCATTACTTTTCAGAAATAATACTGACATGTCCCTTTATTCTATGAACACGTGTTAGTCTGTTGAGGAAGGATATGTTAGATTTTTACATAAAATATTAATGTGCCGGGAAGGATTGGTATTGTATCTGTTCCATCCCACAGTCGCATTACTTACTATTTGTTGTTTGTTATGGCAGATTTCTTATAAAATAAGGACCACAGAGAACTGTCATTGTTTCTTTAAACAGATACCTTGTGTACAGTAAAATTAGCTGACATTTTAGAAAGTCTACAGTTTTATAGGACTCGTGAGAATATGTTTAGTTAAATCTGTAGATCCACACCTTGTTGTCAGATCAGCCAAGTTTTGCCCAAGGCCAGCTTGTTGGACAACCCTGACCTAGTAATTATATTGTAAGTTTGTATTTCAAAGAATTATTATTTCTTTAATTATATTGAATGTCTATGAACCACTTTGCACTGCTCACAGGATGTCTATGTACTGCTCTGTACTGCTCATAGAATGTCTATGTACTGCTTTGTACTGCTCATAGAATGTCTATGTACTGCTCATAGGATGTCTATGTACTGCTTTGTGCTGCTCATAGAATGTCTATGTACTGTTTTACACTGCTCATAGAATGTATATGTAGTGATCATACGATGTCTATGTACTGCTCATAGGATGTCTATGTACTGCTTTGTGCTGCTCATAGAATGGCTATGTACTGCTTTATGCTGCTCATAGGATGTCTATGTACTGCTGTGTGCTGCTCATAGGATGTCTATGTAGTGTTTTACACTGCTCATAGAATGTATATGTAGTGATCATAGGATGTCTATGTACTGCTTTGTGCTGCTCATAGAATGTCTATGTACTGCTCTGTACTGCTCATAGGATGTCTATGTACTGCTCATAGGATGTCTATGTACTGTTTTGTTCTGCTCATAGAATGTATATGTACTGTTTTGTACTGCTCATAGAATGTATATGTACTGTTTTGTACTGCTCATAGAATGTATATGTACTGTTTTGTACTGCTCATAGAATGTATATGTACTGTATTGCACTGCTCATAGGATGTCTATGTACTGCTTTGTGCTGCTCATAGAATGTCTATGTACTGCTCATAAAATGTATATGTACTGCTTTGTGCTGCTCATAGAATGTATATGTAGTGATCATAGGATGTCTATGTACTGTTTTGTACTGCTCATAGGATGTCTATGTACTGCTCATAGGATGTCTATGTACTGTTTTGTACTGCTCATAGGATGTCTATGTACTGCTCATAGCATGTCTATGTACTGCTCTGTACTGCTCATAGGATGTCTATGTACTGCTCATAGGATGTCTATGTACTGCTTTGTACTGCTCATAGGATGTCTATGTACTGCTCATAGGATGTCTATGTACTGCTCTGTACTGCTCATAGGATGTCTATGTACTGCTCATAGGATGTCTATGTACTGCTTTGTACTGCTCATAGGATGTCTATGTACTGCTCATAGGATGTCTATGTACTGCTTTGTACTGCTCATAGGATGTCTATGTACTGCTCATATGATGTCTATCTACTGCTTTGTGCTGCTCATAGGATGTCTATGTACTGCTCATAGGATGTCTATGTACTGCTCATAGGATGTCTATGTACTGCTTTGTGCTGCTCATAGAATGTCTATGTACTGCTTTGTGCTGCTCATAGGATGTCTATGTACTGCTTTGTACTGCTCATAGAATGTCTATGTACTGCTTTGTGCTGCTCATAGGATGTCTATGTACTGCTTTATACTGCTCATAAAATGTCTATGTACTGCTTTGTACTGCTCTTAGAATGTCTATGTACTGTTTTGCACTGCTTATAGAATGTATATGTGCTGCTCATAAAATGTATATGTACTGCTTTGTGCTGCTCATAGAATGTATATGTACTGCTCTGTACTGCTCACAGAATGTCTATGTACTGCTTTGTGCTGCTCATAGGATGTCTATGTACTGCTCTGTACTGCTCATAGGATGTCTATGTACTGCTCATAAAATGTATATGTACTGCTTTGTGCTGCTCATAGAATGTATATGTACTGCTCTGTACTGCTCATAGAATGTCTATGTACTGCTTTGTGCTGCTCATAGGATGTCTATGTACTGCTCTGTACTGCTCATAGGATGTCTATGTACTGCTCATAGGATGTCTATGTACTGCTCTGTACTGCTCATAGGATGTCTATGTACTGCTTTGTACTGCTCATAGGATATCTATGTACTGCTCTGTACTGCTCATAGGATGTCTATGTACTGCTCATAGGATGTCTATGTACTGTTTTGTTCTGCTCATAGAATGTATATGTACTGTTTTGTACTGCTCATAGAATGTATATGTACTGTTTTGTACTGCTCATAGAATGTATATGTACTGTTTTGTACTGCTCATAGAATGTATATGTACTGTTTTGTACTGCTCATAGAATGTATATGTACTGTATTGCACTGCTCATAGGATGTCTATGTACTGCTTTGTGCTGCTCATAGAATGTCTATGTACTGCTCATAAAATGTATATGTACTGCTTTGTGCTGCTCATAGAATGTATATGTAGTGATCATAGGATGTCTATGTACTGTTTTGTACTGCTCATAGGATGTCTATGTACTGTTTTGTACTGATCATAGGATGTCTATGTACTGCTCATAGCATGTCTATGTACTGCTCTGTACTGCTCATAGGATGTCTATGTACTGCTCATAGGATGTCTATGTACTGCTTTGTACTGCTCATAGGATGTCTATGTACTGCTCATAGGATGTCTATGTACTGCTCTGTACTGCTCATAGGATGTCTATGTACTGCTCATAGGATGTCTATGTACTGCTTTGTACTGCTCATAGGATGTCTATGTACTGCTCATAGGATGTCTATGTACTGCTTTGTACTGCTCATAGGATGTCTATGTACTGCTCATATGATGTCTATGTACTGCTTTGTGCTGCTCATAGGATGTCTATGTACTGCTCATAGGATGTCTATGTACTGCTCATAGGATGTCTATGTACTGCTTTGTGCTGCTCATAGAATGTCTATGTACTGCTTTGTGCTGCTCATAGGATGTCTATGTACTGCTTTGTACTGCTCATAGAATGTCTATGTACTGCTTTGTGCTGCTCATAGGATGTCTATGTACTGCTTTATACTGCTCATAAAATGTCTATGTACTGCTTTGTACTGCTCATAGAATGTCTATGTACTGTTTTGCACTGCTTATAGAATGTATATGTGCTGCACATAAAATGTATATGTACTGCTTTGTGCTGCTCATAGAATGTATATGTACTGCTCTGTACTGCTCATAGAATGTCTATGTACTGCTTTGTGCTGCTCATAGGATGTCTATGTACTGCTCTGTACTGCTCATAGGATGTCTATGTACTGCTCATAAAATGTATATGTACTGCTTTGTGCTGCTCATAGAATGTATATGTACTGCTCTGTACTGCTCATAGAATGTCTATGTACTGCTTTGTGCTGCTCATAGGATGTCTATGTACTGCTCTGTACTGCTCATAGGATGTCTATGTACTGCTCATAGGATGTCTATGTACTGCTCTGTACTGCTCATAGGATGTCTATGTACTGCTTTGTACTGCTCATAGGATATCTATGTACTGCTCTGTACTGCTCATAGGATGTCTATGTACTGCTCATAGGATGTCTATGTACTGCTTTGTACTGCTCATAGGATGTCTATGTACTGCTTTGCACTGCTCATAGAATGTCTATGTACTGTTTTGCACTGCTTATAGAATGTATATGTGCTGCTCATAAAATGTATATGTACTGCTTTGTGCTGCTCATAGAATGTCTATGTACTGCTTTGTGCTGCTCATAGGATGTCTATGTACTGCTTTGTGCTGCTCATAGGATGTCTATGTACTGCTCTGTACTGCTCATAGAATGTATATGTGCTGCTCATAAAATGTATATGTACTGCTTTGTACTGCTCATAGAATGTCTATATACTGCTTTGTGCTGCTCATAGGATGTCTATGTACTGCTCTGTACTGCTCATAGGATGTCTATGTACTGCTCATAAAATGTATATGTACTGCTTTGTGCTGCTCATAGAATGTATATGTACTGCTCTGTACTGCTCATAGAATGTCTATGTACTGCTTTGTGCTGCTCATAGGATGTCTATGTACTGCTCTGTACTGCTCATAGGATGTCTATGTACTGCTCATAGGATGTCTATGTACTGCTCTGTACTGCTCATAGGATGTCTATGTACTGCTTTGTACTGCTCATAGGATATCTATGTACTGCTCTGTACTGCTCATAGGATGTCTATGTACTGCTCATAGGATGTCTATGTACTGCTTTGTACTGCTCATAGGATGTCTATGTACTGCTTTGCACTGCTCATGGGATGTGTATGTACTGCTCATAGGATGTCTATGTACTGCTTTGTACTGCTCATAGGATGTCTATGTACTGCTTTGTACTGCTCATAGGATGTCTATGTACTGCTTTGTGCTGCTCATAGGATGTTTATGTACTGCTTTGTACTGCTCATAGGATGTCTATGTACTGCTCATAGGATGTCTATGTACTGCTTTGTACTGCTCATAGGATGTCTATGTACTGCTTTGTACTGCTCATAGGATGTCTATGTACTGCTTTGTGCTGCTCATAGGATGTTTATGTACTGCTTTGTACTGCTCATAGGATGTCTATGTACTGCTCATAGGATGTCTATGTACTGCTTTGTACTGCTCATAGGATGTCTATGTACTGCTTTGTACTGCTCATAGGATGTCTATGTACTGCTTTGTGCTGCTCATAGGATGTTTATGTACTGCTTTGTACTGCTCATAGGATGTCTATGTACTGCTCATAGGATGTCTATGTACTGCTTTGTACTGCTCATAGAATGTCTATGTACTGCTCATAGAATGTCTATGTACTGCTCATAGAATGTCTATGTACTGCTCATAGGATGTCCATGTACTGCTTTGTGCTGCTCATAGGATGTCTATGTACTGCTCATAGAATGTCTATGTACTGCTTATAGAATGTCTATGTACTGCTCTGTACTGCTCATAGGATGTCTATGTACTGCTTTGTGCTGCTCATAGGATGTCTAAGTACTGCTTTGTACTGCTCATAGAATGTCTATGTACTGCTCATAGGATGTCTATGTACTGCTTTGTACTGCTCATAGGATGTCTATGTACTGCTCATAGGATGTCTATGTACTGCTCTGTGCTGCTCATAGGATGTCTATGTACTGCTTTGTGCTGCTCATAGGATGTCTATGTACTGCTTTGTACTGCTCATAGAATGTCTATGTACTGCTTTGTACTGCTCATAGGATGTCTATGTACTGCTCTGTACTGCTCATAGGATGTCTATGTACTGCTCATAGGATGTCTATGTACTGCTCATAGGATGTCTATGTACTGCTCATAGGATGTCTATGTACTGCTCATAGGATGTCTATGTACTGCTCATAGGATGTCTATGTACTGCTCTGTACTGCTCATAGGATGTCTATGTACTGCTTTGTGCTGCTCATAGGATGTCTATGTACTGCTCTGTACTGCTCATAGGATGTCTATGTACTGCTCTGTACTGCTCAAAGGATGTCTATGTATTGCTTTGTACTGCTCATAGAATGTCTATGTACTGCTTTGTACTGCTCATAGGATGTGTATGTACTGCTCTGTACTGCTCATAGGATGTCTATGTACTGCTCTGTACTGCTCATAGGATGTCTATGTACTGCTTTGTTCTGCTCATAGGATGTCTATGTTCTGCTTTTTACTGCTCATAGAATGTCTATGTACTGCTCTCTGCTGCTCATAGGATGTCTATATACTGCTTTGTACTGCTCATAGGATGTCTATGTACTGCTCTGTACTGCTCATAGGATGTCTATGTACTGCTCTGTACTGCTCATAGAATGTCTATGTACTGCTTTGTACTGCTCATAGAATGTCTATGTACTGCTCTGTGCTGCTCATAGGATGTCTATATCCTGCTTTGTGCTGCTCATAGAATGTCTATGTACTGCTTTGTACTGCTCATAGAATGTCTATGTACTGCTCTGTGCTGCTCATAGGATGTCTATATCCTGCTTTGTGCTGCTCATAGAATGTCTATGTACTGCTTTGTACTGCTCATAGGATGTCTATGTACTGCTTTGTACTGCTCATAGAATGTCTATGTACTGCTCTGTACTGCTCATAGAATGTCTATGTACTGCTTTGTGCTGCTCATAGGATGTATATGTACTGCTCTGTACTGCTCATAGGATGTCTATGTACTGCTCATAGGATGTCTATGTACTGCTCTGTACTGCTCATAGGATGTCTATGTACTGCTTTGTACTGCTCATAGGATATCTATGTACTGCTCTGTACTGCTCATAGGATGTCTATGTACTGCTCATAGGATGTCTATGTACTGCTTTGTACTGCTCATAGGATGTCTATGTACTGCTTTGCACTGCTCATAGAATGTCTAGGTACTGTTTTGCACTGCTTATAGAATGTATATGTGCTGCTCATAAAATGTATATGTACTGCTTTGTGCTGCTCATAGAATGTCTATGTACTGCTTTGTGCTGCTCATAGGATGTCTATGTACTGCTTTGTGCTGCTCATAGAATGTCTATGTACTGCTTTGTACTGCTCATAGGATGTCTATGTACTGCTCTGTACTGCTCATAGGATGTCTATGTACTGCTCATAGGATGTCTATGTACTGCTCATAGGATGTCTATGTACTGCTCATAGGATGTCTATGTACTGCTCATAGGATGTCTATGTACTGCTCATAGGATGTCTATGTACTGCTCTGTGCTGCTCATAGGATGTCTATGTACTGCTTTGTGCTGCTCATAGGATGTCTATGTACTGCTTTGTACTGCTCATAGGATGTCTATGTACTGCTTTGCACTGCTCATAGAATGTCTAGGTACTGTTTTGCACTGCTTATAGAATGTCTATGTACTGCTCATAGAATGTCTATGTACTGCTTATAGAATGTCTATGTACTGCTCTGTACTGCTCATAGGATGTCTATGTACTGCTTTGTGCTGCTCATAGGATGTCTAAGTACTGCTTTGTACTGCTCATAGAATGTCTATGTACTGCTCATAGGATGTCTATGTACTGCTTTGTACTGCTCATAGGATGTCTATGTACTGCTCATAGGATGTCTATGTACTGCTCTGTGCTGCTCATAGGATGTCTATGTACTGCTTTGTGCTGCTCATAGGATGTCTATGTACTGCTTTGTACTGCTCATAGAATGTCTATGTACTGCTTTGTACTGCTCATAGGATGTCTATGTACTGCTCTGTACTGCTCATAGGATGTCTATGTACTGCTCATAGGATGTCTATGTACTGCTCATAGGATGTCTATGTACTGCTCATAGGATGTCTATGTACTGCTCATAGGATGTCTATGTACTGCTCATAGGATGTCTATGTACTGCTCATAGGATGTCTATGTACTGCTCTGTACTGCTCATAGGATGTCTATGTACTGCTTTGTGCTGCTCATAGGATGTCTATGTACTGCTCTGTACTGCTCATAGGATGTCTATGTACTGCTCTGTACTGCTCAAAGGATGTCTATGTATTGCTTTGTACTGCTCATAGAATGTCTATGTACTGCTTTGTACTGCTCATAGGATGTGTATGTACTGCTCTGTACTGCTCATAGGATGTCTATGTACTGCTCTGTACTGCTCATAGGATGTCTATGTACTGCTTTGTACTGCTCATAGGATGTCTATGTTCTGCTTTTTACTGCTCATAGAATGTCTATGTACTGCTCTCTGCTGCTCATAGGATGTCTATATACTGCTTTGTACTGCTCATAGGATGTCTATGTACTGCTCTGTACTGCTCATAGGATGTCTATGTACTGCTCTGTACTGCTCATAGAATGTCTATGTACTGCTTTGTACTGCTCATAGAATGTCTATGTACTGCTCTGTGCTGCTCATAGGATGTCTATATCCTGCTTTGTGCTGCTCATAGAATGTCTATGTACTGCTTTGTACTGCTCATAGAATGTCTATGTACTGCTCTGTGCTGCTCATAGGATGTCTATATCCTGCTTTGTGCTGCTCATAGAATGTCTATGTACTGCTTTGTACTGCTCATAGGATGTCTATGTACTGCTTTGTACTGCTCATAGAATGTCTATGTACTGCTCTGTACTGCTCATAGAATGTCTATGTACTGCTTTGTGCTGCTCATAGGATGTCTATGTACTGCTCTGTACTGCTCATAGGATGTCTATGTACTGCTCATAGGATGTCTATGTACTGCTCTGTACTGCTCATAGGATGTCTATGTACTGCTTTGTACTGCTCATAGGATATCTATGTACTGCTCTGTACTGCTCATAGGATGTCTATGTACTGCTCATAGGATGTCTATGTACTGCTTTGTACTGCTCATAGGATGTCTATGTACTGCTTTGCACTGCTCATAGAATGTCTAGGTACTGTTTTGCACTGCTTATAGAATGTATATGTGCTGCTCATAAAATGTATATGTACTGCTTTGTGCTGCTCATAGAATGTCTATGTACTGCTTTGTGCTGCTCATAGGATGTCTATGTACTGCTTTGTGCTGCTCATAGGATGTCTATGTACTGCTCTGTACTGCTCATAGAATGTATATGTGCTGCTCATAAAATGTATATGTACTGCTTTGTACTGCTCATAGAATGTCTATATACTGCTTTGTGCTGCTCATAGGATGTCTATGTACTGCTCTGTACTGCTCATAGGATGTCTATGTACTGCTCATAAAATGTATATGTACTGCTTTGTGCTGCTCATAGAATGTATATGTACTGCTCTGTACTGCTCATAGAATGTCTATGTACTGCTTTGTGCTGCTCATAGGATGTCTATGTACTGCTCTGTACTGCTCATAGGATGTCTATGTACTGCTCATAGGATGTCTATGTACTGCTCTGTACTGCTCATAGGATGTCTATGTACTGCTTTGTACTGCTCATAGGATATCTATGTACTGCTCTGTACTGCTCATAGGATGTCTATGTACTGCTCATAGGATGTCTATGTACTGCTTTGTACTGCTCATAGGATGTCTATGTACTGCTTTGCACTGCTCATGGGATGTGTATGTACTGCTCATAGGATGTCTATGTACTGCTTTGTACTGCTCATAGGATGTCTATGTACTGCTTTGTACTGCTCATAGGATGTCTATGTACTGCTTTGTGCTGCTCATAGGATGTTTATGTACTGCTTTGTACTGCTCATAGGATGTCTATGTACTGCTCATAGGATGTCTATGTACTGCTTTGTACTGCTCATAGGATGTCTATGTGCTGCTTTGTACTGCTCATAGGATGTCTATGTACTGCTTTGTGCTGCTCATAGGATGTTTATGTACTGCTTTGTACTGCTCATAGGATGTCTATGTACTGCTCATAGGATGTCTATGTACTGCTTTGTACTGCTCATAGGATGTCTATGTACTGCTTTGTACTGCTCATAGGATGTCTATGTACTGCTTTGTACTGCTCATAGGATGTCTATGTACTGCTTTGTGCTGCTCATAGGATGTTTATGTACTGCTTTGTACTGCTCATAGGATGTCTATGTACTGCTCATAGGATGTCTATGTACTGCTTTGTACTGCTCATAGAATGTCTATGTACTGCTCATAGAATGTCTATGTACTGCTCATAGAATGTCTATGTACTGCTCATAGGATGTCCATGTACTGCTTTGTGCTGCTCATAGGATGTCTATGTACTGCTCATAGAATGTCTATGTACTGCTTATAGAATGTCTATGTACTGCTCTGTACTGCTCATAGGATGTCTATGTACTGCTTTGTGCTGCTCATAGGATGTCTAAGTACTGCTTTGTACTGCTCATAGAATGTCTATGTACTGCTCATAGGATGTCTATGTACTGCTTTGTACTGCTCATAGGATGTCTATGTACTGCTCATAGGATGTCTATGTACTGCTCTGTGCTGCTCATAGGATGTCTATGTACTGCTTTGTGCTGCTCATAGGATGTCTATGTACTGCTTTGTACTGCTCATAGAATGTCTATGTACTGCTTTGTACTGCTCATAGGATGTCTATGTACTGCTCTGTACTGCTCATAGAATGTCTATGTACTGCTTTGTACTGCTCATAGGATGTGTATGTACTGCTCTGTACTGCTCATAGGATGTCTATGTACTGCTCTGTACTGCTCATAGGATGTCTATGTACTGCTTTGTACTGCTCATAGGATGTCTATGTTCTGCTTTTTACTGCTCATAGAATGTCTATGTACTGCTCTCTGCTGCTCATAGGATGTCTATATACTGCTTTGTACTGCTCATAGGATGTCTATGTACTGCTCTGTACTGCTCATAGGATGTCCATGTACTGCTCTGTACTGCTCATAGAATGTCTATGTACTGCTTTGTACTGCTCATAGAATGTCTATGTACTGCTCTGTGCTGCTCATAGGATGTCTATATCCTGCTTTGTGCTGCTCATAGAATGTCTATGTACTGCTTTGTACTGCTCATAGAATGTCTATGTACTGCTCTGTGCTGCTCATAGGATGTCTATATCCTGCTTTGTGCTGCTCATAGAATGTCTATGTACTGCTTTGTACTGCTCATAGGATGTCTATGTACTGCTTTGTACTGCTCATAGAATGTCTATGTACTGCTTTGTACTGCTCATAGGATGTCTATGTACTGCTTTGTACTGCTCATAGAATGTCTATGTACTGCTTTGTACTGCTCATAGAATGTCTATGTACTGCTCATAGGATGTCTATGTACTGCTTTGTACTGCTCATAGGATGTCTATGTACTGCTCATAGGATGTCTATGTACTGCTCATAGAATGTCTATGTACTGCTTTGTACTGCTCATAGGATGTCTATGTACTGCTTTGTACTGCTCATAGAATGTCTATGTACTGCTTTGTACTGCTCATAGAATGTCTATGTACTGCTCATAGGATGTCTATGTACTGCTTTGTACTGCTCATAGGATGTCTATGTACTGCTCATAGGATGTCTATGTACTGCTCATAGAATGTCTATGTACTGCTTTGTACTGCTCATAGGATGTCTATGTACTGCTTTGTACTGCTCATAGAATGTCTATGTACTGCTTTGTACTGCTCATAGAATGTCTATGTACTGCTCATAGGATGTCTATGTACTGCTTTGTACTGCTCATAGGATGTCTATGTACTGCTCATAGGATGTCTATGTACTGCTCATAGAATGTCTATGTACTGCTCATAGGATGTCTATGTACTGCTTTGTGCTGCTCATAGGATGTCTATGTACTGCTCATAGAATGTCTATGTACTGCTCATAGAATGTCTATGTACTGCTCATAGAATGTCTATGTACTGCTCATAGAATGTCTATGTACTGCTCATAGGATGTCTATGTACTGCTTTGTGCTGCTCATAGGATGTCTATGTACTGCTCATAGAATGTCTATGTACTGCTCATAGAATGTCTATGTACTGCTCATAGAATGTCTATGTACTGCTCATAGAATGTCTATGTACTGCTCATAGGATGTCTATGTACTGCTTTGTACTGCTCATAGAATGTCTATGTACTGCTCTGTACTGCTCATAGAATGTCTATGTACTGCTTTGTACTGCTCATAGAATGTCTATGTACTGCTCTGTGCTGCTCACAGGATGTCTATATCCTGCTTTGTGCTGCTCATAGAATGTCTATGTACTGCTTTGTACTGCTCATAGGATGTCTATGTACTGCTTTGTACTGCTCATAGAATGTCTATGTACTGCTTTGTACTGCTCATAGAATGTCTATGTACTGCTCATAGGATGTCTATGTACTGCTTTGTACTGCTCATAGGATGTCTATGTACTGCTTTGTACTGCTCATAGGATGTCTATGTACTGCTTTGTACTGCTCATAGGATGTCTATGTACTGCTTTGTACTGCTCATAGAATGTCTATGTACTGCTCATAGAATGTCTATGTACTGCTCATAGAATGTCTATGTACTGCTCATAGGATGTCTATGTACTGCTTTGTGCTGCTCATAGGATGTCTATGTACTGCTTTGTACTGCTCATAGGATGTCTATGTACTGCTTTGTACTGCTCATAGAATGTCTATGTACTGCTCATAGAATGTCTATGTACTGCTCATAGGATGTCTATGTACTGCTTTGTGCTGCTCATAGGATGTCTATGTACTGCTCATAGAATGTCTATGTACTGCTCATAGAATGTCTATGTACTGCTCATAGGATGTCTATGTACTACTCTGTACTGCTCATAGGATGTCTATGTACTGCTTTGTGCTGCTCATAGGATGTCTATGTACTGCTTTGTACTGCTCATAGAATGTCTATGTACTGCTTTGTACTGCTCATAGGATGTCTATGTACTGCTCTGTACTGCTCATAGGATGTCTATGTACTGCTCATAGGATGTCTATGTACTGCTTTGTACTGCTCATAGAATGTCTATGTACTGCTTTGTACTGCTCATAGGATGTCTATGTACTGCTCTGTACTGCTCATAGGATGTCTATGTACTGCTCATAGGATGTCTATGTACTGCTTTGTACTGCTCATAGGATGTCTATGTACTGCTCATAGGATGTCTATGTACTGCTCTGTGCTGCTCATAGGATGTCTATGTACTGCTTTGTGCTGCTCATAGGATTTCTATGTACTGCTTTGTACTGCTCATAGGATGTCTATGTACTGCTCTGTACTGCTCATAGGATGTCTATGTACTGCTCATAGGATGTCTATGTACTGCTTTGTACTGCTCATAGGATGTCTATGTACTGCTCATTGGATGTCTATGTACTGCTCATAGGATGTCTATGTACTGCTCTGTGCTGCTCATAGGATGTCTATGTACTGCTCATAGAATGTCTATGTACTGCTCATAGGATGTCTATGTACTGCTTTGTGCTGCTCATAGGATGTCTATGTACTGCTCATAGAATGTCTATGTACTGCTCATAGAATGTCTATGTACTGCTCATAGAATGTCTATGTACTGCTCATAGAATGTCTATGTGCTGCTCATAGGATGTCTATGTACTGCTTTGTGCTGCTCATAGGATGTCTATGTACTGCTCATAGAATGTCTATGTACTGCTCATAGAATGTCTATGTACTGCTCATAGAATGTCTATGTACTGCTCATAGAATGTCTATGTACTGCTCATAGGATGTCTATGTACTGCTTTGTACTGCTCATAGAATGTCTATGTACTGCTCTGTACTGCTCATAGAATGTCTATGTACTGCTTTGTACTGCTCATAGAATGTCTATGTACTGCTCTGTGCTGCTCACAGGATGTCTATATCCTGCTTTGTGCTGCTCATAGAATGTCTATGTACTGCTTTGTACTGCTCATAGGATGTCTATGTACTGCTTTGTACTGCTCATAGAATGTCTATGTACTGCTTTGTACTGCTCATAGAATGTCTATGTACTGCTCATAGGATGTCTATGTACTGCTTTGTACTGCTCATAGGATGTCTATGTACTGCTTTGTACTGCTCATAGGATGTCTATGTACTGCTTTGTACTGCTCATAGGATGTCTATGTACTGCTTTGTACTGCTCATAGAATGTCTATGTACTGCTCATAGAATGTCTATGTACTGCTCATAGAATGTCTATGTACTGCTCATAGGATGTCTATGTACTGCTTTGTGCTGCTCATAGGATGTCTATGTACTGCTTTGTACTGCTCATAGGATGTCTATGTACTGCTTTGTACTGCTCATAGAATGTCTATGTACTGCTCATAGAATGTCTATGTACTGCTCATAGAATGTCTATGTACTGCTCATAGGATGTCTATGTACTGCTTTGTGCTGCTCATAGGATGTCTATGTACTGCTCATAGAATGTCTATGTACTGCTCATAGAATGTCTATGTACTGCTCATAGGATGTCTATGTACTACTCTGTACTGCTCATAGGATGTCTATGTACTGCTTTGTGCTGCTCATAGGATGTCTATGTACTGCTTTGTACTGCTCATAGAATGTCTATGTACTGCTTTGTACTGCTCATAGGATGTCTATGTACTGCTCTGTACTGCTCATAGGATGTCTATGTACTGCTCATAGGATGTCTATGTACTGCTTTGTACTGCTCATAGAATGTCTATGTACTGCTTTGTACTGCTCATAGGATGTCTATGTACTGCTCTGTACTGCTCATAGGATGTCTATGTACTGCTCATAGGATGTCTATGTACTGCTTTGTACTGCTCATAGGATGTCTATGTACTGCTCATAGGATGTCTATGTACTGCTCTGTGCTGCTCATAGGATGTCTATGTACTGCTTTGTGCTGCTCATAGGATTTCTATGTACTGCTTTGTACTGCTCATAGGATGTCTATGTACTGCTCTGTACTGCTCATAGGATGTCTATGTACTGCTCATAGGATGTCTATGTACTGCTTTGTACTGCTCATAGGATGTCTATGTACTGCTCATTGGATGTCTATGTACTGCTCTGTGCTGCTCATAGGATGTCTATGTACTGCTTTGTGCTGCTCATAGGATTTCTATGTACTGCTTTGTACTGCTCATAGAATGTCTATGTACTGCTTTGTACTGCTCATAGGATGTCTATGTACTGCTCTGTACTGCTCATAGGATGTCTATGTACTGCTCATAGGATGTCTATGTACTGCTCATAGGATGTCTATGTACTGCTCATAGGATGTCTATGTACTGCTCATAGGATGTCTATGTACTGCTCTGTACTGCTCATAGGATGTCTATGTACTGCTCTGTACTGCTCATAGAATGTCTATGTACTGCTCTGTACTGCTCATAGAATGTCTATGTACTGCTTTGTACTGCTTATAGAATGTCTATGTACTGCTCTGTGCTGCTCATAGAATGTCTATGTACTGCTCTGTGCTGCTCATAGGATGTCTATATCCTGCTTTGTGCTGCTCATAGAATGTCTATGTACTGCTTTGTACTGCTCATAGGATGTCTATGTACTGCTTTGTACTGCTCATAGGATGTCTATGTACTGCTTTGTACTGCTCATAGAATGTCTATGTACTGCTTTGTACTGCTCATAGAATGTCTATGTACTGCTCATAGGATGTCTATGTACTGCTTTGTACTGCTCATAGGATGTCTATGTACTGCTTTGTGCTGCTCATAGGATGTCTATGTACTGCTTTGTACTGCTCATAGGATGTCTATGTACTGCTTTGTACTGCTCATAGAATGTCTATGTACTGCTCATAGAATGTCTATGTACTGCTCATAGAATGTCTATGTACTGCTCATAGGATGTCTATGTATTGCTCATAGAATGTCTATGTATTGCTCATAGGATGTCTATGTACTGCTCATAGGATGTCTATGTACTGCTTTGTGCTGCTCATAGGATGTCTATGTACTGCTCATAGAATGTCTATGTACTGCTCATAGAATGTCTATGTACTGCTCATAGAATGTCTATGTATTGCTCATAGGATGTCTATGTACTGCTTTGTACTGCTCATAGAATGTCTATGTACTGCTCTGTACTGCTCATAGAATGTCTATGTACTGCTTTGTACTGCTCATAGAATGTCTATGTACTGCTCTGTGCTGCTCATAGGATATCTATATCCTGCTTTGTGCTGCTCATAGAATGTCTATGTACTGCTTTGTACTGCTCATAGGATGTCTATGTACTGCTTTGTACTGCTCATAGAATGTCTATGTACTGCTTTGTACTGCTCATAGGATGTCTATGTACTGCTTTGTACTGCTCATAGAATGTCTATGTACTGCTTTGTACTGCTCATAGAATGTCTATTCATAGGATGTCTATGTACTGCTTTGTACTGCTCATAGGATGTCTATGTACTGCTTTGTGCTGCTCATAGGATGTCTATGTACTGCTTTGTACTGCTCATAGGATGTCTATGTACTGCTTTGTACTGCTCATAGAATGTCTATGTACTGCTCATAGAATGTCTATGTACTGCTCATAGGATGTCTATGTACTGCTTTGTGCTGCTCATAGGATGTCTATGTACTGCTCATATTATGTCTATGTACTGCTCATAGAATGTCTATGTACTGCTCATAGGATGTCTATGTACTGCTCTGTACTGCTCATAGGATGTCTATGTACTGCTTTGTGCTGCTCATAGGATGTCTATGTACTGCTTTGTACTGCTCATAGAATGTCTATGTACTGCTTTGTACTGCTCATAGGATGTCTATGTACTGCTCTGTACTGCTCATAGGATGTCTATGTACTGCTCATAGGATGTCTATGTACTGCTTTGTACTGCTCATAGGATGTCTATGTACTGCTCATAGGATGTCTATGTACTGCTCATAGGATGTCAATGTACTGCTCTGTGCTGCTCATAGGATGTCTATGTACTGCTTTGTGCTGCTCATAGGATTTCTATGTACTGCTTAGTACTGCTCATAGAATGTCTATGTACTGCTTTGTACTGCTCATAGGATGTCTATGTACTGCTCTGTACTGCTCATAGGATGTCTATGTACTGCTCATAGGATGTCTATGTACTGCTCATAGGATGTCTATGTACTGCTCATAGGATGTCTATGTACTGCTCATAGGATGTCTATGTACTGCTCTGTACTGCTCATAGGATGTCTATGTACTTCTCTGTACTGCTCATAGAATGTCTATGTACTGCTTTGTACTGCTCATTGGATGTGTATGTACTGCTCTGTACTGCTCATAGGATGTCTATGTACTGCTTTGTACTGCTCATAGGATGTCTATGTACTGCTTTGTACTGCTCATAGAATGTATATGTACTGCTCTGTGCTGCTCATAGGATGTCTATGTACTGCTTTGTACTGCTCATAGAATGTCTATGTACTGCTTTGTACTGCTCATAGAATGTATATGTACTGCTCTGTGCTGCTCATAGAATGTCTATGTACTGCTTTGTACTGCTCATAGGATGTCTATGTACTGCTTTGTACTTCTCATAGAATGTCTATGTACTGCTTTGTACTGCTCATAGAATGTCTATGTACTGCTCTGTACTGCTCATTGGATGTCTATGTACTGCTCTGTGCTGCTCATAGGATGTCTTTGTACTGCTCTGTGCTGCTCATAGGATGTCTATCTTCTGTTTTTTGCTGCTCATAGAATGTCTATATACTGCTCTGTACTGCTCATAGGATGTCTATGTACTGCTCTGTACTGCTCATAGAATGTCTATGTACTGCTTTGTTCTGCTCATAGAATGTCTATGTACTGCTTTGTACTGCTCAGAGGATGTCTATGTACTGCTCTGTGCTGCTCATAGGATGTCTATGTACTGCTTTGTGCTGCTCATAGAATGTCTATATACTGCTTTGTACTGCTCATATAATGTCTATGTACTGCTCTGTACTGCTCATAGGATGTCTATGTACTGCTCATAGAATGTCTATGTACTGCTCTGTACTGCTCATGGAATGTCTATGTACTGCTCTGTACTGCTCATGGAATGTCTATGTACTGCTCTGTACTGCTCATAGAATGTCTATGTACTGCTCTGTACTGCTCATAGAATGTCTATGTACTGCTCATAGCATGTCTATGTACTGCTTTGTACTGCTCATAGAATGTCTATGTACTGCTCTGTACTGCTCATAGAATGTCTATGTACTGCTCTGTACTGCTCATAGAATGTCTATGTACTGCTCTGTACTGCTCATAGAATGTATATGTAGTGATCATAGGATGTCTATGTACTGCTCATAGGATGTCTATGTACTGCTTTGTACTGCTCATAGGATGTCTATGTACTGCTTAATCAGAAATACGCAGTGTGAGTATGACCTTTTGTTAAGGTCCACAGAACAACATTACATTTTCCACCACACACCCCAATAAATTCCCACCACATGTAATGGCGGTGCATACATCTGTGCTTGATTCTCACTAATGTCTTCTTTTATCTACCTTAGAGAACCAAGATCAGGACGCACGTGTGAAGGCTATGAGGAACCTAGTGCAAGAGCTGTCACCCTCTATCCACGATACAATGAAAACCCTATTTGAACATCTCACGAAGTAAGTAATTCTGCTTTACTAATTTTTGTCTCCTATATGTATCTATACTGGACCATTGATTTATTATCTTGTAATAAAATCTTATGGATCTTATACTATTACAGATACTTTCTGTTATTGAGTTAAAGAAGGAGTAATACTAAATGTTGAACGGTTCATAAAATGCTCCTGTTCTGCTGATTTAACTGCTCTTTAAATTATTTTTCTATCGTGTTGTCGTTTAGACGATTTCACTGGTTTTGGAATTCGAGAAACCAAGTGGTAGGAGGGGGTGGCCTGTCACTGACAGAAGCCTCTTTGATTGGCTGGTCTCTCTGATGGACAGGACTTTGCTAATTCTCTGATTTGACTGTCACAATGCTTCAAGCAAGCTCGATTTATAAGACAAGCCCCACCCACGAACAGATCTTTCTGTAATAGAGGCTGGTGGGCTTAATGAGATCCAAGGAACACAGACTGAAGCATTAAGTAGATTTATCCATTACTTTAGGAAATTCTAAATCTTTTTACCTACACCGTTCAAAGTCAATTTAAACAAACATTCCGTTCAATGCAGAGTTGTTGGCTGTAGACTGATATCTAATCATTGCTTGTATTGTGGAAATGCATGGATTAAGGACTAGTTTGCTGGGCTCAGCCCAAGTTTTTGCAAACGTGACACTGCTGTCTCTTATTGATGACATCACCTTGCACGACAGCATGCAAATGAGCTTCTCCAGTGAAGACCTAACCTGCTTTCCGTGCCACAAGGTTTTCTTCTCCTATTCTACCGATTTTCTACTCTCTTTGTTTCGACTGAAAATACTACTTAGGTGACAGTCCCTTTAAAAGCTACATTAAGTTACAGTTGTCTTCCTATTTTATCTGAGAAAGTTATGTGGAAACACAATTAGAATATTCCTTTTAGAAATGAGACCAAGCAAGGTCTGGTCACCCAGAAGTACTTAAAGGTACATGAAACCTTTTTTTTTTTTAATTGTTATTTTTTTTCTTTAACTATTTCCCGAGAGGTGTCTTACAAGCTGGGGAGTCAGCATCGCGCTCAGTTGCTAAAGTTATGCTCAGCGTATATTGATTTATTTTTCTGTGCGGAGTCTATAGCCAGCAGCAGGATCCAATCAAAGTGTGGCTAAACTCCATTACCTCACAGAGTCACGTTCTAATTGGAGCCTGCTGTGGGCCACTTTTAAGGGAAATGAAAAAATCAGCACATGGTGCAAGTAATGATTTTAGTTCCTCCTAAATATCCTAATAAAGTTCATTTAACCCCTTACTGCTGGGTAAAATGTCTAGTTAAAGGTTTTTGGCCTCTTTTTTAAATTACCAAGCAAGCAAAGCATCCATTCCAGCTCATCAAATCAATGTCCAGAAACTACTAAAGTAGTTATACTTGAGGATAAAATTTAAAATGTGGGTGGGGGGCAGGGTCACTTTCTCTGTGCCCCCATATTTATTATTGGTGCCAGGAGCATTGTCAGCTCCTGGCATCGTTCTTTTTGCAGAGGGGACATAGATACTTGTCCTGGCATCCCGTATGTGTTTGTGATTCGGGGGGGGGGGGGGGGGGGCATTTGAGGAGTCTCCCAGACCAGAATTTCACAGTGGGTGGGGTGGGTCCAACGCAACAGTTTACCTTGCTCCAATTCCTCATCTTTATCGTGGTTAGAGAATACCATTTTGCAAGGTCGAAATGAGGCATTCGATGGGTGGTCAGGTCTGTCCGAGGTTGAAGGTCGAGATTAGTGCAAAACACAAACCTCCAGACTTGGAATTTAGACCCCGTAGAATGTGTTCTCCTAGTCTGATCAATTTCTGCTTAAAAAAAAATATGAAAACTTTCATTAGTCCCTGGCCTTATCTTATATCTAGGATAGCCTTGTGCCTTTCCTACGCATGCTTAAACTCCTTCACTGTATTAACCTCTACCACTTCCACTGGAAGACTATTCCATAAATCCACTAACCTTTCAGTAAAGTAATACTTTCATTAGTCCCTGGCCTTATCTTATATCTAGGATAGCCTTATACCTATCCCATGCATGCTTAAACTCCTTCACTGTATTAACCTCTACCACTTCTACTGGAAGACTATTCCATGCATCCACTACCCTCTCAGTAAAGTAATACTTTCATTAGTCCCTGGCCTTACCTTATATCTAGGATAGCCTTATACATATCCCATGCATGCTTAAACTTCTTCACTGTATTAACCAGTACCACTTCTACTGGAAGACTATTTCATGCATCCACTACCCTCTCAGTAATGTAATACTTTCATTAGTCCCTGGCCTTATCTTATATCTAGGATAGCCTTATACCTATCCCATGCATGCTTAAACTCCTTCACTGTATTAACCTCTACCACTTCTACTGGAAGACTATTCCATGCACCCACTACCCTCTCAGTAAAGTAATACTTTCATTAGTCCCTGGCCTTATCTTATACCTAGGATAGCCTTATACCTATCCCATGCACGCTTAAACACCTTCACTGTATTAACCTCTACCACTTCTACTGGAAGACTATTCCATGCATCCACTACCCTCTCAGTAATGTAATACTTTCATTAGTCACTGACCTTATCTTATATCTAGGATAGCCTTATACCTATCCCATGCATGCTTAAACTCCTTCACTGTATTAACCTCTACCACTTCTACTGGAAGACTATTCCATGCATCCACTACCCTCTCAGTAATGTAATACTTTCATTAGTCCCTGACCTTATCTTATATCTAGGATAGCCTTATACCTATCCCATGCATGCCTAAACTCCTTCACTGTATTAACCTCTACCACTTCTGCTGCAAGTTTATTCCATGCATCCACTAACCTTTCCCAAAAAATGCACCCGTTTCTGGACTGTTGGCAATTATGTAGTTAAATCAATGAGATGAAATGCTCTCCTCACTGTTACTGATTCACTACCTAGGGCTCTATTCACTAAACAGTGTGGTGAAATGACAAATGATATCATGACATAATATCCCTCTCATCTATCAATGCCTTATTTTTTGCTGCGATCTTGTAAAAAAAAAAAAAGCAAAACAACTGAAATTATTTATAGAAAAAATTGGAATCATTGGAATGATCTACGCAATTTTTTTTTCTGTAGAAGATTATTTTATTATTCAGATTCTTTCCTTTGAAAAATCACCATTAAGAGGCAGTAATGAAACACGCCCTGGATGTTGTGCTAGTTTAATGCTCTTTTTTACTTACGTTGCAGGCCATTGAAGCATTGATTGTACACAAATTTTTCCACAACAATTATATTGGATCTTTGTCAATCTTGTAACACGGGTTATTTAAAACATTGAGTGCGTTGTCATGGAATTTATATTGATTGAGCGCATGTACCAAATTAATTGACAGATGTCAGCTCTATTGATGATCTTATTATACCAATTAATCACTCCTATTAATTGTGTTTTACTACATCTATTTTAATTTACCTCCCATGATTATTTATTAAGTAGCTGCATTTTTATTTATTTTTTTATGCAATTTTTTTTCCTGCAATATTTGTTCCCTATTAGTTTATTATCGAGGAAAGTCTCCGATTTATTTTACTATTATCTGGGAAGGTCTCAAGATTTATTTTAAACTGTTTATTGTTTTTGGTTGAAGTTATTTTTACATCCCCTTGGTATTATATGTTGCGTATTTATATGGTATTAATTAATTAAATGAAATATTCATTTTGTAAATAGTGTACGCTAATAGTGCAGTCTCCTTCACAGGGTAAATAAACAGCCAACGGCAAGAATAAACACCTAACACTTAGCTTGATAATTTGTGTCTAATGTGTTCAATTAAAATTCTACCTCTGTGGCAGGTAAATATGAATTCCGCGAGAGTAAATAAGGAGTTCTCAACTCGATTAAAAATAACGATTTTATTAAACACTCAGTAGCCGTGTTGCTAACTCGTGAAGTCACACTATGTCATTAGATGTTGAGAGTGACATTACCTGAAGGTATTCTGTGGTTTTCTTTCTTCTTTGAAAATGAAATATAGAAAAGTTATATGGATACGAAAAATGCCAGAGTAGGTAGGCTTCTAACAGAGGGAGATAAACGTTTAAGGTATACATTTTTGTATTTCCTGCACTATAAATTTCTTTCAATTTTTTTTTTTTTCCTCCTTGCCATAATTTTAACACAAGAGTGGATTTAAAATTTCTTTTAGCAGATAACACTTTGGTTGGCGTTATACAGCACTTTTAGGCCACAAAAATCAATGAAAATTTGAATAAAAATAACTGGGACAGATAGTATTTATAGGAGGTATAAGAAAATATAAGTGAATAATGTGTTTTAGATTTGGCTTTTCTGCGTCCTGTTGATGATGTCACTGCGGAAAAATAAATAAAAATATCAGCGTTAGCTTTCATTTTGATAAATGTTTCTGATGATTCGAAAAGCTATATCCAGCAAGTAAAAATTCCACTATAACAAAAACAAGGAAAATTACATAGTTATTTGTCACCCCTTAAATTTAAAAAAAAAAACATTTTAAGTATTACAAAATCAGGTACCCTAAGGGAGTGGTATGGTCTAAGTTTGCCCTTTGACTTGGTCTAGTCCAGGAGCGATTTTGTTGGCTGTACTACATTTTGGGAAGCCTGGCCCCTGAGGCTATATATAGACCTTTGCAGTACAAATGGTGCAAGCACTGGGGAAAAAACTAATGCCACAAAACGGTGGAAATATGTAATAATGAATAAAAATTGAATTCAGAAATAAACAAAAAAAAAAACAATACAATGGCATATAAAAGACCACCGAAAATGTATTGCATATACTGCTTTGTATAAAACAAAATGCGTATTAAAGAATTATAGAAGACCTGATGCGTTTCACCGTAAGGCTTCTTTGGAGGGTTTGAACAAAACAGAGACAAGCAAATATCTTGTAATGGATATGTGCATAAGAAACACATGGGATTTTACAAAAATTGAAGAACAGTTTCTAATAAGATTTTTCAGTTTTTCGGTGTTAAAGCTCCCAGAGAAAATCCTCTGAGAAGATAGACCACTATGTATATGAGTTCAGTAAACGCGATAACAGATGGGGGGTTTTGAGATCCCACATGGACAAGGCGCTGGCCAAGTGCTCCTGGCCCAACTGTTATTAAACTCCGCCCATGTCGTTTACAAGAGGGAGAAATGGACATCGAAGTCTAACTTGCGTATGAAATAGGAGTCCAAGTTGGACTTTGTAGAGGGGGAGAGAGGGAGATCAAATATAGTTGAGTAAATAGCTCAAGGTGGTAGAGCTGGGAGGTCAATTTTTAAAATTCAACCTCTCATCTGACCACCATTTTAGTGAATAAGCCCAATGATGTATGAATAAAATTGCATTATCTATAACTTGGTACACTTTGAGTTGCAGGCACAATTGACTGACTAAAAAACACACACACACTCATTTATACACATATATATTATTATATGTTCCCTTATACTGTCCAACTGATGTATAGCTTGATTTCAAAAAAGCTTACATAGGTTTTTTTTTTCTGTAGCATGAATTTGATGCCTGTAGAAAACCAAAAAGTAACCATTTTTGGAAATAACAAAAAAAAAAAAAAGAAAAAACAATACAATGTTCTTCTTTGCAAACTGCAAAAAAAAAAAAATGTTGGGCATTTTCCAAACAAATTATAGGTTTTGCTCCAAACATTAGGCTTCTATTTTTCCTTGCTCACAATTAAGCTCAGATATTGGTGGGTTGGTGGCATATACCACTCCCTTTTCAGCTTCTTCTTTGAATGAAAATTACTGAACCCAGATGTCTAGCTTTGAAAAAAAAAAAAAGTATCTATCTTCCAGCAGCCGCATCTGGTCCATTGGCATGCCCCACCAGCGACTTGCTATAGGAGTTATGCATTTATTTTGGAAGTCAGTCAGAATGTTGAGTCAATCTGACTGTTACGGAAACTAGGAATTGACCTACCTGGCGTCAGGTTGTTACAAATTACTGATTTTTGTTGTTGAATGTGTTTGTATTTCTTTGATTCATTTTTGCACACCGGCATTTTTAACTGATGTCTTTATTGCAAGAGCATACAGGCGTACGGGGGAGAGGATGTCATCGACTGAATCAGAAATACAGAAAATAGAAGTAATATATAAAAGTAATGTAATATAGTAATGTCGCACAATACAGTAGTTTTTTTCAACTTCATTGTTATTGATCTGTATTATTTAGAAATATATTTACATGGAATTAGCTGTAACCCATAAAAAGGTTTAAAAAATGCAAACCTAAACCTTTGTAAATTGTGAAAAATCTTAACTAAAGTTTAAATAAATAAATGAAAAAGGGCACTTTCCAATATTAATTCAAGTTCTAACATTTTTATCAAATGCAACATCTTCAATCCACACAAGGGTTACGTTTTCTGTCCCATATTCCCTACAGGAATTAGAAGTGCCCTCCACACCCCTCACATAAGATACTTGGAACATTCCTAATGGTCTTCATTTTGGCTGGATCATGACTTTGATTTACAAATACTTTTTACCAGTAAATAACTAATTATTTATCACCCACCTATGTTTTTTTTTTTTTTTGTTAGAGTGATAAGCAGGACTTACATCTCCATGTCCAATAACCACATGGGTACAAAATAGTCAATATTCAAGCTTCTCATGACTCAATCCTGTGAACACAGACATAGAAAATAATTCAAACTTAAAAGCTCCCCCACCAAAAAATAAATAAATATGTCCCCCTTGAGAGAGAGAGAGAGAGAGAGAGAGAGAGAGAGAGAGAGAGAGAGAGAGAGAGAGAGAGAGAGAGAAATAGATAGACAGAAAAAGAGAGATGGAGATGGATAGGGTGATTGATAGACAGATAAACAACAGGTAGATTCTAGATAGATCAATGGAAAATAGATAGATAGACAGACAAACGGATATACAGACAGCGTATAGATAGATAGATAGACAAACGGATATACAGACAGAGTATAGATAGATAGATAGATAGATAGATAGATAGATAGATAGATAGACAGACAAACGGATATACAGACAGAGTATAGATAGATAGATAGATAGACAAACGGATATACAGACAGAGTATAGATAGATAGATAGATAGACAGACAAACAGATATACAGACAGAGTATAGATAGATAGATAGATAGACAAACGGATATACAGACAGAGTATAGATAGATAGATAGATAGATAGATAGACAAACGGATATACAGACAGAGTATAGATAGATAGATAGATAGATAGATAGATAGACAAACAGATATACAGACAGAGTATAGATAGATAGATAGATAGATAGATAGACAAACGGATATACAGACAGAGTATAGATAGATAGATAGATAGATAGATAGATAGATAGATAGACAAACGGATATACAGACAGAGTATAGATAGATAGATAGATAGATAGATAGATAGATAGATAGACAAACGGATATACAGACAGAGTATAGATAGATAGATAGATAGATAGACAAACGGATATACAGACAGAGTATAGATAGATAGATAGATAGATAGATAGATAGATAGATAGATAGATTGACTATATAATCTGATGTGTGTTACAACTCATCTCCCTCTCTGTAAATAGATTTGCAAACGGCAGCATTGTGTACAAGGGAAGCAATGTATAATCTCATATCAGCATTAAAATACATTTCTCCGGTTGCAAGTTTCCTAATTACTATTGTGACAGCATATTGGCTGGCTTTAAAAAGATCTGCAAATCCTCATAAACAAATACCACTTGGAAAATGAAGGAGAAGATTGTAGACTGGAAAAGTACCCCAATTTCCAACAGGGACAAAAACCTGGCAGTCAAATATAAGAAACTACTAACTCACAACAGAGTGACCTACAGAGAGACATGTGCCAAAAGGACAGAGTTTTATGCAATTCTTCTGTAGTAGCGTCGCTCTGTCTATACCATCTGCAGATGTATTATTGTGCCTCAAAAAGAGTTGAAAATCTATGCCTGAATGGTATTGAATTGTACCCAAAGGAAAGTCTCTAGTGTTGTGGGTTGCACACCCACACCTACTGATGTGGTCCAAATTTTTCATTTTTTTAAAAAAAAAAGTACCTAATTAGGAAATCCTGACTCATTTACATGGATCCGTTTGATCTAAATTACACTCCAAACCACACCAAATTAGCAGCATCTGTGAATGTGAAATGTTTGTTCCTTGCATCTCCTAAAAAAAAAAAAAAACTGGGCCAGTTCTGGACAGCACATGTCAAAGTGACGGAAAAAACAAACAAAAAAAAAACCATTCATTTCTTCGAACGTTAACTCGAAAAAATAAAAAAACATAATTTTTTCACTAATAATTCATAGTGGGAATAGGATAAAAAAAAAAAAAAAGCATAGAAGCAAATTATTATTTCAGGCTTTAATAAAATAGCGTCTCCCCCCATCCCCACCACCACCCTTCATGAAAGTCAGACCACCACTGTAGCTTCTGTCATTGATCAAAATTAATTATGGTGGCCATCTTGTAAAATGTTAATTCACCGAGCCTCCAGTTGAATTTTTCCTTTTTTTTTTTCAAACAACTGCATTTTATATGTCTTTATAATAGTATTTAGTGTAGAGATTTAGATATTGTGACCACCTACTTGAATAACCAACTACAGAGACTCAACACTCGAAAGCAGGAATGATAGGTCGAAAGGGTTGAACTTGATGTTGTTATGTTACTAGGTTAGTGATCTATTTGACAACCTTCCAGGCAATCCAAGACAGTGCTCTCCGACTATTTAATGTGGAAAGCCCCCTACCATGTAGTTTGTTATTAATTTCATGAGGCCATGTCATAGTATGGGCCATGGTTGGAGCTGCACCAAAACTTGGTGAAGGCCACATCCTACTCCTGGTCGACCAGTTGGACATAATGGTTCTAAGGAACGGAATGTTGAAAGTGTATTATGTTTTCATACTGTGATATGTTTCCAATCTTTTCACACAGGCTGCTGTAGTTTTCTAATATATATATATACAATTGTAACTCAATTCTCAGGTTTGGCAGAGCGTAAAAATCTCTTGCGAATATATTTAGTCAAGTTAAGCCAAGCAGGTAAGCACGAAGCTTACAATGAAAGTGGAGCACTTCAAATGAAACAAATGGCAATGTTTTAAATACCCCTGTCAAACGGCATAGCTTGAAAAAAAACGTACTTTTTTTTCCTTCTCCCTGTTCTCTTTGTTGTGGCACACACTATAAAAGAATGGAGCCAGAAGTCTACCCCTCATCTGCGTAGCCTGGATTCAATAAGCAGTTCTGTATGCAGATTATGACAGTGTGGTCAAGTAAAGCAGAATTCTTTTCTCTCTACCTTTTTATCCTTGTGAACATACAATCTGGTGTTTATTTTTCTTGCCCTTGTTCAGCATTTTAAAATATTCACAATGTGAGGCAGGATATGCTTATTTGATATGATTATTATAACTATAGCTATAGACATAAGCAGAGTTGTATTCAAAAGAATTCTGTCTGTTTAACAAAACCATGATTTGCATATGTTGTTTTACAAAGGGTCTTGGTACCAATAGACCATCATTTATAATGTATAAAGTACGATCATCATGTTCCAAATAGGTTAAAAAAAAAAAAAAATGCCTCAACAATTTTTCGGAATAAAAAAAAACATATAACACATATAACACATCTCTAGATGAAAAAAATAAATAAATTGCACATTTGACATCAGCCACATTTTTGACCCTACCAAAAGCAAGTCCTCGTCAGCAGTAAGTACATAAAAAAAAATATGCAGGTAACAATTTTTTGGGGTGGGAGGGGGGGGGGGTGGGAGCTTTTACATTTGATTTGTATTTTATGCAGAAACCAGTATAATTTCGACTTTCATTTTCTGATTGTTTATTCTTGTCTACCAGAGAGATTAAAGCTGAAATTTGTAGAGACAATATAATACAGTAGGAAACAATGCAAGATATTTATAAGTATAGCAGATGTGGAGCAAAAGTTCTAAAAGTAGAGCAGTCACCAAGGAAACTAATGAGACCTTCATGCCGATTGTTATAATTTTAGAAGTCTGACTCATAATTTAGCCCTGGCTTTATAAATGTTTATATACTGATGGCAGGAAAGACACATTTTAAAAAGCTTAAATATAATATGTATTTTACAAAGTATTTTATTTACAAGACAATGCCTGATTATAAAGAGAGAGGCATAGTGTGTTTTTGTCCCCCCACAGAGCATCCCCAGATTCATAAATAGCAGATGTTAAATTGCAGCCAATCCCGAAATCCAGGGGTTTCTTTGATTTCAGGTTATTGAAGAGGCTGGATCCCAATGCATTTAATCTGTTAGCATGTGTGTACAATACTCCACATGTACAGTCTGAGAAGCAGCGAGGGTGAGGAGTGCATGCCATCTTTGTTTGACTCTCATTTCTATATGTTGCCATATACTGATGGGTGGCATGCTGCACCATTATTAATATCTGGATAACTGCATGCTGAAAGGACCTCCACAATACCACCATTTATGTGCAGCTAAATATATACTAGCGGTAACTATATTATACCACACTGACTAACTATATACTGATGGCAAGTATGCTGCACCACTAATAATATCTGGATAACTACATGCTGAAAGGACCTCCACAATACCACCATCTATGTGCAGCTAAATATATACTAGTGGTAGCTATAATATACCACACTGACTAACTATATACTGATGGCAAGTATGCTACACCACTATTAATATCTGGTTAACTACATGCTGAAAGGAGCTCTACAATACAACCCCCTATGTGCAGCTAAATAAATACTAGCGGTGGCTATATTATACCACACTGACTAACTATATACTGATTGCCAGTATGCTACACCACTATTAATATCTAGTTAACAACTTGCTGAAAGGAGCTCCACAATCCCACCATCAATGTGCAGCTAAATATATACTAGCGGTAGCTATATTATACCACACTGACTAACTATATACTGATGGCCAGTATGCTGCACCACTATTAATATATTGTTAACTACATGCTGAAAGGAGCTCCACAATACCACCCCCTATGTCCAGCTAATTATATGCTAATAGAAACTAAACTATACCACCATGGCTATACACAAATAACATCTATGAAATGGTTTTCTTATATTCTTGCCCCAGGTGCAGAGCTGTGTGCAGTATACAAGCGGTTGGATTAAACATGAGTTTTTGCTGGGTCCATTTTGGTGGGATATTATGGATAACCCAGTAACGTGTCTGGCCTTGGTGGCAATCGCGGCAGTTAAAAGTGGGGCAAGTACAATGTGAAGCATGGCCACCTGGATTGCTCAGCTGTGAAGGGCTAACTAATTATTCCCTAATGAAATTCATCATGTGTTAACTTCTAGTTCACATCATGGTCTGTTTAACCCGTCACCTTCATACATGCAATGAACCCATGTATTCATGATTCCACATGCTAGTATACTAATCATTCTGGGTCACAGGACAGGAGTCCAATACAATGTCTCCTTAAATTCCCAGTGGGATAATAATGGGCAAAATTCCTGTTTCAAGGAATGACTATCAGGAACATTCTAGAATGTTTTTAGCGACAGGAGATAAAATTGGCGGGGCTTAGTTAACACTTTACGCTTTTACTTATTTTGGGAAAATGCACCAACCTTTTTTTTTTTTTTTTTTTCCTGTGTCCTACTTACTAATTTTGAGTAGTACCGTTACTTTCTGTGCCACTGTTGATTGTGTAATGGAACAAATTTGAACATTTAAAAAAAAAAAAATTGTGATCCTCAGGGAGCCTGAATTTGTATAGATTCCAACCCTCAATGAAATGGCCCATCTCACCCCAAATCGTCTCCCATCATATTAACCTCAATTACAGCACTGAAACAAACACGTGTCCTAATTAGGGGATTTCTACAAAACCTCCTGCGCCTCTTTTTCATCTCGTAGAATTCAAACAACATTAGCCTCCAAGAAGTACCGGTAATATCAGTGGAAATGAAGAAGTAACAGCGAATAAAACCCACGTCAACGTGGTCTATGATTGGGATACTCATGTAATACAATATCCATATACACATAAAGTTGTCTCTTTCCATTTTGGGCCATTATGAGTGGTTTGGAAATTAATTGTGTATGGCTTGATTCTTTGGATGTACTCGTAGGCTGTTCATTATGTGACCAGGGAAAGCCAGGAGTTCAATCTCTTACCTTCCTCTGTATCGTTGAAGTACATAATGTACAATCCTTCACAAAAAGGAATCACAGTATCATTTCAGAAGCAGCCTGCCATAGGCAGTTACAAGGGTGACGAATATCTTTCATGAAACGTCCGCTGTCATTGTACTCTGCCAATTTATTTGTTGACCTCCAACACAACAGACAGACTCCTGACCCTCATAAGAGAGAGCCCTAAGGGGAAATAGCACTGAACACCAATTTCTATATCCTGTTGTTCTGTGGTCTAAATTAAGTGCTAATTAATTACCACTGGCATCTTTGGCATTCCCTGTCAAATTGGATTAAGTCTATCCTCTCGCTGTCAGCGCAGACTGCTCTGGATAGTCAGTGGAAGGGATAACTAGGCCTGCTTTTGTAGGAAAGACAGACCCGGCAGACATTTTGCGAACCGGCCATTGGCGGGTTAATAACTCCCATAAACTGCAGGCAGCCACAGGCTGGATGATGATGATGGGAGTGTTAGCCCACAACCACGGGAGCCCCTGCATATGTTTTTTTTTTTGCAGAACCGCAAGAACGGGAAATACAGAGTAGAAGTACAGTCCTTTTCTTGGCTGAGAGCAGTTAGAGTTAGAGTTCGTAATACAGAGTGCAATCATAAGTTTTTTTTTATTATTTTGGTTTGCAGTTCAGTTTTTTTAATAATGTTTTTGAAGCAATAAATCCAGGGAGCTTTTATATTCTAGATGCAAGAATTAAACTTGTCACATTTGATGCAGAATTCCATTAGCATTCCGCGGTATGCATCCCCGACGCATTTTCTGTCAAAACCGTTGGGCAAGTAATAAGTGGAACCCTTTATAACATAGCGGGGTGGCTTCTAATGGCCACTGTGAACCTAAATACTGGCATAAGAGGTACATTAACGGCAGCTGATGATTTAATGCCCACAGCTGATGAAATGAATGGGTGCGAAAATGTGATTACATCACCCATTAAGAAAAATAAATGCACCTGCTAAAACCTCCAAAAAAACAGCACTGAGACACTGATTCAGTGACAGCCGGTAAAAAGAAAAGGGTTAAAAAAAGTAGATGACCTTTAAATGTGTCTGTGGTGTCTGCTGTTTACAACATCACCTTGTGGCCAATTGTGTAATTGGTATATCAGGCCACAAGGTGATGTCATTAACAGACGACACTACAAAGGCATTTAAAATGTATC
Organism: Pelodytes ibericus; assembly: GCA_036172795.1. Taxonomy (NCBI): domain Eukaryota; kingdom Metazoa; phylum Chordata; class Amphibia; order Anura; family Pelodytidae; genus Pelodytes; species Pelodytes ibericus. Next base: position 9,995,275 of record CM069864.1, on the reverse strand, counting down.
TTTATCTTAATCTATGCATTTGTTAACAATTCTTCTAAACCAATGTATAGATCATTTGTATTCTCTAGGTGACATATATAAACACATATTGATATTATAATTCATTCTACTCTTGTCTTCTGTATGTTTATAGGAGAGAGAGAGACAGAGAGAGAGAGAGAGAGAGAGAGACAGAGAGAGAGAGAGAGACAAACAGAGAGAGAGAGACAAACAGAGAGAGAGAAGTGAGAGAAAGAGAGAGACAGAGAGAGAAAGAGCTAGAGAGAAGTGAGAGAGAGCGAGAGCGCAAGTTAATCACTTGCCACAGTGTCATTATTCCACCAGATCACTTACCACAGTGTCATTATTCCACCAGATCACTTACCACAGTGTCATTATTCCACACAATCACTCGTCACAGTGTCATTATTCCACCAAATCACTTACCACAGTGTCATTATTCCACCAGATCACTTACCACTGTGTCATTATTCCACACAATCACTCGCCACAGTGTCATTATTCCACCAAATCACTTGCCACAATGTCATTATTCCACAAAAGCACTTACCACAGTGTCATTATTCCACCAAATCACTTGCCACAGTGTCATTATTCCACACAATCACTTACCACAGTGTCATTATTCCACCAAATCACTTGCCAGTGTCATTATTCCACACAATCACTTGCCACAGTGTCATTATTCCACATAATCACTTACCAAAGTGTCATTATTCCACCAAATCACTTGCCACAATGTCATTATTCCACACAATCACTTGCCACAGTGTCATTATTCCACCAAATCACTTGCCACAATGTCATTATTCCACACAATCACTTGCCACAGTGTCATTATTCCACACAAGCACTTACCACAGTGTCATTATTCCACCAAATCACTTGCCACAGTGTCATTATTCCACACAATCACTTACCACAGTGTCATTATTCCACACAATCACTTACCACAGTGTCATTATTCCACCAAATCACTTGCCAGTGTCATTATTCCACACAATCACTTGCCACAGTGTCATTATTCCACATAATCACTTACCAAAGTGTCATTATTCCACACAATTATTCGCCACAGTGTAATTATTCCACAAATCACTTGCCACAGTGTCATTATTCCACACAATCACTTGCCACAGTGTCATTATTCCACACAGTCACTTTCCACAGTGTCATTATTCCACCAAATCACTTGCCACAGTGTCATTATTCCACCAAATCACTTACCACAGTGTCATTATTCCACACAATCAATTACCACAGTGTCATTATTCCACACAATCACTTACCACAGTGTCATTATTCCACTAAATCACTTACCACAGTGTCATTATTCCACACAATCACTTACCACAGTGTCATTATTCCACACAATCACTTGCTGCAGTGTCTTATCTGTTGACATATCTATCTAGGTTGATGGAGTTTCACCATGGGCCATTAAATTGGTTTCCCGTCCCCCGTCCAAGAGTTACCAGCCCTCCCTTGGCCTTGGCACACTCCCTGTGCACTCCTATGAGGCGAAGTAGTAAAGTCTCACATTGCCAAGGTCTGTCACACACCTTAGCTTAATTGTTTAAGACAAATCAGAAATACAGTAACAAGTCTGAGCCTTTGCTATTTACTGACTGGGCAGATCTGTGTTTTTTCCATGGAATATAGTGTTTACTCAGCACAGATTTTTCCTAAAATGACTTTTTATTCAAACATTGGCATTTGGGAATGGATCAGACTCAGCGATACTCTTTCATTGTGTCAGTGGAGTTGGCTTCGATGCCTTGGCTTAATTTATCGTACTTTGTTTCACTTAGTTTCACGCACTTATCATTTTGTCATGACAACACTCAATTGTATTTTGAGTTAAATCATATGAGCCAGTTTTGGATTCTGCTGTATTGTTCCCTCCCGGCTCTCCTCGCCCTTATTCACACATGCACAGAGAGCGATTACCACAATAAAACAACGTCTGTTGTGTTCCCCCCCCCCCCCCCCCCCCCAAACTGTGTTCATATCAGAACGATATCAGAATTAGTCTTTTATTGATTTCAAATGTTACATAATGTGTGCCTCATTAACTATGAATTACATTGTATCTTCCACCATGCTCCACAGCTCAGGAAGCCATGATGGAGTCCTCTTTGCTCTGTATAGCTCTATCAGGGGAAGGACATGTTGTTTAGAATCTTTGCTCTGTATAGCTCTATCAGGAGGGGGACGTGTTGTTTAGAATCTTTACTCTCTATAGCTCTATCAGGGGTGGACATATTGTTTAGAATCTTTGCTCTGTTTAGCTCTATCAGGAGGCGGACATGTTGTTTAGAATCTTTGCTCTGTATAGCTCTATCAGGGGTGGACATGTTGTTTAGAATCTTTACTCTCTATAGCTCTATCAGGGGTGGACATGTTGTTTAGAATCTTTGCTCTGTATAGCTCTATCAGGGGTGGACATGTTGTTTAGAATCTTTACTCTCTATAGCTCTATCAGGGGTGGACATGTTGTTTAGAATCTTTACTCTCTATAGCTCTATCAGGGGTGGACATGTTGTTTAGAATATTTGCTCTGTATAGCTCTATCAGGGGGCGGACATGTTGTTTAGAATCTTTGCTCTGTATAGCTCTATCAGAGGGCAGACATGTTGTTTAGAATCTTTGCTCTGTATAGCTCTATCAGTGGCAGACATGTTGTTTAGAATCTTTGCTCTGTATCGCTCTATCAGGGGCAGACATGTTATTTAGAATCTTTGCTCTGTATAGCTCTATCAGGGGCGGACATGTTGTTTAGAATCTTTGGTCCACTGAAGGAAGACCTGATGCATTTGACCCAAGATGTCGGCCCCCTGATTAAGCTATACAAACAAGGAGAGAAGATCAACAGGCTGCCTCGTATGTTAAAGGTGGGGGTAAGTCAAAATGTAAAAACTAAATCAAAGCTAAACATATAACTTAACTTGTATTAATGAAGGTAAAAAAAAAATATTTTTGTTTGTTTAGGAGAAAATCTTATGAGATCAGTAACTAAAATAACACAAATTACAAACAGTGATATAGTAACCTAGGTAACAATATCACTGTTTGCAATGTGTGTTATTTTGGTACCTGATCTCTTAGGATTTTTTCCAAAACAAACAAAAACGTTTAGTTATACAAGCAAAGAGGGCACAATTAGATCCTTTATTTGTATTCTTTCTTGATGCCATAACTCATTTTCTGACACATTTTTCTATTAATTCCTACATTTGCTTTTAACTCTGTTCACACAATGTATGGCTCATTTTTGGTATATTTTTAATTCTATTGATTTAGGTTCCTCTCTAGCTATACCAACAGTATGTTTAAATCTGTTAAGGAGACTAAACTCTCTTTAGTAACTTTTAATCCAACAGAAACCCACATTTGTCTGACTGAAAGGTCTTTCAAACTGTGCTCTTAGGAAGATCCATTTGTAAGTTACAATTTATTTCAGAAGTCTCGCATGTCACAGAGCAGTATCACGATACTCAACCTACTTTTTAAGGTCCAAGCCAGTTTTTGGGCCACCATTGTCCATTGCACAGTGCTGTGGAATATAAATGTGGTTTACCAATAAATTATAATAATCATTTTTATTACACTATTTCATATTTTGTACTGTTGTTTACAGAAACATCATTTTCAGCTCATTCACCCAAACGCTTCCCTCACTGAATGAATTTCACGAAACTGAGGCATCACTAGTTTCACTCCATATTTATCAAACGGTTACACTGAATAAAGCTATGGGTGGAGTGTATAAACATGGCGCCATCTCAGATGGCGCCAAATACTGGTGCAATTGACATGTGCGCCAAGGTATAAAGCAGACTCACAGGAGTCGACGTTATCCATGCCGAATGCGTAGATTTTGGATGTGTTGGCGCTCATTGAGCTTGATTTGTGTTTGGGAATCTCCGACAAACATAGTGTGACAGAGGTCCTTCTCTCCTGCACTGCAAAGTGTCAGGAGTTATAAAAAATAAAAAAAAAGTGCAGTTGCCGTTATACATATCAAACGCCGATTGTGCCTTTTTATAAAACTACCCGACATTTTGCAGTGCGGGAGTTTTTAGACATGAATCCCATTATGTTTACAATTAAATATGGGTACAGTGATAATAGGCCCAAACCATTAAACATTATCGTGTTCATCTCGAGCGAGCTCAGTTTAGAATATATATCTGCCTCTCATAAAGATGTAATAACGGCACAATTGTGCGTTTCTTCTCCAAAAATCAGTTTGAGATTGTTAGACTGCCAGATCTTTGGATCTTCCATTTGGATTATAAATTAGTTTGTTCTATCCATACATCTATTTTATTTGTCTATTTTTAGAACTGTATATTTAGTTCTTATCGGTTTGATAAAAGCTAACATATAAAACATAAGAATAAGATAACATAAGATTGGTAAGAAGTTGTTATAACTAAAAATGTTACAATTCTGAAATTTCAAGAAAAAAAAAATATATATATAAATTAATTTATGTTTTGGCTATTTTGTTTAATATTTGAAATGATATACAAAGGTTTTGTCCATCAGAACAACTATATGTGTAAGAATTAATCAGCGTCAGTTTGAATCGTTGTATTTGTCAGTGTACGTGTGAATATATAAATCTGGTACAGATAGGATAATCTGATGTGATATAAATGTATTTATTGGTTTAAATTAATGTATGTTGATTTAAGCCTCCGGGGTTAAAAGTAATGAAAACAAGACGTAAAAATCTCATTTTTGTTCCTGCTTTTAAACAACAGCTGGATTCGTATTGGCATGGCTTAAATGTTTTGCAGTTCTATTGGAAAAATGATTCTTACCACAAATAAAAGGAATTCCATTTCCTTAGTGTACAATAGCCCAGACTGCTACAAAGTGGTTTTGATGTTTTCGAGAATGCTAGATTTATACATATATATAATAAAAGAATGTTAATTTTGAATATAACATGCTAACATGTATAGGCGTGGCTTAGAAGGAAACATTGTAGATACATTTCTGTGGTGGGTTACGTGTTTCTTGTCCACTAGTCCTTATTCTTGCTGTTTCTTTGTGTTTAGAATGTTGATGGATATTTTGTCATGTTGTAGTTACATTATTAAACCCATGAACCATTTACAGAGGATTATGTGACAATAATCTAATAAGCATAGACCAGAATGCTTAAAAAAGTTTGCCATCCCTGGCCTAATTGTCCTTTATTTACAGTTATAACCAGGGCTAGCTATACTCCGTGAAGTATATTGCTACACTCTTTTAAAAGGTAACAGTGCAACTAATTTCTTTCTGTATATGCTATTTGTTTTCTATTTCACATTTTTGGTCTATTAACACTATTTTTGCACTGTAATTGCATAGTTTTTTCCCCAATCATTATCACAGGGGGCAGTCGTAATTCCCTGTATGGGTGGACCAGTAAAAATTCCCCCTTTTTTTCCCTATTGGCTTATTTTTTTTTTTTAAATTTAAGTAAAATATTAAAATCTATTTGAGACTTTTTGGGAGTGCTGGTCTCCTTTATGGATGTCATATACTCTAGTGACTGTGGGGTGTCAGTCTTGGATCAGACACCCCTTGTTCCCAAATAATTACTCTTTGAGTGCTATTCACAAACAAGCATTGTACAATATAAATCCTAACTGACCTGCTTCTAAACCCTTTTGTGGCCCATGAAATCAACACTGGAAAATAGAAATACAATATGTTTCAAAATCTATTTTTAAAGACATCCTGTATTTCCTCGATTGTAAGACGCACTTTCTTCTTCAACAAGCCCGCTATCATTGCGGCAGATGCTCCATTCTAACACTAGAGGGCGCTACCAATAGGTTTGCAGTGCTGGTTTCAGGCCACGTGACCAGACTGAAGCCACGGGCCTGACAGGATTAAGTGGATCTCTATCCCATGGTCCCAGTTTTAGTTTTCTTGTGTTCAGGACACTGGAGGTTGAATACTGCGCATGTGCAGAGACTTGCACATTGACACTCGTGCTGACACTCTCCTTTGGAAGCCACAGTACCCCCTATCAGGTCAATTTTTGAGTGGTAAAAGGTTTTGGGGGACAATAATCAGCTCCAGGCCTCTTTATCAGCTATTTGCCCCTTCAGTTAAACTGTTCTCCCTCAGTTAGGCTCTGTGGGGGGTCTACTAAACATCACCTGACTTGAGCCTTAAAGGGGCGGTATCACCCAAACATTGTTTTTACTGTAATTGTAAAGAATAAAAAAATGATTGAAAATGATCTATACATTGTGTTTGCAAAATGAATGCCTAAATTATGAGCAAATATGTTTTAAATGTGTCTGCGGAGTCTCCAGCTTATGACATCACCTGTGGCACGGTATGCAAATTACACATTTCCCACTAAAAACCAGTTCATTTGCATACCGTGCCTCGGGTGATGTCATAAGTAGGAGACTCCACAGACACCTTTAAAACACATGTTTCTCCTAAATCAGGCATTTGCTTGAAGTTTTGCTAACACAATGTATAGATCAGTTTCAGTCATTTTTATTCTCTACATTCACAGTAAATACAATGTGTATTAAAGTGGATTCAGTGTAATAATTATAAGACCAAAAACATATCTTTATTTTGTCAATGTTCATGCACAATCATATATTGAATCTTTACATGGCAATAAAAGTTTTTTTTCACAGGCGTCCGGTGGATAGCACATTCTATTAAATTGAACAAACTTGCCACATTTTAACATTTCTTTACGCCCTCGATAAGACCTCACTGAATACGATTGGAGCACTCGACAGTTTATCCTTGTGCCTGAGTTGAATTCTCTTCCTCTCTAGATTCAATGTACAGAAACATCTATATCTTGGCACATCCAGTCGTAGCGGATTTAACAAATATGTGCTCGTGGGAAAGATACCAGCTTTCTGCTTTTCATGGAGTGATGCAGCATCTCCGATAAGTAGGATTATTTCTATACAAATTCAACTCAGTTTAAATTTGTCTACGTAAATAAATATATTCAGTGCAGGGGAAGCTTTAAAGTAACGCACACATAGAAAAATAATTTAAAAAAAAAGGCAGGAAATGTATAAATGATTACTCGCTGGCTTCAAAATTAAAACCTAAATTCCACTGTGAATGTAGAGAATAAAAATACATAAATTAAGAGAGAAAAAAGTTTTCAATGTGCTGTCTACTGTTCATATGCCAGTTATACATTTCCCATACATTAAAAATAGTTATTTTGCATATGACCCCAGAAGGTAATAAACTGAAGACACCGAACTCAGTGTAAAACACATTTTCTCTTAATTGGCAAAACAAAATGTGCACAACTCAAAATACTCCTGTTCATGCGTAGGCATCAATGATGGCCATGGTGGGAAGCTACTGGACTTCAAGGCCCTTGTCAAGGGCACTGGTGTCCTTGGTTGGACATGCTGCCTATCTCATGCGTGAGAACATTCTATTACATGGCTGCACAGAATCTCAGTGGGATGTTGATGGGACAGAACAGCTTTTGTGCTGCCTTAGGCAAACAAAATTCGGGCACCCCCCACCCCACGTTGCACAGACACGACATGCCCCATCACCACATCACATGCCCCATCACCCATATTGCACACACATTAAATGTCCAATCACCCCATTACATGCCCCCATCACCCACATTGCATACACACTAAATTACCCATCACCCCCAATACATGCCCCCATCACCCGCATTTCATACCCCCACCACGTCCATTACATGCCCCCATCACCCCGATTAATTGGAAGGAGCTAAAGCTTGCTGAACGGTGGGAGAGGGAGCGAAAATGTTTGAAGCACCAGAAGTGTGCTTTAACACCCTCTGGCAAAGTGCCACCCTAGGTGAGTGCCTTGTTTGCCTTACTATGAGACAGTATGCATTCAGGCCTGCGCATCTAACTGTATGTGTCCCTCTCCTGATGGACCACACCTTCCCTAATACCCCAGCAGCCTTTAATGGGACAAGACCGGTATCCAATGCAAGTGCAGTAGACTTGCCCCGACTATGCGGGGAAGGAAAAGGTTGGGAGGGATGGGTCGATCAGAAAAATCTGTTGGGACATAGTTGGGCACCATGCCATTAATGTTCAAGAACAATGATTGCAAGAGGTTTAATTGCAAGCTGTCCCATTTTGGGTAAATGCTGATAGACTTGGTGCTCAGCACTGGAGGAAATACAGGACTTGTAAAACACTATAAAACATCAGTGCTTAGATCAGCCAAAAAACGAAAACAACACAAATAAGCATGTAATTCAATTCAGAGCATGGAGCTGCTCATGTTTACCTTTCATTTAACTATAAACTATCCCTCCTCCTGCACAAGGCAACATAACACAGATCCCTGGCACAGGGGCTCGCTGGAAATGTTTTGATTTAAAAGGTCACCTGACAGGTACTTAGTGTGTAAGCGAATGATACATTGTGGTATTTGTTCTGCAGTCGTCTCTGGTACAGCGACTCTCCAAGGAATGCACCATGTGTGAGCGGGTTGAGGGGGGTGCAAAGCCGTGCACAGCTCCCTGGAACTCAAAAAGGTTAAAGCTTATGCGGTGGGATATAAACTGCTTCTTTAAATTTTGCATCAAGACAATGTTGAATTCTCACTCCAAAAATTGCCAGGGGTGATGTCATAAACAGGGGACACCACAGACACATTTAAAGGTCATCTACTTTTTTTTTTAATCTTTACTTGATTAGCGGAATTAAGTCAGGGTTAAAACGCAGGTTTGCTTTAAGCGACCGAAGCACATTTAAATCAGTGGGTTTTTTTGTATAAATTTGACTGGGAAAAATACATTTTATTTTTTACCCTTTCATTTTTACCACCCCGTCACTAAATCAATGTTTCTCCTTGCAATCTATGCATTTGTTTGCAATTCGGCCAATATAACGTATAGATCATTTTTATTCTACATTCACAGTACAAAGAAAAAAATGTTTACAATTCCCTTGAAGTGTCGGTGATGAAAGGCTTCATCTGCTAAGATACACGTTGGGTTCACTACGGACTAGTGGCACAAGGTTTTGTACCTTTTGCTTTTATTACTGAGGCAAAAGTTTAAAACAAAGCTTAGGGCCACTTTAAGGGGTATCATAGTATCCCCTTAATTTCTTTGCACTCACAGAAATACAGAGTTTAAACTCTGGGTCTGTCCAGGCAAATCCAGGACTTTTGGCATCTATAACATACAGGTTAAATGGAATTACAGTTCAGCACCAGTTTATTTGAACCATAAGATGGCAATTTAGTTTGAAATTCCTTCTCAATTCTCTGCAGTTCTCTCTTTATTAAGTAGACCCTATAATAAAGACCCCGATCCATTCCCGTAAATCTGACAGTTGATCTTTTGTACATGTGTTTTGCTTGATTTAAACACAGATTCCACAACTATCACATTCATCTCTTTTCATTATCTTTTTTTTTTTTTGGTGGGGGGAGAGGGGGGCTCTCCCCCCACCCAAAAAAAAAAAGAAATAAAATAAAAGGTCTTTCCACTTTTCAGAAAGGAAAGACACTAAGCTGGGTTAAATTAAAATATACAATCCGGTGATGTGACCAATAATGAAATAATTATTAGCTGCTTTTAAATCGGATGGAGCAGAGTTATATTTTCAAATGCTATTACCACTGTCCTAATTATGGTTATTTTGATTGAGCCGTGTAAGAAAATACTCAGAGAAAGCTACTGATTTCATCTTTGTCAAGAAAAAAAAAATGATTACAAATGAGCACTATTACAGATTATATCCATTACCACGCAGGCATCTGTGGTGCAATATATATATATATATATATATATATATATATATATATATATTAATATTGTGTTTTTGTAAGTATTGTGTGTTTATTTTTTTGCTACAATAAACCATGCGCACGAGTATTAAATAGACTGTATCACCTAAATATTGCTTGCGATGTGAATGTAAAGTATTGAAAAACTGTGGAAAATTATCTATATATTGTGTTGGCTGAATTACAAGCAAATGCCTAAATTAGTAAGAGCAATGTGTTTAAAATGTGTCTCCTGTTTATGACATCACCTGTGGCTTGATTACACATTTGTAATTGAAAATCAGTCCTTTTCCATATCAAGCCACTGGTGATGTCATAAACAGGAGACTCCACAGACACATTTAACCCCTTTGTGAAGCTGGGGTATTCTATGTCGTCCTAATTTTATAGGTCCCAAGAGAAGCTAAGACGGCATAGTACGTCCAGTGTTTAAAAGCTAATCGCGGCTCTCTGTGATGCAGCGGGATCCCACCTGTCAGATGAGACCACATTGAGTAGCCTCAGTCTGACTGGGAAAATGTAGCCAGTGCTCAAAGCGAGCACCGGCTAAATTTTTCCGAATCGAGCTGTGCCCGAACTTCCGGGTTCTGGCACGCCTCCGTGACCTCACATGTGACATCAAATCGTATCGCGATCCTTTGGCAGGGACCCACAGGATCTGGTAAGACCCTTATAAGGTCCCTGCCATGATCGGTGGCCAGGAACTAAAAGTGACGTTTTGGTGCTTGCGTCGTCTGGGACACAAGCACCATGCACTTCACGAAGGGGTTCGAACACGTTTCTCCTAATTTAGGCATTTGCTAACAGTTTTGTTGACACAACATGCACAGTAAAAACTATGTTAAGCTGACACAGTCCCTATAACTAAATCAGTTCCGCATAATGAATTGTCTGTAAATGTCTTTACTGTTTTATTTAGGATCGTCAGGAATGCTGCTGTCAACCTAATGTCAACACAAAGTTTGGGGATTGTATTTGGACCCACGCTTCTGAGACCAGAAAAAGACTGCGGGAATATGGCTGTGCTCATGGTTTACCAAAACCAGATAGTAGAACTTATGCTAATGGAATTTGAAAACATCTTTATTTAAACAATGTGTACATCTCAAAAAAGACAAAAAAGAAAAATTAGAATTGGGTTTTAACATTTTCTGTATAGTGTTTTTTATACATGTTTTATTCAACAGTTTCTTCCTGTCCCCACCCAGGACATCTTCCATCAAAGCACCTCAAATGGGTCTATTCAATAAAATTTGACTTTGGATGTTTTTTGAGACTAAATCAAATTCGGCAGCCAGGGTATTTACTAAAAAAACGCAAATATATTTTATGTTGAAAACTATTTTAGATCTTTGCTCCTATTGCCATGTACTAAACATTTCACACTCAAATAGTACATATGAGCAAATTGCGAATAAAAACGGGCATAATTGAGAATAAATACAGGCAAGTTTGCGAATATTTTTTCTACCTCTTTTGATAGCGCTCGCTAAAAGCTGGTGTAATTTTCACACGCAAATAAGAATTATTTTTCACAAAATATTCACAAAACTCTTTAGCGTGCGCAAATGTAATCGCAATTTATTTAGCGCAGCCATAAAAATGCGCGCTAAATAAAAAGAAACGGGAGAGGCGCAAATCAGGAGAAAAAAGCGCAAAATGTTACAAATAGTCTCAAATTGCTCCTTACTCATGTTTTACCTAATTTTTTTCCCCACTGCCCCTGTTTAGTACACGACCCCCCTAGTCTGCAAAGTATCAATCATTTCACCTCCCATTACTTTCAATGTGGAAGATTCAAACCTGTTTTGTTTTTTTTTGTAATTATTCAAACTCGGTTGTTGAATTTAACTTGATCTCAAAATGAAAGTCGACTTCAAAAGAGGGACAGTTTGGTTTTTGACGGGAGTGACAATAGTTGTGACTCCTATGGGGTGGGGATTTGTTTAGCTGACTTTAAAGCCAATCAATAGCTATTTATGTCGTTTGGCAAGCCATTTAGAATAAAAATAATTTGTTTTATTTACAAAAAAACTAATATATAGACACATTTACTGCAACGTTATGATTTTATTGCTTTGGAGTTGTGTGATACACTCATATACACAATTGTCTAGAAAAATAGGGATATCAGATTAGAAAAAGAGAGACAGCGGGATTAGGGTTGGGTATAGGCACTGTCCCTCCTCATAGTAGGCATATGTTAATAACCTTACTGAAGGTCTGGCTGGTAAACACAAAATGGCTGCTTTCTACCACCCCGCGAGGATGACCCTGCTAGACTGAAGCGTGCTATTTAAAAAAGAACGTTCTCAATTTCCAGCATCTTGAAAAGTTAAATATTAAAAATAAATAAAATGGTCAATTGTGGAAAATTGTGCTCAGTAATGAATCATTCATAAGTTACACTGGTTATTGGAGAGTACAATATGAAGATAGAGATAAGGGTCTGCTCAAGAGTGAACTGCAGGGAATCGCAAACATTGGTAGTCGAATTGCAAAAAAAAATCCAAAAAACCCAACTTGGCTACTTTGACATTAAGTTATTATTCTCTCAATTTCCTTCAGTTCTCTATTTACTGAGAACGTCTGACAGACTGATTAAAGGTTTTCTAGAACACAACATATATGTATATTGGAATGCAATATATATATATATATATATTTATATATATACGTGGGTCTTCCTTGATTTAGAGGCAAAACTACTTTCAAGATTTGTTTCCTTTATTATACAAAAGACATATTAGAGAGCTTTCCTTTCCACACTTTTCTTGCATATTAATGTTTAAAATGTCCGAAAATGTATATATTCATTAAAATGTGAATATTTGTCTAGCACTCAGCTCTCAGCATGTTTATTAAAAAAGCAAAAAGCAAAGTATCCCGAATGATGATTCTAGCTGCAAAGCATTTACATTGTGCTCAGGAGCCTATACAGAGCACACATCTGCAGTTTTATTTTCCCATCAGTTGGACAGCTAGGTGTGCCCCGGGGAACCAATTAATTAGTCAAAAGGCGGATCCCATAGGAAGTACCTTGATTTATTAATTGATTTCCCTCTGCCCTGTAGAATGTATGGTGTATATGATTGCCTTTAAAAATGGCTGTATGCGTGGAATGAGAAGTAGGAGGAGTTACTGTTAGATCTATTCAGGTATCCGATCATACAGCTGTATGCGTGGAATGAGAAGTAGGAGGAGTTAATGTCAGATCTATTCAGGTAGCCGATCATACAGCTGTATGCGTGGAATGAGAAGTAGGAGGAGTTACTGTTAGATCTATTCAGGTATCCGATCATACAGCTGTATGCGTGGAATGAGAAGTAGGAGGAGTTAATGTCAGATCTATTCAGGTAGCCGATCATACAGCTGTATGCGTGGAATGAGAAGTAGGAGGAGTTAATGTCAGATCTATTCAGGTAGCCGATCATACAGCTGTATGCGTGGAATGAGAAGTAGGAGGAGTTAATGTCAGATCTATTCAGGTAGCCGATCATACAGCTGTATGCGTGGAATGAGAAGTAGGAGGAGTTAATGTCAGATCTATTCAGGTAGCCGATCATACAGCTGTATGCGTGGAATGAGAAGTAGGAGGAGTTAATGTCAGATCTATTCAGGTAGCCGATCATACAGCTGTATGCGTGGAATGAGAAGTAGGAGGAGTTAATGTCAGATCTATTCAGGTAGCCGATCATACAGCTGTATGCGTGGAATGAGAAGTAGGAGGAGTTAATGTCAGATCTATTCAGGTAGCTGATCATACAGCTGTATGAGTGGAATGAGAAGTAGGAGTAGTTAATGTCAGATCTATTCAGGTAGCTGATCATACAGCTGTATGCGTGGAATGAGAAGTAGGAGGAGTTAATGTCAGATCTATTCAGGTAGCTGATCATACAGCTGTATGCGTGGAATGAGAAGTAGGAGGAGTTAATGTCAGATCTATTCAGGTAGCTGATCATACAGCTGTATGCGTGGAATGAGAAGTAGGAGGAGTTAATGTCAGATCTTTTCAGGTAGCTGATCATACAGCTGTATGCGTGGAATGAGAAGTAGGAGGAGTTAATGTCAGATCTATTCAGGTAGCCGATCATACAGCTGTATGCGTGGAATGAGAAGTAGGAGGAGTTAATGTCAGATCTATTCAGGGAGCCGATCATACAGCTGTATGCGTGGAATGAGAAGTAGGAGGAGTTAATGTCAGATCTATTCAGGTAGCCGATCATACAGCTGTATGCGTGGAATGAGAAGTAGGAGGAGGTAATGTCAGATCTATTCAGGTAGATGATCATACAGCTGTATGCGTGGAATGAGAAGTAGGAGGAGTTAATGTCAGATCTATTCAGGTAGCCGATCATACAGCTGTATGCGTGGAATGAGAAGTAGGAGGAGTTAATGTCAGATCTATTCAGGTAGCCGATCATACAGCTGTATGCGTGGAATGAGAAGTAGGAGGAGTTAATGTCAGATCTATTCAGGGAGCCGATCATACAGCTGTATGCGTGGAATGAGAAGTAGGAGGAGTTAATGTCAGATCTATTCAGGTAGCCGATCATACAGCTGTATGCGTGGAATGAGAAGTAGGAGGAGTTAATGCCAGATCTATTCAGGTAGCTGATCATACAGCTGTATGCGTGGAATGAGAAGTAGGAGGAGTTAATGTCAGATCTATTCAGGTAGCCGATCATACAGCTGTATGCGTGGAATGAGAAGTAGGAGGAGTTAATGTCAGATCTATTCAGGTAGCGGATCATACAGCTGTATGCGTGGAATGAGAAGTAGGAGGAGTTACTGTCAGATCTATTCAGGTAGCCGATCATACAGCTGTATGCGTGGAATAAGAATTAGGAGGAGTTAATGTCAGATCTATTCAGGTAGCTGATCATACAGCTGTATGTGTGGAATGAGAAGTAGGAGGAGTTAATGTCAGAATCTATTCAGGTAGCTGATCATACAGCTGTATGCATGGAATGAGAAGTAGGAGGAGTTAATGTCATACAGCTGTATGCGTGGAATGAGAAGTAGGAGGAGTTAATGTCATACAGCTGTATGCGTGGAATGAGAAGTAGGAGGAGTTAATGTCAGATCTATCATATTTAAACACCACATGCAAATAGAGCATCGCTTGTTATTTTATAATAATAAAAGTCATTGGCAAATTACAGTAAATGTCTCTTTGTTGTTCTATGTGAATCCCTAATTCCAAGAAGAATCTGGCGCTCTTCAGTCTGCAGTATAAAGTCAACCAGGGCACCGGACAGTGCTCCAACGCCAAGTGCGCCAACGCAGGATGAGCAGCTATCGTCAGTTAGTGCTATATGCGCTGGATTGAGCACTAACTGAAAACCTAAAACCAAAAACCTAAAACCACCCACATTCTCTATCATAATATTGTTTCAGTAGCATAGTAGTAAAGCTCTGGGAATTATATTTTCAGATCATCCTATATATTTCTGGTGGCCACATATAAACATTCTATAGCCTTTCCTTCAGGTGAGGTCAGCCTCCAAAACAAATTGTTTTTTAAATGCAAAAAAAATAAAAAAAACAGAGAACAGGCTTAGCATTTTCCAGCTATCAGTTGTGAGGTCACAGTCATCCGGACTGGAAACTTTAAAACGACTTCAAAAAAGCCAAACGTTAACTAGATTTCACAGCAGATTTCATCTTACTTAGCAGTACAGAAGGAATGCAGGTATTAGAGAGGCTCTTTCCTCCACGCAATAAGGTTAATTAGCAGCAAGCAATAGAAACTGTGATAGACATAACTCTTTCGGACAGGTATCCAAATATAATCCCTGGAATCTCACAAACCCTCCGCTGGAGGCTGATTTGTTTGAGAATCTTTTTTTTTTTTTTTTTTAAAGGCAAATCTCAATCCCTAGGTGTTTGCTTAAAGCTACACCCACCCTCATCCTCCTGGATAAAAAATACTATGGACTTTATTGTTAAAAGAGGAAATGGCAGGGAATTGAAAAGAGAATGGCAAAACTAAATGGCCATTTATTTTAATAAGACTGGAATAACCTTCTGATTGATTAAACATTTGGTTTCAGTCCATTTTTAAAGGCTTTTTTCTTTCCATTGCTTCTGCACCTCTGCCCTGGGCTATGCTTAAAGGACAACTGTCTGCAAAAAAAGTTTTGTTTAATTGAAAGATTGTATCATGTGTAGGCATTTTAAATAGATACACTTTAAGCAAATAATACAAATAAAGTACCTTCGTGAGCCCTCTCTGCTTGTATATCTCTATCAGGGGGCAGACATGTTTAGAATCTTGGGTCAGCTCTTGCTACATCTGATCTGAGATTCTAAACAACATGTCCGCCCCCTGCTAAAGCTATCCAAGCACAGAGGACTTAGTAATGTGCTTCATTTATATTCTTTTATTAAAGAATTTCTATTTAAAATGCCTACACTTGACTTCATCCAATCTTTCAGTAACTTCATTTCTGTTGGCAGTTGTCCTTTAATCTTGTACAGTGGGCATGTTCTCCAAGGGGTCCATGTATATACAGGATACAAAGACAAAAAGGTGAATATTGTTTGCCTTATTTGCATATGCCTACCCAGAATCCCTTGCAGTGGTGGTAGCACTGTGAGAATTCTGTGGGGATAGCAAGTCCTTCTGTCTTCTCTGGTGTATGTGGATTTACATTTAATAATACCCCCACCCCCCGGAAACAGCAAACACAGCTAGGCTTGCAACACCCAAGTCTCTAATGTGCATTGAATGAATGTCCTTAAGCTTCTTAGTAGTAAGGTTAATAATGTTCTTTGCAATCTACCACAGTGCAAAACGTGGCTCATAAAGGTACAAAAGAACATATAAGCTGATACTCCAGCTTTTGTTCTCGAACTAATAAATTCAAGTCATTTTTTTTTCTCTCCCCCAATATGGCACTAAACGTCCCTTCATTTGGGAGTTATTTCGAGTTCTGTCATACTCTCTTGCACTCTTACCTGCCCTGGTTAAAAAGATTAATGGTTTTTTTCTTTCTTTTTTTTTTTGTTTTGTATCTTTTCATCCAATAGAGTCTTAATTTAAGAAGGGCTTAGATGTATTTAAAACGCATTTCTAAAAACACCAATCTTCTTATCCTTCGGATTCGTTCTGTTATCCGACCTCTGCATTTGATATGAAAATTCAAAACTTCCATATATTAGCACGAAAAAAAAGGGATATATTGAAAAAGGTGAAAAGAAGGGGTAAGTAATTAGTGAGTTCAGTAAGTTCAATGGAAAAAGTTAAAATGAACTAATACATTACTTTTTATGTTGAGATTTCACAAGACAAATCTCGTCTGTGTTTTAATTGCATGTGACCCTAACAGTCCCACTCTGAAATGGAGTGCCGTAATATTACACATGACAGACGTGGGAAAACAAGGCTGGTGATCTTGATTAAACTACAAAGAGCCCACTTTCTCTCTGCTGTGATTCAGATATGAGGGTCTGTTTTATTTGGGGAATTGTTTCATTAATGCTTCCTTGGCTAGACATGTTTGTTATAAAATATACTGGCTATAATGCAGCTAATATCATGCACAGATAAATAAAAAATAACAATATTTTACCCCAGGGGCCACACTGGTAAATGGGCAGTCACACCTAGCTTTTATTTTGTGTAATGTACATGTTTGTAATATGACTTGAACTTAGTTAGGGGCAGGTTCTATCTCAGACACCCCTCAATCCCTGACCCAGTTTACTTTAAACACCCCAAATCCTTATTTATTTATTTTGCCAGGGACAGAGGAATAGTGTATACAGTGTGCCAGAGAGATACACATGGTGCTACTTAGCTTCCCTAAGTATGCAGACTACTTGTTTCTCTCTACCTCAACCCCCCTTTTGGCTGTCTCTTTACCAATTACCCCTTGTCTGTCTCTCTCAATCATGCCACCATGTCTATCTATTTCCCCATGAATGCCTAGTCTCTCTCTCCTAGGATCCCCATGTCTGTCTCTTTCCCCATTACCCCTTGTCTGTCTCTCTCCCCATCACCTCCTTGTCTGTCTATGTCACCCATGTTACCCTTTTCTGTCTCTCTGCGATTCTACTTTCCTCTTGTATGTCTCTTAAACATCCACCCTTGTGTGTCTCTCTTTCCATTTCATCTTGTCTGTTTCTCTCCCCATCTCCAAATGTATTTCTCCATCCATCCATCCATCCATCCATCTGTCTCACTCTCTTATCCCCATGTCCCTCTCTCCTTACTTCAAATCCCGTATTGTCTTCTCCCCTCTTTGTTGGCTACCCCCATACCCTTTTCCACCAGGTGAAAGGACAGTATCTGATAGACTCGCTGAGACCTAGCCCATACTGCCTGATGATCCCTGCAAATACTGTCCATCAGTCTCTGGCTCAGTACATATTAATGGGAGTTATACTCTACTGTACATCCATCCAGTGTATGGAGAAGTAAATAGGCTAATAATGGGAGTTGTCATGCACTAAGGGAACTGCTGGAGCATAGAGCAGGCAGCCCAGCAACAGGAGCGTAAGAGCAGGAAAAACAATGGGCTAGGCAAAGAGTGGTTGAAGGACAGTCCAATGGCCGAGGCAGGTAGCTAGGGATCTTGAGTGAGGAGACAGGCCAAGGTCAGAGGGAAGGAGATAATAAACATAGAGGGAAGCCGAGGGTCAAAACCAGATAGACAAGACACCCCCTGCCATCATTAGGACGTGGTGCGTCTGCAACTTTAGGCCAGGGTTGTGGCCTTCCTTGTGGCTGCGATCGGTCCAGGAGGTGGACTTCTGGAGCAGGGTAAGCGGGACTCTCAGGGCCTGACAGGAGTTATGCTTTACCACCATCAATGTCTGGCTTACTATATAATGATGGGAGTTAGAATGTATCACTGTTAGTGTCTGGCTAACTTTATAATGATGGGAGTTACAATGTATCACTGTTATTGTCTGGCTTACTGTATAATGATGGGGGTTGTGCTGCATCACTGTCAGTGTAGGTGTCACTGTATAATGATGGAAGTTATGCTGTATCACTGTCAGTGTCTGTGTCACTATCTAATGATGGGAGTTATGCTAAATCACTGTCAGTGTCTGTGTTACTATATAATGATGGGAGTTATGCTGTATCACTGTCAGTGTCTGTGTCACTATATTATGATGGGAGTTATGCTGTATCACTGTCAGTGTCACTATATAATGATGGGAGTTATGCTGTATCACTGTCAGTGTCTGTGTCACTATATAATGATGGGAGTTATGCTGTATCACTGTCAGTGTCTGTGTCACTATATAATGATGGGAGTTATGCTAAATCACTGTCAGTGTCTGTGTCACTATTTAATTATGGGAGTTATGCTGTATCACTGTCAGTGTCTGTGTCTCTAATGATGGGAGTAATGCTGTATCACTGTCAGTGTCTGTGTCACTATATAATGATAGGAGTTATGCTAAATCACTGTCAGTGTCTGTGTCACTATATAATGATAGGAGTTATGCTAAATCACTGTCAGTGTCTGTGTCACTATATAATGATGGGAGTTATGCTGTATCACTGTCAGTGTCTGTGTCACTATATAATGATGGGAGTTATGCTGTATCACTGTTAGTGTCTGTGTCTCTATATAATGATGGGAGTTATGCTGTATCACTGTCAGTGTCTGTGTCACTGTATAATGATAGGAGTTATGCTAAATCACTGTCAGTGTCTGTGTCACTGTATAATGATAGGAGTTATGCTAAATCACTGTCAGTGTCTGTGTCACTGTACAATGATGGGAGTTATGCTGTATCACTGTCAGTGTCTGTGTCACTATATAATGATAGGAGTTATGCTGTATCACTGTCAGTGTCTGTGTCACTATATAATGATAGGAGTTATGCTAAATCACTGTCAGTGTCTGTGTCACTGTAGAATGATGGGAGTTATGCTGGATCACTGTCAGTGTCTGTGTCACTGTATAATGATAGGAGTTATGCTGTATCACTGTCAGTGTCTGTGTCTCTATATAATGATAGGAGTTATGCTGTATCACTGTCAGTGTCTGTGTCACTGTATAATGATAGGAGTTATGCTGTATCACTGTCAGTGTCTGTGTCACTGTATAATGATAGGAGTTATGCTGTATCACTGTCAGTGTCTGTGTCACTGTACAATGATGGGAGTTATGCTGTATCACTGTCAGTTTCTGTGTCTCTATATAATGATGGGAGTTATGCTGTATCACTGTTAGTGTCTGTGTCAATATTTAATGATGGGAGGTATGCTAAATCACTGTCAGTGTCTGTGTCACTGTACAATGATAGGAGTTATGCTAAATCACTGTCAGTGTCTGTGTCTCTATATAATGATGGGAGTTATGCTAAATCACTGTCAGTGTCTGTGTCACTATTTAATTATGGGAGTTATGCTGTATCACTGTCAGTGTCTGTGTCTCTAATGATGGGAGTAATGCTGTATCACTGTCAGTGTCTGTGTCACTATATAATGATAGGAGTTATGCTAAATCACTGTCAGTGTCTGTGTCACTATATAATGATAGGAGTTATGCTAAATCACTGTCAGTGTCTGTGTCACTATATAATGATGGGAGTTATGCTGTATCACTGTCAGTGTCTGTGTCACTATTTAATGATGGGAGTTATGCTAAATCACTGTCAGTGTCTGTGTTACTATATAATGATGGGAGTTATGCTGTATCACTGTTAGTGTCTGTGTCTCTATATAATGATGGGAGTTATGCTGTATCACTGTCAGTGTCTGTGTCACTGTATAATGATAGGAGTTATGCTAAATCACTGTCAGTGTCTGTGTCACTGTACAATGATGGGAGTTATGCTTTATCACTGTCAGTGTCTGTGTCACTGTATAATGATAGGAGTTATGCTGTATCACTGTCAGTGTCTGTGTCTCTATATAATGATAGGAGTTATGCTGTATCACTGTCAGTGTCTGTGTCACTGTATAATGATAGGAGTTATGCTAAATCACTGTCAGTGTCTGTGTCACTGTAGAATGATGGGAGTTATGCTGTATCACTGTCAGTGTCTGTGTCACTGTATAATGATAGGAGTTATGCTGTATCACTGTCAGTGTCTGTGTCTCTATATAATGATAGGAGTTATGCTGTATCACTGTCAGTGTCTGTGTCACTGTATAATGATAGGAGTTATGCTGTATCACTGTCAGTGTCTGTGTCACTGTACAATGATGGGAGTTATGCTTTATCACTGTCAGTGTCTGTGTCACTGTATAATGATAGGAGTTATGCTGTATCACTGTCAGTGTCTGTGTCTCTATATAATGATAGGAGTTATGCTGTATCACTGTCAGTGTCTGTGTCACTGTATAATGATAGGAGTTATGCTAAATCACTGTCAGTGTCTGTGTCACTGTAGAATGATGGGAGTTATGCTGTATCACTGTCAGTGTCTGTGTCACTGTATAATGATAGGAGTTATGCTGTATCACTGTCAGTGTCTGTGTCTCTATATAATGATAGGAGTTATGCTGTATCACTGTCAGTGTCTGTGTCACTGTATAATGATAGGAGTTATGCTGTATCACTGTCAGTGTCTGTGTCACTGTACAATGATGGGAGTTATGCTGTATCACTGTCAGTTTCTGTGTCTCTATATAATGATGGGAGTTATGCTGTATCACTGTTAGTGTCTGTGTCAATATTTAATGATGGGAGGTATGCTAAATCACTGTCAGTGTCTGTGTTACTATATAATGATGGGAGTTATGCTGTATCACTGTTAGTGTCTGTGTCTCTATATAATGATGGGAGTTATGCTGTATCACTGTCAGTGTCTGTGTCACTGTATAATGATAGGAGTTATGCTAAATCACTGTCAGTGTCTGTGTCACTGTAGAATGATGGGAGTTATGCTGTATCACTGTCAGTGTCTGTGTCACTGTATAATGATAGGAGTTATGCTGTATCACTGTCAGTGTCTGTGTCTCTATATAATGATAGGAGTTATGCTGTATCACTGTCAGTGTCTGTGTCACTGTATAATGATAGGAGTTATGCTAAATCACTGTCAGTGTCTGTGTCACTGTACAATGATGGGAGTTATGCTTTATCACTGTCAGTGTCTGTGTCACTGTATAATGATAGGAGTTATGCTGTATCACTGTCAGTGTCTGTGTCTCTATATAATGATAGGAGTTATGCTGTATCACTGTCAGTGTCTGTGTCACTGTATAATGATAGGAGTTATGCTAAATCACTGTCAGTGTCTGTGTCACTGTAGAATGATGGGAGTTATGCTGTATCACTGTCAGTGTCTGTGTCACTGTATAATGATAGGAGTTATGCTGTATCACTGTCAGTGTCTGTGTCTCTATATAATGATAGGAGTTATGCTGTATCACTGTCAGTGTCTGTGTCACTGTATAATGATAGGAGTTATGCTGTATCACTGTCAGTGTCTGTGTCACTGTACAATGATGGGAGTTATGCTTTATCACTGTCAGTGTCTGTGTCACTGTATAATGATAGGAGTTATGCTGTATCACTGTCAGTGTCTGTGTCTCTATATAATGATAGGAGTTATGCTGTATCACTGTCAGTGTCTGTGTCACTGTATAATGATAGGAGTTATGCTAAATCACTGTCAGTGTCTGTGTCACTGTAGAATGATGGGAGTTATGCTGGATCACTGTCAGTGTCTGTGTCACTGTATAATGATAGGAGTTATGCTGTATCACTGTCAGTGTCTGTGTCTCTATATAATGATAGGAGTTATGCTGTATCACTGTCAGTGTCTGTGTCACTGTATAATGATAGGAGTTATGCTGTATCACTGTCAGTGTCTGTGTCACTGTACAATGATGGGAGTTATGCTGTATCACTGTCAGTTTCTGTGTCTCTATATAATGATGGGAGTTATGCTGTATCACTGTTAGTGTCTGTGTCAATATTTAATGATGGGAGGTATGCTAAATCACTGTCAGTGTCTGTGTCACTGTACAATGATAGGAGTTATGCTAAATCACTGTCAGTGTCTGTGTCTCTATATAATGATGGGAGTTATGCTAAATCACTATCAGTGTCTGTGTCACTATTTAATTATGGGAGTTATGCTGTATCACTGTCAGTGTCTGTGTCTCTAATGATGGGAGTAATGCTGTATCACTGTCAGTGTCTGTGTCACTATATAATGATAGGAGTTATGCTGTATCACTGTCAGTGTCTGTGTCACTATTTAATGATGGGAGTTATGCTAAATCACTGTCAGTGTCTGTGTTACTATATAATGATGGGAGTTATGCTGTATCACTGTTAGTGTCTGTGTCTCTATATAATGATGGGAGTTATGCTGTATCACTATCAGTGTCTGTGTCACTGTATAATGATAGGAGTTATGCTAAATCACTGTCAGTGTCTGTGTCACTATATAATGATGGGAGTTATGCTGTATCACTGTCAGTGTCTGTGTCACTTTTTAATGATGGGAGTTATGCTAAATCACTGTCAGTGTCTGTGTTACTATATAATGATGGGAGTTATGCTGTATCACTGTTAGTGTCTGTGTCTCTATATAATGATGGGAGTTATGCTGTATCACTGTCAGTGTCTGTGTCACTGTATAATGATAGGAGTTATGCTAAATCACTGTCAGTGTCTGTGTCACTGTACAATGATGGGAGTTATGCTTTATCACTGTCAGTGTCTGTGTCACTGTATAATGATAGGAGTTATGCTGTATCACTGTCAGTGTCTGTGTCTCTATATAATGATGGGAGTTATGCTGTATCACTGTTAGTGTCTGTGTCACTGTATAATGATAGGAGTTATGCTAAATCACTGTCAGTGTCTGTGTTACTATATAATGATGGGAGTTATGCTGTATCACTGTTAGTGTCTGTGTCTCTATATAATGATAGGAGTTATGCTGTATCACTGTCAGTGTCTGTGTCAATATTTAATGATGGGAGTTATGCTAAATCACTGTCAGTGTCTGTGTCACTGTACAATGATAGGAGTTATGCTAAATCACTGTCAGTGTCTGTGTCTCTATATAATGATGGGAGTTATGCTAAATCACTGTCAGTGTCTGTGTCACTATTTAATTATGGGAGTTATGCTGTATCACTGTCAGTGTCTGTGTCTCTAATGATGGGAGTAATGCTGTATCACTGTCAGTGTCTGTGTCACTATATAATGATAGGAGTTATGCTAAATCACTGTCAGTGTCTGTGTCACTATATAATGATAGGAGTTATGCTAAATCACTGTCAGTGTCTGTGTCACTATATAATGATGGGAGTTATGCTGTATCACTGTCAGTGTCTGTGTCACTATTTAATGATGGGAGTTATGCTAAATCACTGTCAGTGTCTGTGTTACTATATAATGATGGGAGTTATGCTGTATCACTGTTAGTGTCTGTGTCTCTATATAATGATGGGAGTTATGCTGTATCACTGTCAGTGTCTGTGTCACTGTATAATGATAGGAGTTATGCTAAATCACTGTCAGTGTCTGTGTCACTGTAGAATGATGGGAGTTATGCTGTATCACTGTAAGTGTCTGTGTCACTGTATAATGATAGGAGTTATGCTGCATCACTGTCAGTGTCTGTGTCTCTATATAATGATAGGAGTTATGCTGTATCACTGTCAGTGTCTGTGTCACTGTATAATGATAGGAGTTATGCTGTATCACTGTCAGTGTCTGTGTCACTGTACAATGATGGGAGTTATGCTGTATCACTGTCAGTGTCTGTGTCTCTATATAATGATGGGAGTTATGCTGTATCACTGTTAGTGTCTGTGTCAATATTTAATGATGGGAGTTATGCTAAATCACTGTCAGTGTCTGTGTCACTGTACAATGATAGGAGTTATGCTAAATCACTGTCAGTGTCTGTGTCTCTATATAATGATGGGAGTTATGCTAAATCACTGTCAGTGTCTGTGTCACTATTTAATTATGGGAGTTATGCTGTATCACTGTCAGTGTCTGTGTCTCTAATGATGGGAGTAATGCTGTATCACTGTCAGTGTCTGTGTCACTATATAATGATAGGAGTTATGCTAAATCACTGTCAGTGTCTGTGTCACTATATAATGATAGGAGTTATGCTAAATCACTGTCAGTGTCTGTGTCACTATATAATGATGGGAGTTATGCTGTATCACTGTCAGTGTCTGTGTCACTATTTAATGATGGGAGTTATGCTAAATCACTGTCAGTGTCTGTGTTACTATATAATGATGGGAGTTATGCTGTATCACTGTTAGTGTCTGTGTCTCTATATAATGATGGGAGTTATGCTGTATCACTGTCAGTGTCTGTGTCACTGTATAATGATAGGAGTTATGGTAAATCACTGTCAGTGTCTGTGTCACTGTACAATGATGGGAGTTATGCTGTATCACTGTCTGTGTCACTGTATAATGATAGGAGTTATGCTGTATCACTGTCAGTGTCTGTGTCTTTATATAATGATAGGAGTTATGCTGTATCACTGTCAGTGTCTGTGTCACTATATAATGATGGGAGTTATGCTGTATCACTGTCAGTTTCTGTGTCTCTATATAATGATGGGAGTTATGCTGTATCACTGTTAGTGTCTGTGTCAATATTTAATGATGGGAGGTATGCTAAATCACTGTCAGTGTCTGTGTCACTGTACAATGATAGGAGTTATGCTAAATCACTGTCAGTGTCTGTGTCTCTATATAATGATGGGAGTTATGCTAAATCACTGTCAGTGTCTGTGTCACTATTTAATTATGGGAGTTATGCTGTATCACTGTCAGTGTCTGTGTCTCTAATGATGGGAGTAATGCTGTATCACTGTCAGTGTCTGTGTCACTATATAATGATAGGAGTTATGCTAAATCACTGTCAGTGTCTGTGTCACTATATAATGATAGGAGTTATGCTAAATCACTGTCAGTGTCTGTGTCACTATATAATGATGGGAGTTATGCTGTATCACTGTCAGTGTCTGTGTCACTATTTAATGATGGGAGTTATGCTAAATCACTGTCAGTGTCTTTGTTACTATATAATGATGGGAGTTATGCTGTATCACTGTTAGTGTCTGTGTCTCTATATAATGATGGGAGTTATGCTGTATCACTGTCAGTGTCTGTGTCACTGTATAATGATAGGAGTTATGCTAAATCACTGTCAGTGTCTGTGTCACTGTACAATGATGGGAGTTATGCTTTATCACTGTCAGTGTCTGTGTCACTGTATGATGATAGGAGTTATGCTGTATCACTGTCAGTGTCTGTGTCTCTATATAATGATAGGAGTTATGCTGTATCACTGTCAGTGTCTGTGTCACTGTATAATGATAGGAGTTATGCTAAATCACTGTCAGTGTCTGTGTCACTGTAGAATGATGGGAGTTATGCTGTATCACTGTCAGTGTCTGTGTCACTGTATAATGATAGGAGTTATGCTGTATCACTGTCAGTGTCTGTGTCTCTATATAATGATAGGAGTTATGCTGTATCACTGTCAGTGTCTGTGTCACTGTATAATGATAGGAGTTATGCTGTATCACTGTCAGTGTCTGTGTCACTGTACAATGATGGGAGTTATGCTGTATCACTGTCAGTGTCTGTGTCTCTATATAATGATGGGAGTTATGCTGTATCACTGTTAGTGTCTGTGTCAATATTTAATGATGGGAGTTATGCTAAATCACTGTCAGTGTCTGTGTCACTGTACAATGATAGGAGTTATGCTAAATCACTGTCAGTGTCTGTGTCTCTATATAATGATGGGAGTTATGCTAAATCACTGTCAGTGTCTGTGTCACTATTTAATTATGGGAGTTATGCTGTATCACTGTCAGTGTCTGTGTCTCTAATGATGGGAGTAATGCTGTATCACTGTCAGTGTCTGTGTCACTATATAATGATAGGAGTTATGCTAAATCACTGTCAGTGTCTGTGTCACTATATAATGATAGGAGTTATGCTAAATCACTGTCAGTGTCTGTGTCACTATATAATGATGGGAGTTATGCTGTATCACTGTCAGTGTCTGTGTCACTATTTAATGATGGGAGTTATGCTAAATCACTGTCAGTGTCTGTGTTACTATATAATGATGGGAGTTATGCTGTATCACTGTTAGTGTCTGTGTCTCTATATAATGATGGGAGTTATGCTGTATCACTGTCAGTGTCTGTGTCACTGTATAATGATAGGAGTTATGCTAAATCACTGTCAGTGTCTGTGTCACTGTAGAATGATGGGAGTTATGCTGTATCACTGTCAGTGTCTGTGTCACTGTATAATGATAGGAGTTATGCTGTATCACTGTCAGTGTCTGTGTCTCTATATAATGATAGGAGTTATGCTGTATCACTGTCAGTGTCTGTGTCACTGTATAATGATAGGAGTTATGCTGTATCACTGTCAGTGTCTGTGTCACTGTACAATGATGGGAGTTATGCTGTATCACTGTCAGTGTCTGTGTCTCTATATAATGATGGGAGTTATGCTGTATCACTGTTAGTGTCTGTGTCAATATTTAATGATTGGAGTTATGCTAAATCACTGTCAGTGTCTGTGTCACTGTACAATGATAGGAGTTATGCTAAATCACTGTCAGTATCTGTGTCACTATTTAATTATGGGAGTTATGCTGTATCACTGTCAGTGTCTGTGTCTCTAATGATGGGAGTAATGCTGTATCACTGTCAGTGTCTGTGTCACTATATAATGATAGGAGTTATGCTAAATCACTGTCAGTGTCTGTGTCACTATATAATGATAGGAGTTATGCTAAATCACTGTCAGTGTCTGTGTCACTATATAATGATGGGAGTTATGCTGTATCACTGTCAGTGTCTGTGTCACTATTTAATGATGGGAGTTATGCTAAATCACTGTCAGTGTCTGTGTTACTATATAATGATGGGAGTTATGCTGTATCACTGTTAGTGTCTGTGTCTCTATATAATGATGGGAGTTATGCTGTATCACTGTCAGTGTCTGTGTCACTGTATAATGATAGGAGTTATGGTAAATCACTGTCAGTGTCTGTGTCACTGTACAATGATGGGAGTTATGCTGTATCACTGTCTGTGTCACTGTATAATGATAGGAGTTATGCTGTATCACTGTCAGTGTCTGTGTCTCTATATAATGATAGGAGTTATGCTGTATCACTGTCAGTGTCTGTGTCACTGTATAATGATAGGAGTAATGCTAAATCACTGTCAGTGTCTGTGTCACTGTACAATGATGGGAGTTATGCTAAATCACTGTCAGTGTCTGTGTCTCTATATAATGATGGGAGTTATGCTGTATCACTGTTAGTGTCTGTGTCAATATTTAATGATGGGAGTTATGCTAAATCACTGGCAGTGTCTGTGTCACTGTACAATGATAGGAGTTATGCTAAATCACTGTCAGTGTCTGTGTCTCTATATAATGATGGGAGTTATGCTGTATCACTGTCAGTGTCTGTGTCACAGTATAATGATAGGAGTTATGCTAAATCACTGTCAGTGTCTGTGTCACTGTATAATGATGGGAGTAATGCTAAATCACTTTCAGTGTCTGTGTCACTGTACAATGATGGGAGTTATGCTAAATCACTGTCAGTGTCTGTGTCACTGTATAATGATAGGAGTTATGCTGTATCACTGTCAGTGTCTGTGTCTCTATATAATGATTGGAGTTATGCTGTATCACTGTCAGTGTCTGTGTCACTGTATAATGATAGGAGTTATGCTAAATCACTGTCAGTGTCTGTGTCACTGTACAATGATGGGAGTTATGCTGTATCACTGTCAGTGTCTCTATATAATGATGGGAGTTATGCTGTATCACTGTTAGTGTCTGTGTCAATATTTAATGATGGGAGTTATGCTAAATCACTGTCAGTGTCTGTGTCACTGTACAATGATAGGAGTTATGCTAAATCACTGTCAGTGTCTGTGTCTCTATATAATGATGGGAGTTATGCTGTATCACTGTCAGTGTCTGTGTCACTGTATAATGATAGGAGTTATGCTAAATCACTATCAGTGTCTGTGTCACTGTACAATGATGGGAGTTATGCTGTATCACTGTCAGTGTCTGTGTCACTGTATAATGATAGGAGTTATGCTGTATCATTGTCAGTGTCTGTGTCTCTATATAATGATGGGAGTTATGCTGTATCACTTTCAGTGTCTGTGTCACTGTACACTGATGGGAGTTATGCTGTATCACTGTCAGTGTCTGTGTCACTGTATAATGATAGGAGTTATGCTAAATCACTGTCAGTGTCTGTGTCCAGGGCCGGCCTTAGGGGTGTGCGACCTGTGCGATCGCACAGGGCGCAACACCCCAGGGGGCGCCTGCCCGGCAGTTGAAAAAAAAAAAAAGTTAGAAAAAAAAAAAAAAGTTAAAAATAAGCCGGTAGAGGCACTGGCGGGGGGAGATCAAAAGATCCCCCCTCACCAGCCCTCTGCTCGGCATGCTGTGCTGTGTACGGGGAGGGGGCGGAGCTAACCGGCTCAGTGGTGTAGCTCCGCCCCCACCCTGTGAAACAGAGCAGCGCCTGCTTCACGGGGAGCCACAGACAGCAATAGAAAGTGCTGCTCGGCTCCCCATGCCTGCATTAAGCATGGAGCCTGCATTAAGCATGGGGAGCCTGCATTAAGCATGGAGCCTGCATTAAGCATGGGGAGCCTGCATTAAGCATGGAGCCTGCATTAAGCATGGAGCCTGCATTAAGCATGGAGCCTGCATTAAGCATGGGGAGCCTGCATTAAGCATGGGGAGCCTGCATTAAGCATGGGGAGCCGAGCAGCACTTTCTATTGCTGTCTGAGAGAGAGACAGAACAGGGGGAGGGGTGAGAGAGAGACAGAACAGGGGGAGGGGGGAGAGAGAGACAGAACAGGGGGAAGGGGGGGGGAGAGAGAGAGAGACAGAACAGGGGGAGGGGAGAGAGAGAGACAGAACAGGGGGAAGGGGGGGAGAGAGAGAGAGAGACAGAACAGGTGGAGGGGGATAGAGAAACAGAACAAGCGTGGGGGAAGAGAGAGAGACAGGAGGTGGGAGAGAGACAGAACAGGTGGGAGGGGGGGGAGACAGACATGGCAAGTAAGAGGAAAGGGACACATAGATAAGGGGGTGAAAGACGGCGTGGGCGCCATGGGGGAAGCCCGCACAGGGCGCCGGAACACTTAAGGCCGGCCCTGTCTGTGTCACTGTACAATGATGGGAGTTATGCTGTATCACTGTGAGTATCTGTGTCTCTATATAATGATGGGAGTTATGCTGTATCACCACCGTGGAGTCTTCCCCTTTATCCATTTATATTATTTTGTTTTGCCCACTTATATGCACTCCCTGCTGTCTCAATGCTGTGTCATTTATTTTACAAGGTTGATTTTTATTCCCATTCCCTGATCTGCCATTTCTGCAGGATGGCTGTTCTATGCATCCACTACCTTCTGTTTTGTGTCATATTTTCTCGCACAGCAATGTAATTTATATATTGATGATGATTTCTGTTTATTGTGCCATGTCTACAAAGTAGAAAGGTATATAAAAAATTAGCTTTTATATCGAAATAAGCAAACATATTAGGAGATTATGTTTAAAGCGCGATTCTAAGGTTCTAAATGCCACTGGTTTCCCTGGTGATGGCGTCACCATTCGAATCCTGCCCCAGAATTATTCTTTACACATATTGCCTCGTGTTTGTGCTCATAAAAGATTTTGTAAAAAGTAAGATAGAATATTCATTTTTCTTATGTGGTCTTTCTAAAAATACAATATTTATACAATTATATATAATAATAAAGGGGTGGGTTGTAGTATATAAAACCTTATTAGATTTGTCATTTTATATATATATATATATATATATATATATATATATATATATATATATATATATATATAAACACGTGCATACATACATACTGTACATACACATGTTAAAATTAAGTAATATTGCTTACTTTAAAGTTTGGAGGTCCCTTAAAATGAGCTGTGAAATACAGTCACCACGTTATAAATAATGATTTATATTCTAAAGAAGCGATTTTTATTGTTTCTTTCATCGGCACAGCAGTTTTCTGTGGTATACCATATACATAAAGACCATTAAAAATCAGTTTCCAGCTACAAAAAATAAACATTTACAACAGTAACAATGTCTACTCGGTATTTCTCATCCATATCATCTTATTTTAATGGATCAAATTAGCTTTTCTTTCAAAAACAAAGCGCTTTCGAATTGACCCCAAACTTTTGAACGATAGTGAATATTTACAATGATATATGTGCATGTGTGTTTGTGGGAGGGGAGGGGTTATTCATATGAAATTAGATTAATCTCATGTAATATTATTGCAAATCTCATGTCTCACCTCTTCATTCTTACATTACATTAACATCTAACGCTAACAATTTAAGTAAACATAGAAACATAGAATGTGTCGTCAGATAAGAACCATTCGGTCCATCTAGTCTGTCCAATTTTTTAAATACTTTTATTAGTCCCCCGTTTCCGGTCTTATAGCTAGGATAGCCTTGTGTTTATCCCACGCATGCTTCAAATCCTTGACTGTGTTTACCCCTACCATTTCTGCTGGCAGGCTATTCCATACATCCACTACCCTCTCAGTAAAGTAATACTTCCTGATATTACTTTTAAATCGTTGCCCCTCTAATTTAAGACTATGTCCACTAGTTGTGGTAGTTTTTCTTCTTTTAAAGTACATGAGCCCTATAAACTAATGGGGGGGGGGGGGGCTGAATCACTCTCCAGGGGCTTCCACAGCAGGAATGACTATAAATGTAACGTTTTTTGGAGTTTGTTTCTTTTAATATCCACATCTCTCTGAATACATCTTCCCTGGCTCCTAAAAATACCTAGTTTGGCCCTTGTATAAGTTTGCCTCTGTGACAATCTGTCAAAACAATTTAGAGGCAACACATCATTTCAGTTTGGTACCAAGACAGGGACTTTCTGACAGTTTGGGGCTAGTCTGGTCATTTTTTTTTTTTTTAGATATCGGGTCCCAGACAATGAAGCTACCTACATCTTCTCTGTTTGATCTTCTGCATTTTTCCCTCTATCTAACAGCAATAATCAGAAACAAGGATGAAAAGCCTGATTTTCAGAGAATTAACATGATAAGCAAGAACACAAAATCAATCCCAATCCTTGTGAGGCCTTCTTTGATTGCTTTGAACTGTCAAAAAATGGCAGAATCAAATCGAAAGTGCTTGAGGTTACAGGAGTGATTTGTTCAAGAAGAGATCGCTAGAGCAATTGACACAGCTCTTGAGACAATAATTGGGTTATCAAAGTGAAAACAGCTGAAGTACTACAAGGGTGAAGACTTATTTGCATTGAATTTTCATACTGTCAGGCACACCTAGACTTAAGACCATCCATTTTTATATACTTGAAGATAAAAAGGACACGAAATTGCACCATTATCTCTTTTTTTTTTTTTGAGCAAGTTTTGTTCTTAAAATATTACTTTTCATTAAACCAGTAAAACTTTTAAACCCTATTAAGTAATCTCCTTTTTTTTTCGGATTTTTTTTCCTTAGAGTTTTTTTTTTTTTTTTTTTATAATTCATGATCAGAATTTCCTATTAAAAAAATAGAAAGTTTTCTTTTTTTGCAAAGTATATGGACTGCATAGTATAGTGTGTGTCAAACTTACAATAAACACTTCTGTGTTGAAATATTTATTAAAGTGAATAATGTCCCTTTTTTTTTTTTTTTTTTTTAGCATTTTTGTGTGTTTTCTTTCAAGAATGGTCTGGTAACGACAAATGTCGGTTTGGTTTTATCTCACAATCCTTTCGAGACATTTCCTTCTCTCCCCCGTATGTGCTTTGCTGTCTTTGCAAATTTCTCACTGGGAAAAAAGAAAAAAACTTTCCATTTTCACAGAACTTAACATGTTCGAAACAGAATTATTTTAGAATATTATCAGTATTTTCCAATTGCCAGCAAACATGGAGGAAGCAATTCTTCTCCACGCTTGCTCTTGAGAACTCTAGCTTGTTACATTTTGAGATGGGGCTTGGTACAAGACACAACAGGAAGTGGGAAGTATAACAAGAAGTTCCTCCTTCGGAAAATGGGAATGAAATTTATTTTCCCACCTTAAACTTAGTCATAGTTTTAAAAACAATTCCAATATGAATATGGATCCTTATCTGTGATAGATAAGAAACAAACAAGTCATGATGGCTTCTCTTTAATAAAGCGGTTTGTTTGCATTCAAAGTAAGACTGTGTTATGTCATAAGAGATCATTTTTGGGTTTATTTATTGTGTTATTTCGAGCATACAATAATGATCTCTACCTTGCATACATTATAGAAAACAATGTGCTTCTCTGTCTTGTCTCCTTTCGTGACATCACCTGTGGTTTGACATGCAAATTATCTACTATTTAATGGGACATGTATAATTTGCATATCAAGCCACACTCCATCAATAGAAGACACTACATATATATTTAAAACATGGATTGCAGGATAAACGTTACCAGGAAAAGGTTAAAGCATCTTAACATGTATAGCTTGGAAGAAAGACATAACAGGGGGGATATGATAGAAACATTTAAATACATAAAGGGAATCAACACAGTAATGGAGGAGAGTATATTTAAAAGAAGAATATAGTCTTACATTAGAGGGGCAAAGGTTTAAAAGTAATATAATGACGTTTTACTTTTCTGAGAGGGTAGTGGATGTATGGAATAGTCTTCCAGTAGAAGTGGTAGAGGTTAATACAGTTAAGGAGTTTAAGCATGCGTGGGATAGGTATAAGGCTATCCTAGATATAAGATAAGGCCAGGGACTAATGAAAGTATTACATTACTGAGAGGGTAGTGGATATATGGAATAGCCTTCCAGTAGAAGTGGTAGAGGTTAATACAGTGAAGGAGTTTAAGCATGCGTGGGATAGGTATAAGGCTATCCTAGATATAAGAAAAGGCCAGGGACTAATGTAAGTATTACATTACTGAGAGGGTAGTGGATACATGGAATAGTCTTCCAGTAGAAGGGGTAGAGGGTAATACAGTGAAGGAGTTTAAGCATGCGTGGGATAGGTATAAGGCTATCCTAGATATAAGATAAGGCCAGGGACTAATGAAAGTATTACATTACTGAGAGGGTAGTGGATATATGGAATAGCCTTCCAGTAGAAGTGGTAGAGGTTAATACAGTGAAGGAGTTTAAGCATGCGTGAAATAGGTATAAGGCTATCCTAGATATAAGATAAGGCCAGGGACTAATGAAAGTATTACATTACTAAGAGGGTAGTGGATGTATGGAATAGTCTTCCAGTAGAAGTGGTAGAGGTTAATACAGTGAAGGAGTTTATGCATGCGTGGGATAGGTATAAGGCTATCCTAGATATAAGATAAGGCCAGGGACTAATGAAAGTATTACTTTACTGAGAGGGTAGTGGATGTATGGAATAGTCTTCCAGTAGAAGTGGTAGAGGTTAATACAGTGAAGGAGTTTAAGCATGCATGGGATAGGTATAAGGCTATCCTAGATATAAGATAAGGCCAGGCACTAATGAAAGTATTACATTACTGAGAGGGTAGTGGATGCATGGAATAGTCTTCCAGTAGAAGTGGTAGAGGTTAATACAGTGAAGGAGTTTAAGCATGTATGAGATAGGTATTAGGCTATCCTAGATATATGATAAGGCCAGGGAATAATGAAAGTATTACTTTACTGAGAGGGTAGTGGATGTATGGAATAGCCTTCCAGTAGAAGTGGTAGTGGTTAATACAGTGAAGGAGTTTAAGCATGCGTGGGAGAGGTATAAGGCTATCCTAGATATAAGATAAGGCCAGGGACTAATGTAAGTATTACATTACTGAGAGGGTAGTGGATGTATGGAATAGTCTTCCAGTAGAAGTGGTAGAGGTTAATACAGTGAAGGAGTTTATGCATGCATTGCATAGGCATAAAGTTATTGTAGATATGAGATAAGACCAGGGAACTTGACGGCATGTCTTCCATCATTTTCTGTCAACTTAAACCCCTCCCATTACGTTCCTCAACTCCTCGTTATACTGAAAACCCCAAAACAGGTAACAAGCTGTGATTCAGACACTTGTACATTATCCTGACATGTTTTGACTGGACCACGCAGTGAGATAAATTACCATTTTCCAGTCTGTTAGGATACCTACGATGCCTGGGTAATATGCAACTACATAACATGTCATAAAGATATCTGTTACTCAAGATTGATGTCAATAATTCATAACTTTTCCATGTAGGTCAGGAAGGAATAGTTAATACTACATGAACGACTGTCAATGATAGTCATAAATTAATAAGCGCAATCCTTAGAAGTAGCTACGACGGGAAAGTGTGGATTCTGAGAAACACTTTTCCCAGGGGCACGATTTCTAAGGAGATTGTGTACGTTCCTCTGTCGGGATTACTAAAAAGAAGACCTCCGGTGTTTACTGACTACAATGCCTATCATGCCAGGTCAACCAAGAGGTTAAGTGGCTTTCTGACCATCCCCAAGAAGGTCTCATTGGGGCTTGTCCCGCAAGACTAGACCATGCAGGTACATAAACAATATTTACACTTATCATACATTATCACATGTGAATGCACATTAAGGAGACAAAAGCTGAGAAGTAAGGTAGGTTGCCCAAAACATAAATGGGTATTTTTGCTGTAAAGGTTGAGTATCCCTTATGATCCGTTATCTGAAATACTTCTGTTCACAAACATTCTGGACAAGCGATACACAACCTGTATCTTTTAATGTATTTTTCCAAGATTCCAGGAGATAGCTGTTTCGTTTATATGGCCCTCCAATACTTTTAATAAACGAGTCTTCACGCTCACCTATGGATCCAGATGTCCGACATCCACTTATTAGTATTTACCTATTGTAGCTGGTCAGGATGCTGAGAAAACCCAGAGCCCATGGAGGTGTGTTTGTGATTGGGGGGGGGGGGGGGTGTTGCTCTTTCCCACATGAGCCAATGTATGACGCATACTCCCCTTAAAAATTAGATTATTCCTGCACTTTACTCCATTGCACCCCATGTATATAAAACCAGTGCTAAAAAGAACCTGCAAATCCTTATTTTGGCAAAGGTGCTAATACGCAGAAGTCTTGGGATGTATCAAAAAAATGCTCAATGGATATTACAGATAACAGACCACTGATTGCACCCTTTATGTTACCTTCTCAATACTTATGTGTGGGCGAATGTTTATGTACAACCCCCTTTGTGACTATAGGCTGCCTCTGTGATTGTTATAAATATAACATTTTTTTAAAAATGAAGAATTTTTAATAAATAAACCTTTGCTATCTCAGACCAGGGAATTTAAATGTAAAACCAGAATAAAACACTACTGATCTAACACCAATCACGTGCTATTAATAACAGCCTGCATCCCATAAATCTTTCAAATTACTGTGCATTTCTATATTCATTTAAATATCATGGCTAAAGATTCCCTCTGGGCTCACATTTTTCTGCTCCTACCCTTTACATTTTTAAAGTAGCAGACTTTTTCTTTGGAGAACAGTTTGAAATATAGGCCCTTTTTTATATCAATCCCAAAACTTACCTTTCCTCATTTTCAGAGTTTTCCCACCAATTTAATAGGATTCCTTCTCAAGTTTCCTAACTTTGCTTTAACTCACAACACATGTACTCATAGTCCTGCATATTTTATGCCTTCATGGTTCTGTTTGAAAACTGGAAATTCACACTCTTACACAGGTGGAGAAAGAAAGAAAGAAAGAAAGAAAGAAGGAAGGAAGGAAGGAAGGAAGGAAGGAAGGAAGGAAGGAAGGAAGGAAGGAAGGAAGGAAGGAAGGAAGGAAGGAAGGAAGGAAGGAAGGAAGGAAGGAAGGAAGGAAGAAAAGAAGGACGGAAATAAGAAAGGAAGGAAGAAAAGAAGGGAGGAAGGAAGGAAGAAAAGAAGCAAATAAGGAAGGAAGGAAAGTCAAATGAAGAAAAGTAGGAAGGAAGAAAAGAAGGAAGGAAAAAAGAAATAAAGGAAGAAAAGAAGGAAGGAAGGAAGGAAGGAGGGAAGGAAGGAAGAAAGAAAGAAAGAAAGAAAGGAAGCAAATAAGGAAGGAAGGAAGAAAAGAAGGAAGAAAAGAAGGAAGGAAGGAAAAAATAAATAAAGGAAGAAAAGAAGGAAGGAAGGAAGAAATAATGGAAGAAAGGAAAGAAGGAAGGAAGGAAGAAAGGAAGCAAATAAGGAAGGAAGGAAGGAAGGAAGGAAGGAAGGAAGGAAGGAAGGAAGGAAGGAAGGAAGGAAGGAAAGTCGAAGGAAGAAAAGAAGGA
The DNA here is from genome assembly GCA_036172795.1 of Pelodytes ibericus. Classification (NCBI taxonomy): domain Eukaryota; kingdom Metazoa; phylum Chordata; class Amphibia; order Anura; family Pelodytidae; genus Pelodytes; species Pelodytes ibericus. Next base: position 9,958,179 of record CM069864.1, on the reverse strand, counting down.
CGGAAATAAGAAAGGAAGGAAGAAAAGAAGGGAGGAAGGAAGGAAGAAAAGAAGCAAATAAGGAAGGAAGGAAAGTCAAATGAAGAAAAGTAGGAAGGAAGAAAAGAAGGAAGGAAAAAAGAAATAAAGGAAGAAAAGAAGGAAGGAAGGAAGGAAGGAAGGAAGGAAGGAAGGAAGGAAGGAAGGAAGGAAGGAAGGAGGGAAGGAAGGAAGGAAGAAAAAAAGGAAGCAAATAAGGAAGGAAGGAAGAAAAGAAGGAAGGAAGGAAGGAAGGAAGGAAGGAAGGAAGGAAGGAAGGAAGGAAGGAAGGAAGGAAGGAAGGAAGGAAGGAAGGAAGGAAGGAAGGAAGGAAGGAAGGAAAAAATAAATAAAGGAAGAAAAGAAGGAAGGAAGGAAGGAAGAAATAATGGAAGAAAGGAAAGAAGGAAGGAAGGAAGGAAGAAAGGAAGCAAATAAGGAAGGAAGGAATAAAAGAAGGAAGGAAGGAAGGAAGGAAGGAAGAAAGAAAGTAAGGAAGAAAAGAAGAAAGGAAGGGTTGAAGGAAGGAATCAGGTAGATTGACTTTCTCCTTGAATTGTATTTATGATACAATGGAACTAGGGTGGTCATTCAGTTGGTATTTTACCGGCTAATTGGATGAGCCCAATGTTGCCTTTGGAGGCAGTAGCATGGCTAGTATATATGTGTAGTCATAATGTTTCTGACTTAAGTTGGATGTCCTACCTGTAGGGCGAAGATTCCCCCACACCCACAAAAGATAATACAATAACACATGCGCAGACCTGACACGCCAACGGATGGTACCCGACGATGCCTCATATCCCAGCTACTTCACAGTAACAGTGATGTATTTGCTTTATACAGTATTTACATTGATAGTACTATATTTCATGACAGCTGAAAGGATTTAGTATATATTATTGGTGAAAACGATTCGTTATCCAAAATATTTCTGGTCCCAAGCATTTTGCATAAGGGATACTCAACCTATATCAATAAAAACATTTTTTTTTTAAACTCAGTACTCATGTGTAAGCAGCACCTTGTTTGATATTTGTTATTTTAGTTTTTTTATATTCTTAAACCAACAAATGTTAGCAGAAGTCTAGAAGGTTATGCACACATGTAATGTAAATATAGGAGAATTAAACCAGTAATGATTTTTGGTTGAGGAGCGTTAGGGGAATAATTATATTATTCCCCCGTTAGGAATGCACATCTTCCTTTAAATTACCGTGTCCTGTGGTGACATACAAAAGTGCTAACAATAGCTGAATTAAAGGTTAGATACAACCTAACTGCTCACTTCCCACAAATTACAGCCGAGCGGAACGCATAATGATACAGGTGGCCGCTGCAAACGCAACTCAGCTGAGATCGTACACAAGAGTGGGCGGTGACATAAAAAAAACAAATCACAGATGTCTACTTGAGTTAATGGTAATAATCAGAGGAATCGTGTATTTGATCGGACACTCGTGCATACCTAGGCACAGGTATTTTCATGGGTTATTTTTAAGATTTGGCTCATGCTGTTGCCTACATAGACTTAACAATAGACACAAGCCAAGTGTTTACCAGCTGGGTGGGAACCCTATCTACGATCAAATTTTTACACATGACCAGGAGTTGACCAAAACTGAGTATCATGGGAGAGATTATTTTTCTGCTATCTAAGGTCCAGACATTTCAGATGGGCCCAGCTAAGTTTCCCTTTTTTGCCCAAATTCTTCTTCTACCAGTTACAGTGATAATACAGTGAAGGAGGTTACGTATGCAGGGTATAGTCATAAGGATATCCTAAATATAATTTAAGACAAGGAATGAATGGTTTTATTTTTGGCAGATAATTGGGCTACACGGAACCAAATGGTTCTTATCTGCCGGTGAAACATTCTATGTTTCTATGTTACCCTGTCTCATACAGTGCTGCTCGTTATCTGCTTGTAACAAGCAGAGTTTGGGGCAAACGCATGCCTCCCAACGGAATCAGGATGCCGGAAAAGCGGAACAGAGGAAGAATTGGGACTAACACATGCAAAGCAGCACAGCTGGTAGGAATGCAAACAGCAACCCGCAGATAAAGTCACCCCCTATCCCTGTAGCAGAGGGGAACTCATGTACGAAGGAATTCCATTAGTGCATCATGCTGGAGAAAAATGTCTACTGCCCTGTGTCTGGTAAGTATACGTGCATGTGTCTGTAACAGGGTATGTGTGTGTGTGTATGTACATATATATATATGTGTGTGTGTGTATTAGTGAATGTGTGCATATACATCAATCAGTCATAACATTATGAGCACTGACAGGTGGCAAGCGGCAGAGGCAGTGTGATGCTTTGGGCAATGTTCTGCTGGTAAACCTTGGGTCCTGCCATTCATGCGGATGTTACTTTGACATGTACCACCTACCTAAGCATTGTTACAGACCATGTACACCCTTTCATGGAAACAGAATTTCCTGATGGCATTGTCTATGTTTCTATGTTTCTATGTTTCTATGTCCTGTTTCAGCAGGATAATGCTCCCTGCCACAAAGCAAAAATGGTCTGAGGAACACAACAACGAGTTCAAGGTGTTGACTCCAAAATTTCCCAGATCTCAATCCAATCGAGCATCTGTGGTATCTGGTGGACAAACAAGTCTGATCCATGGAGGCCCCACCTCACAACTTACAGGACTTAAAGGATCTGCTGCTAATGTCTTGGTGCCAGATACCACAGCACACCTTAAGAGGTCTAGTGGAGTCCATGCCTCAATGAATCAGGGCTGGTTTGGCATCAAAAGTGAACATACACAATATTAGGCAGGTTGACGTAATGTTATGGCTGATCGGTGTATGTGTATATCTGCATTAGTATGTGTTTATCTGCATCAATGTAGGTGTGTGTATATATGCATCAGTTTGTGTGTATCTTTGCATCGTTGGGTGTGTATCTGCATCATTGCGTGCACTGTATATGCAGGTGTATATAGTTATACATATTTTTGTATGTGCAGTTCTTGACTAAAGGTTCTGATTGGACATTTCTAAACCATTTAATAATCACGAGTGAAAGCCTCTTTCATGGATATATTTTACATGTGCTTGCATGTGTACAAGCCGGTGTATAGATGGTGAAGGTGTACAGAATGATCAATCCACAACAGCGTGTATTTGAAATACGTTTCGTTACAGCTGTCACCCTCTATTATACGTATAATGCATGCCCATTAACGCAATCGCCAAACGCAGGATGGTGTGTAGAGACCATTTGTTCTTTTGCATATGTGTGTTTATTTGTTTGTTTGTTTGTGTAAATGGCTCTCTGTCTAGATCAGGATCAGTAGTAAACAGGGAGTGTTTTATGGGGGCTCTGTGTCTCACCTCTGTGATAGGCCCCTAAGCAGTTGGTTAATTTGCTCTATGGCAGCACCAGCACTGGCTGTGGCCAATGGAATGGACTCCAGCTGCTCTATAGCTATATCTCCCATGATATGCTATGTGGATAGCAGTCATTTGTACCATTATTCCATTTCCGTGATACTTAAGGTCTGGAGCAGGGTAGGCACGAAGACACCAGCGTCCATGGCAAAGTCTCTGATGATCCATAGAACATCATGAAATTCCTTGTAGGTTTGAGTCAGCCCTTCATCCTACTGAGGTAGACACAATGACTACCATTAAGTTGGATGATAGTAACATCCCCTGGAGGTACGTAAAAAAAAAGTAAGAGCTCAATCTACCTTTCCCTTGCAGTCCAGTACCATGCTTACACCGTCCCAGTTAAACATACACTGAATTTGCTTTACAATTACTATCAAAACAGTGAAACTAATTGGCACTAATTACACCACTGTCCACAATCACAAGCTAAACGCATTCCTTTACCTCTCATCCCAACCTGGGCAGCTGGGGAGGATGTCTCTCCGCTCGCTCTCCAAGCTGCCGATAATGAAAAGACAACAGAACTGTGCTTGTGTAATCAGAGTATTTTATGAACAATCCATTGGTTTGGGGGGTTTTTTCCCAGTCTTAATAAAAACACATATCTCAACGTTTTGCAAGAGCCGTGCCGTTACAATCTGATTGTTTTTTTATAAGCAGTGGATATGTACCTGATACATGCAATGGAGGTTAAATGGACTCAAACTAAACATTGCTTTACTGTGAATGTAGAGAATAAAAAATATATACATATACATATATATAGTTTTTTATTCACTGATCACTTTACATCAGTGATGGAATTAAGCACGGAATGTCAAACGCAAGGCCAAAGTAGCTCATTCATTGCCTCATACACATTTGATTAAATGTTATCATTGAGTGAACAGGTTTTATTTATTTTTTTTAAAGTTTTACATTTCTTGTTTGTTCTGTTCCTCTGTCCAGCCAAATATTGCTTTTTGTATTTCCTCCTCAGTTGTTTATGCTTGTGTAGACTGGGTAGGAGGTTTGGACTTGCCTGAACCATCGCCTTTTTTAGTGGGGAGCCAGAGGAGAAACTAGGCCAAGGAGGTCTATCCCCCTTCACAAGTGAGGAGTTTACTGTCTGCAGATTCAAAAGTTAGCATGTGAACCAATGCATTTATCAGGTGCTAAAAAGCATTACAAAAATGGAGGTTATGTATAAAAACTTTCGCACTGCAAAGTGTCTGGAGTTTTCTAAAAAAAAAAAGCACAATCAATGCGATTGCACCTTTTTATAACTTCCGACACTTTGCAGTGCAGGAGTGTTTTTCTGACACAAATCAGGCACTTTTCAACGCCTGATTTTTTTTATACATGGGCAACGAGCGCCAACACAACCAAAGACTCTGTAGTCTTCCAAAATCTGTCAGGAGTCTGCTATATACATTGGCACACACACCAGTATCTGGCCCAATCTGCGTGTACACCGTGTTGTCCCCCTATATGTTAGAAATGGTGAGTGCACCTATGTTATCTGTGGAAATTGTTACACATCATTTTTATATATATATTATTTTTTCATTTTAATTTTGAACCAGTACATCGCTTAATAGTCGTGTTTATATATTTTGGGGTGAAATATGTGACTTTTAATAATCAGAGCCCTCCACACCATTTATTTTTATATATTTATATTTATAAGAAATTTTGTTCTGTTTCCCTTTTCCGTGACTCAAAAGGAAAAAAAAAAGAAAAATTATAGACATTTATCCAAACGGAATTCCCAAAAAAATGAGATACATATTATTACACATGGCCTGTTAGCTCTTGGAAACAGAAATCATCCACATCGTTTCCAAATTATCAGCAGATCCCTAGTTTTCTAATTCCTCACTTTGTTATTTTAATTGCTTTTTTTTATTTTCTTTTTTTTTTTGAGAACATGTAATAATTTCCATGCTGAAGTTACTTAATGATATTAACAGTAATACATAGCGAGAACTGCTCTTTTGTTTAATTTATCATCTAAAAATACAAAAAATAAAAAAAAATTCGAAATTATAATTAATTTTTTTATTTATTTTAAACTCAATAGAGATTTCGTAAACCTAAAAAATATAAATATAAAACCTAAAAAAAAAAAAAAAATGTCATTGTTGTTTGATAGCACTAGTTAATATGTATACTGTGGTCTTTTTGACAATTGTATTAATCCTTTTACAGAATCCTTAGAAGTCCCATCATAGAGAGATGGATGCGGTTTTGATGTGTTTATTACTCTTAAGTGTTCAGAGAACAGTCCCTATTTTCTAATTAACACTTTTCCAGATAAAAGGCAACGTATTAAATCAATCTGAATGATGGTTGTTTGTGAATCCCACAAGATAAGACAATTTGCATGTTCACTTTGTACATGGGAGTAGAATCGGCACATCTCCAAAGCATCTCCTTACAATGTAAACCTTTGGTGAGCCTTGTACATTAAAAGAAAGTTTGGCCCAAAGTATACCATGGTGCACATCTTCTAAAGACTTCTCTGCCACAAATGATGAAGAAACAAATTAGTAAGCTGTTTATTTTCATATTATTTACAGTGGGAATTCTTTTCGAGAAAAGAACTAATAATTGATGGTTTTAAATGCTGCTGTTGTATGAATTACAAAAAAAATTTACTTCAGCATTTGTGAACAGCTCTTCCCAGCATGCTTTTGCCCGCTAGCGGGTTATGTGATGCACACAACTTATAATACAAAATGGCTGCCCTGGTTTGTAAATACAGAGCTCTTAACCTCACTTTCCAGCATGCTCTGTAAACCCAGCCTAAAAAGCCTATTACCTCATACAATTAATCATGTTCTGCCCCCAAACCTAACACCAAGAGTTGGACAACATTGCTCTAGACCAGTGTTTCTTAAACTTGTCCTCAACGCCTCCCAATGGTCCAGGGTTTAGGGAGTACCCAGTTGTGTTTAAATAAGAATATGTATAACACCTGGGGTGGTTCCCTAATCATTAAGAAACCATACCATATTCTAAACCATCAATCCTCTGATGCAGCTATAATGACAAAGACGACAAGCAATAAGTTATTTTATTTGTATTATTTTATTAAAGGAAAACTCCCTTTAAGGTTTTTTTATTTTTTTATTTTGTATTGTTGATTTCAGATATGTCTTTTTTTTTTTTTTATGTGACTGTATTTAATAAAATATTTAACTAAACAAGTGTGACTGGGCGCATTGAATGGGAGGGTAATGTAACTATTGCATCACAAGGGGCCCGAGTTATGAACTTGTTTGATCTGGTCAATCTCCTCTCTTTGTGTTGGAAGGCAGGCACACAGCCACGTAGTCCTGCCCACTATGATACACAGGAGCCAGTAAGAGAGCATGAGAGTATCTTATGATATCATCATGCAGGCTTTGGCCACAGTTGTAAAGATTTTGGACGATGTTGAATCATAGGAAATATTCACAAAATGGAGCCAGGAGATAAACACCTGGTTTGATTTTTCCTTTTATATGCAATGAATTCAATCATATATGAAACAAAAAAACTGTGGCATATGATTTATATATTTGTTTGTTTTAAATGACCAGGTTATCTAGTTACATCTTATGTAAGTGGTAGTGTCCTTTTAAATCGTTTCTATTTAAAATGCCTACGTTCGATGCAATCTTTTTAATCAATTAAGCAGAAGTTATTTTTTTCCCACCTTTGTCCTATACGTAAAAACGAAGCCCCCTAAACCTGGCAGTGTATGCAAATGCATAGTTTGACCCTGTATATAAATAAAAAAATAAAAATAAATAAAATGGTTTTATTGAACACCTTTATCTCACCTGTGCTTCATATCACGCTAGCCTACTTTATTGCAGAAGCTCTCCTGTTGATGACATCACCTGTGGCCTAATATGCAAATTAAGTGCTTTTCAATGGGAAATGTGCAATCTGCATCTTAGACACAGGTGATGTCATAAACAGCAGACTCCACAGACAAACACATTTTTATCATAATTCAGGTATTTGTTTGAAGTTTTGCTAATACAACGAATAGATCATTTTCAATCATTTTTTAATCCTCTACTTGCAGAGTAAAAAAAATAATAATTGGTGATACGGTCCCTTTAAAGCGGGTAGAGCCTAAAGGGGCTGGGTTCCGTGAATTTGTGTGACCCTGGAAGATAGAGCATTAGGCTACGCACATGTCTGGAGCTAATTTCTGGTATTTAGGCTAAGTATGTCTGTTTCACCACACTGTTCCCTGTGCACAATACAAAGGCGGTATTAATGCCAGGAACAGACCCACGTTTGACAAGAAAAAGAGAATAGTCCTGGCAAATTCAGGACTGTTGGCAACTATGACACATGTACCCTGTATCAGATTACTATTACCCACAACATACAGTGTACAGCTTGTAACAGAGGCCACCACACATGTTCCGCCTTATAAAAATGATATTTCCTCCTTGTAATGTACATATTATATCATGATCCTATAAAAACATTTATAGAACAATAAAACGCATGAACGACAGAGATGAAAGAGGCTTTTAGTACAATATTATGGGGAACTTGGGCTAGTTTAGATGGCAGTGGCAATCAAAGGTCTGAACGGATTGTATGCTTTAATAAAACAGACTGAGGCTCCAGGGTGTTTCGGACACTTGGCTAATTATGGCAGTATATGGTTGTCATTATCTAATCATGAATTTTTATATAGAGAGTTTAATATGTGTATATAACATCAGGACTGGATTAAATATGTGTAAAGGCACATCTAGTCTCCTTGAGGAAAATTCAAAAGGTTCACTAAGAGATTATTTATGGAGAATTGGAAGGAACAGAGGAATTTAAAACTTAGGGCCAAAGTAGCCGAGTGTCCCATTTGGCAGAATGATTGTTACTGATGCATGATTGTTACTGATCCATGATTGTTACTGATGCATGATTGTTACTGATACATGACTGTTACTGATACATGATTGTTACTGATGCATGATTGTTACTGATCCATGATTGTTACTGATGCATGATTGTTACTGATACATGACTGTTACTGATACATGATTGTTACTGATGCATGATTGTTACTGATCCATGATTGTTACTGATGCATGATTGTTACTGACACATGACTGTTACTGATACATGACTGTTACTGATGCATGATTGTTACTGATGCATGATTGTTACTGATGTTTGTTTCTTACTGATGTATGATTATTGGGATTCATCCTTGAACACTGGTGTCTCAGTTGGGGGCCTCTGTAATTAACCTCTACCAATTGTAGAGTTTTCATGAGATTTAGTCTAGCAGACAGTGGGTTGAGACTATAAAATGAAGTCCATGTAAATTAGTATAAGAAGGTAAAATGATCTCTATGATAATATTAGCCCAGTGGATGATTTTCAGCATCTGCTGAGACTGTCTGATTACAGAAAGATTGAGCGTATTTATTTAGTCTTTTTCTATAAATTCTATAAAACTCGCCATTATTGTGCAGAACAGTGGATTTTTAGCATATTACACATACACTGATGTATGACCTGCTCTCATCCTATGCAGATATGCATTCACCTAAGTGGTTTTATACATGGTAATGAATGACTTTTGTTTTACTGACATCAGGCCACTTTGACCTACAGTGGTAGACCTCTGACCTTTCTGAAGCAGTACACCACTGATGTACTCTATATCTGAGTTTGCAGTGTCACGGCCAACATCCCCTAGCCATACTTAAAATAGAGGAATCTTGATGTTTTCGTCCTGTTAAAACATATTATAAATAAATACTTCTATTTTAAATTCGGGCACGGTTACATATGATGGGATATGATAGCATACACTGGAAAATAGATGTTCTATGAAAAGTCAATCTGTTTGCATTCTGTATTGCCCCTCACCACGTGAGATCTCCTTCAGACAAAATGCGGAACTCTGTAAGAAGCCATAAAGGGACTCAGTCACCTTAAAACCTGCTTGTACTTTGATTGTAGAGACAAACAAACGATAAAAAATTTTCTATATATTGTATTTGCAGAAATGCAAGCAAATGCTCTTGGGTCTATTGACAAAAATTCAAATCAAGACTTCGAATAAGTCAACTTTGGAGGTCGACTTTCATTTGGAGACTAAATCAAATCCGGCACCCGAGTTTGACTTAGTTTCCTGATCATGACATCACCGGTGGCCTGATATGTAAATGACCTGGTTTCAAAAGGAAATGTATAATCTGCATATACAGGGAGTGCAGAATTATTAGGCAAATGAGTATTTTGACCACATCATCCTCTTTATGCATGTTGTCTTACTCCAAGCTGTATAGGCTCGAAAGCCTACTACCAATTAAGCATATTAGGTGATGTGCATCTCTGTAATGAGAAGGGGTGTGGTCTAATGACATCAACACCCTATATCAGGTGTGCATAATTATTAGGCAACTTCCTTTCCTTTGGCAAAATGGGTCAAAAGAAGGACTTGACAGGCTCAGAAAAGTAAAAAATAGTGAGATATCTTGCAGAGGGATGCAGCACTCTTACAATTGCAAAGCTTCTGAAGCGTGATCATCGAACAATCAAGCGTTTCATTCAAAATAGTCAACAGGGTCGCAAGAAGCGTGTGGAAAAACCAAGGCGCAAAATAACTGCCCATGAACTGAGAAAAGTCAAGCGTGCAGCTGGCACGATGCCACTTGCCACCAGTTTGGCCATATTTCAGAGCTGCAACATCACTGGAGTGCCCAAAAGCACAAAGTGTGCAATACTCAGAGACATGGCCAAGGTAAGAAAGGCTGAAAGACGACCACCACTGAACAAGACACACAAGCTGAAACGTCAAGACTGGGCCAAGAAATATCTCAAAACTGATTTTTCTAAGGTTTTATGGACTGATGAAATGAGAGTGAGTCTTGATGGGCCAGATGGATGGGCCCGTGGCTGGATTGGTAAAGGGCAGAGAGCTCCAGTCCGACTCAGACGCCAGCAAGGTGGAGGTGGAGTACTGGTTTGGGCTGGTATCATCAAAGATGAGCTTGTGGGGCCTTTTCAGGTTGAGGATAGAGTCAAGCTCAACTCCCAGTCCTACTGCCAGTTCCTGGAAGACACCTTCTTCAAGCAGTGGTACAGGAAGAAGTCTGCATCCTTCAAGAAAAACATGATTTTCATGCAGGACAATGCTCCATCACACGCGTCCAAGTACTCCACAGCGTGGCTGGCAAGAAAGGGTATAAAAGAAGAAAATCTAATGACATGGCCTCCTTGTTCACCTGATCTGAACCCCATTGAGAACCTGTGGTCCATCATCAAATGTGAGATTTACAAGGATTGAAAACAGTACACCTCTCTGAACAGTGTCTGGGAGGCTGTGGTTGCTGCTGCACGCAATGTTGATGGTGAACAGATCAAAACACTGACAGAATCCATGGATGGCAGGCTTTTGAGTGTCCTTGCAAAGAAAGGTGGCTATATTGGTCACTGATTTGTTTTTGTTTTGTTTTTGAATGTCAGAAATGTACATTTGTGAATGTTGAGATGTTATATTGGTTTCACTGGTAAAAAATAAATAATTGAAATGGGTATATATTTGTTTTTTGTTAAGTTGCCTAATAATTATGCACAGTAATAGTCACCTGCACACACAGATATCCCCCTAAATAGCTAAAACTAAAAACTACTTCCAAAAATATTCAGCTTTGATATTAATGAGTTTTTTGGGTTCATTGAGAACATGGTTGTTGTTCAATAATAAAATTAATCCTCATAAATACAACTTGCCTAACAATTCTGCACTCCCTGTAATGTGATGTTATAAAGAAAAACATATGTATGTGTTAATTTATGCATCTGTATGCAATTCTGCTTATCCCATGTATAGATCATGTTTGATCATGTGTGTTATTTCTACATGAATGGAGTTCTTTTAATGCATGCTCTGATGCGTGTTTGTTTGCAAGGTCACATGTACATGCCCAATACATTGCTCTTCTATTCTTTTACTGGGGCCAGGAGGTAAGGATTTTTTTTCTTTCTATGTGAATGAATATATTTTTCAATAACACAACATTATTCAAGGGTTTACACCAAGTTATCATTTTTTTTAATACCTAAACATCGCTCATCGTTTTTTATGTGGCTGTAGAGTCAATGAATATCTTCCGTCTCCGATAATCTAGATTGTAAATTGGGCAATTTTCTTCTTTCTGGACCAAATATTATGATCACCATGGTTGCTTTCACGTAATTCTATTATTACATCATACCACACCTCATTAACAACGCTCCTACTCATTACTATGCCACGCATTATAAGATAACTTGTTTTAATTGCGATATTGACCATTACATCGCTCATTGTAATTCCTTTGCTATTACCTCAATCCACTGACATCATCAACCATAACATTGGTGGTCATTTTGACATAGTTAACTATGACATCACTCACTGTCGGCTTTTAGTTTTTATTCCATTGATGTCTTTTAACCTAGTACTTATTATAACTGTCTAAGACACCTTTTCAATGGTAACTTCATACCCTATATTTTGCATAGCGCCCTTTAAATCCTCTTATTATAATCGTGATCTCAACTCAATCTCCTTTAAATTACAAAAAATCTGTCTCATTTTTTTTTTTTTTACAAAGTTATTGTTCTTTATTTTATAGTTTCCAAAAAGAAAAGAAAAAAAAACAGAATTGTTACAGCAGAATAACTAACAACAGAGATTTTTCTTAAATGCAAAACTCTCTGTACCTTCTCCAGAACCAAGGAAAGGAAAATAAAGTGAATTCCTCCCCTGTGGTAGCCACACATGTGTTATTCTCTTGGCTCCAACATTTGTTATAATCTAGTTGTGGGTAGACTGTCATTAGAGGAGAACGTACAGCCTACACCCCTAGGTAACTTCTCTCATTTTCATGTACACGGGCAGAATTGTTGACAGATTGTCATTTTACTTTGATGCTCAGTGCATTAGGTTTTTTTGGGGGGGTTGTCTTGTTTTATATTTTTCTTTCTGGAAATTAGTCTCTCGAAACCTGCAGTTAAAATTGACTCAAGGGTAAATGTTGAGGTAGAAATCCAATGCCGAACTTTAATGTGCTCTATTACATAACATTTGGGGTACATTTTTCACTTCTCCCAAAGCATGTTAAAATACGAAATAAAAAAAAAAAACGAAAAAAGTTCTAAAATCTAATCTTCTAAGACTAAATCAAATTTACCACCCTGTATTAGACACGTTCGAACTCAGCAGACCTTCTACCGCACACACGGTAAAAGAGCCATACGATGCTTAGAGAAGGTTTTGACGCCGGGGGAATTCTCCACCTGATAGTTGCAGTGTATCAGGCCCATTCTGACATTTATGGGTTTCGTTGTTGTATGGATTTTTATTATAACGACACTTTCCGTAGTGTTCGAAAAAGAGCAATGATCTCGATAAACATTAGCGGGTTATGTTACGTAGTGCACTTTTAACCTAGATCTGCCAAAGTGGATGTACATGATTCTGGAAACAAAATCCCGGTATTCTATAGTGAAGAGCAATAAAATGAAACTAGTAATAAAAGTTAATGCACTTGTGACTCAGCTACTGATATTAAGCTTCATATTTTACAATAACCCAGTAAATTTATCATGCTGGCCTAGCATAACCCAGTCTTTGCCCATTATTATAGTCATTGAAGGCTGCAGGAAACTATTGAAGGTGTGTCACTGCAATCATTTGGCTAATTGGCATATGGTCTAGTAGAGAGATATCTCCAATGCAGGTCCAACTCAACTGGTTACACCACTGTTGGACATTGGATGGTGGATACTGAAAATCTCAGGGAGGCATCACACATTACTCTATATGGAGGGAAAGTCAACTAAAGGGGAAAATGTCACACTCCCCCCTTCAATTGCTGTCACCCCAGGGGGTTTGTGCTCTCACTCGTCCCAGTTAGGATACCTGTGAAGCTATGAGGACCATTTGATAGCAGGTATCTTAAAAAGCGGTGACGCACTGCCATTCTAAAAATAAAAAAAGGCTTGGCGATCTTTAGTGTACACCCAAGAGGATCCATGTAGTCTCAGTCAAATACCATTCTGGGGAGCAATCCTGTGACCCACGTTTCATTTGCCTGAGGCGCCCAGTGTCCACATAGTCCTGTAAAGCTGTTCATTCATGTCACGTTAATTATGTGACAAAATATCCCATAAACCATAAGTGAATCTTTCAGCTAGTTATAAATATATATCACTTGCATAGAGTAACTCTCTATATGGGAGCCACTAACATTGGAATGGTTTGTTGGTTCCTCAGGCAAAATCTGCTATTAAATAAACTCCACCCATTTTATCATTACCGCACCTCCTATTGTATTATTATTAGCCCTGCCATTTTATATTTGCTCCACCCATTTTATCCTTACCCCACCTATTGTAGTATAGCTACAGACATTTTGTAATTATCCCCCCTGTTTTAGTATTAATCCACCTTTTTTATCATTACCTCCTGTATTATTATTATTCTGCCTATTTTATCATTACCCCACCTTCTGTATTATCATTACTCCACCCATTTTTTTTATTACCCCACCTATTTTAGTAGCACTCCACCCATTTCATCATTACCCTACCCACTTCATTATTACTCCACCCACTGTATCATTACCCCATTATATTATTATTAAGACCCTATATGAAAAAAAGTAATTTTCTTGCCGTGGGATTCCCAGGACAGTCAGGTACCTTACTGGGGTACTGACTGGGGTACTCCATTCCTGATGGTGGCGCTGCACACTGTTACAAACAATATGTACAATTAGATACAGAACTTGTGGTGCATAAATTCTATTGAGAATACAAAAAAATACTAACGGTGTATACTGGATTGTGTATGGAAATGTATACTTTATTGAAGTCGGAAAAACATAGTGTGTTGGGGGTTTTTTTCTATAGTGTATAGCTGCTTTTTTGTGTGTGTATACCACGTTAACATCGCGATCGTAAAAAAAATACAATTATATCATAATTAATTTACTTTGCAAAAAACACACACACACATACTGAAGATTAAAAACAGGCTGTTAAATGTTCCCATTAGTTTGTAAAATCTTTGGAGGCCTGACATAAATAAATGACTCAAACAAGAAATAATTTGAAAAATAGGTAGCTACTATTCCAAACTACAACACTAATCTTTCCATTTCTGCAATTTGTTCCCGGTCTTCCTTCAGGCAAACTGGACAGCTGTACGCCTTAGTTTCTTAGTTATGATTTGCAAGCCCCACCTGGCCAGATATGTTTAGCTGACAGCTGGTAGAATTTAATAAAAAAAAAGAAAGAAAGAAAGAAAAGAAAAAGAACAAACTGACTTCAAAATAAAGCTGAAATCTCCTCGGAAAAAAATACCCTTGGCTAATTTTGATATTTTCTTTCAAACTAATTTAAATTGTGCATTTAAACTAACTTGAACAAATAGTACACTAGAACTCTTATCTCTACCTCCGCTGTAACATTGTAGGAAAAGTTTAACTTTTTTTTTTTTTTTTTAAAGCAATGCGTTTTCTATTCAATAAGAAACATCCGCTCAAAATTAACTTTCCAGTTTTCTTTTTTTTCTTTGCTGAATTTTATTTGTGTTATTTTTTTTTATTTTTTTTTTCTTGCAGTAAAAAAACTCAGGTTTATTTTTTATTTGGTTGTATATATATATATATTTTTTTATCATGTACACGAAGTTCTTTCCATTGTAACGATAAGAAGGTTTAAATTGTGGGAATGGTATTTTTTTTTTTGTTTTTTTTGCATCTGTTTCTTTCTCAAACCTATCAAATATCTCGTTTTTTGGCATGGACACTGGCTTAAGGAGAGTATGACATAAACCAGCTTTGCGGTTCCGTGTTTTATTTTTAATCTCCTAGAAATGAAAAGCTACACTAAATTGTCCCTTTTTTACATGTGACAATAAAGAACTCTGTTCCAAAACACAAAACAACCGGGAGGTAACTTTTTTTTTTTTTTTGGGGGTGGGGGGGGGAGTTTAATTTGCAGCATATGCAAAGTATTTCATGCATATTTTTTTAATGTAAAAAAAAAAAGAAAGAAAGAAATACAGACACAAATGTCTTAGATTTTGCATTAAATACAAAACACACAAGTATCATAGACTTTGTTTTACAATGTAAGTCTCAGGCTCTCTCCCTATAAATATTTTGGATCTGTACCTACAAGTCTAAGTAAAATATATGTATTTTTCAGTATGGAGACTAGACCTTGGCCTTCTTCAACTACAAACCTTTAAAAATTCCTTAGACAAAACGAATAAATGATTGTGCGTTCTAGTCTTCCAAAACACCGGAAAAAAAAACCGCCAGGCCCTTATGCAATACCCCAAGCCAGTAAACACAGTCAATACGTACAAAACAATTTGGTTTGGACATTGTCCTGATTGAACTAACTGAAAAACAATAAACTCCAAATGTTAAAACAAGAATTGTTGGCACCAGGGTTGCCCTGTGTAGAGGAGGGAAGGAGACCAAAGGGGCAGTATGGTGGAAGATATAGCTGATACCTATTACATGGACTTTTGTGGTTAGTTCATGCAGATACCATTGTTCTGAAAAAATAACCCTATTTTCATAGAAAGTGGAAAAAATGAAACACATAAAAAAAAAATGAAAGAGGAAAAAAAGAAAGCATGAAATGTATCAAACTCATTACATATTACTTGTTTTAAGAAGAATAAGCTTCTCCTGGCCCCTGTCCACCCTGCTGACAATACATCTCAGAGGAACCTAGACTGTCTGGTGCCACAGAAGATACGTTCCTTTTATAGACTTTATTTTCCTTCACCAAAAGGAGAGAAACACTGATATCAATATCATAAGCTTTACATAGTCAGAGGGGTGGGGGGGGGGGGGGGGGTGTATGGTTTTATGCTCTGAGATACAGCAAATTTAAACCTGTGAGTAGAAATTGTCAAAACCAAAAATGTGTCAAATAAGATCCGCCCTGTCTATATGAACCTCCAAGGCTGGGAGTGATACAAAACATGGATAGAGCGGCACATGGACAAAAAAGAGGTGTGTACTACACTCTTAGATAAATAAGGCTGGTGCTCAGCCAGCCAAAAGGCAACTATAGTGCTGCCTGAGCATCATGGGATGGTTAGTCCACAACCGATGGAGCTATATTGAACCCCTATTTTTCTGGCTAAATATATGCTGATGGGAGTAATACCGTACCACATTATTATCTGTCTAAGTATATATAATGCATATTACAATTATGCAACAATGTCAGCTTTTGGCTAATGGGAGATAAGAATTATTCTATGCACCCACCTTTGTCTGGCTAACTATATACTGATGGAGCTCCATTGTATCACCTGTGTATCTGATTAATTATATATGGATAGTAGCTACACTGTGCCATATTCTGTGACTGGCTAACTATAATTATAAGGCTAGATTTTGCAGTAGCATTTGAACGTTTGTAACAATGTTAAGTAGCTCTTATTATGGTAAAAGGTAGAGACCGATCGGATAAACGTTTTTGCTTATATTAAAGGATTAAATAAACCTTCAAATTATTTATTACTTAATTTATTCAATTTTATTTTACAGAAAGGGTAGTAGATACCTGGAATAACCATCCAGTGGAAATAGTAAAAAGCTCTGTAAAGGAATTTGAAGAGTATCCAGGGAAATAACTGAGACTGCTTCATTATGAGGGATCAAGGGGGCAAGAGTGTCCTGCTTAATTCCCATTACAGTACCCATAATGCTGTGGGGGCTACGTCCAACCCCAGTGTATAAGCAACATTAGAAGCCATTACGTAGATTAAAAGTGTGTTTTAAATACATTTATTTTCCATTGTAGAAGTTCATTTCCATATGGTGACATGATAGGGACTCTGTCTCTTGATCTATGCATTGTCTTTGCTGGTCCGCCTACATGACTCCGATATCATTCCATATGCTCTATTTTCACTCTGAGAATAGTACAGAGCTATTTGATCGCTAACTATCACTTCGCATTTTGGCTGGCTGGGTGTGATAGGACATTTGAGTGAATCTAGTTATGTTATTATCTGTAGATTGTAATCAAGATCGCTACATTAACCCCATATGTGTTATCCCGTCATGATCGCCGAGCTGATTGCGACCATATGACGGGATTACCGACCTTCCATTAAAGATTTTGGTGCACTCCCTGGACATCGCTACCCGCTGTATTGCTTTCTGGGACAGAGGTAGTGTTCAGCGGGACAGTGGGAATCAGGACTGCAATTCTGCGGTAATGATCGCATTCTCCGGTGCATGTGCCGCAGTCCCACCGTGCATGCGCTTACACTCGGAATCCTAAGCTCCGCCCCCCTTCGATTCACTGGGGGACAAAGTTGGGAGGAATGCAAATGTGGTCTTTTAGCCACCAAACATGGCAAATCTATGCATGGTTGCTATCACTGTGCATGGATGTTAAATACGGATGGGGGAATTCCATACAGTATCACACAGCAAACATTCAAAATTATCAGTAACATTACGAGGAGCACAAAAAGAAGCAATCATTTGAAAAAATGTGTACGTCAGAGGGAAGGTTTGGGGTTTAACAGCTGATATTAAAGTTACGGGCAGAGCACACCTATTTATATCACTTTTAGCTTTGAAACAAAGATGTAATCCTCATATTAGTTGGTCTGTAACTGCCAAAAACTCAAAAATATATATATAACATTATTATATATATATATATACACCGATCAGCCATAACATTATTATATATATATACACCGATCAGCCATAACATTATTATATATACACACCGATCAGCCATAACATTATTATATATATATACACCGATCAGCCATAACATTATTATATATATATACACCGATCAGCCATAACATTATTATATATATATACACCGATCAGCCATAACATTATTATATATATATATACACCGATCAGCCATAACATTATTATATATATACACCCATCAGCCATAACATTATTATATATATATATATATACACCGATCAGCATTACATTATATATATATATATATACACCGATCAGCCATAACATTATTATATATATATATATACACCGATCAGCCATAACATTATTATATATATATATATATACACCGATCAGCCATAACATTATTATATATATATATACACCGATCAGTCATAACATTATTATATATATATATACACCGATCAGCCATAACATTATTATATATATATATATATACACCGATCAGCCATAACATTATTATATATATATATATATACACTGATCAGCCATAACATTATAAATATATATATATACCGATCAGCCATAACATTATTATATATATATATACACCAATCAGCCATAACATTATTATATATATATATATATACACTGATCAGCCATAACATTATTATATATATATACACGACCAGCCATAACATTATTATATATATATATACACCGATCAGCCATAACATTATTATATATATATATACACCAATCAGCCATAACATTATTATATATATATACACGATCAGCCATAACATTATTATATATATATATATATATATATATACACTGATCAGCCATAACATTATTATATATATATACACGATCAGCCATAACATTATTATATATATATATATACACCGATCAACCATAACATTATTATATATATATATATATATATATATATATATATATATATATATATATACACTGATCAGCCATAACATTATTATATATATATACACGATCAGCCATAACATTATTATATATATATATATATACACCGATCAGCCATAACATTATTATATATATATATACACCGATCAGCCATAACATTATTATATATATATATATATATATATATATATATATATATATACACTGATCAGCCATAACATTATTATATATATATACACGATCAGCCATAACATTATTATATATATATACACGATCAGCCATAACATTATTATACATACACACTGATCAGCCATAACATTATTATATATATATATATACACCGATCAGCCATAACATTATTATATATATATATATACACGATCAGCCATAACATTATTATATATATATACACGATCAGCCATAACATTATTATATATATATACACCGATCAGCCATAACATTATTATATAAATATACACCGATCAGCCATAACATTATTATGTATATATATACACCGATCAGCCATAACATTATTATATATATATATACACTGATCAGCCATAACATTATTATATATATATATATATACCGATCAGCCATAACATTATTATATATATATATACACCGATCAGCCATAACATTATTATATATATATACACCGATCAGCCATAACATTATTATATATATATATATATACACTGATCAGCCATAACATTATTATATATATATACACCGATCAGCCATAATATTATATATATATATATACACCGATCAGCCATAACATTATTATATATATATATATACCGATCAGCCATAACATTATTATATATATATATACACCGATCAGCCATAACATTATTATATATATATATATATATACACTGATCAGCCATAACATTATTATATATATATATATATATATATATATATATATATACACGATCAGCCATAACATTATTATATATATATATATACACGATCAGCCATAACATTATTATATATATATATATATACACGATCATCCATAACATTATTATATATATATATACACCGATCAGCCATTAAATTATTATATATATATATATATACACCGATCAGCCATAACATTATTATATATATATATATATACACGATCAGCCATAACATTATTATATATATACACTGATCAGCCATAACATTATTATATATATATACACCGATCAGCCATAACATTATTATATATATATATATATATACACGATCAGCCATAACATTATTATATATATACACTGATCAGCCATAACATTATTATATATATATACACCGATCAGCCATAACATTATTATATATACACCGATCAGCCATAACATTATTATATATATATATATATATACATGATCAGCCATAACATTATTATATATATATATATATATATATACACCGATCAGCCATAACATTATTATATATACACGATCAGCCATAACATTATTATATATATATACACAGATCAGCCATAACATTATTATATATATATATACACCAATCAGCCATAACATTATATATATATATACACCGATCAGCCATAACATTATATATATATATATATATATATATACACGATCAGCCATAATATTTTTATATATATATATAAACCAATCAGCCATAACATTATTTATATATATATATACACCGATCAGCCATACCATTATTATATATATACACCGATCAGCCATAACATTATTATATATATAAACCAATCAGCCATAACATTATTATATATATATACACCAATCAGCCATAACATTATTATATATATATACACCGATCAGCCATAACATTATTATATATATATATATACCGATCAGCCATAACATTATTATACATATATATACACAAATCAGCCATAACACTATTATATATATATACACCAATCAGCGATAACATTATATATATATATATATATATACACGATCAGCCATAACATTATTATTTATATATACACCGATCAGCCATAACATTATTATATATATGTATACCGATCAGCCATAACATTATTATATATATATATATATATACACCGATCAGCCATAACATTATTATATATATATATATATATACACTGATCAGCCATAACATTATTATATATATATACACCGATCAGCCATAATATTATATATATATATATACACCGATCAGCCATAACATTATTATATATATATATATACCGATCAGCCATAACATTATTATATATATATATACACCGATCAGCCATAACATTATTATATATATATATATATATATATATACGATCAGCCATAACATTATTATATATATATATATATACACTGATCAGCCATAACATTATATATATATATTTATACCGATCAGCCATAACATTATTATATATATATATACACCAATCAGCCATAACATTATTATATATATATATATATACACTGATCAGCCATAACATTATTATATATATATACACGACCAGCCATAACATTATTATATATATATATACACCGATCAGCCATAACATTATTATATATATATATACACCAATCAGCCATAACATTATTATATATATATACACGATCAGCCATAACATTATTATATATATATATATATACACTGATCAGCCATAACATTATATATATATATTTATACCGATCAGCCATAACATTATTATATATATATATATATACACTGATCAGCCATAA